>JAYEVD010000799.1:0-651801 GCA_036346405.1 Phyllostachys edulis | reverse complement strand
AGATGGTCCGAATCTCGCCACGATCTCTTGGGACTCAGAGGGACCCCAAAGTCACCGACCTCCGTGATGACCAAATCGGCTCAGAGGCATTTTCGATTGTCCTCTCGCCATCTCGCCTGTCATTATCGCCGATGGTGACAATGGCCTCGCCGGGCGCCTCTTCCATCTCAAGGGGTCGGTGTTGGCAGCCTGCTTGGGCGCCTCTTCCATCTCAAGGGCGCTTGGTGACGGCGGCGAAGACGGCCTCTCGCCATCTCGCTTACTTGCTCTCGTGAAGAAGTACAGAGGTTGACTATAGAGATCAAGATGGCAAATGAAAAGTTGAATGAGCTCATACAGACTACTAACATTCCAAAGATAAATATGAAACAATTAATCTCGTGAAGAAGTACAGAGGTTGACTATAGAGATCAAGATGGCAAATGAAAAGTTGAATGAGCTCATACATGCACTACTAACATTCCTAACAATTCTTAATCCACGAGCTTCTATTCTAACACTCCTAACACTCCTTAATCCACCACTTCTCTTGTGATCTTTGTATAGATAGAAACTAGTGATATAAATCTTTTGTTCGGCCTTTCTTTATCGAGCCCGACACATCGAGTAACCATTTGCTTCATGCCGTGGAGGATTGGCATGAAGCAAAGGTACACTCAAGTGTGTCAGATCGACGAAGAAAATGCTAAGCAAAGGTTTAATGCTTCATGTACGTAAGACTAGCCTTTAATGAAGACATAGAACTAGAATCAAGTAAAATGATCGACGAAGGAAATGCTAAGCAAAGGTTTAATCCCAACATAGAAAAAAAATAGAATCAAGTAAAACTTTCTTTTTGGATTGTTGTAAAAAATGCGCACACTATTCCAACATATTAATTGATGATATTATGTGCTCTCGTATGAGAGTAGCTAAAGAACAAGTCTTTGCCATCTCAATCCTATTGTCTATACTCTTCATGAAATGAATATGATAATATAAATTCAAACTATGAGCTCTAAACAATACTTTGCTTAATCGTCAAATGATCTCAATCTGTTAATCTAAAAACAGATTGAACTTCCAACCAAACAAGAGGTTGACTATAGAGATCAAGATGGCAAATGAAAAGTTGAATGAGCTCATACAGACTACTAGAAGAATCACAAACTAGTCAATACAACTCGATCAATTTGCAATAGAACTATGAGCTCAACCGAAAGTAACCAATTAACAGTAGCAAGTAATACAATAGAGCTCAAGTATGAACTAACTATCACATTCAATCTCAAGATAAGATGTAGTTCATCACAGAGCATGTCAACAAAGCCCATCGATCAATTTGTAATATCTTCAAGATAGACTCTTAAATCGTAACTAATACGTATCAAGGTAACAACTAGCACTGCAAATATATATATATATATATATATATATATATATATATATATATATATATATATATATATATGCAAAGATCAACCAACTACCACAGAGGAGCAAACTCACAGAGAGGATGCCGCACAAGAACTCACTAAGCACGCACACTATTCCAACATATTAATTGATGATATTATGTGCTCTCGTATGAGAGTAGCTAAAGAACAAGTCTTTGCCATTGCTTGCCTTCAATTTCAGCAGCTTCAAGCACGGTTGACAACCTTGTATATTCCGCTTGCATCCAGGAACAAAGGTCTCACCGAGTCCTCCCTTAAGCCCTCGAATTTACAAAACTCTCTCATCAGAAGTTCTCTTCGCGATCGCTGTAGAGCATCTCGATCCAGATTGTCATCGCGGTGACCTATCCTCATCAAAAGCAAGATAGTCCACATCCGCATATCGTTGACTTCCTCGGCGATGCCGCCATTACTAACTTCATGTGTAATAATCGCTTCTTCACCGTGATCGGTCCAACATGTATACCCTTTTTGAAACCCCATCGAATCAAGTGCGCTTCTATTTGCGCCGCTGTTAAACATCTTCAGACACGCAATCAATGCATGGACAAGACATAAAATTTATCCCTTCTTCAACATATCCCGCCAAATGCTCTTCTAAAAGCAACCATGCCATTAATGTACTCTTGACTCACACGATTCACACTGTACATCTAGTTTTGATCCATCTACACTACGCATGTAACAAATTAGTGTCAAAATTGATTAGCGATTAATTTATAGCAAACATAAAGGGTTAATATAGATCGTTACTCCTCGAGCTCACGAAGAAAATACGATTCCTCTCCTTTCCTTCTCCTCTCTAAGGTGGCGAATGGGGAGGAGGCGGCGGTGTTGGAGGCGCTTAGGGCAAGGGTCCAATCTTCTCCCTCTAAGTGGGTGCAACGGATAATTATTAATTATCCGCATGATTGTTGATTAGATACGAGACAAAAGACAAGAGGAAGATCCTAATAACTAGCAGTTGGTCCGCGATTGCGCGGTATCCGCTTTGATATAATTGAAACAATAAACCACCGTGATGACGCTTCTTCATGGATATAAATGGAGGAAATATAAAATAGATCATTGCACATGTGACTTATCTTGGTGTGTCATAAATTCTTCTTTTTAACTGTTTCTAGAAAACTACTCATGAAATTAGTTCGATTAAGACTTTCACTTTTTGCACGCACTTACTCATTTTGTCTCATCGCTGCACAAAGGAATTACACCAGATTAATTAAAGGCTACATGTTTTGCTTTTCATTTTCCGAATTAGGGTCCATCAAATTGAGAGCTAGATATACGCTTTGCCTTTTCCCATCAAGTAGTATTAATTGAAACTTAAACCCTATGCTTCCGATTAAGGAATACAACAAAGAAAACAAAACATTAGGGTCTATGTACGAGTAGCAAAATAAGGGAAATTCACTAATCAATAGAGTGGATAAAGGATAATCAAGATATTTCATCTGCTTAATTAGGGAGGAGCCGCAGGTTGGAGGAGCTAGGCAGAAAGTGGCCTCGCACTGGGAGGAAGCTAGCTAGCAGATCTAAGTGGAGCCCAAAGAAATAGGGGGTCAAGTTGATTATCCAAACAAAGGCGACAAAGGCAAGCAGAGGCACAGCACAAAAGTAGGCGGTAGTGGACATGCAAGCAAGGCATGGCTGAGGGATGTGTCGCTACCAATTTATAGTCAGCCAGGGATATCATGCACGCTTCTAATAAAAACCGCTCAGGATAATAGTTATCACAGCACGGCTCTTGTTCGAACCGCTCAGAGATATCACGCATTTGCTTCACTAAAACCGCTCGGTGATAATCCCCACAATCACGCATTTGCCCTTATTAAGAACCGCCTGTGATATTACACGACGGTTCTATACTAGAACTATTTGTGATTGGGATTATCACGCACGGTTTGTGAATAGAACCGCTCGGTAATATCATAGACTTGCCCTATTTACAAACCGCCAGGATAGATGATCATCGCAGACGGTTTGCTCTAAAAATACCGGCTCGTGATAGGCTTCCCGCCACCCGCAGTTCAAGATTATTTAATACGACGGTTCCAAAGGAACCGTCTGTGATGGGGCGCCTACTATAGCTTGTTTTGTAGTAGTGTGTCAAAGGCAACAACTTAATCTTTCTTACCCCTATGTGAGAACGAGTAGGTATTAGCTCTACCATGGTGCAAAACATCATTATCATATATCCAAGGCCTACCGAGCAACAAAGAGCATGCTTGCATAGGCACTACATCAAAGTCTGTGATTATCTTTGTAATTAATTGCACTCTCACAACTTGGTTTACCTTAAACTTACCACACGAATTGAACCATTGGATGTAGTAGGGACGGGTGTGTGTGGTGGCAAGCCAAGCTTTGACCATCTCGAACTTGCAAGGTTATTGCAGCTTCCTCCATCAATGATTACTCACCGGGCTCTCTCCTTCACGAGGAATCTGGTTTGAAATAAGTTGTGCCGCTGATTTTGCTCGCTTTTCCACTTGTGCGCCAACACTGCTATGCAACAAGGCTCATATGATTCCTTGTGTCAACAAGAGCTACTTGTTCCTCTACATCATCAAGATCATTGTTCCGCCTCTGCCTCTCCACTGCAATGTTAGCCGCAAGTACATATTCATCCTCAATATCACTAGCACTTACATAACCTCCGCCTCAGCGGGCAAGGTATGCTCACGACTTGGGTAGCCCTCAAGACGGGCCCATTCCTTGCAACGGTGGCAAATAATCCCAAATATACGCCTGGAAGCAACCAAAGAAGAGTCTTATCGGGCATGCACACTAGTAGATTTTTTCTACTCGGTGCATGTGTTGGTGTTTGAGGTGTCACTGAACGTGCCCTACTCGAGGAGGGGGTAGCAGACCGTCGTAACCAAAGGTGGACTGTTTTAACTTGCCCCGACGTTGTTCTTGGCATAGATGTGCTTCCAAAATTATTCCTTGGCCTCTCATTGCCGTCCCTCGCAATTCTTTTCTCGCCAAACATGCAAGTTGAAACAATCTAGGACACTATCATATTCTTTGTAATCAACTATGTCCTGAATTTCACGTGTTAATCCTCCATAAAGACGTACATCGCAGCCTCTTCATCCTCAATAATATCACAACGCAACATACTAATTTGTAGCTCCCGATAATATTCTTCTACGCATCTATTGCCTTGGTTTAAGCGCTGTAATTTCTAAGCAAGTCACGCTTAAAAGAAGGTGGAACAAATCATACGATAGAAACCTTTAAAGCATCCCAAGTAGTAGGCGCTAATCCATCATTGCATAACCTATTCCACCAAATGATGCCAAAGTTTTTAAATTCACTTGTGGCTTATCTAACTCTATGCACTTCAGGAACTAAGTGAGCATTAAATTTCTGTTCTACCGTTAATTCCCAATCTAGATAGGTTTCAGCATCATAAGTATAGTGAACTTGACTTTAGCATATGGATCATCATTAACACGTGCATTATGTTGTTGAGCGTTATGACCTCTCATACCTTAACGGTTGAAGTTCAACCGGTTCCGTTGTCGTGCATCAAAGGTGTCGTGGTTGTGCATCTCATTTTCATTGTCAAACTCACGGTCATGGGCTGCACCATGAGGATCCACACGCCCATTTTTTGGTGGTTGATTAGCCAAACCATCAATGCGTGTATTGAGTATTGTGATACTATCATTGAGTTGCTGTAGTGTAGCATTTGTTTCTGCAAACTTCCTATCAATGTTGTCATTAATAGCATGGCGGTGCTCATCCAACACCCTTGTAAGCTCTTCCCTCAAAACACACTCTTGCGCCTCCAATTCTCACCGCATGGTTAGTAGAAGACACAAGACAACACAAAGATATTATCCCTATCAACTACTAGGTGGTGGAGGTGGATCACACACTCTAAGCATCTTACCAAGCTCTTATGAATTTATTACCAATTGCAGCAGGTATGATCGGAGAAGGTGGGATGTACGACCGCCATGGATGGCGTAATGCGAGGATCCAAACTGAGGGCCGAAAGTATGTGGAGCCCTGACAGAAAAATTTTTGTAGCAAGGAATAGTAGTAATGAAAACAGATTAGCAAAGTCAATCAAAGTCCACGGCACTCGCCACAGCTTGTCGCCCAAACGTGTTCTAGAACTAGCTCACGCAGTTTAAAAAATAGGGTAGATACAAGCACAAAGGAAGAAAATTCACAAAGCAACCGATTTCTCCCTGGGTGGTTGTAACATCCCAATTTTCTGAGCTTTAAAAAAAATCCTTTGAATAGTTGGTAGAGAGAAAATTCACCATTTGGATTTATTTGAATTAATTCAAAAGCTTAATATTGGACTTTGAGTAACAAAACAATTTAATATGACTAAAGTCAACATGAACAATAGTCAAAACTATTTTATTTGGATTCTATGTGCTTGATATATTTTCTAGAATTTTCTAGAATTTTTCCAAGTTCATTTGCTAATTTCTATTGCTTATTTGAATTCTCAAGAATTTCTAAAATAGAAAAGGTATTTTAATTCTCAAAACAAATTCTTGGGCCTAAACCCATTCTTCTCCTCGTCCCTACCAAAGACTATGCAGCCCACGAGTCACAGGCGCTCGCTTCCGCCTAACAGTGGCCCCACCGCTTAGTCTCTCTCTCTCTCTCTCTCTCCACGCCATCCTCCACCGCTCGATCAAGTTTGACGGTCCGATGGTGTTGTGCCGTGGCCGGTCCGAACGCCACCTTGTTTTTGAGCTGTCCGATCGTGGTTGACTACCAGATTTCACCCGCGCCGCCACACCCGCGCTTTTTTCCACTCGCAAGGCCCAAGCCTCACTCACTATGTGGGCCCCACTGCTTCGTTTTTTGTCTCCAAAACGCCGGGAGTTCAAGGCCGCCAAGGCCGCTTCGTATGCCTGCGTTCTAAACGCCTCGAGCCGCTTATAAAGGGAGGAAGCCTCGCCTCCGCCTTCTTCGCCGCCTCTCGTTAGCGCTAACCCTAGCCGCCGCAGAGCAAGATATCCAATCTCCGCCGCTTACTCCGACGAGCAATTCCGCAGCACCCGGTCCGCGAGCTCGACGCTTGTTCGGCCGACATCGCAAGAAATGAGAGGAACTCGAGTCACCTTCGCTTTCATCGGAGGAGCCTCTAACGCCATCGCTGCCGAGCCCAGAGCCCCGCCGCCGCTTTACCTTGCCGCCGCCGCCTCGATCGCCTCGAGAACCCGTGGAGCACCTTTGTTGTGATCCCGTGATCCTCCTCTACTTCCTCAGACCACCCACCGCGATGATTTCGCTGCTCACGGAACTATTGGTTCCGTGGCGCCGCCGCCGCCGCCCACGCTACCTCCACCTCAACGCCTCCCACCTCCATGGCGCGGCGTGTCGCCCACGAGGCGCCAAGGCCGCCACTTAATCACCTATTCATGTAAAGTGCAATTATTAACTTGACTAAGTGACTACGTAACCTTGTAATAATCAGGTGTACTATGTGTCTTTGTGGCATGTGTTGCACTTAGATCAACCGGTGGGAAAAAGGTTTAGACCGAGGCAAGTGGAGGAACTGGTGACATGGTGGCTATGTGATATGGGCTTGTGAATCAGCAGTGTCATATTTATCTCGGTGCCTTAGTTAGAACAATGGAAGTCTTGCCTCTGGCCACTTAAGGATTGAACTTTGTGCGCCATTGAACTCGAGCCCTCCTGCATTTACCACATGCCTGTTATGGGACGGGCCTAGCATAGTAAGATACTAATTCTGGCATCGGTTGCTCAAAGCGTAGGTTAGGCTATGTGAATAGGGTGGACGGTGTGCTACCATGTAGTCGCATCGCGACGGTTCGCCGCTTCCCCGTCTAATGGTGTGTTGTACCATACATCGTGGTATGGTTTGGTATGACGAAGCACATCGAGCATCTATGTTAAGATGAAGTTTCAAATGCTTTGTTATGATTAGTGCTTGCAACACCGTTGTATCTTGTGGGTAAAGTGTACAAACTCGCAGAGTGTAAACAATCTATTCAATAAGGCCCATGGGTCATGGACAATGCTCGGGATTTCACACGAGGGTAGATCTTTAAAAACTGTGTGGGAAGGGAGCTATGTGATCTAAATCATATGGCTATGTGAATAACTGCTTAGGCTGTGTGTGTCTTTGTGAAATCAAATTGTTAAATTATTATTGTCTATTTGTTTTACTCACTTTCAATCTATTATTTGTATTCAATCGCAAATGTTGCATTTTCAAGAAAAGAACCACAAAATGCCATTCCCTTGTAATAAGCCTACATGTATAATCGCATTTATGGTGTGACTTGTGAGTACGGTGTACTCACACTTGCTTTTAAAATAAATCAAGGTAAGAGGAGGAGTCTTCACCAAAGATTCGAGGAGGAGTTTATCGGCGGTGCCCGATCGTGAGGTCTTGATCCCAAATGGCTGTTCGTGGTGAATCGATGGGATGCCGCCGCTTCGCTTCCGCGCTTATTTCTCTCAGTTTCAAGCGGCTTAATAATTGTAAACTCGAGCATAAGGTCAAACCATTATTTATTAATCAAACTATTCGCTTATATTACTATTCGCTTGTGTGGATCAATATTCATCTTTGTCGACACTGTGCACTAGCATGATCCTCGGCTAGTGCATTAAACACAAGAGGGCCCAGAATTGTAATTTTGGGTCCCAACAGAGGTGGTATCGAGCCATACCGACCGTGAGGTCTAGACCTTAGTTAGATCGGCCATTCGAGTGTCCAAATTATTTTCTAAAGAAAATTTAACTTACAAGACCAAATGAATTGCTTAACTCCTCTCATATCTCTCTTGACTCATCTATTGCTAAAATGTTTCCTCTCCCCGCTGTGTGAACTTGGTTCCTGCCTCTTGTCTATCTTGACAGATGCCTTACCTTAAGACCTTCGGAGATTGCAACGGAGGACTTGCCGCAGAGCTATGGAAGTCAAGCAGACACTTGGAGGCTTCGATCGCCCAATGTACCGTAGTAGCGAGTACCTGGTCAACGGGCTAGATCGTGGTGTGATCTTCCGTCTGACAGTCTACACCAGGAGGAACACTAGAGGCAGCCAGCCATTGGACATCTCAGTCAGGAGGACTACCATTGGGCTTGGAATCCAAGAGTCATCACGCCTGGCCATTCTCCGAGTCTGCAATGTCTACGCACAAGAGCTGTAGAACATTGTTTTCCGCTACCATCCCAGATCCCCTTCAGAGGAGCTAGCTGTGCGCTTTCCATCTACAAATGGGGAAGGCAACGCCACAGTAGTGCACCTTGCTCAGCCCACACCGCCAGAGGAGTCGCTGGCGTTGGTCGCCACAGAGCCGGAGGTGCCTATGAAGCATGGGAAAGAGCCGAGAACAGAGTCATTGCTTAGAGCAAGTTTCTACGGCCAAAGATGAGCTCAAGATGATCCAAGAAGATCAGAGGGAATCTGAAGAAGATCAGAGGAGAATCCGGAGAAGATCCAGAGGAGATTCTAGAGGATCCAGCAGAAGTCAGCAGAGCTGTAAGAGCCAGCAGGCCGCAGAGCCGGAGGAGCCAGCTTGCACTGCACTCCAAAGACGCCTGCCTCTACACCAGCCATAGGCATCGTAACCAGCCATGAGGATGCGAGCTCACTTCCGAGTCTACAGCAGAAAGGAGCGCCACCGTGGTTGTGGAGGCTTTCTCGAGTAGCTTGTTTAGAGTTCCAGTTCAGTCGGGCTTAGCCAGTTTTCCCTTTCCAGAGTTGCCCTTTAGGTGGTCGCTTGTGTTCTTAGGTTCGTCTTATTTCCTTGTGTGCAAGTGTGAGTCTGCAAAGCCCTTAGGCATTTGTTGCAACCATGCTAAAACCCTAATAATAAAGTTATTTCATTTGAGTTTTTGAGTCAGGTTTGTTGGGTTTAATCTATCCCCTCGCTTAGTTCTTATCTCATCTTGTGCTTGTCGCCTTATCTAACCTATGGAGCTTCACCAGATGGTTCAAACTCGCCACACCGCCGCAAGTGGATCCGCACCTAGCTGCCTCAAGAGAATGATCAAATCCTCAGCAGGACAAGTACACCTCAAGCACCACCTCTTGACTTGCAGAACTTTGGAGCCTTTATGGCAAAGACAAACGCAGATGATGTATGCTATGATGAACCAGATGCGTGCTATGAACAACAACAACAACAACAACCATCGTGGAGGAGCCCTACCACTATGGTCATGAGGGACCATCCAAGTTGGCCGAAGTTCATGAGGACCCGGCCCGCCAACTTTCTCTCGACATGTCATGCCAATAGAAGTCGATGATTGGCTTCGCAGAATTGAGAGGAAGCCGATCACCCAATGCAGCGATCACGAGAAAGTTTTGTATGCCACTCATTAGATGGAGGTGTAGCACGAGTGGTGGGAGAATTTTTGCACAAATAAGATGAGGCACCGCAGTAATATCACTTCGAAGAATTCTCCGCAGTTTTTACTCGCCAAGATCATGTACCAAGGATCATGGATTTAAAGAAAGATGAGTTCCGCGGTTTTAAGCAAGGCGCTATGTTAGTAACCGACACTCAATAAGTTTACTCAATTTAGCTCGCTATGCTCCAGAGGACGCCGCCATCGACAAGGCTCATCGAGTCGCTTTTGAAGGGATTGAACTCAGACTACAGTCAATCTGCTTGCTCACACCTTCCGCATTTCCAGAGTTGATTAACAAGGCGCTGATCATGGAGGACAAACGCAAAGAATCAAGCACCACCGCAAGCGAGGGATGGCTCAAAGAGGAAGCCACCACCACAACAAAGAGAGAGCAAGAATAGTGCCACAGCAGATCAATCACTTATAGCCACAGAGTTCTTTCAGGATGCCTACACCGCCTTCCGCACCTCGTCCTTTTGTTCAGAATTCTCATAACCCCACACTAGTCAACCCTACCCCAGGGAACAACAGTCAGAATGAACCCAGAGTGTGCTACAATTGCCGTCAACCAGGCCACTTCGCCAATCAGTGCCCCTAGAATGGAACAATCACTCTAGTCCGCTTCAACCTTGGAGCAACACCTGCCAAGACCCCAGTGCAAAGCAAGCAAGGAGTTTTCAGGAACCACCAACCGAGGAACACCTGGCCATTGTCGAGGTCGTGTTAACCACGCCACTCGAAGGAGCCCAGAAGCACCGTGACGTCGACTAGGTAAGTTCCTAGTAAATTCAAGATTTGCATCGCCTGCTTGATTCTCGAGCTCAGATTTGTTTGTTTCTCGAGTTTTTACAACTAAGAATAAATTGGACGTTATGCACCTTAAGCATACTTTGCTAGTCCAAGAGTCTCGAGCAGAGCTAAGTTCTATAGTGGGTTGTTTAGGAGCCAAGTTACTCATAGTCGAGTTGAGTTTCTAGCTAACCTAATTGTTCTTGACACCCAAACCATAGATGTCATTCTTGGCATGGATTGGTTAACCAAGCACAAAGCCGCTATAGATTGTGGTTGAAGAGCCGCTATAATCGAGGATACCAAAGGAAACAAGATAGAAGTCCTAGCTACCTCAAGGCGTAATGGGCATCTCGCTAGTCAATAGCCCCAAGACCGTTGCTTTGGGAGACGGTCCGTTGTCCGAGAGTATCCAGATGTGTTTCCGAAGAGTTACCAGGATGCCACCGGATCGTGACATCGAGTTTGTCATCGATCTAGTGCCAGGAACAACACCAATCTCAAAGAGACCTTATCTGATGCTAGCCGATGAACTAGTAGAGATGAAGAAGCAGATCGAAGAACTTTTGGAGAAAGGCTTTGTGAGGCCTAGTTCGTCGCCATGGGGAGCGCTTAGTCCTGCTTTGTCAAGAAGAAGGATGGAAGCATGAGAATGTGCATCGACTACCAATCTCTCAATGAAGTCACTATCAAGAATAAGTACCCATTGCCCCTTGATAGATGATCCGCTTGACCGATGAAGGAGCCGAGTGTTCTCAAGATCGATCCGCGATCAAAGTTACCATCAGCTTGAAGATTTGTCCTAAGGATGTACCTAAGACCGCTTTCAACGCTGTACGACATTATGAGTTCTTAGTCATGCCCTTTGGTCCCACTCAATGCCCCCGCTTATTTCATGAACATGATGAATAAGGTATTCATGGAATATTTGGACAAGTTCAGTAGTTGTATTCATCGATGATATCCCGTTTACTCCAAGTCAAGAAGAACATGCCGAGCATTTGAGGTTAGTCCTAGAGAAGCTCAGAGAGCATCAATTGTATGCCAAGTTTAGCGAGTGTGATTTTTGGAAAAAAGAAGTTGATTTCCTTGGTCATGTGATGACAGCCGCAGGAGTAGCAGTTGACCCTAGTAAAGTTAAAGCAATATTACATTGGGAATAGCCCAAGACTATCACTCAGATTCGTAGTTTCTTGGGATTAGCGGGATATTATCGCGTTTATTGAAGGATTCTCATCAATTGCTAAACCTCTTACGAATTGTTGAAGAAAGAGAAAAGTTTACCCGACCCCACCAGTGAGGAAAGTTTCCAAGAGTTGAAGAAGGTTTGACTTCAGCCCAAAGGTTGATTTTACCGATATTCGCAAGGATTTTGATATCTATTGTGATGCTTCGCCAAGGATTAGGATGTGTCCCGATGCAAGAAGGAAGAGTCATTGTTTATGCGCCAAGGCGCTTAAGACCGCATGAAGAGAATTACCCTACCCATGATCCGAATTAGCCGCAGAGTGCATGCCTTGAAGATTTGGCGCCATTACCTCACCAGAATCGCCATGAGATTTATACGGATCATAAAAGTTTGAAATATATTTTCACCCAATCGATCTGAATATGAGATGAGAAGATGGCTAGAATTAATAAAGGATTATAATCTTGGAATCCATTACCATCCCGTAAAGCTAATGTAGTTGCAGATGCCTTGAGCCGCAAGAGCCACCGCAATGCGATGGAAGGAAAAGAGGTTTGTTCGTAACTTCAAGAGGAATTTCGTGTCAAACTAGAAGTAGTATCTAAAGGATTCGTGGCTAGTTTGGAAGTGCAACTACTTTGGAGAAGCAGATTCATGAGGCTCACCTAAAAGATTCAGAGTTTTCGACATCAAGAAGAAGATGGCGTATGGAAGTTCAAGGACTTCACCATAGATGATCGTGACATACCGTGGATTAATGGACGATTTGCGCGCGATGTCGATGGATTGAGGCAGCTAATTTTGAAGGAGGCCCATGACTCAAAGTATTCGATTCACCCCGGTAGTACTAAGATGTATCAGATGTTAAGAATAAGTTTTGTGGCCCAACTCAAACGAGACGCCGCAGAAGTTCGTTGCCTTGTGCGACGTGGTGTCGAAGGTCAAAGCAGTAACATCAAAGACCAAAGAGGTTCATGGTAACCTTTGAAGATTCCAGAGTGGAAGTGGGAAGAAATTGAATGGATTTCATTACCGGATTACCCAAGACTCAATCGGGTTATGATTCGATTTGGGTAATAGTGGACCGTCTGACTAAAGTTGCCCATTTCTTGCCACCAAAACCACGCACTCAGAGATCGTCTCGCGAGTCAGATATGTCAAGGATTGTCGGCTTGGTATGGGGTGCCCAAGAAGATAGTGTCGATCGAGGATCTCGCCACCTCCGCTTTTGGCAGAGTTTGCATGACGCCTTAGGGACTCATCTCGATTTCAAGATCGATATCACCCCTAGATGATGGGCGTAATCGAAGGGTCAATCGATATTGAGGATATGTTGAGAGCATGTGCTCTAGCTAATGCTACCCGCCGATAAGAGTTTGCCATACGCAGTAATTATCGCATAACAATAGTTATCAAGCCACCGCAAATGTCACCGCTTGAAGCTTTTTATGGTCGTGCTCTCAGTAACCTCGTTGAATTGGTCAAATCGCTAAACGCATACTTTTGGTCTAGATATTATTCAAGAAGCGTAAGAACAAGTGTCCATGATCGAGAGAGATTAAAGATAGCTCACCAAGGCGTAAGAGTTATGCGGATAATCGCCGCCGTGATCTCGCCGAGCCGAGGTTTTGTTTATCTTCGAAGTTACGCCTCGAGGTGTGAAAAGGTTTCATGCCAAAGGAAAGCTTGCCCTCGATATGTTGGTCCGCTCAAGATTTTGAATCATCATGGAGAAGTGGCTTATCAATTGAGCCGCCATACAACCGCTAGCAGAGTACACGATGTCTTTCACGCTCTCGCTTAAAGAAGTGTATTCGTGTGCCGAAGAACAAGCCCTGCTGGAGTCAATTGAACCAAAGAAGACCTCACCTATAAAGAACAACCGATCAAAATTTCGATGTCGCAGAACGCCGGACTAGAAGCAAGACAGCTCGATTTTGTAAAGTGCAAAGGAGCAACCACTGAAGGCGAAGCCACGGGGAGCGTGAAGAAGAGTTGAGAGTAGAATTCTCAAATTTTTCCTCAGCTTAGCCCGAATCTCGGTCGAGATTCCTTTAAGGGGGAGGTTTGTAACATCCCAATTTTCTCGAGCTTTAAAAATCCTTTTGAATAGCTCAGAGAGAGAAAATTCACCATTTGGATTTATTTGAATTAATTCAAAATCTTAATATTGGACTTTGAGTAACAAAATAATTTAATATGACTAAAGTCAACATGAACAATAGTCAAAACTATTTTATTTGGATTTTATCTCGCTGGATATATTTTCTAGAATTTTTCCAAGTTCATTTGCTAATTTCTATTGCTTATTTGAATTCTCAGAATTTCTAAAATAGAAAAGGTATTTTAATTCTCAAAACAAATTCTTGGGCCTAAACCCATTCCTTCTCCTCGTCTCCTAAGATAGCATCTGTGTACTTAGAGCTGCTACAATATACTGTGAACATCCTCACCCTAATATATAGTAATAAAGTAATCGCTCATGTCATTATCATTCATTTTGGCAATTTAGGCAACTTGTCACAAACCTTTTTCCCAAATTTCTTTTGCAAACTCCAACTTGATCAAAATTTCAAAAGGAAATACCATCTAATGTTGGTATTATGACTGGGATATATTTTAATTGAAAATCGATGAAGTATTATGGCCAAAAATAATTTTTGTTGAATTTTTAGAAATTAATTTGATTTTCATAAAAATAATTGTCTTTAAATAAATCCTAGTTGGTCTAAATAAATTATTTATGTATTTATAAAGAAGAAACTGTGATTTTAAAATTTATTTGGGGAATATATCATCTCATCGGTGATTCTCGCAAAATTTCCTAATTTTACAAATTTAATTGCTATTTTTAAAGGCCCGTCAAATCTTTTAAAATTTACAATGCACTCGTCAACTTCCTGCCTAGTATCAGAGCGACCCTCGCCCCTAACCCCGGTCCAACCGAACGACTTGGTTCAACCAGCGCCACCGCTTGGGGCTGGTCCACACCACAAGACGCTGTTAAAACCCTAGCCCATCTGGGCCGTTGAAATACTAGCGGCGCCCAGATCGCATGTGATGTTCGGACCATCGAGCCGCCCATCCTCGCCGTTGATCGTGAATTAACGGCGATGGAGTGCATGGTCCGAAGAGCTTCGCGACGCGCTTCATCTTGGGCACCGGTTTGCGATCGTGACGGCCTCGTTGAGCGGGCCGATCGGATCACGACAGCTTCCCATTGCATCACGCACCATTAAGCCCAAATCGAGGGCTCTCGCAGAGTGGGCCTTTCGACCGCTACAGACCCGCCGATCCGAGTCGTCATTGAAATCGTGTGGCCCACGCTCTCCCATACCGCTTAACGTGTTTTAAACCTCGCATCACAGCCCGCCGTAGGATCGGACGGTGGTGTAGGCCGTGGTTTGTCGCAAGACGCTGTATGCGTGGTTATCCCCGACCCGCGTGTCGCTGGCCGGTTTTTGCTCCTCTGCAAGCGCCGCATGGCGTGAATACCCTCGGGGCCCACGCCGCTGACTTAACTTTTGTTTCTCTCTCGGTTTTTCCACCGTAAGCACTCGTGGGTAGCCTAAATGGTGGTAGAGCATGTTGTTTTGGAGGATATTTTCTCCTAATCTCTATCTTTAGTGCCACCTCTTGGATTCTAGACAATTCGCTGTTTCACACATTCTATACACTATATAAACCCTTGTTTGGGACTCTCGCCATTGTTGACCAAAGGAGCTCACCATCTTTATGTTCCTTCACAAAGGAAGCAACTTGTTTTTCCACCTTTGTTCAACTACAAGCATACCTACATCTTATACTAAGGTGGTTTTGGGTATTTCTTGTAGGTTGAACTTGTGGTTCTTCTCCCTGTCAACTTGAGCTGTGAAGCTTCATCTTGAAAAACCTCACCTGGGTGAGATAGGTTCCATCTTTCTTTAGCAAGAATGTATCTAATGATCTTTAGAGCTAAGTTCCATCATTTTCTTTTGGTCAGCACAAGGAAAAATGGCTACTGGATCTTTTCTTGTTTGACCAAGAGCTTGACTCTATCTTCTTTAACCCTAGCTGGTAAGTTAAATTTTGCCTTCTGTTAGCTTAAGCTCTTTTAGGACATCCCTCACTCACATGCATCACTCACTTACTCATGTGATGATCCCTGTTCTTTTAAATTGAAAAGTTGTTATTATAACTTTTCTGCTTTTTCATATCGTTTTCAAGAGATAGAGTTTCTCTTGTTAGGATGCTAGTCTAGTTAAGGCTGAGTAAACCCTAGTATCATTTTAGACCCTTTTTGGCTAATATGATCATTAGAACATCTTTTAGTGTAAACCTATTTCTTTCAAGTAATTGTTTGCTCAACCGACAAAAAGTCCATTTTATTCTTACCTTTTGTATTTGGCCGTGTTAGGGTGGTATAAGTATGTTGTGGTATTTATTACTTCCTGTTAGCTTTAACCTCCATTTAAGTCTTTCGATTGTGTAGTTCCCAAAGTCAACCAAAAGGGGTATAAGACTTTTGTCGCTTTTTTGATTCAAATTGACAAAAGCTCGCTTGTCTTTTTCTTTAAATGAACCGAGCCATTAGGGTAGCAGAGTGGTCCTTAGTATTAATTACTTCCTTTTAGAGTAATTATGTAGTGTAGCATTACTAGCCAAATTAAATAGTAATATGATTCCTTGTCGCTTCGTTGGTCTAACCGACCACACGCATAAATATAGTTCAAAACCTTAAATCGTTATTAATAAGTAGTAAATGACCAGTTAACTCACAATACAAGCTTTAATACATTTAGCTACGTGCAGTATTTCATTTTCTTGAATGAGAGCTAGCTAAATAATTAAATTCTTTGTCATTCCTGCTCCAAAGGTATAAAACCCGATCCTCGTAGCTTTGAACTAAATATAAAATCGGGTAGCCACCGTCAAGAGATGATATATGTGGGTTATTACCCTTAATAAATTAGATATAGCATAAGCATACTATTACTCATGCATTAAGACCTTGACCATACATTCTTTTGTGCTTATTGTTCTCTGCTTTTTCCCAGATTCATTGGATTTTATTCTCTTTAGATATTGGTTCTTCAAACTGTTGAGTCTTTTATTGAACCACAAGAACCTGAACAAGAGGTTGTTTACTACTATCAAGGCAAGCTTCCACTCTGCACCATGTTGATCCTAATCTTTTGAACTCTAGAGTTATAAAATACAAAGGACACCGCTGCATGCAATTTTCTAAAAAAAAAAAAAACTATTTGTGCTCTGTTCTTAGTTAGTTATAACCTAGACTTGTGGCTTACCTCAAATTGAATCATACACTTAACCTAAGGTAGTTTGTGATATGCTAGTATTTGGTTTTCAATTTAGCTTAGCCATGCAAATTCATAGAACGGTAGTGTTTGACAAGATTATCTTGTCAAACCCGGGAACAACAAATAATTTGTATTTATCTTTGATCCTTGTTCAGTTTATTTGATTTGGAAATGCTTCTAAATCTCGTTATCAATTAATTCAAATCTGGACAAGTGGATGCTAATGATGGTGCCTTTGTGCACTAGATTTGGGAAATGTGGATGTCTTGTCCGGTTGATTAAGGACCTAACTCGACAACTTAATTCAAGTTCCAACGCATTTCCACACGCAGCAGTATGGGCGCTGCTTGGTTAAGTAAAGGGTTAGTATTATTGAGTTGGATACTAGAGAGTAAGGACATGTGTATTGATTTCATATGGCATAGATGCTTAAGTCTTCGGCCGTGGTCGTATGCCATGTGGAACTTATATTGATATCGATGTTCTTAGAAGGGTAAGGGCGAGATGTGTTACATCGCATGTACGCTCCTTCAGTGGCCCCGATCATGTGTAATATGTGTGGCTAACACGAGTTTGCATTTAATTGACTGGTCGGCATTCCCGGTACAACATGTGAGCCCTGCTGAATGTATGCTATCGCCTTTGTTTAAGCGGATCACCTCACATGGGTCATCCAACTCAATAGTATCAACTTGTTGAAAAATACCAAATCTTGGTTTATCTTACCGACACACCAAAGGCAAGTGTGTTATTATTCCGGGCTTACGCTAACTAAGTCATGTGGGTAAAGATGTACACCCTTGCAAGGTATAAAACTATTCAATAGCCGTGTCCACTACATACGATTTACACTTGAATTGATGTCATCTCAGATAGATTTTGCTCTAAGTTTGGTTTTGGGAATTGGTTCGGCATGATGGTTGTCATGCACATTTAATTGTGAGTTGTTATTTACTCTTGTTACTGTTTATGCTTATAATTACATGTATTTACTGTTTTAGTCCAAATCAATTTATTAAAATTGCTTTATCAAAACATAGCAATTGTAGGTTAAGATGTATCGCTTTATGCAAAATGGAACCATTTAAGCCTTCTGTTGTCAACCTTATGCATATACATTTTCTATTCCTTTGTATAGGATCTAACAAACACTTTCTTTTATTAGTTTGTGTAAGTCTTGCTGAGTACCTTTCGTACTCAGGGTTTTATGACCTCTTGTTGCAGGTGAAGATGGTTTTTTTATGAAATGCCCGTTAGCCGATCCGGGTGACGCTAACGAGTGATGCTAATTCTAGCCTCCACGCAATAGCTCTCGGGATGATGGGGCCATTGGTGGTGTCATCTTTTATATTTTTGTTTCCGCTTGTTGTTTTTTTTGTTAATGACCCAAGGTCATTTGTTTCAGATATGTTTCGGTTACTGTAGCAGACCTGACACTGTAGCAACCGAAATTGAGATGTAATATGATGTATAATTATGTGAATGTATGACTTGTATGTGATTGATGCAATGTTGATTAAGGATATATGCTAATAGTCACTAATCCTCGAACTATTGCATGGCATATATCCGGAACCTAAATGTTGGATTGTTACTTATTATGATTATGCTTCTAGTATGATTTTATTATGATATTACATCGCTCCTTAATTAAGAATTATGCTACCAAGATAATTTTAATTCGAACATTCCAATATTTGAGGGTCTCACAAATATGGTATCGAGCATACGCTTGCCTGTGAGGATAGAATTAGTATGGTTGTTACCTTTAGTGAGTCTCGTGATATTATTTTGACTTAAACTAATTTTTAAAGATCTAAGTCCGCTTCTCTTTACTTCTTATCTTCTTTAGTATCAATTTTATCCACCTTCTCGCTGGATTTTTCAAGATCAGCTTACCTACCTTGTCTTTTTCTCTCAGAGATGAGTGGTCGGTATTTGATTAAGGAGACTCGAGTCAAGAGGTGGATGGATTTCCACTTTACTTCGAGATATGATGTGGCGTACCAATTTTACGACGCCGTAATATGCCATCTACCGTCGAGACCGAGGTCCCGGTATGGAAGAGTACAAAGCTATCATTAATGTGATCGCTGACAGTGGTGGATAGTGTTCTCATCGCATCCACGACGTGCCACTTCCGAGTCTATGGTGCAGGCAGAAGTCGCCGAGATGATGGGCCTCTTCGTCATGATCCGACGGAGCTGTCTCAACAACCCTATGTTCACTTTCCAAACATGGCCCTAGGTCGATGTGATTGCGCTTTGATGAGATTCAGGCCGAGAGGACCCATACGCACGCTGAAGCTAGCGAGGTTGGTCCGTGATCATGGACCAAACCTATCACCGCCTCGCAGCGAAGTTATGGGAAACCCGCCGTTGCCCGCACGAGGCACGTGGAGTATTTGAGGCTTGGTGTTGCCACTAATCGCGCTCCTCGTAACGCGCTTTATGGCAACAATGAGATTCCTCCACCGCCATCGCACTCACAGGATTGAGACTTCCAGAGGTGCCGGGCTTGTTCCTCGCCCTGGTCAAGGTCGCAGTGCACTAATGTCTCGCCGGATTTCCTTGTACTCACGACCTACACACTCGTGGCCATCACTTGTCGCTAGGTTCCCTACTGCCTCATCACCCTAGGATCCTATCGATACGGGTTCACCGTAAGCTCATCTCGCTAAATGAGTTCCCGGTGAATTTTAACCGTAATGACTACACTTAGGGTCTGGGTGATGTGTTCGGCCATAGTTGTGTAATAGGCTAGTATTGTGTATTAGATATTGTGTAATAGCATAGCCTATGTTTTGTATAAATTCTGGGTGCCGACTCATGTATTTTGGGAACTTGCTGGTGGTGGTTGACTTGTATATTTTAAACTTAATGTGTCTCCTGTTGGCTGTTAATAAAGTGGAGTCCGACTTTTGGTTGTATTTGAGTCTGTTATGGTCTTTGTTCAGCCGACATTTTATGATAAATGGGAGCCGCCCCTTTTGCTGTACTCGGCTTGGTATTGGTTTGGTGTTAGTTGGCTTTTAAAGAGAGGTCGGTTTTTGGTGGTATTGAGTTTTGTGTGTTGTTATCGTTTTGGTTCAGCCGACCTGTTCTGGTGAAATGGGGGCCACACCTTTTTGCTGTTTGGTGGGTCACTGTTTTGATGTTAATTGGCTGCATGTCATGGCATTGTGCATAATTAAGTTTAGTATTTATTTTTTTCTTTCTCAGAATCTTGTATGTGTTAGCTCGAGTGTATCCTTGTTATGTTGTTAACCATTATATGGCAACAGGATGACAGACCAACCACTCGATCGCAACACAACAAGAGGAGAGGTTTTCACCCTGCTCTCCATACTCGTGGAGAGCAGTGACCTTCTGATCCCATGGTCCGCAAGGTGGTCGTCAAGAAGAGGAGCTTCCTCCACCACCCACTATGGCGGACGTGCTCATGCAAATTGAGCGCAATCGCATGGATCAGACGCGCATATTGGAGCAGATTGCGCGTAATACCTCCACTACTCCTACACCAGCTGGTCGAGCAGGAGTTCCACATGGGCAGGGTAGTCTCGCTGATTTTCAGCGAACTAACCCGCCAGTGTTCTCTAGCTCCCAGGATCCATTGGAGGCAGAGGACTGGCTTCGGGAAATTGAGAAGAAGCTATCCATTGCCCAATGCTCTGAAAGAGAGAAGGTCCTATATGCTAGCTACCAACTGACTGGGCCAGCTAGTAATTGGTGGGATAATTACCTGGCTATCCAACCCACCGGTCATACTCCCACCTGGCTTGAGTTTATGGAGGCTTTTCGCGAGGCCCATATTCCTGAAGGAGTGATGATACTCAAGCAAGAGGAATTTCTCGCCTCAAGCAAGGGCGAAAGTCGGACCGAGTATCTTCATGAGTTCAATTTTCTTGCTCTAAGATGCTTCGACGATGTTTCGATCGACACTCGTCGTCAAACCGCTTTCATGAATGGGCTATCTCAAGAATTGCGCTGGCTTTGGCAATACAAGACTTCGTAAATTTTCAACATCTTGTAGACAAAGCCATAATTGTCAAACTAAGAGCAAGGCTTTGAAGATTCACTAAGCTGCGTAGGCCACTAATTCACATATAGTGGTCGCTCAACAGCCGCGTCTGTGGGCAACCTCGGTCTTTCCGAAGCGCCGCTTCCAGCTTCCACCTAGGGCGCTGGTTTGCTTTTTCGCCCACCGCCACCACCGATGGTCCCGACCTAGTGGACACAGCCACCTATCGCTATCAATGTCGTAGGGTGTGATATGCTATCATTGTGGACGCCGACATTTTATAACCAATGTTTTGCTAAGGCAAAGGGATTACCACTGCTCACCATCTCTAGCTACTGTAGGCCCCGCACCTTCCCAAAGACCGCCATTAAACTCGATCCTGTTCCAAATTCATGCCGTGTGAATCAACCGACCGTCAAGAAGCTACGAGACACCGAGGTTATCCTTGGTATGCTCCTAGTTAATTTCAGCTCAGCTATTGTTTTATTTGACTCGAGCATCCCATTCTTTATTAGTAGGCGCTTTGCTACTCAACATCGCTAGATATGCATCCGCTTCATCCACCTCATATTATTCACTCGCCTCGGTCAAGATTTATGACCGATCAAATCGCTTTAATGTCAATATCAATATTGAAGGGTAGATTTTGGGCTGATCCGATTGTGATAAACTCTAAAGGGATAGATGTCATTCGGTATGGACCGGTTGTCCAAGAATTTCGCCGATTAATTGTGCCCAAATAACTATATCCCTCATTAATAAAAATGGCCTTTCACCATCTTTCGCCTAGAGCGCCATTCTCATCTTGGTGCATCGAAATCGATACCACCCCTACTCCGAGTTAGTACCAGAGTATGTGATTATCCGGATGTCTTTCTCAAGACCTTCCCCAGATGCCACCCGATCGGGAAGTAGAGTTCGTGATTGAACTAGTTCCCGGCATCGCCCCATTTTGAGAAGACCTTATCGCATGCCTTCCAATGAGCTGTTTGAGTTGAAGAAACAGCTTGGAGAATTGCTTGACAAGGGTTTCATTCGACCGAAGTTCTCACCTCGGGATGCCCGCCATCTTTGTCAAAAAGAAAGATCGACTTTTATGATGTGTGTAGATTACCGTCTGCTAAATGAGGTTACTATCAAGAATAAGTATCCTCTCGCCTCAATTGATGATCTATTTGACCGCTTAATCGGAGCCCGTGGTCTTTTCTAAGATTGATTTATGTTTCGGGCTATCATCGATCAAGGTTAGAACGGAGGATATTCCTAAACAAAGATTCTCTACTGCTATGGATTATACGAGTATACCGTTATGTCCTTTGGTCTAACCAATGCTCCTCGCTATTTCATGAATCTAATGAATTCAAGATTCATGGATTTCTTGGATAAGTTTGTTGTTGTGTTTATTGACTACATTCTTATCTACTCCAAGTCCGATGTAGAGCATGAGCATCATTTGAGACTTGTGCCGATACACTTCGCAAGCATCAGCTGTATGCTAAATTTAGTAAGCGTGCTTTCTGGCTCAAGCAAGTGGCATTTCTGGGACATGTATTATCCGAAGGAGGTATTATCGTTGATCCCAAAGAAAGTGCAAGATGTGCTAGACTGGAAGCAACCCAAGAATGTTCCTGAAATTCAAGTTTCTTGGACTTACGGATATTACCGAGGTTCATTGAAAACTTTTCCAAGATTTCCGTGCCATCGACTCAAATTTTTAAAGAAGGAAAACAAATTTTTTGGTCAAGGAATGTGAAAACAGCTTTTAGCTTTTGAGAAAGCTCCCGATCAAGCTCCTGTTTCACTCTTCCGTGATATCCATAAGGATTTTGATATCTATTGTGATGCATCTCGCCATGGACTTGGCTGGTGCTTATGCAAGAGGGCCGAGTTGTGGCATATGCATCCAGCGCAGCTATGTAATTTCATGAGGTGAATTATCCTACTCATGATTTGGAACCATGGTCGAGTCCATGCATTAAAGATTTGGCGACATTACCTTCTTGGCAATCATTGCGTAAATCTATAATCGATCATAAGAGTTCAAATACATATTCACCAAGTTGATCTCAATATGAGGCAAATAAGATGGCTTGAATTGATCAAGGACTACGATATGGGTATTCATTACCATCTTGGCAAAGCCAATGTTGTGGCTGATGCTCTAAGTAGAAAGTCACAATGTAATTGTTTATAAACAATTCCTTTGACTAAGAGCTTATGTGTCAATTTTCTACGCTTAGGTCTCAAATGGTCGAAGATGGATTTCTTGCTGCCTTAGAAGTAAAGTCAACACTCGAAGATCAGATTCTGGAGGCCCAGAAAACTGATACTGAGGTAGCAGAGATCAAGGAAAACATGAAGGTAGGTAAAGCCAATGAATTTTTCAAGATGCTCGTGGTACCATTCGATATCGCAATCGCTTAGTGGTGCCCTCGCACTCCACAACTAAGAGAGCTAATTTTAAAGAGGCTCATAATTCCAAGTTTTCATTACATCCCGAAGTACTAAGATGTACCAGACTTGAAGAAAACATTTTGGTGGAGCAAGATGAAAAGACAAATTGCTCGGCTTTGTTGTCGAATGTGATATTTGCCAAAGGGTTAAAGCCGAGCACTTGAAACCTGCTGGTACCCTTCAGCCTTTACCTATTCCACAATGGAAATGGGAAGAAGTCAGTATGGATTTTGTTACCGACTTCCAAAATCTCAGAATGGATTTGATGCCATCTGGGTGATAATTGATCGTTTAACAAAAGTGGCTCATTTCATTCCTGTCAGAACCACTTTTAATGGCAAGCAATTGGTAGAACTCTATATTGCTAGAATTGTTTGTTTCCATGGTGTTCCTAAAGTTATTATTTCGCATCGTGGATCTCAATTCAGCCTCGATTTTTGGAATTGTCTTCATCAAGCAATGGGAACCGAATTATCCTTCAAAGATCGCTATCATCCTCGCATCAAAGGTCAAACCGAAAGGGTGAATCAAATAATGGAAGATCTTTTGAGAGCTCTGGTTTTAGCATATGGCAAGAATTGGGAGAAATCTTTGTCAGATGTGGAATTTTCCTACAACAACAGCTACCAAGCAAGTATTCAAATGTCACCTTTTGAAGCCTTGTATGGGAGAGCTTGTAGGACTCCATTGAATTGGTCAATCTGTGAAAGACCATTCTTGGCCCAGACTTGGTTTTGGAAGTCAAGAGCAAGTTCGGTCGATTCGAGACCGCTTGAAAACCGCCTAGCCTCGTCAAGAGCTATGCCGATCATCGACGTCGTGAGCTAAGTTTTGAGATAGATGACTTTGTCTATCTTAAAGTATCGCCGATGAAAGGTACTCATCGCTTTCAAGTGAAAGGAAAGCTAGCACCTCGTTATATCGGACCTTCCGAATCATTGCAAAACGAGGAGTCAGGGTATATCGCTTGAACTTCCCGACACGCCGCCGGCAGCTCATGATACCTTTCATGTCTCTCAATCAAGAAATGCCTTCGTATTCCAACCGAGGCTACAGCTTATGAGAATCTTGATCTTCAACCAGATCTTTCATATCAAGAACAACCAGTGCGTATCCTCGACAAAATGGAACGTAGGACAAGAAATCGCACTGTCAAGTTCTTAAAAATTCAGTGGTCTAATCATTCGGAAGATGAAGCCACTTGGGAGCGCGAAGATCTGATAAGGATCGAGCACCCCCACCTTTTTGCTGTTTAATACTTGCCTTTGAATCAAGAAAGGCAAGGTTAAACAAAGCAATGTAACATAAGTTGTAATAACAGCACTATGTTGTTATGTGAAATTTCTTTTCTATCTTTGAAAGAAATAAAGACAACTATGTTATGTTTCTAAAGAATATCATTTCAACTTCATCTTTGTCCAACTTCTGAATTATAAGAAATCTCGGGACGAGATTTTCTTAAGGGAGGTAGGTTTGTAACATCCTCAGCCCTAATATACAGTAATAAAGTACTGTTCATGTCATTACTGTCCATTTTGGCAATTTAGGCAACTTGTTACAAACCTTTTTCCCAAATTTCTTTTGCAAACTCCAACTTGATCAAAATTTCAAAAGGAAATACCATCTAATGTTGGTATTATGACTGGGATATATTTTAATTGAAAATCAGATGAAGTATTATGGCCAAAAATAATTTTTGTTGAATTTTTAGAAATTATTTTGATTTTCATAAAATAATTGTCTTTAAATAAATCCTAGTTGGTCTAAATAAATTATATATGTATTTATAAAGAAGAAATTGTGATTTTAAAATTTATTTGGGGAATATATCATCTCATCAATGATTCTGCAAAATTTCCTAATTTTACAAATTTAATTGCTATTTTTAAAGGCCTGGTCAAATCTTTTAAAAATTTACAACAGACTTGGTCAACTTCCCTGCCTAGTAATCAGAGTGACCTCAAGACCTAACCTCGGTCCAACCGGAACGACTTGGTTCAACCAGGTGCGCCAGTCCAACTCGGGCGCTATTCCACCACCACAAGACGCTCAAAAACCCTAGCCCATCTGGGCCGTTGAAATACTAGCGTGCGGCCCAGATCGCATGTGATGTTCGGACCACCGGAGCCGCTTCCATCCTGGCCGTTGGATCGCAAATTAACGGCGATGGAGCGCATGGTCCGAAGAGCTTCCGCACGCGCCTCATCTTGGGCCGCTGGTTTGCGATCGTACGGCCTCGTTGAGTGGGCCGACGGACCGCGACAGCTCCCCATTGCATCGCGACTCGCTAAGCCCAAATCGAGGGTTTCGCAGAGTGGGCCTTTCGACCGCTTACAGACCCGCCGATCCGAGTCGCTCGCTAGAAATCGTGTGGCCCACGCTTCTCCCATACCGTTTCAACGTGTTTTAAACCCCGCATCACGCCGCCGTAGGATCGGACGGTGGTCAGGCGCTGGTTTGTCATGCGCGCTGCATGCGGTGGTTATCCCCGACCCACGCTGCTGGCGGTTTTTGCTCAAGGCGCCTTGATGGCGTGAATACCCCGGGGCCCACGCTACGCTGACTTAACTTGTGTTTCTCTCGTTTTTCCACCGTAAGCAATCGTGGTAGCCAAAATGGTGGTAGAGCATGTTGTTTTGGAGGATATTTTCTCCTAATCTCTATCTTTAGTGCCACCTCTTGGATTCTAGACAATTCTCGGTTGTTTCTACACATTCTACACACTATATAAACCCTAGTTTGGGACTCCCGCCATTGTTGACCAAAGGAGCTCACCATCTTTATGTTCCTTCACGTTGAAGCTCCTTGTTCTTCCACCTTTGTTCAACTACAAGCATACCTACATCTTATACTAAGGTGGTTTTGGGTATTTCTTGTAGGTTGAACTTGTGGTTCTTCTCCTCACAACTTGAGTCGTGAAGCTTCATCTTGAAAAACCTCACCGGGTGAGATAGGTTCCATCTTTCTTTAGCAAGAATGTATCTAATGATCTTTAGAGCTAAGTTCCATCATTTTCTTTTGGTCAAGACAAGGAAAAATGGCTATGGATCTTTTCTTGTTTGACCAAGAGCTTGACTCTATCTTCTTCAACCCTAGCTGGTAAGTTAAATTTTGCCTTCTGTTAGCTTAAGCTCTTTTAGGACATCCCTCACTCACATGCATCACTCACTTACTCATGTGATGATCCCTGTTCTTTTAAATTGAAAAGTTGTTATTATAACTTTTCGGTTTTTCATATCGTTTTCAAGAGATAGAGTTTCTCTTGTTAGGATGCTAGTCTAGTTAAGGCTGAGTAAACCCTAGTATCATTTTAGACCCTTTTTGGCTAATAAGATCATTAGAACATCTTTTAGTGTAAACCTATTTCTTTTCATTTGTAATTGTTTGCTCAACCGACAAAAAGTCCATTTTATTCTTACCTTTTGTATTTGGCCGTGTTAGGGTGGTATAAGTATGTTGTGGTATTTATTACTTCCCTGTTAGCTTTAACCTCCATTTAAGTCTTTCGGATTGTGTAGTTCCCAAAGTCAACCAAAAAGGGGTATAAGACTTTTGCTGTTTTTGATTCAGCCGACAAAAGCTCTGTTTGTCTTTTTCTTTAAATGAACCGAGCCATTAGGGTAGCAGTAGTGGTCCTTAGTATTAATTACTTCCTTTTAGAGTAATTATGTAGTGTAGCATTACTAGCCAAATTTAAATAGTAATATGATTCCTTGTCGCTTTCGTGTTGGTCTAACCACCACACGCATAAATATAGTTCAAAACCTTAAATCGTTATTAATAAGTAGTAAATGACCAGTTAACTCACAATACAAGCTTTAATACATTTAGCTACGTGCAGTATTTCATTTTCTTGAATGAGAGCTAGCTAAATAATTAAATTCTTTGCTGTCCTGTTCCAGTGTATAAAACCTGATCCTGTAGCTTTGAACTAAATATAAAATCTGGGTAGCCACTGTCAGTAGATGATATATGTGGGTTATTACCCTTAATAAATTAGATATAGCATAAGCATACTATTACTCATGCATTAAGACCTTGACCATACATTCTTTTTGTGCTTATTGTTCTCTGCTTTTTCCCGTATTCATTGGATTTTATTCTCTTTAGATATTGGTTCTTCAAACTGCTGAGTCTTTTATTGAACCACAAGAACCCTAACAAGAGGTTGTTTACTACTATCAAGGCAAGCTTCCACTCGCACTCATGTTGATCCTAATCTTTTGAATCAGAGAGTTATAAAATACAAAGGACACTATCAGCATGCAATTTTCTAAAAAAAAAAAAAACTATTTGTGCTCTGTTCTTAGTTAGTTATAACCTAGACTTGTGGCTTACCTCAAATTGAATCATACACTTAACCTAAGGTAGTTTGTGATATGCTAGTATTTGGTTTTCAATTTAGCTTAGCCATGCAAATTATATAGAACGTAGTGTTTGACAAGATTATCTTGTCAAACCTGGGAACAACAAATAATTTGTATTTATCTTTGATCCTTGTTTAGTTTATTTGATTTGGAAATGCTTCTAAATCCTGTTATCAATTAATTCAAATCTGGACAAGTGGATGCTAGTGATGGTGCCTTTGTGCACGAGATTTGGGAAATGTGGATGTCTTGTCTGGGTTGATTAAGGACCTGAACTCGACAACTTAATTCAAGTTCCAACGCATTTCGACACGCAGCAGTATGGGCGCTGCTTGGTTAAGTAAAGGATTAGTATTATTGAGTTGGATATCGAGAGTAAGGACATGTGTATTGATTTCATATGGCATAGATGCTTAAGTCTTCGCCGTGTCGTATGCCATGTGGAACTTATATTGATATCGATGTTCTTAGAAGGGTAAGGCGAGATGTGTTACATCGCATGTACGCTCCTTCGTGGCCCCGATCATGTGTAATATGTGTGGCTAACACGAGTTTGCATTTAATTGACTGGTCGGATTCCTGCATAAACATGTGAGCCCCGCTGAATGTATGCTATCGCCTTTGTTTAAGCTGGATCAGCCTCACATGGGTCATCCAACTCAATAGTATCAACTTGTTGAAAAATACCAAATCTTGGTTTATCTTACCGACACACCAAAGGCAAGTGTGTTATTATTCGGGGCTTACTGCTAACTAAGTCATGTGGGTAAAGATGTACACCCTTGCAAGGTATAAAACTATTCAATAGCCGTGTCCACTTACATTTACTTACACTTGAATTGATGTCATCTCAGATAGATTTTGCTCTAAGTTTGGTTTTGGGAATTGGTTCGGCATGATGGTTGTCATGCACATTTAATTGTGAGTTGTTATTTACTCTTGTTACTGCTTATGTTTATAATTACATGTATTTGCTGTTTTAGTCCAAATCAATTTATTAAAATTGCTTTATCAAAACATAGCAATTGTAGGTTAAGATGTATCGCTTTATGCAAAATGGAACCATTTAAGCCTTCTCGTTGTCAACCTTATGCATATACATTTTCTATTCCTTTGTATAGGATCTAACAAACACTTTCTTTTATTAGTTTGTGAAGTCTTGCTCGAGTACCTTTTCGTACTCGTGGTTTTATGACCTCTTGTTGCGGTGAAGATGGTTTTCTTTATGAAATGCCCGTTAGCGCCGATCCGGGTGACGCTAACGAGTGATGCTAATTCTAGCCTCCACGCAATAGCTCATGGGATGATGGGGCCATTGGTGGTGTCATCTTTTATATTTTTGTTTCATTGTTGTTTTTTGTTAATGACCCAAGGTCATTTGTTCTGTATATGTTTCGCATCAGAAAGGCACCGACAATCGTAGCAAACCGAAATTGGAGATGTAATATGATGTATAATTATGTGAATGTATGACTTGTATGTGATTGATGCAATGTTGATTAAGGATATATGCTAATAGTCACTAATCTCGAACTATTGCATGGCATATATCCTGGAACCTAAATGTTGGATTGTTACTTATTATGATTATGCTTCTAGTATGATTTTATTAAGGACATTACATGTTCCTTAATTAAGAATTATGCTACCAAAGATAATTTTAATTGAACATTCTAATATTTGAGGGTCTCACATGCTGCTTCCGCCGACAGTGGCCCCACCAACAGCTCTCTCTCTCACGCTCTCGCTCATCCTCCACTGCTCGATCAAGTTTGACGGTCCGATGGCGTTGTGCCGTGCGGCCGGTCCGAACGTCACCTTGTTTTTGAGCCGTCCGATCAGGGTTGGATGGCCAGATCTTCACCACACAAGACTCACCCAAGACCTTTTTCCACTCGCTACGAGCCTCACCATTGCCAAGTGGGCCCCACCTCGTTCTCTTCTTCGCCTCCGAAAACATCGGCGAAGTTTGTTGAGCCGCCGCGGCCGTTCAGGCGCCCGTGTTCTAAACGCCCCGAGCCGCGCTATATAAAGGGAGGAAGCCCTCGCCCTCGCTCCTTTTTCGCCATCGCCTCCTCGCGGCGCCAACCCTAGCCAGAGGAGCCATAGATCCAATCTCCGCCGCCGCTTACTCCGACGAAAGCAATTCCGCGACCCGGCGCCGGAGCCTCGACGCCGCTTCCGTCGACATCACAAGAAATGAGAGGAACCTCGAGTCACCTTCGTTTCGTCGGAGGAGCCCTCTAACGCCGTCGCCGTCGAGCCGGAAGCCTCGCCGCCACCGCCTTTGCCGCGTTTTGAGCACCCGTGAGCACCTCGTTGTGATCCTCGCATCCTCCTCTACCTCCTCAGACCACCCACCGCCGCAACTCGCCGCCGTCGCGGAACTATTGGTTCCGTCGGCGCCGCCGCCACCGCCCACGCTACCTCCACTCAACACTCCCGCCTCGGGCGCGTGGCGTGTCGCCACGAGGCGCCACGCGTCGCGCCACGCGCGCACGCCCACCACGCCACCAGGCAGATCTAATTAGCTCGGTGGACTTGGTCCACTGTGAGTTATATCACCGACGTGTGGGTCCCACACGCCGTTTTTTTCTTTTATTTATCTTTTCAGAAATTCCTTTGTCGACGCCAAAGATTATGCAATAATCCGGTTTTTCTTTTAAAGAATAATTCAAAATTTCTAGGGTTTTTTTAGATTCAAACTTCCAAACCCCATAACTTTTGCATCCTAACTCCAAATCAGTCCATTCAAATTTCTAAATTCCTATAAATTCAAGATCTATTTAATGGAGATTTTTATTTATTTTTTTGGAGTTGCTTTGCCTCTGTTATTTATTTATTTTGTTTCTTTGCTTCGCTTACAGTAGAATTTACACTTTCGAAGATTTGAAGAAGAAGGAACGATCAAGACCAAGATCAATTCCTAGACCTGTTCCAAGGCAAGTCATGCTTTGACCATGTTTGAATCCTAGTTTTCTAAATATTATTTTAATTCAAAGTATTGCATTTTATTTCAAGTAATTATTTAAATGCTTTTGGGTTTAGCTATTAAATCCAATCATATGCCTTCCTTGTATAATTGTTATGCCTTGATCCTTTGTCACCCTAGTTGATAATTAGTTGGTAATATTATAGCACCAATGTGGGTTGGTTAGTGCGATTAGATTGTTTAGCCATGCCACTAATCACCTATTCATGTAAAGTGCAATTATTAACTTGACTAAGTGACTATGTAACCTTGAAATAACTGTGTGTACTATGTGTCTTTGTGGCATGTGTTGCACTTAGATCAACTGGTGGGAAAAATGTTTAGACCGAGGCAAGTGGAGGGAATGTGTGACATGGTGGCTATGTGATATGGGCTTGTGAATCTGTGTGTCATATTTATCTCAGGTGCCTTAGTTAGAACAATGGAAGTCTTGCCTCGGCCACTTAAGGACCGAACTTTGTGCATCATTGAACTGAGCCCTCTGCATTTACCACATGCTCAGCATGGGATGGGCCTAGCATAGTAAGATACTGAATTCTTGGCATCGGTTGCTCAAAGTGGTAGGTTAGGCTATGTGAATAGGGTGGAGGTGTGTGCTACCATGTAGTCGCATCGCGACGGTTCGCCGCTTCCTCGTCCAACGGTGTGTGTTGTACCATACATCGGTATGGTTTGGTATGACGTAAGCACATCGGGAGCATCTATGTTAAGATGAAGTTTCTGAAATGCTTTGTTACGATTAGTGCTTGCAACACTGGTTGTATCTTGTGGGTAAAGTGTACAAACTCTGCAGAGTGTAAACAATCTATTCGAATAGCCGCGTCCGCGGTCATGGACAATGCTCGGGGATTTCACACGAGGGGTAGATCTTTAAAAACTGTGTGGGAAGGGAGCTGTGTGATCTAAATCATATGGCTATGTGAATAATCTGTTTAGGCTGTGTGTGTCTTTGTGAAATCAAATTGTTAAATTATTATTGTCTATTTGTTTTACTCACTTTCAATCTATTATTTGTATTCAACTGCAAATGTTGCATTTCTGCAAAAGAACCACAAAATGCCATTCCCTTGTAATAAGCCTGCATGTATAACTGCATTTCTATGGTGTGACTTGTGAGTACGGTGTGTACTCACACTTGCTTTAAAATAAATCAAGCAGAAGAGGAGGAGTCTTCACCAGCATTCGAGGAGGAGTTTATCGAAGGTGCCTGATCGTGAGGTCTTGATCCCAGTCGGTTGCCTGTGGTGAATCAATGGGATGCCGCCGCTTCGCTTTACGCTTTATTTCTCTATTAGCCCTACGTGGCTTAATAATTGTAAACTCGACCATAAGGTCAAACCATTATTTATTAATCAAACTATTCGTTTATATTACTATTCGCTTGTGTGGATCGATATTCATCTTTGTTGACACTGTGTGCACTAGCATGATCCTAGGCTAGTGCATTAAACACAAAGGGTCCAGAATTGTAATTTTGGGTCCCGACAGTGGTCGTGGACCAACTGAGGGTGGTCGTGAGCCAACTGGGGGTGGTCTCTTTTCCCTTTTTTTTTGCTTCTCTTTTTTTTTCTTCTCCTTTTTTTTCGACTGCCGAAACCCAACCGAGGGTTCCTCTTTTTTTTTTCTTTTTTTTTTTTGCGAAAGTGACCTTGACTCACAACTCTTCAAAACCCTCTTCTGGGTCTGGGGATATATATAGGTCACAAACTTTTTTCCAGAGAGCAGGGGTATAAAGGTAATAAAAAGAAAAGGTGGTCGGTAAGGAGGTGGTCGAATCCGAAAGGTGGTCGAACTCAAGAGGTGGTCGAAACCGAGGAGATGGTCGAACTCAAGGAGGTGGTCGAATCCGAGGAGGTGGTCGAATCCGACTGGGTGGTCGAACCCGAGGAGGTGGTCGTATCCGATTAGATGGTCGAACACGAGGAGGTGGTCGAACTCGAGTAGGTGGTCGAATCTGACTGGGTGGTCGAATTCGAGTTGGGGGGAAAGTCGAAACTGAGTACGTGGTCGGATGAGGGTGATGACACGATCTCGCTATAGCGCATAAAACAACGGATGCAACCAAGGACAAGCCGAGATACACGATGACCGTATAAAGAAAGACTCGATGCTAGAAACTAGATCACGCATTTACTAGACCAAAGAACAAAGACACCGATAATGGACTCGAATTCAACAACGTGAAAACTGAAAACACAATCGCGAAAGGCACAAAGTGGTTTGGACAAGGAAGAACTAAGATCTAAAACTTTTTATGGGCAATTTTCGACTCTAGGTGATGGAAAACGACTAACAAAAGGATAAATGAGATTACCTAACAGCAACCCGGTGCTCGATACCACTTGATGAGTCATCGGGCCCAATCTTCCGATAGGTTCGATTGATTTCGTTGAGGATGTTGACGCTTTGAGGCTTCCACCAGTAGATCGTCACCTCGCAATTCGCTACACCCGCATTTAATCGCGTTATCAACCACGCTAACGCCGATCGACCTTACCACGAGGGTTATGATTCCTACAAGCAATCAAAGAAACTCACAAGGACAAGGTAGATGCAATCAATTATATTGCTAATGTAGATGAATTTCACAAGTGGGGTTCTCAAACCGAACAAGCTAAACCGCAAAGTGGCGTAATAATCTAAGAAAACCCAACCCTAAATCGTGGCGCCATCGCAATATATAAGGGGAGAACATGAGGAGGTTGCCCTAGGGATGTGCCGCCATGTGGAGAGGCGTACACATCCTGGGCTTTGACCTCGCCACGCTTACAAGGCCTTATTAGGCCCAAAACGGTGACGTAGCACCTTATTTCAATGTCTCTGACCAACACCCAACGTAGTCATCGCTGGTCATGGGCCTGGTCGTAGGACTGGTCGTAGAGCTTGAGACCTAGTCATAGATCCGCAACTGTCGAGAGCTTAAGACTGGTCGAGATCCGCAGATCTCGGGTCGAGAGCTGGTACACCGGTCGAGATGGTTTGGATCCTCCCCATTATTCCTAAGTAACAAAAGATCATAATTTTTAGGTAGCATACCATTCTGCATAGATAAATTATTAGCACCTAGAAACGAGCTCACCTCATAATTTAAGTCACGTGCACGAGCTCTTGTCATAGGACCTTGTAGTTTAGCAATCGGATCTGGAGGATGTTGTGTAGTGTGTGTATCCGAAGGAGTGATGTCCTCATCATGAGGGCAGGACGAAGACCTCCCGTTGATGATCTCTACTTGTGCTAGAGACCTCCTCGCTTGAGGAGTCGTCGAATGACACCATCTGGCGACTTTGAGCAAACCCCTCTAGAAAGGGGAATTCCGGGTTATAACCATCTCCGTCGGCAAGCGGATCCTACGTTGGGATGGTCAAACTCGCAGGAAGAGCATGTTCGATCGCGTCCTTCGCTGGGCTAACCGGAGAGAGAGAATCACCCAATGCTGATGAAGATTCAAAATTGTGACTTCCAGGAGTTGTCGCGCCAGGTCGGGCTGTCTTAGGCGGACTTGGACATTTGGAGACGGAGCCCTCGCCGTGCCCTGAGTCTGCCTTGGGACAACACTCATTGTGGTCGGATTGACCCTTGTCCTTTGAGGAAACTGGTTCCCCATCTAGATGTACAGTTGTGGGGGATAAGGATCCCTCCTCAACTCCATCGATGGTAAAGTCTCCTAGAGAAAGATCTCCGGAGACAACATCACCATCGGATGATGCATCACTCGGCTCGTAATCGAAGCCAACATCCATGTCGATATCTGCATAATCGGCCAAGTCGAACCAGTTCTCCTCATTCCACTCACCAGCCCTGAGAGCATGAGAATCGGAAAGAGAAAGGAAAGCTGATGGCTTGAAGTCCCCCACGGCCTACGCCAACCGCTTGTTTTAGAACCGAACTTACGTGAAGATTGTTTGATTCGGGGTTCCTCTAGGCTCAAATCACACGTAGATGGAGACACGGGATTTTTATACGTGTTCAGCCTTCTCCGGAGAATAACAACCCTACTCCTGTGTGTATGTATTGAGTAGGCTGGATTACAAAGTGGAGTCAACGACTAGAGTATTGTGCTTCTAATCTTCTGTGTCCCGTCGTAATGTTCTGTGTCGCCTGTCTGTCCTATTGTTCCTTGCCTTTTATATCACTTCCGGAGTGCACCTTTGGATCTTCGGAATAAAAGTCTCCTTAACGTGCCAGATCGTGGAGTTGTTTCCGGTAGCGGTTATAAATATTCACCGTGGGTGAGCATAAGGTCTTTTACCTTCCCCCAAATTGCTCTTTGTTGTTTGTACTTTCAAGTTCTCCGTCGCCAACCAAATCGAGCCCTCTTCCACGATTTTCCCAAGCCCAAGTCTCTGACCCCTGAGAGAAATGGCCGGAGCCGTTTCCTAGTGGGCCGAATCGGAGATGGATGTGACCAAGATCAAAGCTTTGGTCGTTGCTGAGAAGATTCTGAAGAGGAAGTCCGTGAGGTGGATTGAGGCTGCTGGGCAGCATTGGCCATCGGGGGAGGTTGGGCAAATCCCTATCTTCCAAGCATTATGTGAGTGCGGCCTCCGATTGCCTGCTCACCCCTTCCTTCCCCTCGTACTCGGACACTTTAAAGTGGAGCTGGTGACCTAGTTCCCAACTCTATCACAATGTTAAGTGTTTTTGTGTACCTGTGTGAAGCCTGTCTGGGGTTCTGGCTGATGTAGAGTTGTTTCAAGATTTTTACTAATGACCAGCCGATCAGATTGCCGAAAGTCAGAGTCCAAGCTCCACGATAGGAAATCGAAGGAGTACATTTAGATGTTCACTCGGTCGTCGTGGCCGTTCTGGAAGAAGAAGTGGTTTTATTGGGAAACCACCAGTGAGGACAGTCTTTCCGTCATCGGGAGGTCAGCCGAGAAGATCTCGTCCTGGGATTCGACTCCCAAAGATCTTGGTCGGATCACCCCTTTTATCCAAGCCATTGTCGGCTTGAAGGAAGAGGGGCTGACCGGATGGCATGTGGTGAAAGACTTCATCACGCGCCGCATCAGTCCCCTGAAGAGGAGGGCTCAACCGATGTGGAGGTACTGGTCCCATGACCCGACGAGGAATATGCGTATGTAAGCAAGCCTCAGATTTAGCCTTCTTCCTGTTGGTTTTGAATTGGGTTTTAAAGAAATTTTCTTTCATCCCTACAGACCTCTCACAAGAGGAGATTGATGCCCGGGTCAAACTCATCTGTGAGAAATCACCAGCCAATGCGGAGGCACCTCCAATACTGGCTGTCCTGTATCTAGAGGACAAGGCGGAACGCCTAAAGGTAATCGGGAGTTGATTTCATCTTTAAGACTTCGTAGTCATAGAAAAACTTATGACTAGGTAGTGATCGTAGTAAGGCTTACGATCAGGTCTTGGTCATAGAAATACTTGCGACCAGGGGGTTGTCATAGAAGAGCTTATGACATAGCTGAAGGGATACGGATAGGCTACGATAGCAACAATTCAAAAATTCTACCGCATAAACCAGGAAGCCAAGCAAGTAGATGATCACAGATCGTTACCACTAGACGCCAAGAAGGCAATGGAAGAAGAGTTGGAGCAACCTCGTCCAACGAGAGCGATCGATGTCGTGGTCGAGGTGATCGCCCTCTTTCCTCGTAGTCGATCGTCTCCTCCAAAGAACCTCCAATGTTCCTTGTGAAGTTTATGGATCGTCCTCAAGCGCAACAAAGAATCAAGAAGAAGGTCTACGGATCCACACGCCCAGGAAGGAACAATCAACACCGGTGTGCTAGCACCAAGTCGCACGGCAGGGCTCTCAGGAAGATGGCGGCTAGGGTTTCGGTAGAGCAACTTACGTCAACCCCTCTACCTTGTGATAGCCTCATGCATCTCCTTATATAGTGCCCGTGACGGATCCAATCCGAACATGCTTTATGAATCGTATTCGTATTGGTTTGTTCCATCCTGCTAAGTGTGTGACCCGTTAGGTTCATGCGTAGTTTGGTTGTGACTCTAAACCCTTTCCGACCACGAGTCGAAGCGGTTCCTAGCGAAACATAACGATTCCCAAATACACATGAATTATATCGACGAACCTTAATGCAATATGATCTACGACTTGGTCCTCATCACTTACAACTTGGTCCTATCCCCATACGACCAGCTCATATTCGGTCACGACCAGTTCAGAACTCCTTACGACTAGTTTCACCACTCTATGAATACGCTCAACCAGTCTCGACTTTGATCGATCACCATTTACTTCGACGATCATTTACTTCGATCGACCACGACTTGCTCGAACTTAACGACCTACTCGTGTATTCTCCCTTTGCCTCACGATATCTCGGTTGAACTCCTGTAAGATATTATGTCATCCATGGATCTGCTCAATACTTTCTCGATCGAGTATCGGATAACCTTATGTGGTCGAACTCTTCGACCACGAGTGGCATGGCCATGCACTTTCTTTATCCGACCACTTCGAGGGCCCGAGATATCTCTCTGTTATGTTAGGAGGGCAAATCCATATCCGCCAATCACATTCCTCCGCATGTTTCATAGCATACCCGAAGCTACCTTTATAACTACCCGGTTACGAGTAGCGTTTGGCAACCCCTAAGAGTGCTATTACGCATGTAGGAAACCATGCTGATCTCAGGTCTAAGGATTATACATCATCATTGCTTGAGACCAACTAATGACACATAGAATCATAACAATCTTAATAGTGTCTCAAGGTGGGTCTATCCAACCCCATGTTCTATAACATGTGTTCACATTATTGATTCGATGTCCCTATATCCATGACCGTGAAACATGGTCATCAATCAATATATGTGTCGATCGAGAGTCACCGGTGTTCCACCAAAGGATATTCAACCGAGGATACCTTTTAGAACGGCATTATATAAGTTAAGGAGTTTCACCAACAAGTCACATATTCATTGATCTATATAACTAATGATTCATTCAAGGAATGAATAACATTTATTCATTAACTCATAAACATAGACGTGATACAATCATCATTATGATTGTCTCTAGGCATATCACCAACAGCCTCCCACTTGCACTAGAGTCAATCGCATGCATCGAATACCCATAGCTCTTGTGTGCACCTCATGCTTAGGTTATGGAGGGCTTTGTCAACGGATCAGCAATATTCAAATCCATGTGCACTTTGCATATCTTCACATCACCTCTTTCTACGATCTCACTAATAATGTGATATCGTCGAAGTATGTGTTTGGACTTTTGATACGATCTAGGCTCCTTAGCTTGTGCAATGGCTCCACTATTATCACAATAGAGATCCATTGGACTAGAAGCACTCGAAATCACACCTAGTTCATTAATGAACTTTCTAATCCATACGGCCTCTTTTGTAGCTTCCGGCGCAATGTATTCAACTTCTGTTGTCGAATCAAGAACTGCTCCTTGCTTGGAACTCTTCCACTCACCGCTCCTCCATTCAAACAAAACACAAACCCAGATTATGATCTGAAATCATCCTTGTCGGTTTGGAAGCTAGCATCGCAGTAACCATTTATGACCAGCTCTTCCTCACCACCATATGCAAGGAATGCATCCTTAGTCCTTCTCAAGTACTTAAGGATATTCTTGAATGCTATCCAAAGGACCTTCACCGATCTCGACCGATATATGCTCGTAACACTTAGAGCATACGACACATCTGGGTCGTACACACAAGATGGCATACATGATAGATCCTATAGCCAAAGCATATGGGATTCTACTCATTTTGTCTTGCTCATCAGTGGTCGTAGGACACTGAGTCTTGCTAAGATTAATACCATGTGACATGGGCAAGAAACCTTTTGTGAGGACCCCCGAATTATCTCCGTAAGACCGAGACTAAGCATGGTCTTAAGGACATAACCCTTGAGCCTCAAGTAAATGGATTCCAACTTAACTCAATCTAAGTGAAAGGCTTAACTAACACTAGAGCACCAACAATCATGCGTACCCGAATTATCTCCGTAAGACCGAGACTAAGCATGGTCTTAAGGACATAACCCTTGAGCCTCAAGTAAATGGATTCCAACTTAACTCAATCTAAGTGAAAGGCTTAACTAACACTAGAGCCCCAACGATCATGCGTACTGCTCCCTTGCAAGCACTACATGATTGTTGGTTCCCCAAATAGTCAAACACTACACTTAGTGAGTTAAATAGGAAGCCACTAACAGTGAGTATGCAAACATATTGGCTCCCAAGATCAGCGACCAATATGCCCATACTCTCATTCAACGTTGATCACATCCATACAACAATCATACATTCACAATTCAAAAGACATACAACATAATAGTTCAAATGTATGACTATTACAAGTGGCCAATCGCCAAATTGAAATAATATCATAAAGTAACAGCGAAGCAATGTAAATAAACCAAAAGTCCAGCATAGTATGCCCATAACCCATCGGCAATCGATCGGGGATAAAGATAGCACTACTCGTCGGTGCCGCCTAAATCGGCGCCGACGAGATCGACGGGCTCACAAATCTCCTCACCTGAAATTGTAGAACGGGTTGAGTACAAACGTACTCGCAAGTCTTACACAAATAAAAATTAGTTATGCATAGAGGTTGTTCCAAAGGATGGCTCATATTGGCTTAGTTTTGCGAAAGGACGCAATAATTTTAACAACCTACACATACTAGTTTTTCAATTGCAATTTTATAAACAGATTTGAAGTAGGAGTAAAGTACAAGAATAAGTAACAATTGAATCATACAAAAGACAAAGTGGCTGTCCACTTTGAGTAGAAAGCAACATGAATAACCCATTCATGACGAACCAAGTTATAACCACAATTTTAATTTCCATATCTAACAATAGCAACCATGTAACTCAAGTGTTGTCCATAACCGTGACACGGCTATTCGAATAGATTTATACCTGCAGGTGTACTACTTTACCCACATGACTTGATTAGCCCGTAAGCCTCCGGATGCCTCCGAATATAGCATACTTCCTATGGTATGCCTACTGTAAACCAAGACTTAGTATTTTTCAGCAAGTTGATACCATTGAGTTGACTCACCCATGCGCGACGCAACCCCGTTTAAGTGTAGGCTAGCCTCCTACATCTAAACGGCACGCATAAGTTGTGCCGAAGTACCCGACCCAATTAATAAAGTTTAAATAGGGCTCGCCTCACAATAAAGAATTGCAATCGGTACCCTTATGGAACATATATGCGATGGAACACATATCGCCCTCACACCACCACCATCAACTCAACAATACCAACCCCTTACTTAACTAAGCAAAGGCCCATACACCGCATGTGGCAAAGACGAGTTTTACTTGAATCAAAGATGTTACCAAAGTTCGGTCCTTAAATGTCCGCATAAGTCTACCACTTTCCCAAGTCTCGTGCACGAAGGCACCATCACTAACCATCACTTGTCCAGACCATAAGTTCATTTAAAAGTGATAAAATTTAACTTACAAAACAGATACGAAGATCTGAAACAAAGGTATATAAAGAAAGTTGTGTTTATCCCATAATTGTCGAGTTAATCCCGACAATCAATCTACCGTTCTAGACTTGCATGGCTAAGCAAACCCAAACCATAGATAATTCACACAACCTATCTTAAGCATGTGGTACTGAAGTTATTCATAATTCAAGATAATCCTCAACAATTGGATATAACTATTCTGCACATCACAAAAATAGCGACCTTGTAAAAATAATCATGCAAGCAATTATCATTGCACTTAACTTAACAAAACTAGGATCAAATATGATGCAAAAGAAAGTTCAAATGATGCTTGCCTTGCTGGTAGCTAAGTTTCTCTCCCTCAGTAGCGTAAAGATCAATATCAATAGGCTCGGTATCTAGATAAATACAATACCGAATAAATAGCGAGAAATACTCAAAAATCCAAAGTACTCAAAATGCATGATTTTTCTACAGTAGGTAAATCATGATTTTATATGAATTTAGGTGAAAGAATTTCTCCATTTGGATTTAGCATGTGAGAGTTATAACGATTTGAATTTCAGCTTTCAATATGCCCTCTTTTAATTAATTTAATTATGAGACCAAAATTTGTAGAGCAGTAGAGGGTATAAGGATTATATGGCTAAATTTAGAATATTAATACAAGACTAGATCAGTTGAGTTTGCCTCAATTGGAGTTTTCATGATTTAGTTATGAATTTCTAAAGTTATCAAGATTTCCTTTTGTAAAAATAATAGTTTTAATGGATCAATTTCCACAATAATACTCTCTGCTACAGAGACAAGTTTGAAACCAATTTTAATATGAAGTTCAATAAAAATGAAAATTACCACAAGTGGTTTCATTCAGTTTGGAGTTAATATGTATTTATTATGCATTTTTAAAGTTAATAGCATTTTCTAGTATACCAATAATTTGGGTTTTGGGGTTATCCTCCACCAAACACTTTCTCTGGAACAGTGATGTGTGTGAAACCAATTTTATAATAAAGTTCAGTTAGATTCAAGATTAACAAAATTAGTTTCACTGCTTTAGGAATTAATATGAATTAGTTATGTATTTTGGAAGTTATACATACTTTTCAATGTGTAAATAAACCATTCCTGATTTTTCTAAATCTTTTAATACTTTTCTTCAGGCGTGCTTCTAGTCATGTCATCGACAGCCGGGCCCGTGAAATGCTACGCTTTCTATTTAAACTCAGATTTTAAACATCGTTCTGACAGGTGGGCCCACCGTGACACAGTTCACGGACTGGTCACGCACACAGCATGGCTCTTGATTAAGGGCCACGGGCCCACTCATCAGTCTCTCTGTCGCTCTCACTTATCCTCCCCGTTTTCTGTACATGGCCCCACTTGCCAGCGACTGCTCTAATGGCTAAGACAGCATTTAAAGTCCTAAGCAATCGTTAGTTATTTAATGGTCGAATCAAGGTCCTAATGACCTTGCTACAGTTGTCGGTCGTTCCGACAACGCCAGCACTGGCTTGCCCGGCGGCTCGCCGGCGCTACGCGCCACGGCGAAGCCGGCCAAGGCACGCATCTGCTTCGCAATAGTGTCGCGCACCCCTGGGTGGTGGTGGCGACACCAATGGCGGTCCGTACCGGCGGCTAGCCGGAGCTAAGCGGCGGCGTACAACACGGCAAAAGTGCAAACAGCAATGTGAAGCTCCGCAGCAACATTCAAGCGGGTGCCAGGGTCCTAAGGACTAAAAGAAAGCTACCTGAGCAAAGGAGGGTGCTCGGGGAAGCTTGGAGTAGCTGGGGCTGCTGCACCAAGAAGAAAGCGGCGACGTCGCAAGCACAAGAGAAGAGCTCAACTCGTGAACCAAAGGAGCAAATGAGTGGTCGGGACATGGTAAAGAAGCGCAAGGGTGCTAAGAGAGCAAGGAATTGAGATACGGCTTACTGTAACCAAGTGGGAGTTGAAGGGTTGGCTCAAGGTCCAAAGCACAATTCCTTCAATTAACTAAACCCTGTCGTGCAACACCCAAATTAGTTGAGGGGTTTTGATTACTAAACGAAAAGGCGCAATGTGACGCACAAGCGGGAGCATAATACTCACCAGTAGCTAGAATGGCATGAAGAGGCTGCTCGGGAGCGTGCTCTAGGGCCTCCAATGGCACCACTGTGGTCCGGGAGCTACAAGAGGAACCAAGGTCCCAGATTAGCAAAAATGGAAAGGGGATGGATCCTAGAGTGGAGAGGAATCACGCGGAGAGAGCTTACCCGAGAGATACGCCCGGGAGAGCTTCCCCTTCCTCAGCCACCGAGAGGAAGAGTGAGGAAGAAAGGGGGTGAATGGGGGGTATTATCCACGGGAAAGGGATGGAGTGGAGGCGGCGTCAAGCGACGGAGCTCCAGGATAGGCCAACGGACGCGGTGCGGTCACGGAGGTGACGGACCAGCCGAGTATGTCACCTCGCTCGGCCGCGTGGCAGTTTCTCCTCTGAAGCGCCAATGAGAGGAGGGAGACAGGTCCGACAGGTGGGACCAGCATGTCAGCGACTCATCGCGCGGACACGGGCGAGTTTAAGTGATGCGATGCTGGCCGTTGGATTTTAGATGGGCGGCACAGATAAGAAAGGGGGCGTATAGTTCTCCCCGAAGGGGTACGCAATCTGGGCCGTCGATTTTCAATCGCACGGCTCGGAATGGATGAAAGGTTCGGAACGGCCGAAACAGAAAAGAGATCTGGGCCGTCTAACCTAGATCCAACGGCTGCATGTGGAGGTGCGTTAAGATGGTTGGGCTGAGTCCGATCGCTGCGTTGGGCTCGAGCCCGAGGAACAGTGCTCGACCAGTTTGGTTTTAGGGTTTGACCATAACTTTAAATTTGATCCTCCAGTTTGACCAAGGTACTAAAAATAGAAATAAAATTCCTAAAATTGTGAAATAAAACACAGAGGTTCCTGGGAATGTCTAGTGTCTATAAAAATTATAATATCATACTGTTCATGATATAATTTGGATTGTATAAATTCAAACTTAAGGTAGGTTATATAATTGGGTTTGAATTTTAATAGGGTTTAAACTTGTTCCAAAAATTTAGGAAAAATTGTATTAATTCATGATAATCAATATAGTATTTGAATAAATTATTTCCAAGGAAACTTCAGTAGCATTTGCTTTGGTTTTTTCTTTTGGGGTTCCATTTACAATATAAGTTTAATCCGCTTTCACGATTTTCCTAGTGCAATATATAATGTAAATGCTAGAAATCATGATGCATGCTAGTGAGATGCATAGTAATTAGCTTTATTAATTTGAGATTATCACGAGATGTACAGTAATCCTTTTTATTTATTTGGGGATGTGACAAACCTCCCCTCACGAAAAGATCTCGTCCCCGAGATCGTGGTAGGGTGGAAGTTGGATAGAAAGGTTCTAAAAGATTTTATTATATCAGTTGTCTTTATTTCTTTCAAAGATAGTGCTAAGATGCTTTGCAAGGTAACCAAGTATAATCTTACGTTTTCCTTACCACTGCTTTGTTTAACCTTGCCTTTCTTGATATGAAGGCACTTCAAGTAAAGAGTTCCGGATATTCTTGCCGGAATTGATCCTCACGTTCCCAGGTAGCTTCATCTTCAGTATGATTGCTCCATTGCACTTTGATGAACTTGACATTGCGATTCCTTGTCTTGCGTTCTGCTTCTTCAAGAATGCGGATAGGGCGCTCCGGATAAGAAAGATCGGATTGCAATTCGAGTTCTTCTAACTCAGTGGCTTCGGTTGGAACACGAAGACACTTCTTCAATTGAGAAACGTGGAATACATCGTGAACATCCGATAGTGAAGGTGGCAATTCCAAACGATAGGCTACCGATCCTATTTTGGCTAGGACACGGAATGGTCCGATGTAGCGAGGTGCCAATTTGCCTTTGACTTGGAAACGATGCATTCCTTTCATAGGAGAGACTTTAAGGTAGACATGATCATCCACTTTAAAACTCAACTCCCGACGGCGGCACGGCCGGCATAAGATTTTTGACGAGATTGAGCCGTCCGGAGTCGTTCGCGGACGACACGAACTTGCTCTTCCGCGTCCTCCACCAAGGTTGGACCATAAAATGGTCTCTCCCCGGCTTCAGACCAGTTCAAAGGTGTTCTACAAGCTCTCCCATACAATGCCTCAAAGGGGGACATTTGTATGCTTGATTGAAAACTATTGTTGTAGGAGAACTCCATAACGGTAAGCATTTCTCCCAATTGTTGCCATAGGATAGCACACAAGCTCGGAGAAGGTCTTCTAAAATTTGGTTCACCCTTCGGTTTGTCCATCTGTTTATGGATGGTAAGCGGAGCTGAAAGATAGATTGGTCCCCATGGCTTTATGTAAGCAACTCCAAAAGTGGGATGTGAATTGAGGGCCTCTATCCGACACAATTACTTTTGGTACCCCATGGAGACAAACGATCTTGGAGATATACAGCTCTGCTAGCTTGGCTCCGGGGTAAGTGGTCTTGACAGGAATAAAGTGAGCAACCTTTGTTAGGCGATCGACGATCACCCAAATGGAATCGAATCAGATTGAGTCCTAGGAAGGCGGTGATAAAATCCATGCCAACTTCTTCCCACTTCCACTTGGGAATGGGCAGGGGTTGTAGAGTACCTGCTGGCTTTAAATGCTCAGCCTTGACTCTTTGGCATACATCACAACCGGCAACAAACTGAGCGATTTGTTGTTTCATTCGACTCCACCAAAGTCGTTTCTTTAAATCGTGGTACATCTTGGTACTACCTGGATGAATAGAGAACTTGGAATCATGAGCCTTTTTGAGAATAAGCTCCCTCAAAGTACGATCAAAAGGTACTACCAACCGGTTTCCGAAACAAAGGGCACCAAGTGCATCTTCTTTGAAGCATTTGGCCTTGCCTCTCTTCATTTCAGCCTGGATCTTTGCGACTTTCATGTCGGTCTTTTGAGCTTCTCGAATCTGGTCCTCAAGTGTAAAATTCACACTTAGGGCAGCTAGAAACCTTCTTCAATTATTTCTAGGTGGAGCGTTGCATTGCGACACAATCCTGCGAAAATGGAGTTCTGGATACACGCTTGCATTGATATTTTCTACTTAATGCATCGGCAACAACATTGGCTTTACCGGGATGATAGTGGAGTCCCATATCATAATCCTTGATTAACTCAAGCCATCTTCTTTGCCTCAAGTTCAGATCGGCTTGGGTGAAAATATATTTGAGACTTTTGTGATCGGTGTAAACCTCGCAATGATTACCTATGAGGTAATGTCGCCATATTTTCAGAGCATGAACTACGGCTGCAAGCTCTAAGTCATGTGTGGGATAATTAGCTTCATGAGGCCTCAATTGCCTTGACGCATATGCCACCACTTGGCCCTCTTGCATAAGCACACAACCGAGCCCGTGGCGAGATGCATCACAAGATAAATATCGAAGCTCTTATGAATATCCGGCGGGATGAGCACGGAGCTTTGGTGGAAAGATCTCTCAAGGTGTGAAAACTTTCCTCACACTCTGCTGACCATTCAATTTCTTTTCTTTCTTTAAGAGTTGGGTCATTGGCCTCGCAATTTTAGAGAAATCCTTGATGAATCTGCGGTAGTATCCCGCAAGTCCAAGGAAATCTACGAATGTCGGTGGCGCTCTTGGGTTGTTTCGATCAAGTACATCTTTGACTTTGCTTGGATCAACAGCGACACCACCCTTGGATAGGACATGACCCAAGAAACTAACCCACAGCAGCCGTAATTCACATTTGCTAAATTTGGCATACAATTGATCTTTGAAGCTTCTCCAACACAAGCCGCGAGTCTTGCTCATGTTCTTCATCGGTCTTTGAGTAGATAAGGATATCATCGATGAATATGACGACAAACTTATCTAAGTACTCCATGAAAACCGAATTCATGAGGTTCATGAAGTACGCGGGAGCATTCGTCAATCCAAAGGACATGACAGTGTACTCGTACAAGCCGTATCGAGTAGAAAATGCTGTCTTCGGTATGTCTTCAGCTCTAACTTTGATTTGATGGTAGCCCAATCTCAAATCGATCTTGGAGAAAACCTGGGCTCCATTCAGTTGATCGAACAAATCATCTATTCTAGGAAGTGGATATTTGTTCTTGTGATTCTGCTCGTTCAGCACCGGTGAGTCGACACACATCCGTAAACTCTTGTCTTTCTTCTTGACAAAGATAGCCGGACATCCCCAAGGTGAGGAGCTCGGCCTAATAAATCCCTTATCTAAAAGTTCTTTAAGTTGTTCTTTTAGTTCCACTAACTCATTAGGAGGCATCCGATACGGCCTTTTGAGATTGGGGCGATGCAGGCGCAAGCTCGATCACTAATTCAACTTCACGATCAGGGGGCATGCATGGAAGTTCTTCTGGAAAGACATCTGGATAGTCACATACTACTGGTACTTTCTCCAAATCAAGGGAGGTACTAGCCTCTAGGGCATAAAGATGAGAGTTGCCCACTAAAGGTGCAAAAATGACATGGCTACCGTCCTCGCTTGTGACTGAAACTGATCGTTGGGCACAATCGATCTTTCCCTTATTTTTGGACAGCCAATCCATCCCTAAAATCACATCAATACCCACCGAACTTATCACTATTAAATTTGCCAAGAAATTAGTCGTTTCAATTTCTATTTTTACGTCCCGACAGACTTGATCGGTTTGGAAAACCGATCCCATGGACTGAATATGATAAGGTGGGTGAAGCTTAAGTATATCAAATTGATTATGTGCAGCATAATCTCTTTTTATGAAAGAATGGGATGCTTCTGAATCAAATAAAACTGATGCTGGACAAGAATTAACAAGAAGTGTACCTAACACGACGTCCAGAGCGCCGCTTGCCTCCTCGGCGGTGACGTGGTTAACTCGCCCACGTGCAGGGACCTGAGGAGGGGTAGATACTGCTCTCATAGGTGGTGCGGGTCTTGCCGCAGCTGATGTAGTAGGAGCTCTGTAGGTCTGAGGCATTCCTCGCTGCTTGGCGAGGCACTTATCTGCATAGTGGCCCTGACGACCACAATGAAAGCATGTGACATTGGGCCTGTAAGGGCTACTGCCTTGGGAGTTCTTACCCCCAATAAACTTCTGAGCTCTTTGGGATCTTGAGGAAGTCCTCGGTGCCGAGCCGGATAACGTGAAGTCTGAGGTGGTCCAATGCGCTGCCTGGGATAGCTGCCACTAGTTGAACTCTGTGCAGCCTTCTTCCTCTTTTTAGACTCTTCCAAGGCCACACTCTTATGCTCCACCACTATGGCTTTGTTCACCATATCTTTGGAAGTTGCGGAAATCATGGACAGCCAAGGCTAGCTGCATCTCTTCAGTTAAACCGTTCATGAAACGGTTCTGGCGACGAGCATCGGTGGAGACATCATCAGGGGCATAGCGAGCCAATGAGTTGAACTCATGGAGATACTCTGCGACCGTCTTCTTCCCTTGCTTCAAGGCAAGGAACTGCTGCTGCTTGATGGACATAACTCCATCAGGAATGTGTGCCTCCCTGAAAGCTGTGCGAAATTCGTTCCATGAAGGAACGTCTCCGTCGGGTTGCATGGCGGAGAAGTTGTCCCACCATGCGCTAGCAGCGCCTTCCAGTTGATAGCTGGCAAAGAGTACTCTCTCAACGCCCGTGCACTGAGCAATAGCGAGCTTCTTCTCAATGTCTCGCAGCCAATCCTCGGCCTCCATTGGGTCTTCAGTGCCCGCAAAAGTAGGAGGGTTAGTCCGCTGAAACTCAGCGAGACCCCCATGAGCTCTATAGTTCCCACCTCCTCCGGCTGCAGCGGGAGCGGGAGAGGTGTTACGGGCAATCGCCTCCAAGATCCTGGTCTGGTCCATCCTATTTCTCTCGATCTGAGCCAACACCTCCGCCATGGTAGGAGGTGGCGGGAGTACTTCCTCAGGCGTGTGGCCTTGCTGATGACGTGGGTGAGAAGGTTCACCCATTACAGCGGAGGCTGCTCGAGGGGTGGGGACCCCTCGTCACGATCTTGCTCTAGAGCGGGTGTTGGGACTGTCATCTGTAGTGACATGGATGGTTAGAAAATTTACTAAGTTATACATAAGCATGCATAATGATAAATACACAAAAATACGCAAGAACATAACACCAAATGGGGTACCAAGGCACTAGGGCGGTACAAGATCCAATAAAACCATACATAGGATTACGGTACAATTACATTGATTAGCCCAAAGGCGAATGGTAGCTCGCACGGAATAAAAGTTCTTGCAAATAACACAAAAGTTCCAACCATTACTAGGCTATTACAGAATTTTAAAGATACAAGCATCGGCGAACACACGACAGACAAATGAGCTAACTACCCTAACATCCTAGATATTGTTCGGTCGAAGTTCACGGAAACTCATCGAAAGGTGACATCCAGGATCTGTATCATCGGGGTCCCTAGGTTAGAGAGACGCATAAAAGCGACCCTCGCCATTAAGATGGCCTTCAACCCGAGAAGGCGATACTCGGTGGTGCGAGAATGGTAGGAGAGATCACATTAGCACCATCTGACATCGGTATGAATAAGCCTCATGTCATGCATAAGTCGCAGTGCTCTGAGCTATGATGAGACGGCGCGCGCCTCCCATAACTCATGCACGTGCAGCGATGCATCGATCCATAGCGTGCACCACCTGCTAACCGCTCGGACTTGGGGATCCTCCCGGCTGAATCTGGCGAACTGCTCACTTCCCAAATGTGCTTGCATGGGGAAATGGTCATAGGGAGGCTGGGACAGCTCGATCAAATCATAGCGAAGGCGACTCATAGCCACCCAAGCGACCTCTGAGCGCCATGGCCTCGAAAGTGCCACGTGCTCAAATCGATATGGGATGCTTCGATAACACGCCTAGCAATGATGTCGGCTCTGACGGTACTCCTCCATTCCCGGCCCTCGGTCTCGGCGATAGATGGAATCGTCGGTGATAGGTGAAGTTGGCCCTCCACATCATGTCTCGAAGCAACTCGGGTATCCTCCCACGTTCTCGGCTTGTGTTTCCCGAACAAGGTATTGAGGATTCATCTAAGGACAAGAAGGACAAGGTGAGTTAGTTTAAGTAAACAAAACCGAATAGGGTAAGAAATGATTCTAAGATGGATGAGGAATAAAAGATACCCTTAACTTAACTTTCCAAAGTAATTTTGATAACAAAGAAAATATTTTGACCAAGAGGCTTGCTAAACTTAACGCCCATGCTAACTCTAACCTCACAACGGTTATGGCTCGATACTAACGCTGTGAGGACCCCCGAATTATCTCCGTAAGACCGAGACTAAGCATGGTCTTAAGGACATAACCCTTGAGCCTCAAGTAAATGGATTCCAACTTAACTCAATCTAAGTGAAAGGCTTAACTAACACTAGAGCCCCAACGATCATGCGTACTGCTCCCTTGCAAGCACTACATGATTGTTGGTTCCCCAAATAGTCAAACACTACACTTAGTGAGTTAAATAGGAAGCCACTAACAGTGAGTATGCAAACATATTGGCTCCCAAGATCAGCGACCAATATGCCCATACTCTCATTCAACGTTGATCACATCCATACAACAATCATACATTCACAATTCAAAAGACATACAACATAATAGTTCAAATGTATGACTATTACAAGTGGCCGACCGGCCAAATTGAAATAATATCATAAAGTAACAGCGGAAGCAATGTAAATAAACCAAAAGTCCAGCATAGTATGCCCATAACCCATCGGCAACTGACTGGGGATAAAAGATAGCACTACTCGTCAGCGTCGCCTAAATCGGCGCTGACGAGATCGACGGGCTCACAAATCTCCTCACCTGAAATTGTAGCAACCGGGTTGAGTACAAAGCGTACTATAAGTCTTACACAAATAAAAATTAGTTATGCATAGAGGTTGTTCCAAAGGATGGCTCATATTGGCTTAGTTTTGCGAAAGGACGCAACAATTTTAACAACCTACACATACTAGTTTTTCAATTGCAATTTTATAAACAGATTTGAAGTAGGAGTAAAGTACAAGAATAAGTAACAATTGAATCATACAAAAGACAAAGTGGCTGTCCACTTTGAGTATAAAGCAACATGAATAACCCATTCATGACGAACCAAGTTATAACCACAATTTTAATTTCCATATCTAACAATAGCAACCATGTAACTCAAGTGTTGTCCATAACCGTGGACACGGCTATTCGAATAGATTTATACCTGCGGGGTGTACTACTTTACCCACATGACTTGATTAGCCCGTAAGCCTCCGGATGCCTCCGAATATAGCATACTTCCTATGGTATGCCGGTAAGATAAACCAAGACTTAGTATTTTTCAGCAAGTTGATACCATTGAGTTGACTCACCCATGCGACGCAACCCGTTTAAGTGTAGGCTAGCCTCCTACATCTAAGCGGCACATAAGTGTGTGCCGAAGTACCGACCCAATTAATAAAGTTTAAATAGGGCTCGCCCTCACAATAAAGAATTGCAATCGGTACCTTATGGAACATATATGCGATGGAACACATATCGCCCTCACACCACCAGTCATCAACTCAACAATACCAACCCTTACTTAACTAAGCGGTGCCCATACACCGCATGTGGCAAGCCGAGTTTTACTTGAATCAAAGATGTTACCAAAGTTCGGTCCTTAAATGTCGAGACAAGTCTACCACTTTCCCAAGTCTCGTGCGAAGGCACCATCACTAACCATCACTTGTCCAGACCATAAGTTCATTTAAAAGTGATAAAATTTAACTTACAAAACAGATCACGAAGATCTGAAACAAAGGTATATAAAGAAAGTTGTGTTTATCCCATAATTGTCGGGTTAATCCCGACAATCAATCTACCGTTCTAGACTTGCATGGCTAAGCAAACCCAAACCATAGATAATTCACACAACCTATCTTAAGCATGTGGTACTGAAGTTATTCATAATTCAAGATAATCCTCAACAATTGGATATAACTATTCTACACATCACAAAAATAGCGACCTTGTAAAATAATCATGCAAGCAATTATCATTGCACTTAACTTAACAAAACTAGGATCAAATATGATGCAAAAGAAAGTTCAAATGATGCTTGCCTTGCTGGTAGCTAAGTTTCTCTCCTCAGTAGCGTAAAGATCAATATCAATAGGCTCGGTATCTAGATAAATACAATCTTAATAAATAGCGAGAAATACTCAAAAATCCAAAGTACTCAAAATGCATGATTTTTCTACAGTAGGTAAATCATGATTTTATATGAATTTAGGTGAAAGAATTTCTCCATTTGGATTTAGCATGTGAGAGTTATAACGATTTGAATTTCAGCTTTCAATATGCCCTCTTTTAATTAATTTAATTATGAGACCAAAATTTGTAGAGCAGTAGAGGGTATAAGGATTATATGGCTAAATTTAGAATATTAATACAAGACTAGATCAGTTGAGTTTGCCTCAATTGGAGTTTTCATGATTTAGTTATGAATTTCTAAAGTTATCAGCATTTCCTTTTGTAAAAATAATAGTTTTAATGGATCAATTTCACAATAATACTCTCTGCTACAGAGACAAGTTTGAAACCAATTTTAATATGAAGTTCAATAAAAATGAAAATTACCACAAGTGGTTTCATTCAGTTTGGAGTTAATATGTATTTATTATGCATTTTTAAAGTTAATAGCATTTTCTAGTATACCAATAATTTGGGTTTTGGGGTTATCCTCCACCAAACACTTTCTCTGGAACAGTGATGTGTGTGAAACCAATTTTATAATAAAGTTCAGTTAGATTCAAGATTAACAAAATTAGTTTCCTTTGTTTTAGGAATTAATATGAATTAGTTATGTATTTTGGAAGTTATACATACTTTTCAATGTGTAAATAAACCATTCCTGATTTTTCTAAATCTTTTAATACTTTTCTTACCGGGCGTGCTTCTAGCCGCGGTCACTGACCAGCGGGCCCGGTAAACAGTGCGCTTTCTATTTAAACTCAGATTTTAAACATCGTTCTGACAGGTGGGCCTTGTCACGACACAGTTCACGGGACTGGTCCACGCACGTCTTGTGGCCTTGACGATTAGGGCCACGGGCCCACTCATCGATCTCTCTGTCGCTCTCACTTATCCTCCCCGTTTTCTGTACATGGCCCCACTTGCCAGCGACTGCTCTAATGGCTAAGACAGCATTTAAAGTCCTAAGCAATCGTTAGTTATTTAATGGTCGAATCAAGGTCCTAATGACCTTGCTACAGTTGTCGGTCGTTCCGACAACGCCAAGACAACTTGCGCGGCGGCTCGCTTACTACTAGCGCCACTGTGCCGGTTTACAAAACCGATATCTGCCATAATAGTGTCGCGCACCCCTGGGTGGTGGTGGCGACACCAATGGCGGTCCGTACCGGCGGCTAGCCGGAGCTAAGCGGCGGCGTACAACACGGCAAAAGTGCAAACAGCAATGTGAAGCTCCGCAGCAACATTCAAGCGGGTGCCAGGGTCCTAAGGACTAAAAGAAAGCTACCTGAGCAAAGGAGGGTGCTCGGGGAAGCTTGGAGTAGCTGGGACTGCGTCGGCACCGAAGAAGAAAGCGACGTCGCACAAGAGAAGAGCTCAACACAGTGAACCAGTGAGCAAATGAGTGGTCGGGACATGGTAAAGAACTGGCAAGGGTGCTAAGAGAGCAAGGAATTGAGATACGGCTTACCAGAACCAAGTGGGAGTTGAAGGGTTGGCTCAAGGTCCGAAAGCACAATTCCTTCGAATTAACTAAACCCTGTCGTGCAACACCCAAATTAGTTGAGGGTTTGATTACTAAGCGAAAAGCGCAATGTGGCGCTGGCGGAGCATAATACTCACCGATGGCAGAATGGCATGAAGAAATTGCTCGGGAGGCGTGCTCTAGGGCCTCCAATGGCACCACTATGGTCAAGGAGCTACAAGAGGAACCAAGGTCCCAGATTAGCAAAATGGAAAGGGATGGATCCTAGAGTGGAGAGGAATCACGCGGAGAGAGCTTACCCGAGAGATACGCCGGAGAGCTTCCTTCCTCGACCAATCGAGAGGAAGAGTGAGGAAGAAAGGGGTGAATGGGGGTATTATCCACGGGAAAGGGATGGAGTGGAGGCGGCGTCAGCGGCGGAGCTCGAGATAGGCTAACCAGCAGGCGGTGTGCGTCACGGAGGTGACGGACCGATTCGAAGCGCACCTCGCTTCGGCCACGTGGCGCGCAGCTCTCCTCATGGCGCCCGGCGAAGGAGGGAGACAGTCCGACAGTGGGACCAAAGATGTCGGCGACTCATCGCGCGGACAGGCGAGTTTAAGTGATGCGATCTTGGCGTTGGATTTTAGATGGGCGACGAGATAAGAAAGGGGCGTATAGTTCTCCCAGAAGAATCATATCTGGTAGTCGATTTTCAATCGCACGGCTCGGAATGGATGAAAGGTTGAACGGCGAAACAGAAAAAGAGATCTGGGCCGTCTAACCTAGATCCAACGGCTGCATGTGGAGGTGCGTTAAGATGGTTGGGCTGAGTCCGATCGCTGCGTTGGGCTCGAGCAGAGGAACGATCTTTCGACCAGTTTGGTTTTAGGGTTTGACCATAACTTTAAATTTGATCCTCGGTTTGACCAAGGTACTAAAAATAGAAATAAAATTCCTAAAATTGTGAAATAAAACACAGAGGTTCCTGGGAATGTCTAGTGTCTATAAAATTATAATATCATACTGTTCATGATATAATTTGGATTGTATAAATTCAAACTTAAGGTAGGTTATATAATTGGGTTTGAATTTTAATAGGGTTTAAACTTGTTCCAAAAATTTAGAAAAATTGTATTAATTCATGATAATCAATATAGTATTTGAATAAATTATTTCCAAGGAAACTTCAGTAGCATTTGCTTTGGTTTTTCTTTTGGGGTTCCATTTACAATATAAGTTTAATCCGTTTCACAGATTTTCCTAGTGCAATATATAATGTAAATGCTAGAAATCATGATGCATGCTAGTGAGATGCATAGTAATTAGCTTTATTAATTTGAGATTATCACGAGATGTACAGTAATCCTTTTTATTTATTTGGGGATGTGACACCTTTCTTGGAATCTTGCAAGTTGAATCGTTTCAACACCTTGTCAATGTATACATCTTGGCTTAATCCAATTAGCCTCTTAGATCTATCTCTATAGATCCTTATACCAAGAATATATGCTGCATCTCCTAAATCTTTCATAGAGAAACTATTTCTTAATGAAGTTTTAACAGATTCAAGCATAGGAATATCATTTCCGACCAGTAGTATGTCATCCACATACAAGATCAGAAACACAAGTTTGCTCCCACTAACCTTCTTGTAAACACAAGGTTCTTCTTCGTTCTTGATGAAGTCAAACCCTTTGACTACTTCATCAAAATGAATGTTCCAACTCCGAGATGCTTGCTTTAGTCCATAAATGGACTTCTTAAGCTTGCATACCTTTCTAGCTTCCTTTGGATCGACAAAACCCTCAGGCTGTGTCATGTACACATCCTCACTTAGGTTTCCATTTAGGAAAGCCGTTTTGACATCCATCTGCCATATCTCGTAATCGAAATATGCAGCAATAGCTAGAATGATCCGGATAGATTTAAGCATTGCGACAGGTGAGAAGGTTTCATCATAATCAACACCTTGAATTTGTCTAAAACCCTTCGCAACAAGTCGTGCCTTATGAATATGAACATTTCCATCCATATCTATCTTTTTCTTAAAAATCCATTTGCACTTAATGGTTTTAACACCATCAGGTGCATCAACCAAGTTCCAAACTTGATTATCATGCATGGATTTTATTTCGGATCTCATGGCCTCAAGCCATGATTCAGAGTCTGGGTCCACCATTGCTTCCGAATAAGTATTAGGCTCATCATTATTCAACAATAAAACGTCATGCCCATACCTTATAGGCAATTGGCGTGGCCTTTTAGATCTTCGTGGGGTGATGCCTCATCTCTGTGTTCAACAACATTTTGTTCATCCTGTAGAGGCTCAGTAGGAGTCGAAACACTTTCGAGTACTTCTTGAATTTTTGCACCTTGCTCCCATTGACTCCTTTGGAAAGAAACTCTTTCTCCAAGAAGACACTATTCTGGGCAACAAACACTTTGTTTTCATCCCGCTTATAAAAGTAATATCCTTTAGTTTCCTTAGGATACCCCACAAAGAAGCACTTATTAGACTTGGGTGTAAGTTTATCAGATGTCAAACGTTTGACATATGCCTCACAACCCCATACCTTGAGAAAAGACAATCAGGACACTTCCCGTCCATATCTCATATGGTGTCTTCTCTAGCTTTTGATGGAACCCTATTTAAGGTGAAAGCCATTTGTTTCTAGAGCGTATCCCAGCATTGCAATGGAAGATCAGATTGGCTCATCATAGACCGAACCATGTCTAACAATGTTCGGTTACATCATTCAGACACCCCATTCCATTGAGGCGTTCTGGCGGAGTGAGTTGTGGAACAATTCCATACCTCTTTAGATGATCACCAAACTCATGGCTCAAATATTCACCTCCACGATCAGATCGTAGACATTTGATTGTCTTGCCAAGTTGATTCTCGTACTTCATTCAAAATTCCTTGAACTTTTCAAAGGATTCAGACTTATGCCTCATTAAGTAGATATAGCCATATCTACTAAAGTCATCGATAAAGGTTATGAAATCTTCAAATCCACCTCTAACCGAAGTGCTCATTGGTCCACATACATCCGAATGTACAAGGGCCAACATGTCACTCGCCCTTTCACCTTTGGACGTGAAAGGCGTCTTTGTCATCTTGCCAAGTAAACAAGATTCACATGTTTCAAATGATTCAAAATCAAATGAGTTTAGAAGACCATCTTTATGGAGCTTCATCATGTGCTTCTCATTTATATGACCTGAGCGACAATGCCAAATATAAGTGGAATTCATTTCATTGGGTCGAAGTCTCTTAGCATTAACGTTATAGATAGGCATATCCTCAAGATTCAAAACATACAATCCATTCACCAATGGAGCATGGCCATAAAGCATATCTTCAAAATAAATTGAACAACAATTGTTCTTTATTCTGAATTCATAACCTTCTGCTCCCAAACATGAAGCAGAAATAATATTTTTGCTCAAGGCTGGAACATAATAACAATTATTCAATTCCATAATTAATCCTCAAGGTAAATCTAATGGTAAAGTGCCAATAGCTAATGTAGCAACTCTTGCTCCATTGCTTGCGCCAAGATCAACATCTCCTCTTGTCAAGCTTCTACTCCTTATTAGTCCTGCATCGAATTGCAAATATGAGCAATCGATCCCAGTTATCAAATACCCAAGAACCGGTGGAGAAGTGGCAAGATTAATTTGTATAACATTTATACTGAACTGGAAGTCATACTTCCTTTGTTCCTTTTCGTTTCGCCAAGTACTTCTTGCAATTTCTCTTCAATGCCCGTCTCATGACAATGGTAACATTCGTCGTGTCGGGCTTAGGACCCGTTTAAGCTTCTTAAGCTTAGCCTTGAGACTCTTGATCTCATTTTGAGTCTTTCCTTTGCCTTTTCCTTTCGACTTACCCTTCTTCTTGAAGTTTGTAGTCTTTTGAACCATCATCACATGATTGGAACTTTTCTTGATGCTTTCTCGGCACCTTTAAGCATGCCATGTAATTCGGTCATTGACTTCTCCATGCCATTCATATGAAAATTCAAGATGATGGCGCTCAAAGCTCGTGGGGAGCGATTGGAGAATCACATCAGTAGCCAACTCTTGGCTAAGGGGAAAGCCAAGCTTTTCCAAGCTCTCAATGAGACCAATCATTTTGATCACATGAGGACTGACCGGATTACCTTCTGACAGCCTACAAGAAAACAATGCCTTAGAGGTGTTAAACCTCTCTGCCCTTGCTTGATCCTGAAACATACCCTTTAGACTCACAATCATATTGTAAGCATCCGTGGTCTCATATTGCTTCTGAAGCTCAGAGTTCATGGTTGCAAGCATTAGGCAGTGCACATCGACTGCTTCATTGCAATGCTTCTCATAAGCATTCTTTTCAGCACGAGGAGCATCGACACTTGGTTCCTCGGGATAGGGACTCTCTAGAATATATTCCTTCTTTTCTTGTTTGAGAATAATTCTCAGATTTCGAAACCAGTCAATGAAGTTTGTACCATTCAGTTTTTCTCTCTCAAGAATAGATCGCAAATTAAAGGTAGGTGCAGAAGAAGTAGTAGGTGCCATGATCTACAACAGAAAATATATGCAAAGATTCAGCACTATGTTTATGTAAGATCTTCTATTAGACACTCATGTTGGTGGTCATTCTCTACCAGTCTAAACCAAGTCGTATCATCATACGACTAGTTTGAACCAAGTCGTATCATCATACGACCAGTTCAAATCTGGTCGAACTTAATCATCAATAGTCAATAAAAGATGCTCCCACTATAAAACACGTTTCCCTCAAACATATAGTGAGTTCAAGATCCACAAATCGTTAAGTCCTAGTGAGCTTTGGTATCACTGCTAGAAACTTAGTAATTTTTAGGTAAGCAACCCTTTGCTAATCACATCACATATGACTCTTGTTTGATCGGTGACATCTCCATGTACATCCGACCAATACTATGCCCCAAGGCCCAAAACTATTTTGCTAGCCATGTCAAGTTAAACCAACACTATGCATGTGGGTGTCCAACACCCACCCTATCTTATTAAGATAGTTAATGGCACCCTACTTTGGTAGATCCGCCAATTAACGATCAAAATCGTGATAGGCGCAGTAATTGGAAAGGCATCAATTTTACTTAATTTTTCTGAGGGATACTACTTTATCATGCTAAAACATCTAATGATAAAACATGATCAAATAGCATGACAAGAATAAACACAAGCATTCATAGATAATCAAATTAAAGCGTGAAATAGTATGGCCCTTAACATGTCGATCTCCATCAAGATGCTTCACGTGCTCAAACCACCATGCTTGATGTCTTGACGCATTCATCTACTAAGCAATTACTTCTAAGAGCTAGTAATGAATTACATAGGATAATTTCAAGCATCACATGTAATAGATGCAGATCGTTATACAATAATATGTAGCTCGATGGCTATCTCACAGCATGACACGCAGGCTATGAAAATCCATTCATGCATCATACACACAATGGGCCATACTATTCACATCAAACCCTGCAAAAACGAGTTATGCATAGAATCCAATTCTATCGGGTGACATAAACACATACTACCTATAACGCGCGGCACGATTAGCCAGCACAGCGGTCCCGCTAGCCAGTTAGCGGGCGGGGTTCGAAGGGGCAGCGCCCCTCGCTGGTCGAGGGTAGCACGCTCGAAAAATTTTCCCGAGACATGAATCTTATTCACATAATCGAGCCTTGAAAAACATAGGATTAATCATATTAACCCTATTCCGAACCAATCTGATCAGTGCCTTGATACGACCACACATTGCGGTATACTCCGATGGTGGAATTCCGACCGGTAGGTGTATCGTGCGCTGTGATCGTAAACAAACGCAATTAACCATCTGGTCCTTTTAGCTCATACCTTCTCGTAAACCCATCTACTACCACTGAAAACCGATCGATCTTATCGATCAGTGACTAGATCGTTCCAACGACATGAATCGATCTAGGTTACGAGATCTGACCTGTAATAGATCCAATCTACTACTGCCACATATCTCATATATGTGATCGATCCAGATCAAAAACTACGCAGGATGGCTCTGATACCACTGTAGGGATACGGGTAGGCTATGATAGCAATAATTCAAAAATTCTACCGCATAAACCAGGAAGACAAGCAAGTACATGATCACAGATCGTTACCACTAGACGCGTAGTGCAGCGGAAGAAGAGTTGGAGCAACCTGGTCCAACGTAGAGCGCGTCGATGTCGTGGTCGTAGGTGATCGTCCTCTTTCCTCGTAGTCAATCATCTCCTCCAGCAACCTCCAATGTTCCTTGTGAAGTTTGCGGATCGTCCTCAAGCGCAACAGCAACCGCAGCAACGCCTCTACGGTATCCACACATCCGGGAAGGAACAACCGAACGCCGGTGTGCTAGCACCAAGTCGCCTGGCGGGGCTCTCGGGAAGATGGCGGCTAGGGTTTGGTGAAACAACTTCGTCAACCCCTCTACCTTGCGATAACCTCATGCATCTCCTTATATAGTGCCCGTGGCGGATCCAATCCGAACATGCTTTCTGGTGTATTCGTATTGGTTTATTCCATCCGTTAAGTGTGTGACCCGTTAGGTTCATGCGTGGTTTGGTTGTGACTCGAAACCCTTCCGACCACGAGTCGAAGCGGGTCCTAGCGAACATAACGATTCCCAAATACACATGAATTATATTGGGCGAACCTTAATGCAATATGATCTCGACTTGGTCCTCATCACTTACGACTTGGTCCTATCCCCATACGACCGGTTCATATTCGGTCATGACCATTCGTAACTCCTTACGACTAGTTTCGACCACTCTGTGAATACGTTCGACCGGTCTCGACTTTGATCGATCTCTGACTTGATCGATCTCGACTTGCTCGAACTTAACGACCTACTCGTGTATTCTCCTTTGCCTCCACGATATCTGGTTGAACTCTGGGTAAGATATTATGTCATCCATGGACATTCAATACTTTCTCGATCGAGTATCGGATAACCTTATGTGGTCGATCTCTTCGACCACGAGTGGCATGGCCATGCACTTTCTTTATCCGACCACTTCGAGGGGCCCAGAGATATCTCTCTTGTTATGTTAGGAGGGGAAAATCCCATATCCGACCAGTCACATTCCTCGGCATGTTTCATAGCATACCCGAAAGCTACCTTTATAACTACCCGGTTACGAGTAGCATTTGGCAACCCCTAAGAGGGCTATTACGCATGTAGGAAACCATGCTAATCTCAGGTCTAAGGATTATACATCATCATTGCTTGAGACCAACTAATGACACATAGAATCATAACAATCTTAATAGTGTCTCAAGGTGGGTCTATCCAACCCCATGTTCTCTAACATGTGTTCACATTGTTGATTCGATGTCCCTATATCCATGACCGGTGAAACATGGTCATCAATCAATATATGTGCTGATCGTAGAGTCACTGGTGTTCCGACCAGTGATATTCGACCAGGGATACCTTTTAGAACGACATTATATAAGTTAAAGAGTTTCACCAACAAGTCACATACTTGTTGATCTATATAACTAATGATTCATTCAAGGAACAGAATAACATTTATTCATTAACTCATAAACATAGACGTGATACAATCATCATTATGATTGTCTCTAGGGCATATCAGCAACAATAGCAATGGTCGTAGAAGAACTTATGACCGCTTTGTAATTTCTCTTTCTTTCTAATTTCTGCTGAAAGTAGGTATGGAGAACTCGGGGACAATGAGGAAGTCGGCCGATGGTCGTCGGTCTTGCCCTAGAGCAGCTTGTTTCTCCGACCCAAGAGGCGTGGCTCGTGCAAGATCTTGATGGGAGAGGTGCGAGTTCAAGTTACATTTCGATCGTGCCTTACGTGAAGGAAACTCTCGCATCGGCGATGCAGTGGCGAGGGTAGCGATGCCCTTAAGGTGGTCGAGACTAGTCTTGACCATCCAAGGAGTCAAGGGGATCTGGGAGCGAGGGCGCTTGATCAAGATCCATGACCAGACGTGGTCGTGGATGTTCCTCAACTTGATTCTCAACCAGACATGACTGAGAAAAAGTCAAAGAAACTCCCCTTGGGGAGGATCGTTCCTAAATTTAAGGTCAAGTCTGGCACTAGGAGGTATGTAAAAGAGACAAAAGCATAAGGACAGCATTTACCTTTTTTTTCTACTACCTGATAGTGCTTTCCCTTTTATGGTCTCAGCCCGGCTTCTCTCGTCATCAAAGATGTTCCTGTTAAGGAACCCACTGTAGTTTCTTCGACAGATGAAGGAATAGCAGTGGCGTTGGTCGCAGTGGCGTTGGTCGAAGGGTCATCCACGTTCAGTGGCCGAAGATGCCGTTCGATAGCCTAAACTACTTTGGAAGCGATCGTAGCATCGAAACGGCTATGCCCACGGGAGTGGTCGTAGAAACCGAGGCGAAGATGACGTCTAATGCCGCGGAGGCATCAGAGCATCGCGCTGGGAAGGAGATTGTCTCGGACGTTCTTCCAGGTTCTCAGGGCGAAACTGGCATTACCTAATCAGAGGAAGAATATGCTAACTTTTGCTCTGATTTCTTCGGGTCATCCCCCATTGTGGGATCTTCCGCCCTTGTATCTTGTACTCGTGTTCCTCACCCCAAAGACATTCCTAGTGACAAGGATATTTTCGATGACACGCGTCTCGAAAAGGTGTGGTGGGGCCGAGTCCAAGAGATCGATGAGCTAAGGAACTCCTCGTTTGTAGTGTCTTCGTTTGCGCGGAAGGCAATGGATGTAAGTACCTTTTGATCGGTATTTACACTCATGGTGTTTCTTGCTTCTAACTGTTTCTCTTTTTTGTAGAGAGCATTGGAGCAAATTGTCACTATTGCTGAATACAACAGGCAACTTGTGTAGTTGCGACAGGAAAAAGCGAACTCATGAATAGGCGAGAAGGTGGTAAGTTCTCACACTTGTAGTCGTTTTTAGTTTGACTACTTCACTACTACAAAAGCAGGCTATAATAGGCGCCCCATCACGAGCGGTTCCTTTGGAACCGTCGTGTTAACCATCTGCCGACTGCGGGTGGCGCTGAAGCCTATCACGAGCGGTATTTTTAGAACCGTCTGTGATAGTCATCTATCACCGAGCGGTTTGTAAATAGAACCATCTGTGAATTATCACAGATGGTTCTATTCACAAACCGTCAGTGATAATCCCCCCAATCACAGACGGTTCTCTTTAATAACCGTGCGTGTAATATCCTGAGCGGTTCTAAATAAGGACCGTGCAGCGATTGAAGATTATCACGAGCGGTTTGTGAATAGTCAAATATGATAGTCCTGCATCGTTCTATTCACAAACCGTCGTGATAGAATATGACTATCACTGCAGCGGTTTTATTAAACGAAATGTCGTGATATATGCTAGCGTATAAATTGAGCGCGACACATCCTCTCGCGCCTTTGCCGCTGTGTCCCTTTGCCGCCTTTGCTTGCTGCCTCTGCCACTCCCTCTGCCGCGCGCGGTTTGGATAATATAATCAACCGGCCCCCTGCTGCTGGGCTCCACTTAGATCTGGTAGCTAGCTTCTCCTCCCTAGGTGCGAGGCCACTTCCTTCCCCTAGCTCCTCCAACCTGCGGCTCCTCCCTAATTAAGCAGAGATGAAATGTCTGATTATCCTTTTTCCACTCTATTGATTAGTGAATTTCCCTGACTTTGCTACTCTGTACATAGACCCTAATGTTTTGTTTTCTTTGTTGTATTCCTTAATCGGAAGCATAGGGTTTAGGTTTCAATTAATACTACTTGATGGGAAAAGGCAAAAGCGTCGTATATCTAGCTCTCAATTTGATGGACCCTATTTGTAGAAAATGAAAAGCAAAACATGTAGCCTTTAATTAATCTGGTGTAATTCCTTTGTGCAGCGATGAGACAAAAGCAGTAAATGCGTGCAAAGAAGTGAAAGTCTTAATCGAACTAATTTCATGAGTAGTTTTCTAGAACAGATTAAAAAGAAGAATTTATGACACACCAAGATAAGTCACATGTGCAATGATCTATTTTATATTTCCTCCATTTATATCCATGAAGAAAGCGTCATCACGGTGGTTTATTGTTTCAATTATATGAAGCGGATACCAGCGCTAATCGCTTGACCAACTTACTAGTTATTAGGATCTTCCTCTTGTCTTTTGTCTCGTATCTAATCAACAATCATGCGAGATAATCAATAATTATCCGTTCGCTTGACTTAGAGAGAGAAGGTTGGACCCTTGCCCTAAGCGCCTCCAACACCGCCACCTCCTCCCCATTCGCCACCTTAGAGAGGAGAAGGAAAGGAGAGAATCGTATTTTCTTCGTGAGCTCGAGGGTAATGATCTATAACCCTTTATATTTGCTATAAATTAATCGCTAATCAATTTTGACACTAATTTGTTACATGCGTAGTGTAGATGGATCGGCTGGATGTCAGTGTGAACCGATGTGAGTCAAGAGTACATTAATGGCATGGTTGCTTTTAGAAGAGCCGCGAAAGGGATATGTTGAAGAAGGAGATAAATTTTATGTCTTGTCCATGCATTGATTGCGGTAATTTGAAGATGTTTAACAACGCGCGCAAATAAAGCGCACTTGATTGAAGGGTTTCACAAAGGGTATACATGTTGGACCGATCCGGTGAAGAGCGATTATTACACATGAAGTTAGTAATGGCGGCATCGCCGAGAAGTCAACGATATGCGGATGTGGGTATCTTGCTTTTGATGAGGATATGTCACGATGACAATCTGGATCGGATGCTACTGCGATCTGAAGAACTTCTGATGAGAGAGAGTTTTGTAAATTCGAGGGCTTAAGGGAGGACTCGGTGAGACCTTTGTTCCTGGTTGCAAGCCGGAATATACAAGGTTGTCAACAGTGCTTGAGCTGCTGAAATTGAAGGCAAGCAATGGTTGGTCCGATAAGAGTTTCACGGCGTTGTTAGGTCTCCTAGCGGACATCCTTCCGGAGAAGCGTGTTGCCCAAAGACCACCTATCAAGCAAAGAAGGTTATTTGTCCATTGGGAATGGAAGTAGAAGAACCCGGTGAGGAAGCTAGCTATATCTTGGCGTCGATCATCATGAAGGCCTATATCTTAATTAAATTTACTCCAATGTAATTAATTTATTCCATAACATCATGTGTTATGGACTTGTAATCTCTCATATATTTTGATGTCAGCGTGAAATTGTCATGTGTTGATGTGTTATGGACTTGTCATATTTGATATTGATGTCAATGTGGACGTACATTGTAATGTGGAGTATCAAAATTGTCATCATACTTGATTTGGAGTTGAGTTGAATTAGATATGAAATTTTGAAGTCAAATGTGTTATGAACTTGTTATGGACTTGTCATATTTGATATTAATGTCAATGTGTGGGCGTACATTGTAATTTGGAGTATCAAAATTGGTTTCACTTGATTTGGAGTTGAGTTGAATTAGATATGAAATTTTGAAGTCAAATGTGTTATGAACTTGTCATCATACTTGTCACGGGTTAGAATTCATATGGACTTGTCATAATTGTCATCATACTTGTCTCAATGCGGAGTTCACTATGTTTTCTCGGGATATTTATGTCTCACGAGGTTCGGTATGTTTTGTCGAGGATATCATAAATTGGCCTCGGGTTTTCGGCTATCACGAGACGGTTTTATTATACAACCGTGCGTAGTAATAATATCCTGAGCGGTTCGTAATGAGAACAAATGCATGATACTACTAAATAAGGAAATGCTAGGTTTTCCTCTCACTTCTCACTTCCTCTCCCGCTTTTATACGCTCTGCTTACGCTCGTTCGCCTCCTCTAGGGTTTAGGGCTCGCCTTCACTTGCGACCTCGACCTCGGCCGCCCGCCGCCCGACATTGGTGCCCCAGACCTCTGCGCCCGCCCCCAGACCTCGGTGCCCGACCTCGAGTGCACCCGCCCCCAACCTCGGCGCCTCAGGACCTCGGCGCCCGCCGTCCTCCTCCCGTGTCGGCCTCCTCCCCTCTGCCTGCACCTTCTCCCTCTGCAGGCCTTCTCCCATGCCGTCCTCCTCCCGTGTCGACCTCCTCCCAGCTCCCTCCTCCCGCGCCGGCCTCCTCCCCTACACTGGCCTCCCAGTTCTTGTCAGGCATCCTCTCTGTAGTATTGCTCCTCTGTGGCGATTCGGTTGATCTTTGCATATATATATATATATATATATATATATATATATATATATATATATATATATATATTTGCGTGCTAGTTGCAAATTGATCGGTGGGCTTTGTTGACATGCTCTGTGATGAACTCTGTCTTATACTGAGATTGAATGTGATAGTTAGTTCATACTTGAGCTCTATTGTATTACTTACTCTTGTCAATATGTATTGTTAATTGGTTACTTTCGGTTGAGCTCATAGTTCTGTTGCGAATTGATCAGTGGGCTTTGTTGACACGCTCTGTGATGAACTCTGTCTTATACTGAGATTGAATGTGATAGTTAGTTCATACTTGAGCTCTATTGTATTACTTGCTACTGTCAATATGTTGAACTGTTAATTGGTTACTTTCGGTTCAGCTCATAGTTCTATTACAAATTGATCAGTTGTATTGACTAGTTTGTGATTCTTCTAGTACTATGTATGAGCTCATTCAACTTTTCATTTGCCATCTTGATCTCTGTAGTCAACCTCTGTTTGGTCGAAAGTTTAATCTGTTTTAGATTATGATTGAGATCATTTGATAGTTAAGCAAAGTATTGTTTAGAGCTCATAGTTTGAATTTATATTATCATATTCATTTCATGAAGAGTATAGACAATAGGATTGAGATGGCAAAGACTTGTTCTTTAGCTACTCTCATACGAGAGCACATAATATCATCAATTAAAATGTTGGAATAGTGTATGCATGCACGTGAGTTCTTGTGCGGCATCCTCTCTGTAGTATTGCTCCTCTGTGGCGATTCGGTTGATCTTTGCATATATATATATATATTTGCGGTGCTAGTTGATACCTTGATACGTATTAGTTCGATTTACGAGTCTAATCTTGAAGATATTGCAAATTGATCGATGGGCTTTGTTGACATGCTCTGTGATGAACTCATCTTATCTTGAGATTGAATGTGATAGTTAGTTCATACTTGAACTCTATTGTATTACTTACTCTTGTCAATATGTTGTCTTTGTTAATTGGTTACTTCGGTTCAACTCATAGTTCTATTGCAAATTGATCAGTTGTATTGACTAGTTTGTGATTCTTCTAGTAGTATGTATGAGCTCATTCAACTTTTCATTTGCCATCTTGATCTCTCGTAGTCAACCTCTGTTTGATGGAAGTTTAATCTGTTTTAGATTAGCAGTTGAGATCATTTGACAGATTAAGCAAAGTATTGTTTAGAGCTCATAGTTTGAATTTATATTATCATATTCATTTCATGAAGAGTATAGACAATAGGATTGAGATGGCAAAGACTTGTTCTTTAGCTACTCTCCTTCGAGAGCACATAATATCATCAATCGCATTTCCTTAGAAATTTGGTGGATTAAGGAGTGTTAAATTCTTTAGGAATTATGCTTTAATGCTAATTAATTTTGTTGGGATTAATTCTGAAATTTTTCTAAAAGCGCATTTTTACAACAATCCAAAAGAAAGTTTTACTTGATTCTATTTTGTTTCTATGTTGGGATTAAACCTTTGCTTAGCATTTCCTTAAATCGATCATTTTACTTGATTCTAGTTCTATGTCTTCATTAAAGGCTAGTCTTACGTACATGAAGCATTAAACCTTTGCTTAGCATTTTCTTCGTCGATCTGACACACTTGAGTGTACCTGCGCTTCATGCCAATCCTCCGGGCATGAAGCGGATGGTACTCGATGTGTCGGGCTCGATAAAGTAAACTCGAGCAAAAGATTTGTATCACTAGTTTCTATCTATACAAAGATCACAAGAGAAGCTGGTGGATTAAGGAGTGTTAGGAGTGTTAGAATAGAAGCTCGTGGATTAAGGAGTGTTAGGAATGTTAGTAGTCTGTGAGCTCATTCAACTCTTCATTTGCCATCTTGATCTCTATAGTCAACCTCTGTACTTCTTCACGAGATTAATTGTTTCATATTTATCTTTGGAATGTTAGTAGTCGATATGAGCTCATTCAACTTTTCATTTGCCATCTTGATCTCTATAGTCAACCTTTGTACTTCTTCACGAGAGCAAGTAAGCGAGATGGCGAGAGGCACGTCTTCGCCGCCGTCACCGACGCCTTGCAGATGGAAGAGGCGCCGACGAGGCCGCCAACACCGACCCCGCAGATGGAAGAGGCGCCGATGAGGCCGCCAACACCGACCCGCCAGATGGAAGAGGCGTCGGCGAGGCCGCCCGTCACCGTCGGCGATAATGACACGGCGAGATGGCGGAGGACAATCGAAAATGCCTCTGGCCGGTGGTCATCACGGAGGTTAGTGACTTTGGGGTCCCTCTGAGTCCCAAGAGATCGTGGCGAGATTCTGGACCATCTGCGGGATACTTGAAAGGAGCGGGTCCTCATCACCACACCAAGGTGGAAGGACTGGCGAAAGAAGCGAAGCGCTGTGGATGTAACTTTAAGAGAAGTTCACTATTCGAGTAAGCACATGTGGCACGTGCGACGGACGGCGATGCTCACGATGGGTAAATCGTGGAGGACCTTCAAGAGCATTCTTGTCACGGCACGTGAACACGGGTCGACGCCTTCGCACACTATAGATTCTTGACGCTTGAAGCATGGGACACCTTTGTGGCTATGAAAACGTCGACCGAATTTAAGGAGCAAAGTCTGGCGCACAAGCTCTCCGAGACACGAACCACTCACCCTGACAGACTTTGGCCACTGGGTACGCGGTAAATACAAGGAATGGGCGGCGAGAAGGAGAACTTCGTTTCGATGTCACGGACCAGCGTTCCCTAAGCTGGTTAAAAGCGAGGGCACAAGTCTCGTCTTGGGCAGCATCTCCTTCACAAACCCGCGGACTGTGAAGTGTCCCAGCGTGTGGTAAATATATCAAACTACTAAGTTGTTAATAAGTCCATAACTTCATAGTGCCTATAATAGCGTGATGACCTCTTGCGGCGTGACTTGATCGCCCAAGCTTCCCAAGGCTCCTTCCGCGAGGGGAAAAGGATATACTATCTACGACCTTGGGAAACAAGGAGCACCGGGTCGCACGCGAGGCCTTGGGGTTAACGTACCTTGGATTCATGGATTCGCGGACGACTACTACGTGTCGGACTATGAAGATATCCAAGGCGAAACGACAACGGTTAGTGCAGATGATTACTAACCAATTTCAAGTAGAGATGGCAGATTGCGAGTCAAATGGATATACTCATGAGCGGTGATGCATAAGCTGCCCCGCTAATTTGGGAGACAGTCCTCCTCGGCGTCGGAGTAGCATCGGCGTCAGCGCATAATTGTGAACATGGCGACGTCCGATTACCGATAGAGCGACATCAAGGTAACGTACATCTATGGAATTTACCAAAGATAGACCCTAACGATGCCTTAGCTAATTGCGTATCGTTTTGTAGGAGCCGACATACAGAAGCTCCAAGTGAGGATGGATGGGTCCCTTTGTATTGAGGTCACAGCAGGATGGTGTATCCATACGAGGAAGGGCGGTCAAAGACGGTGTCCACCGGTGCACAGTTACACCAAGGTCCGTGGATATGGTACATGTCAATTTCGAGCCATCCCGCCGACATTTGCCCGAACGAAGAGATCACAACACTAGGGGATGCCGTCCTCTCTTTTATCGATGGCCCAAGAAGAACATCGCCGACCCAACCCGCCGTCTGCGGATCTGGATCGACCATTCCTCTCCAACGGACCCTCAATGACTCCACCTCATGTTTAGCCTCAAAGGCCACCTCTTGATTCCCGTGGAGAAGGCGCCAAGGAACAAAGAAAAGCGTGCCAACGTGTCGGTTCGAAGTCGTCTCACAAAAAGACACCGCCAATCGCTAAGGCCAAATCGAAATCAACGAACGTTAAAGCGCCTCCCATGTCCGAAGTCCGAAATGCAGGAAGTCCGCGATACGGAAGTCCGCGATACCCGGAAATACATCATCAAAAACCGTTGTGCTCGTGCGATATTAATGCGCCGGACATACTTGTCGAACTTTGCATGCCTCGGTACTTGGACAAGACCCAAAGAAGGGGTCCGATCATCGGAATCACCGTCGATATCGAGGACAAGCATTTCTTCAGCGGACGAGGTACTTCGTGGGCTTCAATGATTTATTTGAACTATTCAACCTCGTTGGCCTCGGCGTCTCGCTTCTACGATGTTGGACATTTGTAAGTCGCGTACAATCAAGTTCTACATTCATCTAATACCGATAAATATCACAACTCATTGCTTATGTATAGATACATCTTTGCAAAATATCTGGGAATGAAAAGAACCGGTGGGTTTCCTCGACCCACACGTGGTATCATTGCAAACCATCCAAGAAGACTCGTCCTTCGTCGAGAAATACATAATGAGGTCATTACTTCTACAGAGGAACATGAAGTACATAGTGGTGCCCTACAACCAGGGGTAAGTGTCACTACTTGCTATACAAATTTCATTTGTACTTTATACTGTGACAAACTTAGGTTCAATGACTATAGCGACATACATGAGTAGGTACCATTGGATCCTTTTAGTTATTATACCCAAGAGGAACCATGTGATATACCTTGATTCCCTAAACCGCAACAAGCACGACTTGAAAGACTCTAAGAGGAATACTCGAGAGGTATGCTCATTTCCTCCTTACATAACTCCATTATAGTCTTCATTCGTTTGAAATGGCCGAGGATAACTTTTTGAATCATGTAGGTCGTTCATCAATTATGTTGCCAACAAAGGAATATACGATGGAAAGAGCGCCTAACTAACACACGGGATGGATTTTCCAAAGACGCTACAACACAATAATCCTATATCATACTTCATAATAACGCCTCGAACCGACTATACCTATATATGTAATTCTATTTTTGGAGTGCCAAAAGACAAAAGATGATGAGTTATGTGCAATCTAAATGCGCTATCATATGCGACTAATCCTTACAGCTAGGAAGAAGGATCACGAGGTTTGTCAATCTCGAAATAATTATTTCCTAATTATAAATTTAAATATATATAGCTTACCACTTTACTCTTAATTGGTAGCGGCAGGTCTTGGATTTACAATGTGATTCACTCGTTGAAGAGATCAAGGACATTCGAGGAAGCTCGCACCTTTATCAACTCGAAATCATTAACGACAACGGAGAGTTTCACTCCGTCGCCAACCCGAGCATCACCCCACTAAAACCTCTCAACACAAACAATTGTAATCTAGTTGTAACTATAGCGACAATACTTGAACAAATGCGATCTTTTGTAATTTATTTTGAGTAATGATCACTTTGAGTTGTCATGGTCGCTTGAATCTGTTATTGTGAAATCTTTGTTTTGTGAATGCTTGAATCATTTACTGAATGCTTGTTTTCAGAGGGCATGGCTAGCAATTCCCGAGGCTAGCCAGAAAACAACAAATTGTGGGCGGGGGTATGAGCTATCACAGATGGTTTTTGTTAAAACCGCTGCGTGAAGACAAGTATCATAGATGGTTTATTTGCAAAAACCGTCAGGATAGGAGAATATCACGAGCGGTTCTATAAAAAAGCCGCTGCGTGATATTCACAAATCACGAGCGGTTTTTATTTAGAACCGCTCGTGATATTCTCCTATCACTGAGCGGTTTTCTTTAGAACCGCTCGTGATATTCTCGAATCACGAGCGGTTTGCGGTTGAAACCATACGTGATACTTGACTTCACAGAGCGATTTTTTTTAATAAAACCGTCAGTGATATTCAGATCACGAGCGGTTTTGTACCGTGCGTGATAATATCCTATTATCACGCAGACCAACAAACATAGACGGTTCGGAAACCGCCTGCGTGATGACGATTCAACCGTCTGTGATGTCGGTTCCTGTAGTATTGCTTATACAGTGCTTATGGGGTTTGTCGTGGAAAGGCTCATGACTAGGTGCTGGTCGTAGAAAAACTTACGACCAGTAGTTTGTCGCAGAAGAACTTACGACTAGGTCAATGGTCGTAGAAGAACATACGATCACCTGGTTAGTGCTCATGTTCATTCTTAACCTTTACAGGTTAAAAAGTGATGGAAAGACCTTGGCAGACTCGCTCGACTATGAAAAATCCGAGACGAAAAAGCTAAGGGAAGAGAAAGAAGACCTCTCGAAGAAACTCCGGGAGATCAGCTTTGCAGCTCAAAACTTGCAGGAAGTGATGAACAGTAAGTGCCGATCTTAAGACTGCTCATGTCGTTGATCTTTACCTTTTTAATTCTTTCTTCTTTTTAGAAAAAGAAGACGAAATGGAAAGGCTCCAAATCGAAGTCAAAGATGAAAAAAGAAGACGAAATGGAAAGGCTCCAAATCGAAGTCAAAGATAAAACTTTGGTTGTTCACAAGATTTCTCGCGCTGCCAAAGACAAAGATCAAGAGATTGAGAGGCTAAGATCTCGACGAGCAGGTAAGCAATTCTTTACCTATAGTCCTTTACATCTTCTCTTCCTTTTCTAATTCTCATTTCTTTTCAGAAATTGAGCTTGAACTGGGAAGGCTCGAAACTAAGGATCAAGAAAAAACCATGATCCTTAACGAGACCGTCTGTATTGCTAAAGAGAACGCGAAGGACATTAGATTATGGGAGGAGTGGTATAAAAAGACCATTGCTTCCCGTAATGATGAAATCGAGAAATTAAATTCATGACTGGCAGGTAAGGACTTCTTTACCTACCATCAAGTTCTTCCCTCTTTTAGGAGTTATTTTTGCTTGACCAGTCTTGCCCTTTTTTTCAGAGCAAGTAGCCAAAAATAAACAACTCTGCGAGGCTTCGACTCGTAACCAAGAGGATATGAAGTCGTCGAAGATTAATCTTCGAGACAACATCTCGATCCTGAACAATATACTTGGTGAGCTATGTGGTGAGGGAAAAACTCCTAAAGAAGACACAATGGCTGCTCACATAAGTACTATTGGAGAACAAGTCAGGACTTTGCGAGGGCTGATGAGCACTCTGAAGGCCAACCAAGTTGACTCAATAAAGGAGGCGGTCGAAGGTGCGATAAGTTATGTTTTGGCAAAACTTAAAGCTCATGACCCTAACCTTAATGTGCAACCAATCGAAAATGACTTCGACTGCCCTGAGGTAGAAGCAAGTCGTTTGATTGAAGAAATGCAAACCAGCTAGCGGGAAGGTCTCGGAGGAGATGCAATCGGGATCTCCTTCTTCGAGTAGCTTGTAATGAAAACTCTCAGAAAACAAGCTGCTGACGTAATATATATATAATCCATCTTGTTTCTCGCAAATCATCTTGTCGAGTAGTTAGTAACTCAAAAGATAATTGACGAAAGATAGACTAAGAAATGAAGTTAATAACTTTATCCTAGCCCCCGACTATTTGCTTGGTTTATTTAGATAAACCGAGTAAATAGTGTTCAATAGGTTTTCTGAAAAGAGAGAGGTTTAACTAACTTACAACGTTTCAATCACGATTATCATGCACCGGTCAAAAGAGTAGGAACGAGTCGACACTAGGAAGTTCCTTCTAGTGGGCAGGACCACATGCAGAGAAGAGAGGCTTCGACTAGGTGATGTTTCCATCTCCGACCAGATTAATCAAATCAAGAACGGTTAGCTCGAGTTAGATAAACGTCGAGCAGATTTGGAAAGTATACTCTGCTTAATTTATTTTTCAAAAATATGTATGAACAAATAAACTAAGGTACTAAGAGTTGTCTTGACATTATTTCAACCATGTTTTGGACCCGAGCTCTTTGTGTTGGTAGAGAATGGAGGAACAAATCGACTCTAGGAAGTTCCTTCTAGTGGGCGGGACCACATGTAGAGAGGAGAGGCTTCGACTAGGTGATGTTCCCATCCTTTCGACCAGTGTATTGTCGTAGAATACTATACGACTAAGAACTGGTCGAGGGCGAACCTCCGACCAGGGTATGGTTGAAAAAATTGTCAAAGCGCTACTCGAAGTAAGACAATAAAGATAGAAAGAACCTGATGCTTTATTGAATGGTTGGTCATTTACACGTAGAATTTATGAGTCGGGTCGATGTTCCAAGAATTTAAGAGAATTCACTGCCTTCCATTGCCGTCGTCGAACAACCCGTCGCATAACCCGCCATCGTAAGGACCTTCCCACTTGGGGAAAGTTTGTTCGATTAGACCGGGATTGAATTTTCCTCAATACCAAGTCACCTACAAAGAAGGTCATGAGGTTGGACCTTACGATCGTAGTATTTGCACAGGGCTTGTTGGTAGACTACTAAACGAATTAAGGCCTGATTCCTCTTTTCTTCGAGCAGGTTGATGTCATCCGCTCGAAGTTGTTCTTGGGCTGAGTCATTGAAACTCTCGACCCTTGTAGACCTGATCTTTAGTTCTGGCGGAAGCATGGCTTCGGCACCAAAAACTAGGAAAAAAAGGAGTTTCACCTGTTGCCCGACTAGCGGTCGTGCGAACAGCCCATAATACTGAGGGTAATTCTTGTACCCAAGCCCTCGAGCGCTTAACAAGCTGGTCGAAGACTTGAGTTTTAATTCCCTACATTATTTAGCCATTCGCTCGCTCGATTTGCCCCATTGCTTTGGGGATGGGCGACAGAGGCGTAATAAAGCTTATACCTAACTCGTCACAAAATTCCTGAAATTTTGCGCTCAAAATTGTTTACCATTATCCGTGATTATTCGACTTGGGACGCCAAACCGAGTAATCACGCTTCTCATCATGAACCGCTTTATGGCTTGTTATTATCGATCACAAGTTCGCTTCGATCCATTTTGTGAACGATCAATAGCCACAAAAGGAACTCAAGCCTCCTAGAGCCCTTGGGAACGGTCCTAGGATATCGAGACCCCAGGTTGCAAAAGGCCAAGATAAAGGAATTGTTTGTAATGCCTGAGCTGGTTGGTGTATTTGCCTACTATGAAACTGGCATTGTACATATTTCTTAACCAATTCTTTGGCATCGTAGAGGGTTGTTGGCCAGTAAAATCCTTGTCGAAAGGCTTTTTCGACCAACGTTCTGTAGGAAGCGTAAGTTCCACAGATGCCCTCGTGAATGTCGTGAAGGAGGTTTAGTCCTTCTCTCTGCGGTATGCATCGCATGAGTACCCCTTTAGTACCTCATTTATAGAGGACTCCTTCGACCAAAGTATACATTTTGGCCTTCGATAAACGATGCGCTTCGAGATCGCCATCGTCTGGAACCGTCTGAAGATACTTGTAGATGGGGTCCATCCAAGTATCCTCATAATCTAGAGAGGTTGTCTCAATAGGAGGTGTCTCGATCTGGTGTGTCCACCAGAGACGGCTTTTGGAGTTGCTCCAAGAAAACTCCTTTTGGTACTTGTGATCGGGAACAAGCTATCCGAGCAAGCTGGTCTGCGAGGAAATTATGCTTTCGAGGGATAAATTGTACCTCGAAACTAAAAAAATGCTTTTCAAGATTTCAAACTTCCGATAAGTACCGAGTCATGGTTGGATTAGAGCACTGGTACTCTTTTCCGACCTGGTTCACGACTAGTTGAGAGTCTCCTCTCACGAGTAGTCGCCGAATCATGAAGCTTCCAAGCTTCAGATGCCTAGCTAGTAAACCTTCAGACCGCCACGTTGTTAGTGGCCTGAAAGTTTAACTGTATGGCATACTTTAAGGTCTCTCCGTTAGGAGAATCCAGGACCACCCCAGCCCCCGTGCCACTTAAAGTAAGTGATCCGTCAGTACATCGTCCACTTGTCGTGGGTATCGATCGGGGATCCTGAAAAGGTTCAGATTTGTCCATTCGTGACAAAGTCTACCAAGATCTCGATTTAATGGCCGTCGGGACACGAAATGGAGGCCTAACTCCCTAAGTTCTCTTCGACCATTTAGACATGCGCCCCGCCGCTTTCTATTTTGGAGGATTACTCCCAAAGGAAACTTCGGACGGCACAATTATCTTGTGCGCTGGAAATAATGCCGCAGCTTCTCGAAGACATGAGGAGGGCATAGAGAAGCTTTTGGACCTAAGGGTAACGCCCTAGGTCCGCAAAAACTTCACTTACGTAGTACAATCGTCGCTGAACGTTTTCACATTCTACGACTAGTACTACGCCACGCATCGTGGCGCGGCGACTAGATAAATTAAGAGCGTCTCTTCTGGCTTTGAGGAAACCAGAACAGGAGCACTAGTAAGATACCTGCAACAGCCTAAAATCCCTAAGTTGGATTAGTTAAGCATCTACTGTGCATTTATGAAATTTTGGACCTTTTTAAAACTTTTTGTTGCAAAGCAAATAGGTTACAATCTGGTTTTCCAAAACCTAGAAATAAAATTTCTAAAACAAAATAAAAGTTTGTCAAGAATTTAAAAACTTAGTTCAGAGTAGGGTATAAAACCCTATGTAGAAATTTTTTTGATTTTGAAGACTAGATTTGAAACCTAGTAATCCAATACTCCTTCTCCATTTCAAACTTGAAAATATATTTTCTATAGCTCAGAAATACAAATTGACTTCTATTTTGAAATTATAGTGGGAGTCAAAGCTGGGATTATGTTATTTATATTTGATATGATCTGTTATGCTTGTTTGGATTTTCTGAAATTTTTGGAGATTATTTAGTTCCTTTTTGGATTTGCTTATTCAAATTGAGTTTGAATTTAAAATGCAAGCAAATCTTGTGACAGTGCCTAGAAATATTTTTTCTAGGTTCTGGAACATATTAGAGACTCACCCTAAAAATTTCATAATTTTTAGAAAGTATTTGCTTTTTGAAAACAATCAACAAAGAAGGATTTGGAAGTCAAACATCAAAAAGAGGAACTCAAAATAATTATAAAGAAAAATATAATACATGAAAAACCCTATAAATTTTAATTCTATAATGTTCACTAGGTCCTCTGCCTGACCTAAAATTTTCTCAAATTTTAGAGCTAGAAATCTATATCTAAAAACTCCCTTAATTCTTAGCCTTTTTGGAAAATCAGAAAATCTACTATTCCTTCGACCGGACCCATCTGCCGACTCGGTTCGACCTAACCCAACCAGGAATAGTGACTGACCGCACTGCCATTTTCTCCCATCGACCAGCAGCCCCACCATGAGCCTTCTTCTCCATGAGGTCATGCATGTCGATCGCCACAGGAGTGCGCCACGCCACGGAGCCTCCTCTGACCGTACACAGTTTTGGACCAGCGCCCCGATTTTCCCTGCCCCCGACCACACCGATCAGCCGCCTCAATACCAAATTAAATCCTCTCCACGCTGCGCTTTTGTTCTGCGCTGCCAACGAATGAGTCGCCTCGGTTTGCCAAACCCGCCCATGGTTTCCTCCTACGCATCATCGACCCATGCCACCCCATGCCTCCATCGCTTCTTGCTCCTGCCGTCCTCCTCTTCCCCATTCCCTTCTCCATTTAGCACAAACCGAGGTCAAGACCAAACACCTATGTCGCCGCCAAGACCGCCTCCAAGCATCCCGGCCGCTCGTGACCACTCGCCCCTCGATCAAGGCCACGGCGCCATTCATCCCGAGGAGCAATTATCATTGCCGATTTGGAGAATACGCCATCGAGCTATGCGCGACGGCGTCTTCTTCAACATCTGCCGCCACCGCCATTTTATCACAAGATTCCTCCAAAGATTCCTCCCATCAATTCCTCCCCATGGGAGCATACTTTAGTCCTCGTTAACCCCTCCCTACCACTCATTTGTACTCTAATCTTCTCCAGGGATCCCTCCATGGTGGAGCACCCGTGTCGCCCGTAGTCGCCGTCGCCGGCCCGACTCCGGTCACCTCGACTTCATCCGAGCGGCTTGGTGAGTCCCCCACACCCCATGGATGCTCGTGCTCTTCCTAATTAGCCCCCAGCATCATTCGTGCACTACCGCACCTTGTCCCCCTCACCTCCGGCCGCCGCTTCTGCTCACTTGGCCACTGCCGCCGAGCCAGCAGCGCCACCACCGCTTATTTGTCCTCTGGAAAATCCATTTTGGTGGTGGTTGTTGCCTCCGTGCCGCTCCCCTTGCTGGCGATGAGCCACCCCAAGCCGCCGGCCACTTTTCCTGCAACTCCATCTCTGAAGAACACTCTGTCTATGAAAATAGAATCAAGTTGTAAAACCAACTCGTTAAGTGTATGTCTTTTGATCACTCAAACTTATTTGATAAATGAATGATTGATCTTCTGAGAAGTTAACCGACAAAGCAATGAAATTGTTTTGATGAAGTTGTGATCAGAAAAGGTAACTAGATGAAAAACTGGATTAGTGGTGATATTATGGCACTATTGATTCTAGTGCCTAACAAGGTTATGGATTCATTTAGCCATTTTAAAAAGAAGTTCAATTAGTGAGAAGTTTGGTTAAATAATACTCCCTTTTAGCAAATTCTTCTCAATTTGCAGGGTGCCTGATTCTGAGCATTAATCTGTTAATGATCAGCACAAACAGTACCTCCATAGGAAGATGTATTGAGCAGAAAAGGGTGATCTGGTGTAATTAAAGATGGCAGTAGAAATTCTAACACTAGTAGTTAAAAATTGTATCAATTCTTTTGGTAATTGAGCAATCTTTTAACAACAACAGCAAATAATTAAGCTTGGTTATTCTAAATAAAACAAAGGATCATCCATCATACCTTTGAATAATTAATAGTTATTAAACTAACTAGTCAAGTGAGCATCAGAATTAGCGATTGAAATCTTGGGTGAAGATTAATTAACAACCCTCAAAATAGTAAAATCCATGTTATAAAATGTTAAACCAAGAAGGTGATTAATCTGTTTTGTCATTAGAACTCTCTTGTTAATCAATCCTTCTAATAATAACAAGGCGTGTGGTTGTCCTTTAGTCCACTCAACTGCTTTAACCAAATTGAAGATTGATATCTGAGGATATTTGGTCTTAGCAGAGGGCCGGTCTTTAGGTGTGTAGTTCAAATATTAGTAATTAGGACAACCCGCTAATGGAAGATTCATATTTGTAAACACATGGTGTTAGTGAAGTCTAGTACTTTCTCTTAGTTGCCAATTCTTTGTAGCTCTTAACAGCCAAATGAACTTAAAAATGTAATTATCAACTTCTTTGGGATAACAAGATTCAGTCTTTGCCTATTTATTAATCAAAGAAAGTAAGAACTTTTTGGGAGCCACCTAGATTAGCTAGTCTTGTAGAATCGGTTGGTAGGTTAAGTAGTTAGTTAACCTCGGTGTGAGTGTGCCTCTAGCTAATTACAACCTGCAGCTAATAGATGTGCACACAATCACCATCAAAGTCTGTCAAGGAGGAGAACATATAAGAGGTTTGATTTTGACTATATGATCATCGTGAGATGTATACATAGAATGCCTAGAAACAGTGTTTATGAGTACTAGGTCACCTCAAGAAGAAAAGAAGAACATGATTTATAAAATTCAAACGAATTATTGTTGCACTAAAAATTGTTTTAACTTCAAAATGCATAAGTATTTCTCTGTAACTCCAAATTGAGTGGAACCAATTTTGTTGGCTTCCACTTTTAATGTACCAGAAAATTTCAAAATTAGAATTAATTTCTGGAATGAACTATTTTTACACTAGAAATTGAATTAACTTCAAAAAAAATTCGCAAGTAATTCAGTTGAACTCCAATTGGGATGAATCCAATTGGGTTATTCATATAATTTTATCCTCTATCCATTTTTGTAATCCTTATATCCACCACTATCCCACAAAATTTCACTAAATAATTTAATTCGGATGAACAGTAACATATGAGAAATAATTTGTTTTTTCTGAAATCTGAGTTTCAAACTACTATAACTCTCACATACCAAATCCAAATGGAATAATTCTTTCACCTCAATTCATCTAAAATCAGGATCTACCTACTGTGAATTTTTTATGATTTTTGGATGATTTTGAATTTTTGGGTCTTTTCGGTGTTATTCGCTCTTATTGTGCTTTCGACTTCTTTCGCTAGGTTCCAACGAAATTATTGATTGCGCGAAAGTGACCCTCTACAGAAAGATAATCATCCTCAGCAAGGCAAGCAGTTTGATCATAAATGTCCTATTACTTTTAAGTCTAATACTTTGTTTACAAATTGTATGTATGCATGCTTTTGTGTCAAAGTAATTTTCCCGATTAGAGGTAGCTATTCCTATTGCATGGTCGCCCTTAAATTGTTATCCCCTACCAAAAACATAAGTTATTAATATCGCTGGTGAATTAGAGCCCGGTGATTTAATTATGCTCTTTTATTGTCTTTGCGGTGTCATGCTTAGAGTTGCTTAGCTACCGGTAGATTTGGGCGTTATCGACTTAGTCCATAACTTTGATCACACAAAATTATTATTATCATTATGCTCAGCACCTTGTGCTTTTTACTTTATAAAGTCAAAACTGAAAAATAAAAATGAAATGTTTTAGACTTGGGCACAATGGTCGATGGTGTGATTTCATGGTGTGATCGAATGGTGCCCGTCAACAAGGACCGAACATCTTGGACACTAAGTTAAGCGCTTATTGCGTGCTAACCACATGAGAGGGATATGGGACCTCTTGACTTAGTACATTGGCGTGTGTTAGCTCCGGTCGCATGGTGGTTGTGTGCGTTGTGTTGAAAAAGAAACTTATGTGTGTTTGGGTGAGTAGTGGTGGAGGTTATCCATCGCAAGGAGCATCGCCCTTATAAGGAGATGAGCATCTTTGATGACTCCACATCAACATATGGGGCTTCTCTCATATGGGCGACTCGTAGTTAATACACAATATTGGAAACGTCTCGTAGGACTTAGCTCTGCCGGCATACCATAGGAAGTGTGCTTTATCGCGTGGCATTAAGGAGCGGTCTGACATGTGGATACATTGGTACACCCCTGCAGGGTATAAACTATTCGAATAGCCTCATCCTAGGTTATGGACATGCTTGGTGAGGTCTCTACAAGAGTTAGACTATAACATTTAATTAAAACTTGATGTGGGTGGTATGAATGGGGAATTCATGCTATTGTTGTGGTGGCTATTGGGTTAGCCACTTCCAGGATGTCTTGTTATTATTGTTACTTAGTATCTCGCTGTTTTTATCAAATAAAATCAGATTGTAAAACTGCCTTCAATCTATTACATTATTGCAAATGAAAACTTGCTTTATGCTAAAAATGAGTCTAGAGCCTGCTCCACTTAAATAAGCTTGCATGTAGCTATGTATAGGCCTACTACACTACACGTAAGTCTTGTGAGTATATTTTTGTACTCATTTGCTTTGCTTAATTAATTGTTGCAGAGGTGGTTGATCCCCGAGGGATCGACTATTGTGAGACCGACTTCGTACATGACGACTAGCTTGGCGGCCCGGTCGGTTGCCTTGTGGGTAATGGCAAACCGTTTGGCTTTTGTTTATCACCATCTTATGGCTTTTGTTTCCGCTGCTACTTTGGTTATTTACCTTGTTTTATTTTGGCCGGTCAGCCATACTCTTGTATATTGATTCTTGTATGTCCTTTAAGTTATACGCTTGTAATAACTTGTGTATGGAATGGATGCTTAATTTTTGTATTGGGTATATGTACTACAATTCTGGGAAGTACATATGCGCCGAGAATAGGTATATTTGATTGGTAATGCTAGGGCCAATTGGATGGTTAAGTATTACGAGTTAAATACCCTGGGTTCTCACAATACCTCTTGAAATCCTCGAAGGCAGCGTTTGCCTCTTCCGACCACTCGAAACCCTCATGTTTCCTTAGAAGTTTGAAGAAAGGTAGTCCTTTTTCTCCCAGGCGTGCTATGAAACGACTTAAAGCCGCCATACACCCTGTGAGTTTTTGGACTTCTTTCTTTGTGGTTGGAGAGCGCATTTGAACAATGGCTTTTATCTTTTCGGGATTTGCTTCGATCCCTCGTACGGAGACCAGGAATCCAAGCAATTTTCCCGAAGAGACCCCGAACACACAGTTCTCAGGATTGAGTTTTAAGCGATGTTTTCTGAGGTTGTCGAACATCTCCTGCAAGTCTGAAACATGATCAAGCCGTTTGATGCTTTTTACGACTAGATCGTCAACATAGGCTTCCAAATTTTGGCCTAGTTGAGGTGAAAAAGTCGATTGCATCAAACATTGAAAAGAAGCGCTAGCATTTTTTAGACCAAATGGCATTTTGACATAGCAAAATATACCAAATGGAGTAATAAATGCGGTCTTCTCTTCATCTTCTAGACACATATTTATCCGTGGTAACCGAATATGCATCTAAAAACTTAATGTTTCGCAAACCAGCCAGAGAGTCAACCAACCGATCGACACGAGGTAAAGGAAAATCATCTTTTGGACAAGCTTTATTAAGATCAGTGAAGTCTACGCATATTCGCCACTTGCCGTTAGACTTCCTAACCATTACAAGGTTGGCCAACCACTCTGGGTGGTCGACTTCTCTTATAAAGCCTGCTTTAAGTAGCTTGTCCAATTCTGACCTTATAGCATCTCATTGATCAGGGGCAAATCTCCGTAATTTTTTACGGGTACTTTGTCGGCCGTAAAAGCCTAGCCTCGCGCTCGATAACTTCGGGACTCGGGCATGTTCGGATGCTTGCCACGCCAAGACATCTCGCTTGCTCTGAGGAAAGTGATGAGGGCGCTTCCTACTTGGGGTCGGAAGTATCCCGCTGCGAACAATCTTGAAGGTTCCTCCCGATCCAGGGAACCTCTTTGACTTGGTCGCTTGGCTTGGGAGCAGCTTTTAGGCTTCGAGTTCTTGGTCAAGGTCGCCTTTTTTCTTCCCGAAATGGTATTTGACCTACCATCTCGAGGATCGATGGTCACACGTATGAGCCATCTTCTTATCACACTTAATTGTGATTACTCCTTTGGGACCTGGCATCTTAAGACATTGATACCCATAATGAGTTGCCATTAAGAATTTTGCCAAAGCTGGTCGTCCGAGTATGGCGTTATATGCCGTATCGAAATCGACCACATCAAAGGAGATCTTCTCCGTCCTAAAATTACTTGGTGAACCAAATGTTCAAGGAAGAGAAACTTGACCAATGGGTTTGGCCGAAGATCCCAGTACAATACCATGAAATGAATATCTTATCGGTCTTACCTTGGTCCTGGGTACTTGCATTTCGTCTAGGGTACTCGTAAACAGAATGTTTAACGAGCTTCCACCAACAATTAATACTCGATTTACTCGACAGTTGTTGATGGTGGGTTCAACCACGATCGGAAAGCGACCAGGTCAGGTCGAAGGGATCGGGCAGTCACCCTTCTCGAAAGAGATGGTGACTTCCGACCACTTTGGTACTTTATTGACAACAGGGGAGTCAATGGAGTTTACTTCGCGTTCGACCGCCTTAAGCTGTCGTCTTGACTTGTATGCCGATGATCCCCCAAAGATGTGCTCGATGGTGTGATCGGGATCTTGAAATGGCATGTCCTCGTTGTCATCTGACTGTGTACGACCACTGGCTTGCCCTACTTCTTCGATGGTAGGAAGTGATCCTTTGTCGTTGTATTAGTCTTCGAGTTTTCATTGGAAAACTCGGCAGTTGCGAAGGTCATGTCCTTCCTTTTTGTGGAAAGGGCACCACCTAGGCTTGTCGCTCTTCCGCTTTGGGGCACTTACCTTTGCCTCGACGGATACCGCTTGGCGCTTCGTGGCTCCTTATCGCCACAACCAGATCTCCTTAGAAACATTGGCTTGAGGCTTTTGTCCCTTTGCCTTGTTCTTGGATTTCTTGGCCTTCTTATCCTTCTTTTTGCTACCTTCGCCATTCTCCTGAGGGAGCTGGTCATCTCGATCGATGATTTTGGTCCACTCAACTGCTTCGTCAGTAGTAGCGTACCGATCAGCCATCTCGAAAAGTTCAGCTACAGTAGCGAGAGGGTTTAAAGCGATGTCCTCCGTGATCCTTCTGCTACAAACTCCCTGCTTGAAGGCTCTGATAATAGATGCGTCAGAAACCTCAGGAATAGAATTGTGAACCTGACTGAAACGCCTGATGAATTGGCACAGTGTTTCGTGGTGTTGTCGCATCCTGTGAAGGTCGTCCTCCTTTCTGGGGCGGTGGTAGGTGCCCTCGAAATTAGCCAGCAGCAGATCACAGAGGTGTTGCCACAAGTAGATCGACTCGACTGGTTGGTTTAATAACCACGATCGAGCAAACCCTTCGAGCACAATCGGAAGGTAATTCGCCATGACGCGCTCTCCTCCTCCTGCTCCTCGGACAGCGGTTGTGTAGATTTGAAGGAACTCGATGGGATTTTGAGATCCATCAAATTTCTCCATGTTCCCTGGTCGAAACTGTGGTGGCCAGTGAACTGCTCGGAGGTCCAACATCCGGTAATCACATCGTAACACCTCCTTTGTAGAAAAGAGGGGTTGACGTCGCCAGGTGATCGTACTCGACGATATCCAGTAAGAAGGTGAATCGACTTATAGTAAGTCTCGATCCTACAAGGGTACTCCTCGTATCTTGTCTGCCGCTTGCAGCATCTCTCGCTGGAGTGGTGAGTGATCACCTCTCCTAGGAGTTTTATGGTCGTCAGGCATTCGAGGAACTCTTTTCCGAATTGGGGAGCGATGCACCTTGCGGTAATCTCCATGCGGCGAGTTATTCGACTGACTAGAAGCTGATGGAGTCGTACTGCCATGACTTACTGAATGATGTCGGCGGGGTCGTTCAAGCTTGTCCATCGTAGTCTGTAGCCTTCATGCAATCTCTTCGGCGAAGAGGTCATAGCCAGGTGCTCAGGCAAGTTCTCGAGATGGGTTCTCGAGCAGGTCGTTGATATGCTAAAGTTCCTGAGCTTCTTCCGACTGGTAATGAGCACGCCCAGGCAATTTTCTCTGAGCCGTGACTCATTTTCGTCAATTTGTTTCAGGATCATTCATACATGATCCTTGAGCTTGTCTTAATGGAGTGCAATGATCTCGAGAATTTCCCTCGCGTTCATCAGAGTACAAACTCTAGTCGTCGTCGGAGGTGTCTTTGTCATTGCCACGAGTGGTCGTAGGGAGTGATCTTCGGGGAGCATCTGCAGCCTTGTCTCTGGGAATGTTATGGCTACCTAAGGGCAGATTTAAGACCTCCCGCTGATGATCTCCACTTGCGCTTAGAGACCTCCTCGCTTGAGGAGTCGTCGAATGACACCATCCGCAACTTGGAGTAAACCCCTCTAGGAAGGGGAATTTCGGTTATAACCGCCTCCGCTCGCAAGCGGATCCTCGCTGGGATGGTTGAACTCGCAGAAGAGCATGTTCGATCAAGGCCCTTCGCCGGGCTAACTGGAGAGAGAGAATCACCCGATGTCGATGAAGATTCAAAATTGTGACTTCCAGAGTTGTCGCGCCAGTCGAATCGTCTTAGGCGGACTTGGACATTTGGAGAGGGAGCTCGCTGCGTTCTCGAAGTCCGCCTTGGGACAAATTTCATTGTGGTCGAATTGACCCTTGTCCTCTAAGGAAACCGGTTCCCCATCTGGACGTACAGTTGTAGGGGATAAGGATCCCTCCTCAACTCCATCTATGGTAAAGTCTCCTGGAGAAAGATCTCCGGAGGCGACATCACTATCGGATGATGCATCACTCACCAGAATCGGCCGGATCCATGCTCAGATCTCTGATAATCGCCAAGTCAAACCAGTTCTCCTCATTCCACTCTCCCGCCATGAGAGCATGAGAATCGGAAAGACAAAGGAAAGTCGATGGCTTGAAGTCCCCCATGGTCGGCGCCAACCTGCTTGTTTTAGAACCGAACTTACATAAAGATTGTTTGATTAGGGGTTCCTCTAGGCTCAAATCACACAGAGATGGAGACACAGGGATTTTTATACAGGTTCGGGCCTTCTCCTAGGAGAATAAGAACCCTACTCCTGTGTGTATGTATTGAGTATGCTGGATTGCAAAGTGGAGTCAAAGACTAAAGTATTGTGCTTCTAATCTACTGTGTCCCGTCGTAATGTTCTGTGTCGCCCATCTATCCTGTTGATCCTTGCCTTTTATATCACTTCCGGAGTGCACCGTTGGATCTTTGAAATAAAAGTCTCCTTAACGCGCCAGATCGTGGAGCTTTTTTTGGGAGTTATTACGGGGGTCTTAATGTCCCCACGTCACCAGGCAATTATCATCATAACAGGGGGTTAAGTTGTGCCGTTATTTCGTGGAATAACAAAGTAATTGATTACTCATATCCTAGGATACGGCGATGATATTCCTTTTATCGACTAGGCCCACATGTCTGTGGATCTTGTCAACTAAGGACTGGTCGTAGAAAGTCTTACGACCAGTTAGTGGTCGTAGGAGAGTCTACGACCATGGATCAATTGTACCAGAGCTTACGATTATGGGATAGTCGAGGAGGGCTTACGACTATGGGGTGGTCGAGGAAGACCCACGACTACTGAGGTGGTCGAGGGAGGACTCTATGACCTCGGCTTCTCCCTTAAGAATATTAAGGGGTATGCACAAGAGTTATATGACGTCATTAATACCCATAATACGAATTAAGGATATATAATAAAATAAGGATTGTTATATCCTCGTCACAGCAAAAATGTAGTTAGGATTATGAACTATCACAGACGGTTTTTTGTTAAAACCGTCTGTGAAGACTAGTATCACAAACGATTCCCATTAAAAACCGTTTGTGATACGTGAATATCACAGACGGTTCTAGTGAAAAACCATACGTGATACGTGAATATCACAGACGGTTCTATTTAAAAACCGCTCGCGATATTTCTACGCATCACGCATTTTAAATAGAACCGTCTATGATATTCACGTATCACAGATGGTTTTTCACTAGAACCATCTATGATATTCACGTATCACAAACGGTTTTTAATGGAAACCGTCTGTGATACTAGCTTTCACAAACGGTTTTAACAAAAAACCGTCTGTGATAGTGCGTATCACAAACGGTTTTGAACCGTCTGTGATAACTGCACAAACGGTTTTGAACCGTCTATGATAACTGCCTGTTATTATAGACGAACAAATATAGATGGTTCGAAAACCGTCTGTGATGACGGTTTCGAACCGTCTATGATGAACTGTTCCGTAGTAGTGCAAGGACTTGACCAAGGGGATACCCGGTTGGTACGACCATTTTATGGGCTTGAAAGTAATGCCTTAGTTTCTTTGAAGACATAAGGAGTTTCTTTGAAGACATAAGGAGACCATAGAGCAACTTCTGTACATGTGGGTATCTTTCCTTTGGTCCATGTAAGACTTCGCTTACGTAATACACTGGTCGTTGGATGTTATCCCGTTCTACGACCAGTACATCGCTAACTGTCTGTGGCGTTGCAGCCACGTAAATCAGCAATGTTTCACCCAATTTTGGAGAAACTAAGACCGGGGTACTCGTAAGGTACTTTTTTAAGTTCTTCAAAGGTATCGTTTGCCTCTTTAGTCCATTCGAAACTTCTGTGCTTTCGAAGAAGTTTAAAGAAAGGTAATCCTTTTCCCCCTAACCTTGCTATGAAATGACTTAGCTACCATATACCAAGTTAGTTTTGGACCTCTTTCTTAGGGTCGGAGGGCGATCCGGTCGATGGCCTTTACCTTTCATCGGATTTGCTTCAATACCTCTAGCCGAGACTAGGAAACCGAGCAGTTTTCCAGCAGAAACTCCGAACACACTTTTCCGAATTTAACTTGAGGTTATGCCTTCTCAAGTTATTGAAAGTTTCTTGTAGGTCATGAACATGGTCACTAGCGTTGATGCTTTTTACAACCAGATCATCAACGTAGGCTTCTAGGTTCTAACCTATTTGTGGATTAAAGGTTTTTTGCATCAACCTCTGAAAAGTTGCACCAGTATTTTTGAGACCAAATGGCATCTTAACATAGCAGTCAGTGCCATATGGGGTGATGAAGGAAGTTTTCTCTTCATCTTTTTTACACATATTAATCTGGTGGTACCCTGAATATGCATCTAAAAAACTTAGTAACTCACACCCGGAGGTAGAGTCTACAAGTTGGTCAATACGTGGAAGGGGAAAATCATCCTTCAGACAAGCTTTATTAAGATTTGTAAAGTCGATACACATTCGCCATTTCCCATTATTCTTCCTAACCATTACAGGATTAGTGAGCCACTGAGGGTGGTCGACTTCACGGATAAACACAGCCTTGACGAGCTTGTCAATCTCCGACTGGATTGCCTCCTTCCGATTAGGTGCAAAACGCTGCAGCTTCTGCTTGATCGGTTTCTTGTCAGGCTGGAGAGCTAGCCTGTGCTCGATCACCTCCTGGGGGAGTCCAGGCATATCGGACGCCTGCCAGGCGAATACGTCCTGATTTACTCGGAGGAAGGTGATGAGGACATCACTCCTTCGGATACACGCACTACACAAAATCCTCCAGATCTGGTTACTAAACTACAAGGTCCTACGACAAGAGCTCGTGCACGTCACCTAAATTATGAGGTGAGCTCGTTTCTAGGTGCTAATAATTTATCTGTGCAGAATGGTATGCTACCTAAAAATTGTGATCTTCATTACTTAGGAATAACGGGGAGGATCCAAACCTTCTAAGCCCAGTTCCCAAGGGCTACGACCAGCCTCTCTATGGTCTCGCAAGCTCTACGACCAGGTGTACCCGCTCTACGACCAGATCTGCCAGATCTACGACCAGGTCTCAAGCTCTACGACCGGTCCTTACACCAGTCCTACTACCAGGCCTATGACCAGTGATGACCACGTTGGGTGTTGGTCAGAGACATTGAAATAAGGTGCTGCGTCACTGTTTTGGGCCTAATAAGGCCTTGTAAGCGTGGCGAGGTCAAAGCCCAGGATGTGTACGCCTCTCCACATGGCAGCACAACCCTAGGTCAACCTCCTCATGTTCTCCCCCCCTCCCTATATATTGCAGTAGCCGCCATAGTTTAGGGTTGGGTTTTTCTTAGATTATTCTGCCGCTTGTTCGGTTTGAGGAACCCCACTTGTGAACTTCATCTATATTCGCAATATAATTCATATTGCATCTACCTTGTTCTTGTGAGTTGCTTCGATTGCTTGTTGGAATCATAACCCTCGTGGTAAGGTCGATCGCGTGCAAGCATGGTTGATAACGCATACCGTAAGGGTGTAGCGAATTGCGAGGTGATGATCTCATGTCTCAAGCCTCAAAGCGCCAACGCCCTCACGATTTAAATCAATCGAACCTACCGGAAGATCGGGCCACCGTGTTTCATCAAGTGGTATCAGAGCATCAGGTTGCCCGTTAGGTAATCTTGTTTGTTCCCTTTTGACAGTTGTGTTCTATCACCTAGAGTCCAGAAAATTGCCCCACAAAAAGTTTTAGATTTTAGTTCTTCCGCCGTCCAAACCACTTTGTGCCTTTTGCAGTAGTGTTTTCAGTTTTCGCGTTGTTGAATTCGAGTCCATCGTCGGTGTCTTTGTTGCTGGTCTAGTCGTCATGATCTAGTTTCTAGCGTCGAGTCTTTGCTGTTCTGGTCATCATGAATCTCGACCTGCCCTTGGCTACATCCTTTGATTTGTCTGGTATAGCCTTTATACCCCTGCTCTCTAGAAACAATTTGTGACCCACTCACCTCTTTGGACCCAGAAAACACCTCTTTGGACCCAGAAAAGGTAGCAGAAGAGTTTTGAGCTTGTGCCACATTTGCAAAAAAAAAAAGAGGAAAAGAAAAGAAAGCAAGGAGCAAAGAGTGCAAAAAAAAAGGGATTAAAAAAAAGGATTCAAAAAAAGGGATTCAAAAAAAAAGGAAGAGGAATTAAAAAAAAAGGAAGGAAGAAGAAGGAGAAATCAGTTGCTTTGCGAATTTTGTTCCATTGTGCTTGTACCTACCCTATTTTTCGGCTTGCTTGACCTAGTTCTAGGAACGTGTTTGGGCCAGCAACTGTGACGAGTACCGTGGATTTTGATTCAGCTTTGCTAATCTGTTTTCATTACTGCTATACCTTGCTACAAAATTTTGCCCATCCGAGCTCCACATACTTTCGGCCCTCAAATTTGGATCCTCGCATTCGCCATCGGCCGCGATCGTACATCCCACCTTCTCCGATCATACCACCTGCTGCAATTGGTAAGAAATTCATAAGAGCTTGGTAAGACGCTTGAGAGTGTGTGATCCCACCTCCCACCACCTAGTAGTTGATAGGATAATATCTTTGTGTTGTCTTTTGTCTTCTACTAACCATGGCAGTGAGGAATTGGAGGCGCAAGAGTATGTTTTGAGGGAAGAGCTCACGAGGGTGTTGGATGAGCACCGCCATGCTATTAATGATGACATTGATAGGAAGTTTGCGTAAACAAATGCTACATCGCAGAACTCAATGATAGTATCGCAATGCTCAATACACGCATTGATGGTTTGGCCAATCAACCACCGAACAATGGGCGTGGGATCCTCATGGTGCAGCCTATGACCGTGAGTTTGACAATGAAAATGAGATGCACACCCACGACGCTTTTGATGCATGACAACGAACCGCTTGAACTTCAACCGCCAAGGTATGAGAGGTAATAACGCCAGCAACATAATGCACGTGTTAATGATGATCCATATGCTAAAGTCAAGTTTACTATACCATCTTTTGTGGGTGCTTATGATGTTTGAAACATATCTAGATTGGGAGTTGATGGTAGAATGTAAATTTAATGCTCACTTAGTTCCTCAAGTGCATAGAGTTAGACAAGCCACAAGTGAATTTAAAAACTTTGCCATCATTTGGTGGAATAGGGTATGCAATGATGGATTAGCGCCTACTACTTGGGATGCTTTAAAGATTGCTATGCGTAATAGATTTGTTCCACCTTCTTTTTAAATGTGACTTGCTTAAGAAATTGCAGCGCTTAAACCAAGGCAATAGATCCGAGAAGAATATTATCGAGCTACAAATTAGTATGTTGCGCTGTGATATTATTGAGGATGAAGAGGCTGCGATGGCACGCCTTTATGGAGGATTAACACGTGAAATTTAGGACATAGTTGATTACAAAGAATATGATAGTGTCCCTAGATTGTTTCAACTTGCAAGTTTGGCGTAAAAGGAATTGCGGGGACGACAGCAGAGGCCAAGGAACAATTTTGGAAGCACATCTACACCAAGAACAACACCGAGGCAAGTTAAAATAGTCCCACCTTCTACACACGTCTGCTGCCCCCTCCTCGAGTAGGGCGCTGCTCAAGAAGACTCCGACACCATCACATGCACACGAGGTAAGCAAATCTACTAGTGTGCATGCCCCACCAAGAGTTCTTCTTCTGCTGTTTCCATGGGCCGACGATCGATTATTTACCACTCACAAGGGAATGGGCCACGCCATGAGGGATCGCCCAAGTCACGAAAGCATACCTTGCCATTGCGATGAAGGCTATGTAAGTGCTAGTGATATTGAGGATGAATATGTACTTGCACTAACATTGCAGTGGAGGAGACGAGATGATAGTGATGCCGATGATGTAGAGGAACAAGTAGTCTTTGTTGACACCAGAATCATATGAGCCTTGTTAAGAACGAAAGTGCCGAGCACACAAGTGGAGAGAGCGGAGCAAAATCAATAGCACAACTTGTTTAAAACTAGATTCCTTGTGAAGGAGAGAGCCTGTAGAGTAATCATTGATGGAGGGAGCTGCAATAACCTTGCAAGTTCTGAGATGGTCAAGAAGCTTGGCTTGGCCACACATCCACACCCACGTCCCTACTACATCCAATGGTTCAATTGTGTGGTAAGTTAAAGGTAAACCAAGTTGTGAGAGTGCAATTTTCAATGGTAATTACAAAGATAGTACCGACTTTGATGTAGTGCCTATGCAAGCATGCTCTTTGTTGCTCTAGAGGTCATGGATATATGATAATGATGTTTTGCACCATGGTAGAGCTAATACCTACTCATTCTCACATAGGGTAAGAAGATTGTTGTTGCCTTTGACACCAAATTTAAATTGTGAAAGATGAAGTAGAGCGTGCTAAAAATGAAAGAAACACCAATGAACATGATTCTAAAAATCAGCAAGTAGCAAAACATGTTTTCCCACCTAAAGGGGAGAAAGTGGCGCCTAGTGCTAAGTCCAAGAGGATTAAATTGAAGGGGTGTGTTATGCTTGCTACTAAATCTGAACTTGCTGAAATTTGTGACAATGAGCTGCCATGCTATGCTTTGTTATGCAAAGACGCTTTACTTTCACTTGAGGATATATCTAGCTCTTTGCCTCCTGCTGTTGCTAACCTTTTGCAGGAGTATGTGGATATATTTCCAACTGAGATACCCCTGTGATTACCACCTATTCGAGGGATAGAGCATCAAATTGATTTGATTCCGGGAGCGACTTTGCCAAACCGTGCTGCATAGGACTAATCCGGAGGAGACTAAAGAAATTCAGCGACAGGTCCAAGATCTTTTGGACCGTGGGTACGCACTGAGAAAGCCTTAGTCCTTGTGCTGTTCCTATTCTTTTGGTTCCTAAGAAAGACGGTATTTGGCGATGTGTGTTGATTGTAGAGCCATTAATAATATTACCATAAGGTATCGCCACCCTATTCCTAGGCTAGACGACATGCTTGATGAGTTGAGTGGTTCTATTATTTTCACAAAGATTGACTTATGGAGTGGTTACCACCGATTAGAATGAAATTGGGAGATGAATGGAAGACTGCTTTTAAAACTAAGTTCAGACTATATGAGTGGTTAGTAATGCCTTTTGGTCTAACTAACGCACCTAGTACTTTTATGCAATTAATGAACGAGGTTTTACGTCCTTTCATTGGAAAATTTGTGGTGGTACATTTTGATGATATCTTGATTTATAGCAAGTCACATGAGCTACACTTGAATCATATACGTGTTGTTTTTAATGCTTTGAGAGATGCACGTTTGTTTGGTAACCTCGAGAAGTGCACCTTTTGCACCAATCGAGTTGCGTTTCTTGGTTATGTTGTGACACCATAGGGAATTGAGGTGGATGAGGCAAAGATTGCAGCCATCCAAAGCTGGCCGACGCCTACCACTGTGTCAAAGGTGCGGAGCTTCCACATACTTCTGCCGGATTCTATCGACGCTTTTGTGGGATTTCAGCACCATTGCCGCACCTTTGAATGAATTGACAAAGAAAGGAGTGCCTTACCAATGGGGACCTCGCAAGAAAAGGCATTCAATTTATTAAAAGAGAAGCTCACCACAAAGACCCTACTCCAACTCCCCGATATTGGTAAGACTTTTGAGATTGAATGTGGCGCTAGCGGATTGGGATAGGTGGTGTACTAATTCAAGAAGGTAAGCCTGTTGCATATTTCAAAGGAGAAATTAAATGGGCCTAGTCTGAATTATTCTACCTATGATAAAGAATTGTATGCTTTAGTTCGTGGTGCTTCAAACTTGGCAACATTATCTATGGCCCAAAGAATTTGTTATACATTCCGATCATGAATCGCTAAAACATATTAGAAGTCAAGCTAAACTGAATAAACGACATGCTAATTGGGTAGAATTTATTGAGTCGTTTCCATATGTCATAAAGCACAAGAAAGGTAAGGACAATGTGATTGCCGATGCGCTTTCTAGACGTTATACCATGTTATCTCAAATTGATCATAATATTTTTGGCTTGGAGACCATTAAAGATTTATATGCTACTCATTTGGACTTTAAAGAAGTGCTTGAACATTGTAAAGGAGGGAAAATATGGAATAAATATGTGCTGATTGATGGTTTGGTCTATCGTGCTAACAAGCTATGCGTTCCAAATAGCTCCGCTTAAGTTTTTGTTGTTGCAAGAGGCGATGGAGGAGGTTTGATGGCGCATTTTGGAGCAAAGAAGATCGAAGATATGCTGGCCGCCCATTTTTTTGGCCAAAGATGAGGCGCGATGTCGGCGCTCGTGGCTCATCAGCACTACATGCAACAAAGCTAAGTCCCTCTCAATCCACATGGACTTTATATGCCTCTTCCTATTCCTAACGCCCCTTGGGAGGATATTTCTATGGATTTTGTTTTAGGATTGCCTAGGACAAAGAGGGGGAGGGACAGTATATTTGTAGTAGTGGATCGGTTTTCTAAAATGGCACATTTTATACCTTGTCACAAGAGCGATGATGCCACAAACATAGCTGATTTGTTTTTTAGGGAAATCATTCGCTTGCATGGAGTGCCCAATACTATTGTCTCGAATCGCGATGCGAAGTTTTTGAGCCACTTTTGGAGATCACTTTGGAACAAATTGGGGACAAAGCTGTTATTTTCTACTACATGCCATCCCCAAACTGATGGACAAACGGAGGTTGTCAACCGCACGTTATCCACCATGTTGTGGGCTATTTTAAAGAAGAATTTGAAGATGTGGGAAGAGTGTTTACCACATATTGAGTTTTCTTACAATAGGTCGGTACACTCCACCACCAAGGTAAGTCCGTTTCAGGTAGTGTATGGTTTTAACCCCCGTGCTCCAATTGATTTACTACCATTGCTTACCTCTGAAAGAGTTAATTTAGATGCTAAGAAGCGTGCTGAATTTGTTCTTAAGTTGCATGAAACAACTAAAGAGAATATAGAGCGTATGACTGAAAAGTATAGAGTTGCTGGAAGTAAAGGTAGAAAAGAAATAAAATTTGAACTAGGTGATTTAGTTTGGGTGCATTTGAGAAAGGATAGGTTTCGAAATTAAGAAAATCAAAGTTGATGCCTAGAGCTGATGGACCATTTAAGATAATTGCAAAGATAAATGACAATGCATATCAATTGGAGCTACCTACAGATTTTGGGGTTAGCCCTACATTTAACATTTCAGATTTGAAGCCATACGTGGGAGCAGAAGATGAGCTTGAGTCGAGGACGACTCCAATTCAAGAGGGGGAGGATGATGAGGACATCACTCCTTCTGATACACGCACTACACAAAATCCTCCAGATCCGGCTAAACTACAAGGTCCTATGACAAGAGCTCGTGCACGCCACTTAAATTATGAGGTGAGCTCGCTTCTAGGTGCTAATAATTTATCTATGCAGAATGGTATGCTACCTAAAATTGTGATCTTCATTACTTAGGAATAATGGGGAGGATCCAAACCGCTCACGCCTAGGTTCCCAAGGGCTACGACCAGTTCTCTATGGTCTGCAAGCTCTCGACGAGTGTACCCGCTTCACGACCAGATCTGCTAGATTCACGACCAGTCTCAAGTTTCACGACCGGTCATATGACCCGATCCTATGACCGGGCCTACGACCAAAGGATCACCACGCTGGGTGTTGATCGAGACATTGAAATAAGGTGTCACACACCGCTTTGGGCCTAATAAGGCCTTGTAAGCATGGCGAGGTCAAAGCCGGGATGTGTACGCCTCCACATGGCAAAGACAACCCTAGGTCAACCTCCTCATATTCTCCCCCCTCCTATATATTGCAGGCGCCGCCATAGTTTAGGGTTGGGTTTTCTTAGATTATTCTCGCTTGTTGTTCGGCTTTGAGGAACCCCACTTGTGAACTTCATCTATATTCGCAATATAATTCAGATTGCATCTACCTTGTTCTTGTGAGTTGCTTCGATTGCTTGCGTGAATCATAACCCTCGTGGTAAGGTCGATCGCGCAAGCGTGGTTGATAACGGCGATCCGCAAGGTGTGTAGCGAATTGCGAGGTGACGATCTGCGGGTCGGAAGCCTCAAAGCGTCAACGTCCTCATGACGAAATCAATTGAACCTATCGGAAGATCGGGCCACTATGTTTCATCAGAAGGAGACGAGCGACTCTTCCTATTTAGGGTTGAGTCTTGCCCCGACCAGAATCTTGCGAGTAGAAGAGTCAGCGTTTTCTGACCCAGGTAGTGACTTGGAGCTTTCCGGAGAAGCGCCTTTGTCGAGCGGTACCTCTCTTGTCTGGTCAGATGGTTTTGGCTTCATCTTTGACCTCGAGTGTTTGACCTGTACGGTAGATGGATTAGCCTTTCTGGTCGGAAGTTCATCGACCAGTTCTAGAGATTTCCGATCACACACGTATGCCATTTTCGAATCTCCTCGAACCGTCATGACTCCTTTTGGTCTTGGCATTTTTAAACTTTGGTAACCGTAGTGCGTGGCTATCAAGAATTTTGCTAATGCTGGTCGACCAAGAATTCCATTATATGCGGATTCAAAATCCACAACATCAAATGGAATTTTTTCTGTTCAGAAATTTTCAGGTTTCCCGAACGTGACTGGTAGGGAGACTTGTCCTATCGGTTTAGCGGTGGAGCTGGGAACTATGGCATAAAAGGCATATTTCACTGGCTTTACCTTTGACCTAGGAACTTGCATTTCTTCTAAAGTTCCCGCAAATAATATATTCAAAGAACTACCTTCATCTATCAAGACTCGATTAACCCTACAATTACTAATAGTAGGTTCAACAACAATAGGGAACCTACCTAGTCGAGTTGAAGGGATGGGGCAATATTCTTTGCTGAAGGAGATTGTCGTGTCCGACCACTTTGATGCCTTGATTATGGTCGGAGGCTCAACGAGGTTGACCTCCCGTTCTACGACCTTCAGATGACGTCTTGAGTCGTACGACGAAGATCCTCCAAAGATCACGTTGACCGTGTGTTAAGGGTCCTGGTACTCCATCTCTTCGTCGCCATCCTTGTCCCTTTTGGAACTCGTCTCTCCGAGCTCCTGTATTGTGGGAAATGGTCCTTTACCTACATAATAGTCCTCCAGTTTCTTTTGCCGGACTCGACAGGTGTGGAGGTCGTGCCCTGCTTGCTGTTGAAGTGGACACCACTTCTTGTTTTTCTGGAAAGCTTCGGTCGGAGCTTTTGCTTTGCTTCGACCGGTGTGGTCCTTCTTACCCTTCGTGAAATTTTCAGGAATCGCCAAGACTTCCTTATCGTCGGGTCTGTGGTTCTTTTTCTTCTTGAGAGACTTCTTGTTCTTTTTCTCCGGTTTGTCCAGGCCAGGCTGGGGAATTTTGTCTTTCCGATCGGTGGCTTTACACCACTCAATTGCTTCACTAGCAGTGGCGTATTTGTCGGCCATGTCAAAAAGCTCGACGGTGGTTCGTGGAGGGTTCATTGCTATGTCCTCCATGAACCTTTGGTTCCTCAGACCTGTCTTAAAAGCCTGGATAATCGATGATTCTGCGATCTCCGGTATGGAATTTCGAACATGGCTAAATCTCTTGATGTACTGACGAAGAGTTTCATTCGACCCTTGCCGGATTCGGTGGAGGTCGTCCTCCTTTCCAAGGTGGTCATACGTACCCTGGAAGTTCGCAATTAGGAGGTCGCAGAGCTGCTCCCATGTATAGATTGACCCGACCGGTAGGTTAAGTAACCAAGACCAGGCAGACCCTTCGAGCACGGTGGGTAGATAGTTAGCCATTACATTTTTGTCACCACAAGCAACTCTGATTGTGGTGGTATATATCTGGAGAAACTCTAATGGGTTTTGAGTCTCGTTGAATTTGTCCAAGTTAGCTTGGTGAAAACCGTTTATTAACGATGCTTTGGAGCCTTGCGAGAAGGCTCGACAACCTGTGATGGATTCATGGCGCCTTCTTTGGAAAGGTGCCGGATTGTAATCGGTCAGAGACCGGTTCCTAAGGTTGGAATGCGGGTGCTCCGATGTGCTGATCCGGTCATGGACATTGGTGTGATGCCTTCGACCGCCTACTTGATTTAAATGATGTAGTGATCGTCAAGTTCAAGCGTTTGTTCTTCTCGACATGGTGAGGGAGTGGCTATCTGGAATAACCTCCTTCCCTCGTGACTCCTTGGTCAGAATCGTCGAGGAGGCCTAGGTATTGATTGTTCCCCAACTTGACCATGCTGCCCGCTACTGAGGGAAGAGCGTTGAGATGAAGTCATGGTCTGACTTCCCAGATTTCTCTGTTCTCGCTACGGTTCAGTTCGTTGCATAGTCTATTGCAGAATTTCCGATACTTGGCCTACGAGCTGTACAAAACCTGGGGTTTCTACTAGAATAGGGTCAGAATTATTTAACATATCTTGAACACGATGAAAGTTTTGTACAGTTACCGAAGGTCTCGCGGGGTTCATACTAGTCGAAGGTGTACGCAGATCTGAACCTTCCCCCGACCTCCGGATTTGTTCCGTCCGATCAACTACTCTTGGTTGGGCAGTGCCAAGCAAGTTAACTGATGGACGTCGATCAGCTCTGTTGCCTCCGGAAGTTGGTGCTTGATGGCCCGCATCATTTCCATCTGCACGTGGTGGCGTGGCAGAGTGTGTAGGACCGCACAAGGCATCTGGATTTGCATCTCCAATCGCATTGACTTCGTGTCTCCAGCAGCGATTTTTCGATGAGCTTCTATCGTAACTAATGGAGAGCTTTTCAGTGCTTCTGCCGGAAGTTTCCACGACGGAGAGTGGTCAGAGATGAGCACCTCCTAAGGCCTTCTTGGTGAACTCAGCCTGACCCGGTGAACAGCTGATCGTATGTAGAGTCTGATCATCCCCACATGGCCTACAACCGACCAGTAGAGGCTTCATCAACACCGTTACTAGGTGTCGGTTCACTCCTGGAATTGCCAGAAGCCGTTGGTGAGTATCTTTCAGCCATGATCTCATCGAGAGTATAGAGATTCTCGAGTTGTGGTGCTGAAATTTCTTCACATGTTTTGCCGGTCGGAAAGACCGGGCTTGGAGAGGTCCCCTGACATTCCAAACTGGTCGGAATGGCTGGTTCCTCTGACTGCGCCACTAGTTGTAGTGGTGCATCCTCGTCCATCTGGTCGATTTCGCTAACATCGGCGACATGCGAACCAGCGGAGGAGGAGGAGGATGACATGCCATTTTCTTGCATGGCACGGATGCATCCTTCCATGTCGAGGTCGGCGTAGTCTGCCAAGTCGAACTAATTCTCCTCGTTCCAAACTCCGACCATAGTCACATGAGCGATTACGGGGTTTGGGTGAGGATTTTGATGAGCGAAGAGTTTCTTCAGGAAACTTACGTCTTCTTCCCCACGGACGGCGCCAGTTGTCGACGATCGAATCGTCGATCTTACGAAATAAAAGAGGAAAATGACGTGATGTATCCTGGGAGAGAATGGGGCCGCTCTTTATTGATATGAACTAGATTTACAAGACCTGACTAGGGACTACCCCTAATTACACTGAATATGCAGATCACCTAAGCTAAGTAATCAGGCTTAGAATATGGGCGTAGGGCTGATTATATTGCTTCTGTTGTTTGTGTTCTCCTCGTCTGTTGTGTCGTGACCCTTCGTCTTCTGCGCTCCACCATTAAATAACTTCCGAAGAGGTGGTAGTTACTCCTGGAGAAGGCATCCCTGGTGAAACATTACGACTGGTCGGAACGGCAAGGCAGTTAACAATGTGTCAACTACCTTGCGGTTGAGTGTCTGTGAGATACTTAACCGTAGGGCGGTTTATTGTCAGTGTCTTAGGATTATATATCATCGCATGGTCGGAACATACAGCACGTGTTTCAGTCATCATACGGTAAAAGATGCCAGTTCATAGCTTTTCCGAGCAGCTACCTGGTCGGAGCCTAGGCACAAGGCCTTGTCTGACTAGGGTACCCATCGTGTAACCTCTAGAATCCTCACGACCAGTGAGGTCGTTAGCCTTAGGGGTTATGACCATGAAGACGTATGGTCTTTTATTATGTATTAAAATAATACATAGAGGTTTTAATCCTCGTCAGGGTTAATGCCCTTCCTTGATTATCACACATCGTGCCATTAGTGGAAGTGGTAACGGCTCCTGTTTCGTGCCATGAGTGGGGCATGTGTCTGCGCGTCTTTGGCCTATGCTATATCATGGGCTACACTCGGGGCGGTGTCCATGGCCTATAAAATGGCCTAGCAACCCTCACTAAGCTTGATGCTTTCTTTGATATCTTTCGTTCTTTCCCCTTACTTTGTGCGGAGCCCTTCTTTGGGCCCTTGCTCTTCGTGTTGCTGCTTCGCAATGCCCAAGCACAACAAGTCTTTTGTTGTGATCTAACTTTCTAGGACATGTGAGATCTAATCTAAGGTTATCTTGACCATCCTCTACTCACAAACAAGCTTTTGGATCAAGTTTTATTTTTCCCAATTTTTTTTGCCTTCTTGACCTTAATCAAGAAATCTGTGGAAACTTGGCTTTGATCATCTCGATTGTTGATTGGAATAGGTTCCTGACCTTTCTTGATGAGCTATATCTAAAATATCAGGGGATTTGGATCACGAAATCAAAAGTTAGATCATTTTGTGGATCTTTCGCCCTGCTGGTCTTACAACCGGCAATCAGACCACCCATCACCAGCGGTCAAACCAACCACCAGTCAAACCAACGCTGACGGTGAGACCGTCCAAGAGGTTTCTTGTTCGGGGTTTTCTAATTTCAACGCAAGACTTCCAATGTCATCTTGTGCCTTTGATCTTCGTAGTTTTCATAGTTATTGGAGTGAAAAAGAAGATGAATACTGCAGGTAGTGAAAAAGATAGGTGCTCCTATTCACCCCTTTAGTGGCTTATTCATTCCAACATATATAAATATATACAATAGGTAGGATTCAATGCACCTACTTTTCCTTGAGGGCTCAGAGATCCCACATTAATCTGTAAAAGAAAGAAATCCGTGGGATCAAATTATAATACATGTTGTAGATGTTACATCAATAAAATTGCTTCGGTAGTCCTCCCCTCCGGTCAACTAGACCTCTGGCAAAGGAATTAAGCTGATGGATGCCCCGGAGGAGTGCAGGCCATCGGCCGAGGGTGAGGTGTTGTAGAACCACCTCTGCATCCTCTTCGACTCCCACCGGTTCTGAGACGCGGGGATCGACACGTACTGCAGCCTCGAGACCTTCGGCTGAAAGTTCAAGTTGCCGAAGTTCACCACCGAGTCGCTGCCCTTCTTCCTCTTCTACTGGCACCTAGCGTCGTGTAGGTACCTAAACAAGGGCGTGCTTCCCTCTATCTCCATATACTGCATCGTGCACTCCTAAACACTGAGCCGCACGATGGATTTGGGCATCAGCTACGCCAACTGCACGCCATACAATCGTAAGACCCTGGCCACAAGATCCACGGATGGCATTTGATGGCCCTTGTCAAAGAAGGCAACGAAGACCACGACCTTATCCACTCATGGTGCGGGTGTCATCTCTGTCCTGCGGGCCCGTAGGACGTTAAGGCTCGCCGCCTTCTTCTCCTCCACAACAGCGCAAAGGGCGCGCTCCGTCAACAGCGAGCGGACAAGCTCACTAGTGTACTACACCTCGCTGCCTGTCTCCCCGGTTGTTTTGCTTTACTTCAGCATCTCAACAAGACGGTGCGAAGGCTAGCTGTGCGAATGAACTAGGAATTTCGGTGAAAACTAGCAAAGCCTAGGGCAAGGATATTAGGGTTTCAACAAGTGTGAAAGGGGAAATGAAGGGCATCAGGACTGTTTTATAGTCCATTGGGCGCCACCCATGAAATGGCATAGCCCACGATGGGCCGCAAACCAAGAAGGCTCTGCCATGTGCCCCACTCACGGTGTGCACAGTAACCGTTGTCACCTCCATCAATGCCACAACACACTATGATCAAGGAGGCATATAAATCCATGACACAGCGTGCGGTGACCATGCAAGGGTAATAACTTACCGCCATTCCGTGCATAAAATCAACCGAGCACATTAACTCTAGCCACCCACACGTGGGTTGCAGGGTGACTCGCCGCATTGGTGCTTCGTCAGGCCGAAGGGGACGGTGTGCCTAGACCTTTCGGGGCAATAAAGCGTGTTTTTAGTTAAGACGAAGCAAGACCTAGACCACGATGGGCTCCTATCGTAGGCCCACTAGCACCAACGACCTGGCAAAGGCACCAAGCTAGTGATACACCTCAACATAGTTAAAGGGTACCGTACACCCCTTTGCACATAACGAAGGGTACAAAAGGATCACCGAAGGCAGCCTCGATAGAAGAGTACAACACACCCTGGAGCAAAGGGGGTCCTGAGGGCCCCCTCAGACCGCCTCGTAGGGAGAGAAGGGGGTCAGGGAGCCTCCGCTCTAAGTCCACCTCGCATGGAGCAAAGGGAGTCAAGGCCACTTATGGACCAAGAGTACAGGCATGGTGGACCAAGCCCATGAGGGACGAACCCGGGAGTAGAAGGATCCCGGATTCTCTATGTTTACCACACTAGTCCAAGAACAGCTAGTGTACACAGATAAACAAAAATGATAACAAGTCCATAGCACGCATTTTATTCATATAATTCAGAGTTTATTACAAAATGGGCTCAAAGCCAAAGAAAAGTATAGCGGAAACATAAGGTAGTAGTAGACCACACGATACAGCACAGACAATCGTCTGGGGCGCAGCCTAGCTGTCCAAATCTTCCTCGTCCATGAAGTACTCCTCTTCTAAGCAACAATGTTTTTAGCAAGGGTGAGTACAAAACGTACTCCACGACTTACACCGAATAACAGAGTATAATGCACGAAGGTATTGTGAAAGGATGGCTTATATGGCTAAGTTTACATAAAGTGACATTTTGTTTTAAATAACCTTACTAGTTTTCTAGGGTACTGGTTTTCTAGGGTAGTTTAATTTATAACTAAAATTGAGTTTGATTTTAAATATCGAGTTAGTGCAACTCGCACTATTGGTGAAGGACTAACCCCTTACACCAAAGCTTTACGCCCAATTTTCCAATTTGGATAAATTATCCACAAACATTTGCGTCAAAAATCATTTTGAAATCAAAACCAAAGTGTGATCTGCGAAAGGCTTTACTTAGCATGTCCATGACCGTGGACACGGCTATTTGAATAGTTTTACACTCTACAGAGGTTATATGACTTTACCCACAAGAGATAATCAACCTATACTGTCAGCCATGACATGCTTCCGAAGTCGTGCGATGAAGTGATTATCACAAGACCATTACAATGCGCTATTCCAAAGTTGTCATGCCCTCTAAGGTTTTGCTTCATTTGGACTCACCGCCGGAAGCCCCCTCTTACGCCATGTGGGAATAATAAAAAGTAGGTCATACTAACACTCACACAACCAGATGGCACAACCACAGTGAAACATTACAAATTATTTAGCCAGGTCTATCCCATTCTAGACTTATGGTAGTACAAAAGGGCTTTGTAATCCGCAACTCGCAAACCTGTCCTTAATTGACTGGGTGACTTCCAAAAATAACCCCTAGGCCTCAGCAATTCCCGAATTAAGCCCGTGCATAAATTTGCACCTACCAACTATCCATTTTGCCTAGTCTGAACTAGTTTTCATTTTGTTTTGCCTTTTAAAACCATTTGCAAAATTTTCCATGGCAACCCAATGCTATAAACTTATTTTCAAACTGAGTTGAATATTTGGCTAAATTCCCAAATTGAATATTTTTTGTCTAAGCATGACTAGGCATACATTTTTCTCAAAGTGTTCTAGTTCATACTATTGTATCAACTAAGTTTTATCTATGGTGACAATATATTTGATTCAATGTAAAAAGTGTTCATACAAAGGATTTAGGCAAAACTATAAATTTAGAACAAGAATTTAATAAATAAGCATGCAGTAATAACTTAAAACAAAATTTAAATAATTTAAAATATCGGGATTCAAATATGATCAACAGATGTAACTTGCTATGCTCAAATTGCTGTTGGTCGGACTCGTCGAGAAAATCTAGCTCTCCGGAGTCGTCGAAATCTATATGTGAAAATAAGCCAAATTCAAATAAAATTCAAATGAACTCTAAATTAAATAATTTTAGTTTAGATAGCTATATTATCAATTTAGATGAATTTAAAAATTCGAATCACTGGAATCGGTGTTCGTATGAATGAGAATGAACATCCAGAAGATTGACATCACATGAAATGATAGAAAATCGTAAAAGGAACTATGCTCTGGAAATTACTGTTTTGGCTTCTAACTAGATGTGCTACACAATGACTAATGGGACCCATATGCTAGTGAGTGAGTGAGAGATAGAAAAGAAAGAAGTCAATGACATGTGGGACCCAAGTGGAAGTGACTCAATTGCAATGAAGAAGAAGAACAGAGCACAGGCTATAGAGAAACAGAGCAGAGACGGCGCCAGCGAGGGAAAGGGAGGGATGGCCGACGAACTAGAAAAATGGAATCACAGTGAGGTCCTCTACCCACTAGTGGTGGCGGCGGCCATGGAGGTGCACGAGCAGCGGTGGCACATGCGGGCAGTGGTGCTCAGGCACCAGCACCAGCGAGGGGAGGTGAGCACAGGGTGTGCCTCAGTGAGGGGAATGTGATGGTGAAGACGGTTCGGCTCGGGAGTGGCCAAGGAGGTGCACAAGAATAGCGACGACAGTGCCGGAGCTCCATGGTGAGGGAAAAACCGAATCGAGGTAGGGGTTTGGAAGAGTGATACCAGGAACACGACATGACATGGTTGGTTTGGCTGGAGCATCACCAGAGAGAGCGATCAATGCGAAGATGTCATCGCCGGACTCCGAGAAGACAACGAATGGCGTCGCGTGTTCTGGGCAAAAGGTGGGGAGTTAGGTGTTGATGCTTGGGGAGAATCGAAGAGGGAAGCGAGGGACACGCGGTGCTCACTTTATATTGTGGATGCAACGCTTGAGTTGACAGGGAACGCTCAGGGAAAAAGGGTCAGTTTCGGGTTTGCAATGAACGTCGACGAGAAAACGTAAAATTGAATGCAATCGTGGGAGGAAACGTGCAATTGATTGCTGGGGATCCTTGGAACTTGAAAAGATCGAATAAAATAATTTTAAATTTAATTGAAGTTTATTTTAATCATTTAAAATATTTTTTATTTTTCGAAATTTCAAATTAAGCTTTAAATTAATCCAAGAAATTGCAAATGATTCCTTTTATTTTAAAGCTTCAAAAAGACTCTAAAAATTAGGATGTTATAGACCAGTGCACTGGAGGCTACATCTAGGGAGGTGGAAAGACACTGCAGCCCCTACAAACATATGGTCTTTTTAGAGGTAGAATTGTAATATCTTGTACCATGGATGTAACACTATAAATAGGCACTTTCCCCATGTATTAAGGAAAGGACTTTTTTGAGCAATAAAGATATACCTTTAACACTCTTAAATACCACTCACCTTTGATGACCTTCGGGGTTTCCCCCTTCTTTCTACTGTCTAGTTTGTAGCTACGACATGATCTAATCAAAGATCATCTTGATCATCTTTCATCCACGCACAAGCCTTTAGATTAAGTTTATGTTTTCACCCAGTTTTGTGTCTTCTTGTCCTCAATCAAGAAATTCATGGAACCTTGGCGATGGTCATCACGATCTTCGATTGGTATAGGTTCCTGACCTCTTGAAGAGCTATGTCTGAAATCCCAAGTATTTTGAACCTCTAGATCAATAATTAGGTTGTTTTGCAGATAGTGAACTTGTAGGCACCCCCGATTGGTTATGTCGACCGCCGCAGGTGCAAGCAAGACCTCCACGAGAATCAAACACCTCAATCCTTGCCCATGTATTGCATATGTCTAGTAGTTGTTACAAAGAATGGCCTCTCTTCTCCCTTTTACATAGAGCCTATTTATAGAGCCCATACGGGGTTGGCCCCCAGACCCCGACTGGGGTTGGTGACCTCACCCGGGTTGTGTTGCTGGACCTCGTACTTAGTGGGTCTGTCGATGTGTCTCAACTCGACAGGGTTGGCCCTTAGACCCTGTCCATGGTTAGTTCGGCAATGCGCCATGAGGTCATTGCCAGCTCAAGGTAGCGCGGAACCCTCCCTCAACAGTAACCACTCGCTGACCTGGACGGACGTTTTGACGCCCACCTAGGCCGGCGCATGGATCCAAGGGATGGGTCGACGCGTTGCCTCGGGCCCCGGATCCTTTGGTCTCCCTGCAAACTGCAGGAAAACAAGCCATTTGCCCTTTGCAGCAAGAAAGGATTTTTTTTTGGTGCTGTAAGCTGTAGTATATCCTTCCTAATCTCCCAACAATAAGTCTGTATTAAGTGTTAAACTTCCCCATTTTTTTTTTCAAATGTAGGAAATGGAATGGAAGCAAGAAAAGGTGCTCCAAGCTATTGATGCTGGGAGAGATATGGAAGGAGATTCTATGAGACCCTCCTCCGTAGCCTCTGGATTCTGAAGAGGTTAGATAAACGGTGGATGAGACGGTATCTCGGCTCATGCCCCCCCCCCTACCGAATTTTTTCCGAGAGATACGGAGCAAGAATCGGTATGGATCAGCACGAGTAGGCCACAGTATTCTCAAAGCTTCTTAGCACTGTGTACTCTGCTACATGGGCAAACCAACAGTAAAGTACGTCAATGCAAACATCAGCAGCAGCTCCTAGCCTGTCAGCCTGTCAGATTCGAAGTACTTTGATAAAACCGTGTACTCGGCAATGTACCGTGGACAATTGACAGTAGCTTGGTGGGTGGACCAGGTCCATCATGATTGGTCGAAGGCTATAAAGAGCGCCTTTCCTGCCGCTTCATTTCTCTGCGCCACCACTCCCTCCACAGTGTTCCTTTTCTCCAACTTTTGTCCTGCTGCGCATCCAAGGCGTGAGTCCCCGAGGTTGTCCGCAGTTTTCCCCCGAGCGGGTCTGGTATGAGCCCCCGAGAGGGTCTGGCAAGAGCTCCCCAGGCTGTCCGCGGTTTTCCCCTGAGCGGGTCTGGGGACTGGCCGACTGGGGCGAGCTTCCGAGGTGGTCTACGCGAGACGCCCCAAGGAGGCCTGGAGCCCGTCGTCATCTCCTTCACCCAAGGGGCTCTGTGCCTCCTCCTTTCCCCCGGGGTCCCCGCGCCGCATCCTTCCCAGCCCCGGCCTCCTCTTCGCGCCTCAAGCCCTTCCATGCCGATGCCGCGCGGCCCCAGGTCTCTCCGCGCTGCCACGAACAACGCCGAGGTCCAGATACAAATCCCAGGTTAGTTTGCGGGTGATAGTAACCGTTCGATCGCCACATTTTTGGTGTTTTTTGGTTAGTTATACATTTGCATATTTTTTGGATAAATAATACGTGCAAATTTAAGAGGCCAATTCAGTGGTGAGAGTGAAGAGAGAATTCTTTGCATGGATTGAAATCTAACCATTTAGCTTTCCAACGTGTGTGGGGCAATTCTTTGCATGGATTGCCGGGGAGAGTACGGTGCAATGAGATGTTTTACAAACAACATTTGAACATGCATATTGATCTGAGTCTGCATGCACGCTTGCTTTGCTTTCCCAGCTTTCACCCGCGCCGCCTTGGGGTCCTCTGCGCCTGAAGTCCCTCCGCGCCAGACCGAGCAGGTCCGCGCCGCGCCGAACAGGTCCCGTGGCGACCCCCGACCGGCCCACGTCGTCTCCCGCGGCTGCCCCCGCATCGACCTCCGGCCGGTCCGCGACCCCGCCGCCACTCCGGTGAGCACCAGTGTGTCAGGACTGAAGAAATGAAGCTCTGAAGTGAGTCTGAAGAAATGATGGAAACGACGCCGAATTCATGAAGTCCGAAACGTTATCCGGAAGGAAGCGCCAGGAGCGTTGGATGAATCTTTATGAGGATCTAACGGTTGACTAGCTGTGTAGCAATCTCGGTAGTGAATTAAACGTTAAGAACTATAGCTTGTTTAATCATTGCAGTTTATGAACTTTAAGACTAATGCTAGAATCAGCTGTTGGTATAAAAGCTCGTCGAGGCCTTGTTAGGGATATTATTCTGGACATTATTGCCAAATGGAACTCTAGCCGCCTCATCCCCTTATTCTCCTTTTCGCATCTCAGTTTCTTTTACTGTCCGTCCTGTTTTCCTTCTCTGGAAAAGATTCAGAAGTGAAATCCTTGCTGAATCTGAGTGTGTTTGCTTCGGATCTTGACACAGTGCGGCATTGTGCTATTGAGTCCCCTCCGTTTTCTTCTTTGGGTGACTTGCACTTCCCGTGAAGATTTACTTGAAGAAGAGCCGGTCCGGGTGACCCCAGACCGTGTACGCGCACCCGCTGTTGATTAATCCTTGATTGCAACCGGTTTTTTTGTTTGTATGGCCAACTGACAGCAAGCACACATTGAGTGTTTCAGTTTTTTTTTTTTTTGTGTATTAGCAGCATTGATGCCATTCATTGCTGCCGTTCATTGCTGGTTGAGTGTTAGTGTTAGCAGCATTGTTTGTATTTGCATTAGCAACCATTGATAGCGATATGGTCATAATTCCAGCAGCAGCGTAACGTATGTAGTTATGCTTGCATTGGTAGGCTCTATTACATGTAACGTGGTATGTAGTGCCTCTTGGCTAGTATAAATAAGAGAATAAAAAACCAGGAAAAGCTGTGCAGTTTGGCAGCACCAAAATTCTTGTGAGTTCTGTTTGCTTTCTCTAGAGTGCGTGTGTGTTTGCGTCTAGGTGTTTCGTGTGAGTAGACATCGGCGGGCTGACAATTGGTATCAGAGCTTTGTGCTCTCCTGCCTGTGAAGATGTCGTGCGACGGTTCATGTTCTGCTACTAGGTCGCCTCCAGTGCTTGGTGATGGCAACACTACTCGCACGATCAATCTCGATGGCAATGGCGATCGCGAGATTGGATCCGGCAGCAACGGCAGCCAAGAGCGTGTCGTGCAGCAGGTGGTACAGGAGACGACGGGATCGGTGGTCTACTCCACACTGACGTGGACGAACTACACCGACTGGGCCCTCGTGATGAGGGTGAACCTGCAAGCACAAGGCCTGTGGGAGGCGATCGAACCTGGCAACGCCGATTACCGCAACGACAGACAGGCGCTGTCCGCCATCTTCCGTGTGGTGTCGCCAGACATGCTATCCACACTGGCGGTGAAGGACACGGCCAAGCAGACGTGGGACGCCGTAAAGACGATACGGATGGGCGTCGAGCGTGTTTGTGAGGCGAATGCACAGAAGCTTCGCAAGGAGTTCAAGGATATCGAATTCAAGGATGGTGAGTCAGTGGACGATTTCTCCATGAGGATCACAGGACTCGTCAACAATCTTCAGATCCTAGGCGACACGTTGGAAGATGAAAAGATAGTCAAGAAATTTCTTCGTGTTGTGCCACCCAGGTATACACAGGTGGCAATCTTCATTGAGACACTGCTTGACTTGAGCACGTTGTCTATTGAAGAGCTCATTGCCCGGCTTCGATCAGTGGAGCAGCGCTGTAACATCCCAAAGTGCTGTTACCAAAATAAAAATAAATAAAATTATTATTTTATTGGATTTTCTGAAATTTGAAAGAGTTTTATTGCTTTATTTGAAGTCTTTGAAGTTTTATTTGAGTTAAAGTTGAAAAAGTAAAAACTTAATTAATTTCTGGAATTTTAAAAGCTTTTCCCAAATTATTTTAAAGCTAAAATAAATTATGTGCAAAAACTATTAACAATTATAAGTTGGAATTATTTTATTTAAGTCCAAAATAACTCTAGGAATTTCTGTGAATTTTTCTAGAATTTTTGGACTCTATTTGCTATATTCTAAAATTGTATTTGATTTATTGCTACAAGATTTTGAAAAAATAATATTAAAACATATTTTCGCCACGCTTAACGTGCAGAGGTCTAAGCATGTGCTGCCACTTGCCTCTTTTGCTTTCATCAATGAATAACTTCCTTTCTTCCCTTTTGTTCCTTTTCTCCCCTCCTTTCTTCTTCAACAAACCGAATCGTTTTCCTTGTTGGGCAACAAACATCCGCACAGTGCCGACGCTATTAGAGCCATCTAAAGCTTTGAAAACCCGAGATTTCCTCCCCATTTCTTCACGAAATTTGTGGCATTCAAATTCCCGCGTCCCGCCGCGCCCGTTCCCGCCCGTTGCCCCCTCAATCGCACGCACGTTCGCCGGATCGCACCATGGTCGCCGAAGATGCCGCGTGCACGATCTCCTCACCCCGTCCTCCCCTTGCCCTATAAAAGGGAGCATGAGGAGCCCCATCTCTCACTCATCCTCTCCCCCTCACCCCTCGCTCTCTAGTCGCCGGATTTGGCCTTTCTTTGCCGCCGGCCGAGCAGCCTCCGCCGCCTCTAGCGCCGCCGACAACGACGCCCCGGCCCCGCAACCACTACTAACGGCATCGTCACCACGTCGCCTACCCAGTGCTCGCACTCACCCGAGCCCAAGGTCACCGGAACTCGCCGCCGCCGCAAGCCCCGACTTCGCCGCCGCTTTTTCCTTTGCCGCCACCATTTCCTTCGCGCCCTTGCGCCACCGAGGTAACCACCGTGTTCGCCGTTCGCTCCCCTCTCCGATGCACACCTCATCGGAGCTCGCCACAGCGCAGAGCGCCGGCGAGCTCAACGGCCGAGCGCGCCGCCGCCGGACTCACAGGCACGAGTGCCACCGTCGAGCCATGTAGACGCCACCCGGCGCCACCTCATCATTTCCGCCCGCGTGTCATACCCACGTGGCACTTTGCGCCACCTCACACCCCCTTGTACTGTGCAGTGCATCGAGTCTTTCATGAACCTTTGACCAACAGTGGGCGTGGTCCATTAACTACGGGCCCACGTGTTAGTAACTGATTTCCCGGGCGCTGACGTCATAAACCAGATTTTCCTTTAGGAAAATAAATCGGTAAATTCTTTTAAATCCAAATTAGGGTTTAAAACTTCTCGGGGTTCGTTCTCCTTCACACGAACTCCGATTTCGTCGATTCAAATTTCTAAATTCATATAAATTCAAGATCTAGCTAACTAAACTAAAATTATTTAATTTGGAGTTCATTTGAATCTTCATTTTGAATTTTGTTTGAATTTGGCTTATTTTCACGTTTAGATTTCGACGACTTCGGAGAGTCAGAATTCGACGCCGTTTGAGAATAATCCATCAAGTAAGGCAAGTTACATTCTTGATCATATTTACACCCATTATTTTAAATTATTTAAATTCTGTTTTTAAATTATTATGGCATGCTTATTTATATTCAATAATTTAAATTCTGTTTTAAATTCATAGATATGCCTAAATCCTTTGTATGGCCAAATTTGATAATTGAATCAAATATATTGTCACCTTAGATAAAACCTAGTTGATACAATAGTATGAACTAGGATCATTTGAAAATATGATGCTTAGCGATGCTTAGACCCAAAAATGTTTGATTTGGGGATTTCACCAAAAATCAAATATTGTTCAAATTGTATCCATGGCATTGGTATGTTATAGAAGTTTATAAATGACTTTGCAAAATGAAATAAAATGATGGTTTGTACTTGGACGAAATGGATGTCTGGATGGTGCAAGTTTATGCACGGGCTCAATCCGGGTATGTGTTGAAGTCCAAGGGTTATTATGGAAAGTCGCCCAAGTCATTTAAGGACCAGCCTCTGAGTGTTCCTTTGCTATGCCTATAATGGGCTATGCCTCACTGTGCAACCACATGTCCTGAGTATGGGTAGGGGACCTGGCTAATTAATCTGCAATGTTCCATCGTGGTCATTCCCTTCAGATGCAGTGGATAGTCATGTTACGACCTATGTTAGTCCCACTGGTGCAAGAGGGGGCCCGAACCCGGAGGATTTCATTCCAAAGGGGGTGGCAAAACCTTAGCGAGGGGTAACTGCGGTGGAATGGTGCATTGTAAAGGCCTTGGCACATGCTCTAGACTGCTTACCTAAGGTAGTGAGCAGTGGCATAGATATATGTCGGATAAACTAGAGAATTCGTGTCTTGTGGGTAAAGTGTACAACATCTGCAGAGTGTAAAACTATTTGAATAGCCGTGTCCACGGTCATGGACATGCTAGCAAAGCCACTCAAAGTTAGACTTGGATTTTGTTTTCAAAAGATTTTATCAACAGCTTATCCAAATGGGAATTAGGCAGGAAGCCATGTGATAGGAAGGTATCCTTCACCATTCTTGTGTGAATGTTATCTGACTATAAATTGATTTAGAAAATGAATTTTAGTTATTGTATAACTGCTTTGGAACTTAGTACAAGTATTTAAAGAAAATGCTGCTTTATGCAAATTTAACCAATAAGCCTTCCTTTGAGATACCCTTATATGCATGCATTCAATCTGTTACTTGACGAGTGTAACTTGCGAGCACGTAGTTGTGCTTACAGAGGAGATAAGTTAAACACACAAGAACAACCCACCATGCAAGTTTTGCAAAGGGACAATCAATAAACAAATGTTGAATTGTTTCTTCTTTAAGACAAAAACAACACTATTTGCTTCCCCTCCAATTTCTTTTGACCAGATTATCTTTAGTTAAGACTACCCCTTGTTTGAGATACCATAGAAAATTTTTCACTTTTAATGGAATTTTAATGAGCCAAAAAATCCTTACTTGGGGCTTCATCGGCCCACTTAGGGCCATATAGAAAGACGATACCATGAACAGACCAGATTTAGTCAAATTCCATCTAAAAACATCTTTTTGAGAGCTCAATTGTAAGTTAACAATTCTCTGAATTAACTCAGTCCAAGCCCGCAACTTAGGTCCGATGATAGGTCTTCGAAAGGAAATATGTAAAGGAATCGATCTCATAATATTTGCTACAGTATCATCCTTTCTCCACACCACATTATAAAGAAGCGGATATTGACCGTTCAATGGAGAGGCTCCTAACCAAATATCTTCCCAAAACCTAGTTTGCATTCCATTTTTAACCTGGAATGAACCAAAACGAATAAAATGTTCTTTAATTTTCATTAAACTCGACAAAAAATGAGAGGTCCCAGGTTTATTAACCACCTGCGAAAGACTATTTTCCCCCAAATATTTCCTTGTAAGTAAAGATTGCCACACCTCTTCTTCATTAAGCAACTTAAACAACCATTTCCCTAGTAGAATTTTATTTTGAATGTCTAAGTTTTGAATGCCTAGACCGCCCTACTCTTTAGGTGAACACAGTAGACTCTATTTAGCAAGTCTATATTTTCGCTTATGATTGTCACCCTGCCAATAAAATCTAGACCAATAAAAATCAAGTCTTTTGAGAACTTCTTTAGGAACCTAAAAAAAAGATAACATAAACATTGGTAGACTACTTAACACCGAGTTAGTACTAATCGTCCACCAACAAACAATTTTTTTCCGTTCCAATTACTAAGTTTCTTTTCAACTCTATCCTCAACCCCTTTCCAATCACTATTCCTTAATTTTCTAAAGTGAATTGGAATACCTAAGTACCTGAAAGGAAAGGCACCTACTTCACAACCAAATAAATGGGTATATTGCTTTTCAACTTCTTTGGCCTTACCAAAACAGAAAATCTCACTCTTATAAAAATTAATCTTTAAACCTGATAATTGTTTAAAGACACATAAAATAAGTTTGAGATTTTTTGCTTGCTCTAAATCATTATTCAAAAAAAGAATAGTGTCATCAGCATATTGTAAAATTGACAGCCCATCATCAATCAAGTGAGGAACGACTCCCGATACCAGACCTTCTTCTTTAGTTCGGGTATGGTCTTGGTTCCTTCCGGTCTAGCTTGTCGGCGAGCTCCCCTTTGTGGAGGGCTCGTTGCACGACTTTGACAGCGCTAGTGTCAAAGATGCCTCGGACTTGACAATGAAGGTGGACGAAGCGAGACATGAAGTCCCGAATTTACTCGCTCGACCCCTGCTTGAGAGCAAGCAGGTCCGAGGATGTCATCGGCTTGTTCTTGCTTCCCTAGAAGTGCTTGCACGACATCTCCCGATGTTGCTCTCACGAGTACACCGAGCACGGCGGAAGAGCGAGATACCAAAACTAGGCGACCCCCGAGAGCACAAGGGGTAAACTCTTCGTCATGATGCCCCGTTTCCTCCCGTCGCCGCCACGGCTGCCTCGTACACTCGTGCAAACTCCACTGGATCGAAGTCGCCTGAGTACCTTGTGACCTTTGGCATTCGAAACCACGCGGGCCACGGGGTTTTCTGCAAGCTTGAGCTCAGCGAGTTGGTAGCATCGGTGAGGTCGACGATCTCCTGGGTGACGGCTACCTAAGGCTGGGGCATGCACAGAAGATCCACAGGTTCTTTACCGAGATGCCTTCCCAGTTCTCGATCGACTCGAGATGGGCCGGCCCCTGGGTCGATGAGGTCCGCGCCTACAACCTCGGCCGAGGTGTGCGTGTCCTGCCGAACTTGGTCGAGCTGTGCCCTGAGGGGGAGGGCCTGTTCGACCTCGGCCGACACCGGCAGCGCCGCACGTGCGCGGGCTTCAGCCAACTCGGCCATGAGAGCTTCAACCTCAGACGACTCAACGCGGGGCGGCCCTTGCGCTAGCGCTCGTGCCTCCTCGAGTTGACTCCTCATCACCTCGGCTTCTCGAGCCTTCAGCAGCGGAGGGGGTCTCTCTCGCCTCGGCCCTCGCCCTCTCAGGCTGCACCAGAAGTTCGCCCACTTGGCAAGCCTCGGCTGCGGACCAGAGGGCCTCGGCGTGTGACTCCCTTAGTTGCCTTCGGAGGTCCTCCAACTCTCGCTCGATATCCTTGGTCATCCACCCGAGCCCGATGTCCCTGGAGGCCATGGTCTCATCGGTGACTTGGGCTTCAATGGAAGGGTCTTGCACTTCAGGGAATCGAGCGGTCCGAGCGGTGATTCGGCTCGACTTTGGCCTCGAGGGATGGCTTGTGCCCTCCACTTCGGCAACACTCCAAGCCTTTGTCTTTTTGGGTGACATGGCTTCTCGAACAGGTCCCCACAGTCAGGTGCCAACTGTCATAGATACGAGATTAGATAGTGAATTTGTAGGCACCCCTGGTTGGATACGTCGATCGCCACAGGTGCAAGGGAGAACTCCATGAGAAGCAAACACCTCAATCCTTCCTCATGTATTGCATATGCCTAGTAGTTGTTACAAAGAATGGCCTCCCTTCTCCCATTTACATAGAGCCTATTTATAGAGTGGGAGGGAAGACACACGAAGCTACATCTTTGCCCTTGGTACCTAGTCCATCCCGGGGGTACTTTCGTCCTTTTTGCCGAGCGGGTCCCGCCACCTTCGCGTGGGTCCACAGATGTCGCACCTCGGCAGGACCCCGTCCGGGGTTGGCCCTCGGACCATGCCTGGGGTTGGTCTCCGGACCTCGTCCGGGATTGGCCCTCGGACCCCGCTTGGGGTTGGCCCCTGGACCCCGTCTGGGGTTGATCTCTGGACCTCGTCCGGGGTTGGTGACCTCGCCCGGGGTTTGTTGCTGGACCTCATCTGGAGTGGGTCTGCCAATGTGTCACACCTCGGCGGGGTTGGCCTCGTCTCATCTAGAGTTGGTTCAGTGATGCACCGCTCCGTCGCGAGGTCGTTGCCAGCCTAAGGTAGCGCTGGACCCTCCCCCAACAGGCGTCATAGAGTAATGTAACACCAGGTATGGGGTGGAACATGTCTGTTGAACTTGTTTTTCTTACTACCGCAATCTAATGGAGTATTTCTCATGCACCAGCTTGCTCGGTCATCAGGTTCCGAATCCTCAGGACTTTAGAGAGAAGCTCTTCGTACAATGACAGAATGGAAGTGAATTGCCGTTGCAGATCGTGAAAAGGTCCACAGGCTGCATACACAGTGCACAGATCAATGGGTTGGGCATATATGATTAACCAATCATATCTGGTTTCCAACAAAACAAGCATCTTGATCTGACCAGAGGCGTCTAGTAGGGTGAATATGGCAAATGATTCATCCAATGAAGTATACTTGTAGTAAATCAACATATATGGGGTAAATCAAATCGCTGAAGCATGGATCCATCCCTGGCACCGAGTTGAATAATCGTCCAAGCCATTTTCTGGACGGCCGATACACTATAGAGGAGGAGTTGCAGTGCCTGACGACGATCCCTCCGGCACCTGTGGGGCCTAGTTCAATGCAATATGAGCCAGCAATACCCGGATGAATCAGGTTCTTCTTTGAGATGTGTTTCTCAATACATGGATACATGGTCTTGGAACTGCCAACTTGTCTGAGACGTGTTTATCGCCTCTGATCGATGCCGCGGCAATCTTAAATATCCCGCTACAGCTTAATGGAGAAGATTTTATCGCTTGGTCTCTAGAGAAATCGGTCACTTAGGCCTTGTTTGGCAGATAAGGGATTGTATCCATGTGGAAATCAACCCCTACGTGGATTGGGTTGATCCCTCCCACCCACCCAATCCCCTCCCACGGGGGAGTTTATACACTTGGCTATTTGGACACTCCAAGTTTGGGGCAGGGTAGGGATTGCAATTGAATTTAATAAATGCTACCATTAAAGTTTAGAAAAATCGAAAGTTAATTGAAAGGATGTACAAAAATCCATAAAAAAAGATAATCAATAGTGCGTGACAACCTTAACAACATGAGAAAGATGTAAAAAATCCACAGTTAGTCTCAACAGTTAGATATTTGCTCTAATACTCTGATGATTTTAACATGACAATCTCAACAACATGAGACCACAAAGTTCATAACTAACATTCAGACATATTCAGATGCATTCCAATATTTCAACGGACATGCTAAAAGGTTGTACAACTCTGACAACATTACTCTCCATCTTTAAACCAAGTTTCCACTCATCTCCATGATGTCACTCTTCGTTATAAGCCTGTCACGCAAAAGGAGTAATGGTTAACTGCTAGAAGATACTTTCATTGACAATTGTATATGTTTGCAGGAGATTAGAAGGTTTGAGACAGAAAGGTTTTTAATAAATGCTACCATTACATGAAATAAATGGGATTATTGATAATATATTTTGACTGACCAGTGTTTGACAAGTATGGCCAACCATCACAGTCCTTAATATATTTTGACTAACCAGTGTTTGACAAGTATCATAGGGAAGCATTATTTGGCATCTTATTTCGTATACATTGAACTAACGACAGGATTGATCATCCACAAATCACAAAAAGGTTAGGTACGACTCCTGGCCTTGCATGGCCATCTTGCAGAAGGTTCGAAATTTGAACTACCACATGCATTCCATCACTAAGCGAATGTATATGTGGAGCCTAAGCTAATGAGCAACCATTTTAGAAACAAGACAACTAATCATTATAATCATCGACAGATTTACCTTGCCACATAACTCACAGTAGTACTTGAAATGCTGGGAGACATCCATCTTTTTAATCTGCTTACGCAAACTGGCACCATACCTGATAAGCTGTGAAACAGAATTGAGCTAGTTCCAATTTTGATTTGACTAGAAGCAATTACTTCACCAACACAGGGATCGCATCAACATATAAGCTGTAAGGTAATTAATTGATCAGGGGCTTCAGTAGTACATTGAAAGTCTGTGGTGCGACAATGCCATGTTTTGAATGCCACAGGACCAGAGCGAGAGATCAATATCTATGCTCAAGAGCTGCATGCCACAGTTCTGATGTATTTCTAGAAGGGCCAACACAAGAAACGGGTGCCCACTTGATACTATACTTATATTTTGCAAATGAACAAAATGGCATGCCAAAAGTGCAACATTCTGGAATAAGCCTTCTCTAGCATGCAGCTCAAGCTTACCAGCTAATAGATGAAAATGAACTTTGTTGACCTCAAGCTTACAGATCTTGAATCAGCTAGTAGTATGGTGTTAAACTACAAAAAAATGTTACAAACACCAAGAATCAAGTCACATTGTGCCTCGTGCAATTTATATCTGAAAAATGTGACAAATTGAACTTGTAGATGTTGAGTGTGTTTTACCCTGTGGGAAGGTGTGCCTTCTCTAGGAAGGGCAGAACTTGAATCAGCTTGTGAGGATTTCAGCAATGTGATTGGCACTTTATCTGACTGTGCATTGTATAAGGGAACTCGGTCAAGTGGAGCTGAAATAGCTGTTGTCTCCACTTCAGTTAAGTCTGCCGAAGAATGGTCAGATCGGTCCAAGGAGCAGTTTAGGAACAAGGTAAATATGTCATGCACAAAACTAGAAAGCTACATATTATGCCGAGTCAACTTAGTACTACTGTTGTAAGTGTTGTGTATTAACAATTGCTTTTCTTTCAGATTTCGGTGTTGTCCAAAGTGAACCATAAGAACTTCATGAACCTACTCGGCCATCTACCTGACCGATGACTACACGGCCAAGATCTACTCTTCTCTCGTAGAAGGAAGGATAATAATGTTAGACAACCCAACCTGATTAAAACAAATCTTGGACAGCCAGCTATAAGAAAGAAATTTACCGATAATCATGATCACGATGGAGGCAAAGAAAAGAAAATCAATCAGCTCTTGAGCGAGCAGACAGGAGCTTTTCTTTAAGCTCAAGACTAGCAGCTATCCATGCATCATTCATTCCTCAAACACATACATCAATTAAATTCAATTATTCTACTTATTATAACATTTGTAAAACATCCTCCTAGTATCATGGAATGGAATCATGGATGCATGTAAGCCGGTAGGATAGGATGCATGAGATCTAGCTATATACCTCTCTCTGCTTCTTTTCTTTCTTTAGGCCGGTCAGCTTTTTCTTGGGAATCCAAATCAGCTCAGGCACCAACACAACACATCTAGGAGGAGGAAGCAAAAGGGGGATAGAAAGTGAGATCCAGCCAATTAACACAAAAGAGAAAGTGGAAGGTATAATGCAATGCAATCCATACACAAGGTATGTAAATTCTAGTAACACAAACCAAGAACCGGAAGGACATGGAGCGAAGGATGAATCTCCAGCACACCCTGCATCGGTGCCTCCCACTGTGGCTTCCCGATTCCCCATGCCTGGAAGAGTTGTAACGTCCCGTTTGTCCTAGAGTTTTTGCCAGATTTCAAAACTAAAAAGGAACCATTTGGTTTATTTGCTTGCTCAAGCTTAACTTGGAAACTTTGAAAATATTGGAGGTTTAACTTGACTTAACCAAACTTCAACTAAGTCCCGTTGGTTGTTGCTCTCTGTTGGTTGAAGTTCTTTGGTGTTCCTTGGCTTTGTTTTCCTTTCTTAGTTTTCTCTGTGTGCCTTTAGGCCTAGCTTCTCTTTTCCAGGACCTCTTCTGTGTCTGGACCTCCCTCTCTCGGTCCAGACCTCCCTCGTGATGGACCTACCCTTGTCCAGACCCCTTTATAGGTCTAAGACCTCCTCTTTTGGGTTTTAGACCAGCTCGGGTTTGTGTTTCAAACCTTTTGATTTCTGAGGGTCTAGTTTGAGTGGTTTTCCTCTCTCTGTACCACCCTCTTATTTGACCTCCCCTCTTTTTTCTCCTCTTTAGACCTCCCATTGATGCATCTTGGCTGTTAGGATCACCTTCGGGTTCACCCTGGCCATCAAAGACCTCCCATTGATGCATCTTGGCTGTCAGGATCACCTTTGAGTCCGTCTTGGCTGTCAAAGACCTCCCATTGATGCATCTTGGCCATCAGGATCACCTTCGAGTTCATCCTGGCCGTCAAAGACCTCCCATTGATGCATCTTGGCCTTCAGGATCACCTTCGGGTTCATCCTGGCCGTCAAAGACCTCCCATTGATGCATCTTGGCCGTCAGGATCACCTTTGGGTTCATCCTGGCCGTCAAAGACCTCCCTTTGATGCATCTTGGCCGTCAAGATCACCTTCGGGTTTATCCTGACCGCCCAGACCTCCCCGCGTTTGGAACTAAGGGTCCATACCTCCCCGCGGTGGGACCTCCTGGCTCTTTTGGCCTTTTTGCAAAGACGACCCTCCTGGTTCGCGACCTCCCCTCTTTTGTCATTTAGCTGCGACCTCCCCTCTTTTTGTCATTTAGTCGCAACCTCCTCCTTTTTGTCGCTTTTACCGTGACCACCCCTTGGTCGGGACCTCCCTGTGGTCTTTTTTTAAAACCTCCCTGGTGGGTTAAGACCTCCCCCTTTGAGGTCAAGACTTCTGGTCTTTTTGCAAAGACCACCCCTGCGGCCGAGACCACCGCTTTGACTGATCTGTCCACCCGAGTTTGACTAGTCCCACTTGTTAGTTCGGCTCACTTTCTCAATTCCTCCGCCAATAAAGACTCGAGCGCATTTAATGCTTGTTGCATCACATTAAATGCGGTTACTTCTGAGGTACTTCTTTTATCCTTTTGATGGCATACCATGTCTTATCATTGCCTTGTTTTTCATCTACCTTTGACCAGTGTGTCTCTGAGCCCTCCTAAGGTTCTCTCTTTTTCTCCTTCTTGTCTGGCTTTATATAGCCCATGTATGCCTTCCTTCATCACCTTTTTCCTCATTTCCTATCTTCCCTACTCTTGCCTAGTTTTCTCCGAGCTTGTGCTCGATGCTTCTCCAAGAAGTGCCTGAGGAAGTTGTGCCACCACCTTTTCATCACCAAAAAGATTATCAGAGCCGGCGCCACTGCTTTGCTACCCTAGGAGTTCACCAAAGTGCTCGTGCCATCCTCATCCACCACAGCTGTCCCTCTGATCTCCTCCTTTTCCCATCTCTTTCTTAATTTTGGTGAGTTTCCTTGTGCCTATCCTTTTCTAGTTCATACGACCATTTTGTGTGATCGTATTCTTCTCACGACTACGTTACGTGGTCGCGTTCTTTTAACGACCACGTGGAATAGTCGTTTCTTCCACAGGACCTCCCCCTCGGGATCCCCTCAAGATCTCCTTTGGCAAAGACCACCTTCACGGCCTTTGTCAGCTCTTTTGCAAAGACCACCCTGGTGGTCCTTGTTGGTCTTTTCGCAAAGACCACCCTCTCGGCCATGATCGCCTCTCACCCTTGTCTTGGTCTTTTTGCAAAGACCACCCTCTTTTGGGTTGGACCTCCCCTCTCGCTGAGACCTCTGGCTTTTCCAGTTTTTGATTGAGATTTGCTTAAGTTCTTTTGTCGAGAGTTGTCTTGTTTATTTGATTCTTTGCGTACATGTAGATCCCGAGTTCAAGGATGAGTACTTGGACCTGGCAGTCTCTACTGAAGGCTCACCCCTGCTCAACGAAGGCAAGTTGTAGACCTTTGATCATGTTGAACCCAGCATTTCAAAAATATGTTGTTTTACATTATCATGCATAGCTACTTTTATAAGAAATGGTTTGGGCAGTAGTTATATCCCACTTGACACTATGCCTCTTTGGATGATTGTACTCATCATGTTGACATGATCCTCTTGGACAACTTAGAATGTATAATTTTAGTTGGTATCGCTTGATATTGCCAACATGGGACCGTATGTTGATGCTTAGCCTTGCTTTAGAACCATGGGTCTTGAGAATCATGCTTCATCATTAATAATCCCGACTAATTGAATTATAGAACTGTGGTTAGTGCCACTATTGAGCAGCTATGGTGCTGATGCCGCAGCTGTATTGATTGTGGTGCGATGCCACTCTTGTTAAAATTTGTTGTGCCAAGACCAGGGTGGTCTTTTGGCCGGGTTGAACCCAAATGTTTTCACACTCAAGCAAGTGATCATGCAGTAAAGGGGGGTGCCATGTGCACTATGGGATGAGGTTGTCTTGCCAGAGTGGATTAAGGACTTAACTTTGTGATCCTTTTGAACCGGGTATTATCGTGCAACCACAAGGCCATTTTATGGGGGTGGCCTGGGCCGAATAATTAGCGATGTTGTGACTTAGACCTGTTGTGGTGGTGTGTGCTGATTCACAGTGGCGCAAGAGGGGGCCAGGTTCCTTTTCAGGATGGCGAATCCTTAGCGGGCAGGATCGGGTCATGACAGAGCTTTGTAAAGGCCTTGTCACGCTCTCTAGACTGCTCACCTTTGGAAGTGAGCAAAGGGTTCTGATAGGGACCCGACCCGCTGAGAGGTCGTGAATTGTGGGTAAAGTTGTACACCTCTGTAGAGTGGAAAAATCTATTCGAATAGCCAAGTCCTTGGTCATGGACATTGCTTGGTGAAATTGCACAAGGGGTAGACTTTTATAAAATTTGTGGTCCACGGTTGGCCGTGGATATCTGCGAGTATTCTGGGTGGCTCTGAATGCTCAGGATGTCCATGGTTGGTCATGGTGGTCTTTTAAACCCTAGGGTGGTCCAAGATGCCCCTGAGTGGGTGCTCAGAGGAGGTCTTGGAGCCCTAGGGAGGACTTCGGGAGCTTTGGAGTTGGTGCTCCAGAGTGGTCATGCGAGGGGTCTTGGGCGTGGGTGCGGCCAGACCTCCCACAAGTGGTCTTGGGAGTGAGTTGGTGCTCACCTCCCTCCTTTTCAAACAAATGTATTTAAGTATTATACTTTTAACTTGAGCTTTTTAATCTACTTATGCTATTTACTGTTAAATCTTGCTTTCTGCAAACTAACCTTACAGCTCTCCTTGGCCAAGCCCTTGCATGAATATTATATGCATAATTGTTCCTTGCGATTTGCTGAGTACATTCAAACGTACTCATGGCTTTAAGCTCTCTGTTTGAGCAGTGGCCAAAGATGATCAATTCCAGGGAAGCACAGACCTCTTCGTGGAGGAGTTCTTTGATGACCCTTCGTGCTAGGACGTCCTCCACTCGATAGCCTGTGGGCTTGCCGGATGGCTCCTTGCGTTATGTGTTTCTGCTGTAAAGGTTTTCTTATGTCGGTTTTTGTAAGCCCTAGATGGCAAACCTCTGTAAGAAACAATGACCATAAGGTCTTTGTTTAATATATGTTAATTTGTCCTTCATCTTTTGTCCAAGATCTGTGGTTGTGATTACACCTTGGGAGTTCTCAGGCGAGCTAGCTCTTGTTCCCGGACTAGCTCAACAAGACAAAGGCCAGACCCCCAGGAGGTCTTTGAGATCCCCTTGGAGTTCCTGGCGGACCTCCTCTCAGGACTTACTTGGAGGACCTCTCAGACCTCCAGCGGTCCCCGCCGACCTCCTAAGTGGTCCCGGGAGACCTTTTCTAGTATTTCCCGTGGGAGTCCTCACAAGAGTCTCCTCGAGCAACACTACCGCGGATGGCAGTAGGCTACTGTAAGCTCCCTGGCCGGAATTCTCCTCCCCCTCTGTAACCCCGGTGCCACGGATCTGGTAAATAAAATTTGAGGCTACAAACCCTAGAAATCGTAGTAGGAGGAGGAGCCTAACCGGATGTTCCTCCCAGGGCGGCGGGATCTCGTCACCGGAGGCAAGGGGGGGGGGGGGAGGGGGAGGCGACGCCATTCAGAGGAGAGACGATCGGAGGGGTTGCGCGGAGTCACAAACGCAGCGATGCTGCGATGGGAAGAAACACGCGATCGAGGCGAGGCAAGAAATCCCCGTGGATTGGGGTGGAACGGAGGAGGGGTTTTCGATCCCAGGAGTTAGCCAAGCAGCCAAACCGATTTGGCCTGGAAAAAATACCCCCACCGGGATGTTCCCGGTGGATGATCCCCGATCACGGTTGATCCCAGTCGATCCCGGTCTTTCCAAACAAGGCCTTAGTGGGATCGACGTACCGATCCCTGGTGAATCATAAAGAGTAACATGCTCTCATAGTGGAGGGGACGGTGACGTCATCATCGCATAATGAGGAAGTGTGGAAAAATCCATCGTATGCTTCATCCACTGATTGACACCTACATCTCTCCTTTTCATCTCTACATATCCAATCTCCCATCACCTCCCACTCCTTTCTTCTTCCTCCATCCTTCCCTCCCTGATCCGATCCACCTAGAGGCTTCAGCCAGATCCACACGCCTTCCTCCGTGCTCGACGACATATCGATTCGCCTTGTGCCGATGACCATGGAGAAGTCGTGTACCTCCTAGTCCACTTCGACCGGGCTCCCCACCATGGTGACCAGATCAAGGCCGACCTCAAGGGCAGCGATCGTAATGACCTCGCTTTTAATGAACAGTAATAAAATGCTTTTCATAGCATTTCGGTCATTTTGAAACTTGGACAAATTGTTACAATTTAAAACCTCCATTTTCAATCTTAATCTTAGCCTTGTTTTGAAACTTCAAGAGGAAATGCAAGTCTATACTTGTATTGAGACCGGAGAGATATTTTTATTAAATGCTAGATAAATTATTTTGCATAAAATTGAAGTTTGTCAAAATTTTGGAAATTATTTTGACCTTTAGAAAAATCTTTGATCAAATCTATTCGGTCAAAGTATTTATTTAATTATTTCAAAACAATAAACAGTGGTTTACAAAATTTATCTGGGACATATATCATCCCAGTAGCCTCTTTGCAAAATTTCGTATTTTTACAAATTTATTTGCTATTTTTAAACCCCCGGTCAAACCTTTGAAGATTTAAATTGGGTTAAAGTCAACTTAAGGCCCAAACCGTAGCCCCAGGCACTGTAGCGACCGGACCCAACCCCTAGCAAGCTTGTACGACCCAGCCAAGTGTCTTTGATCGGGCTCTGTCACGTTCGCGCTTAGCCAAACCCGAGGGCGCACGTGAGCCGTCCGATTTCCTTCAGACGCTCCTGATCTCTTCGGCTATTCCGTAACCATCCTAATCTTCCCTCGCAATCTTAGCCTTTGGATTTAATCTCAACGGACTAGATCAACTGGGCCGTTCGGACCTTCTGAACGCGCCATGTGATCTAAGCCGTTGGATCTTCATCGGACGATCACCATTTTATCAGGCCGCAACTTTTCTTAAAGGGTCAAACCCTCATCACGTTCCTTTTCTCTCAGCCCTTGGATTTTAAATCAACCGCCACAATCAGTTGGGCCGTTTGGACTGTCCGAACGCCCTATGGTTGTGAGCCGTTGGATCTAAAATCAACAGCCTAGATCAATTGGGTCGTTCAGACCGTCCGAACAGCCCTTTGATCTCAACCGTTGAATTTAGATCCAACCGCGCCACCCATTTTGGGTTTAAACTCAATCGTGCGTAGTTAAACGTGACCGTTGGATTTAAATCCAGCACTCCTCCTCGAGTGGGCCGTTCGGACTACCTACAGTGCCCTCGATCTCAGCCTTTAATTCAAAATCCAACGGTGCCGCTCTTAACCTTTAAAGCTTTAAGGCACGCTCGATCCCGGGACCGTTGGATTTCTTTTGAACGGTCAGGATCGATTGGGCCGTTCGGACCGTCTGAACGACCCAATCAATCTCAGTCGTTCATTGCTAATCGGACGATTCACATTGTTTTGAACTCGCTGTTGTGTGTCCTTGCTGAGGCTGACAGTGGGGCCCACATGTCAGTGACCTATCTTTGTCTCCCCGCGCCATTTTTTCTAACACCGAGCTCGTCGCCGTGCGGTGGTGCTGTGTCGCGAGTTTTGCAGCATGCAAGTGCCACCTAGCACTCTGTTGCTGCCATGAGGACACGCACGCAGCTCCCTTGCCTTCTCCGGCGACATGGGTATAAAAACACTAGTTTGCGCTCTCTGCCATTTTTGTTGCCGTGGAGCTTTCCTCGTTTTCTCCAGTGTAGCTTCTCGTTCTTACCCTTTGTTCATCTATCTCAATGCTTACTTCACCTTTTAATGTGAGTCTTGGCATTGTTTGTAGATTGAACCGAGAGCTTGTCCACTAGTGGTCCAGAGCCCACCCGGGGCGCCGCCGTGGTGATTTTCTTGCTCCGGTGAGCTTTTTCTTAGCTCTTTCGCGTCACTTCATGCCTTGTGATCCCAAGAACAAAAACCCTCAACAAATTTGTTTGTTGATTCGCAGGGTCATCAAGAATTGGGATTTTTCCCTTTTCGGTCATATTAGGGTTCTTCGTCCTTATCTCCAACCTAGTGAGCGTTATTTCAATTCCTTTGTTCCAGAGCGTCGTGGAGCTTTATTTAACCTATTTCAATCACTCATTCCTTGAATCCCTGACCAGGTTACCTTGTCAAAGAATATCATCTTTTACCGTTTTTTGGTCTTTCATATCGTTGTGAAGCCCCAGGAACTGCTTTATCCAGTTTCTAAGTCCAGGTAGTTTCCTTTTTGATCCTAGTAGCTTAAGCAAAAGATCCTTTTGCTTGAGTGTGCTTGTAATCTGTTTAGGCTCTAAATCTTGCCTCTGTTGTTGTTGTTGTCACGGGATCGACAAAGCCAAAGGACAAAATCCTTCATTGACCCTGTTAGTTAAATACTATTGTAGGTTAATCTAGGGTATGATCTTTACTAAAAATAGTTTTAGCTTTAGCAAATCTCTTTGCTTAATGTTTTCACATTTAGCAAATCCTTTTTAGACTGTTCTGTTGTCAGTTTTTCAGAACAGAGCAGTGGTTTAGTTTTAGCCTTTAACTCTTGTCAATTAGTGCAAGCAAGTGTTAGAGTAGATTATTATCTTTACTAGCAATAGTTATAGCTTAAGCTTAAGACTCTTTGCTTAATGTACCTTCAGATCTACCTTTGCTAAGCAAATCTTTGCCTCTGCTGTTTGTTTTCGAGCAGACAAACAGCACAGTAGCAAAAGTCTTATCTGTTTATCCTTGTGGTTAGTGCTAGCAAGTATTAATCCAGGGTATTATCTTTAGCTTAAGCATGTTGTTAATTGCACATTAATACTTTGATCATGTATCCTTTTTAGTATTTGGTTTTCTGGAAGTTCTTGCTGTTTACTTGGTTTTTACTCTTTTAGATCCTATTGTTCCTGACGAGAGTGAAAATCATACTGAGCAACAAGAACCTGAACAAGTGGTTTATTATTACCAAGGCAAGCATCCTCTTTGCACCATGTTGATCCCAGATTTTGGTACTTTAGAATTTTAAAGTACAGTGATACTGTTCGCATGCTATTTTCTAAAGTATTTATGATCTGTGAGTAGTTAGTTATACCCCAATGATTGTGGCTTATCCTGAATTAATTCCATACACTTATGCTTAAGATAGAATCTTTGTACTGGTATTTGTTCTATAGCTTTTTGCTTAGTAATGCAGGTCTGTAGAACGTTAGTGATTGACAAGCTTCTCTTGTCAATCATGGGAAACATCTTTTAAACTTTTATTTTCGGTTCTTTTGTTCAGTTTGGGTGAAACTGAGTTTGAGTTAAGTCTTTTCTGTTTTGATAAAATTTTATTTTAGATCTGGACAACTGGTTGTTAGTGATGGTGCCTTCATGCACGAGATTGGGTAATGTGGAAGTCTTGTCCGGATAGTTAAGGACCGAACTTTGACCCTTTAATTCCAGTACCTTGCGTACTTCCACACGCGGGGTATGGGCGCTGCTTGGTTAAGTAAGGGGCTGATGTTATTGAGTTGAGGAACTGGTGGTGTGAGGACATATATATGTTCCATCATATATATGTTTCGTAGGGCTCCAATTGCAATTTTAATATGTGCGATTGGGCACAGGTTTGGATTTAGTTTATTGGGTCGGCATTCCCGACACAACATGTGTGCCTCGGTTAGCAGATGCTATCCGTCGTTTGTACTAAGCGGGATCAGTCGCACATGGGTAAATCAACTCAATAATGTCAACTTGATGAAAAATACCGAGTCTTGGTTTACCTAGCCGGCATACCTAAGGTAGTGTGCTATTATCCGGAGGCTTACAGGCTGACCAAGTCGTGTGGGTAAAGATGTACACCTCTGCAGAGTTAAAACTATTCGAATAGCCGTGTCCACGGTTATGGACAGCACTAGAGTTGTTGGTTATCAATGTATAGTCTCTGTTTTAAATTTTATTTTGGGTTGACTGGTTGCGGCATGAAGGGTTATTCATGCTTGTTGTTTGGTCAAAGTGGGGAGTCACTTTGATCTTGTTATGATTGTTGTTATAACTTCTCTTACTTACTGCTGTTTTAGTCCAAACTTGTTTAAAATGGCTTTTATAAAAATCAGTAAGTGTAGGATAAAAACTTGCTTTATGCAAAACTATTGCCTTACAACCTTCCTGTTGTCAGCCTTATGCATGTACAAATTCTATTCCTTTGTATAGGTTCTATTAAACAGATTCTTTTAGTAGTTTTGTGTAAGTCCTGCGAGTACCTTCTGTACTTAGGTGCTTTAACCACTTGTTGCAGGTGAGGACGGTTACTTGTATGAAATGCCCGTTAGCGCCGATCAGGGTGATGCTAACAAGTGAAGCTATTTCTATCCTCCACTCAGTTGCCTTGGGGTTGATGGGCACACTTGGTGGCTTTGCTGTTTCTAAATTTTGTTTTTGCTGCAAACTCTTATGTTGGTTAATGCTGTTCGGTTGCTTCGGTCAAACCAAATCAGACTTGTAAAGTTTTGTATGTATAAATGTTATCTGTATGCCTTGTATAACTATGTGCAATGTTGTTTAAGATATATGTGCAATAGTCTTTGATCTTGGGAACTATTGTAGAACATATATCCAGGAACCTGTCATTGTGTATATTCCTTGTTGAAAAGTATACCTTCGGGTATAATTATCTGACTTGGAATATGCACAATCCTCGGGTCCTCACAAATACAGTATCGAGCACATCGATCAGAGGTTAGAAATAGCATGGTCGTCTGCAAGCACTACATGATTGTCGGTTCCTAACAAGTTAAGCACTACACTTAGTGAGTTAAATAGGAAGCCATGAACAGCGAGTATGCAATCATATTGGCTTAGTTTTGCAAAAAAGACGCAACAATTTACAACCTACACATACTAGTTTTTCAAGTGCCATTTAGAAATCAGATTTGAAGTAGAAGTAAAGCATGTGAATAAGAAGTAAATTGAATAACAAATGAACCATACAAATGACAAAGTGGCTGTCCACTTTGATACTACAACAAACATGAACATTCCATTCATGACAATACCAAGTTATAACCATAATTTTAATTCCAAGTCTAACAATAAGCAGCCACAAACTCAAGCGGTCGTCCATAACCGCGGACACGGCTATTCGAATAGATTTATACCCTGTAGGGGTGTACTACTTTACCCACACGACTTGATTAGCCCGTTAAGCCTCCAGATGCCTCCGAAAATAGCATACTTCCTATGGTATGCCAGCCGGGTAAATCAAGATATGGTCATTTTTAGCAAGAAGATCCCATTGGGCTAAGTCCCGCAAAACCCTGCGCTCCTAGGCAACATAAGACGTCACGGTCTATATGCCCTATCGGCCCATAAGGAAAACATAGGATTTCATGGTCCCATGCCTTTATAATTCCACCACCGTGGGACCTAACACAACGAAATCTTCCCCTACTTAACCATACAAAGACCCATATACCAAGGTGGTGATAGCACGAGTTTTGCTTGATCCACGATACCCAAAGTTCGGTCCTTAATTGTCCGCATAAGTCAACCACTTACCCAAGTCTTGTGCACAAAGGCACCATCACTAACCATCACTTGTCCGCACTAAAACTCATTTTAAATGACAAAATTTTAACTCATAAAACAGATATGAAAATCTGAAATAAAATGAAAGTAATAATGTTTAGATTTCCCATAATTGTCAAGTTATTCCCGACAATCGACTACCGTTCTAGACTTGCATGGCTAAGCAATTCCCATACCACGTGCTTCACACAACTTACCATAAGTATTTCAAGATTTGAATAATTCATGGATAACCACAATGACAAGATAATAGGATGTATCTAACTATTCATCACAAAAATAGCGATATTATCAAAAAAATAGCATGCAAGCAATTATCATTGCACTAACTCAATAAAAGCTGGGATCAAATATGATGCAAAAGAAAGTTCAAATGATGCTTGCCTTGTGGTAACTCGCTTGCTCTTCTTCAAGAGCGTATAAGTCAATATCGATAGGCTCGGTATCTAAATAAACATAACATCGAATAAACATCTAGAAATACCCAAAAATCAAAATGCTCAAAAATGCATGATTTTCTACAGTAGCTAAATCATGATTTTAGATGAATTTAGGTGAAAGAATTATTCCATTTGGATTTAGCATGTGAGAGTTATTACGATTTGAATTTTCAGCTTTCAATATGCTCTCTTTGAGTAATTTAATTATGAGGTCAAAATTTGTAGAGCAGTGGAGGGTATAAACATTATATGGATAAATAGGGAATATTATTACAAGACCAGAATAGTTGAGTTTACCTCATTTGGAATTTTTATGAATTAGTTATCCATTTGCAAAGTTATCAGCCTTTTTCTATTGTAAAAGTAATAAGTTTATGGATCATTTTCCATAATAATACTCTCTGCTACAGAGACATGTTTGGAATCAATTTTAATATAAAGTTTATCAGTAATGAAAACTACCAGAAGAGGTTTCATCCATTTTGGAGTTAAGATGAATTAGTTGTGCATTTTACAAGTTTATTCCAATTAACAGTGTGTAAATAAACTCATTTCGGATTTTATAAAGCAATCAATACTTTCTTCACCGGGCGGTATTCTAGCCACCGCCATCGACAAGGTCATACAGAAAGAAGTTGAAACGCACGCATTCACGCAGCGTGATTGGGCTGCGTTGTCGCCGCCCATAGCGAGGCGTGCGCGCGCATGTGATTCAAAGGCGGCGATTGTGAGCCGTTGGATTAAGATCCAATGGTCCACAGCCACAGGCGAGTTCGAAGTGGTCCGAACGTTCCAACTAAATGCGACCGTTCATTTAACATCGCACGGCTCAGATTCGCGGCGCGTTCGGAGCGGTCCGAATGGCCCATCGAATCAGAGCCGTCGATCTCACATCCAAAGGTCCAGAACACAATCAGTTATACGCGGCTGATTTAGAGCAAAGCACGTGCTTATTTACTTGGGTCCACACGGCAGTGAGTGGTTTGATTTATAAAGTGTGCTGGTTTCCGTGAAAAAGGGCCCACAAGTAAGTGACTTGCTAATGTGTTAAGACCCATTTTAATTACTAATGATTGACATTTACTCCTAATCACAAAGCTACATTATCGGTCGGAAAACGGCAATGGGATTTCGCCCACGCGTGGTTCCCCGGCGACTTCGCCGGCCATTGCGGCGCCACGGTGGCGCTGCCAAACCATGCCTGTGCACAATAGTATTGCGCACCCAGTGGTGGCATCCTTTGCGACGGTGCGGCTCTGCACCGGCGGCTAGCCGGCGGTGAGCTGCGGTACAAAATACTGGAAACTAGACAACAGCGATATGAAGCTCCGCAGCGCTATCTAAGCATGTGCCAAGGTCCTAGGGACTATTAGAGAGTTACCTAGGCAAAGAAGGGTGCTCGGGAAGCTAGGGGGTTGCAGGAGCTTGGCCGGAGCTGAAGAAGACAACGGCGGCGGCACGGCTTCAAGCAAGAAGGTGCTCTGAGCAAAAGGGAGCACAATGGGTGCTCGGGTTAGCTCAAGCAAATCTAGGACAAGATGTAGGCACACTTAAATTGACAATGGCTTACCAGCCTGAGTTGGAGAAGACAGGCGATGTTGGCGGCCGACAAAAGAGGAAATCCAAAATCCGACACTTCGTGTGAAGCAATCATGAAATTGATTGAGGGGTTTCCATTATTATGCTAAATGGCACAACATGACGCGCAAGATTTAACAAGAACCTTACCAGAGAAGAATATGGCAAGGTGAGGCTCTCGGGTGCGCGCTCTAGGGTTCCAAAGAGCACGAAGAATACAACAGAGCTACAAGGCAAACGAAGAACTAAGATTAGATAAAATGGAGAAGGCATGGAGCATGCAACCGAGGGCTACCATGCGGAGGAAGCTTACCCGAGGGTTTAGCTCAAGCCAGCCTCCCTCTCCTCGGTCAACAAAGGAGAAGTGAGGGAGAAGGAGAGGGTGCGAAAGGTCTTGACCCGAGGAAAAGAGGGAGTGGGTGTGGTGTACAGAGAGGAAGCTCCAGGATAGGTCAATTTGGGCGGTGGAGTGACGGAATTCAGCGCGTAGAAGAGATTCATGTCAGCTGGAGCTCGGCTCTGCATGAGCGCACTCGCCTGTTGGAGAAGACAGATCGACAGCCGCCCGTGGCCGACAAAGTGACTCAAAGCGCGGGAGTAAACTAGGCGACGTGGTTCCACGTGATACCGCTTGATCGAGATCTATCTACCGAGATCGAAAAGGGGTTTTGAACTACTAAAAGGTTGTGACGATCTGGGCCGTCGATCTTTGACCCAAGGCTTGCATGTGAAGGTGCATCTAGGCGGTTGGGCCGAGCCAGGTTGCTGCGTCGGACTCGAGCCCGAGGAACAGTACTTGACCAGTTTGGGTTTTAGGGTTTGACTAGGATTTAAATTGTTTTCTCCACTTTGACCAAGGCCTTATAAATATAAATAAAATTCCAAAAATCCTGAAATAATTTCCAGAGGCTCCTGGGATAGTCTAGTGTTCATCAAAATTATAATATCACACTGTCCATGATATAATGTGTATATAATAAATTCAACTTAGTGTATGTCATCAATTGGTGTTTGAATTTTCTCAAGGTTTAATCCAGTCTCACAAATTTGGGAAAAATTATATTAATTCGTTATAATTACTATAGTTTTTGAATAAATTATTTCTAGGAGATATTCATAAGGTTTTGTTCCTGTTTGCTTTTGGAGTTGAATTACAAGGTGTAAGTTAAACGCTTGTTTAAGATTTTCCTAGTGCAATAAATTATGCAAAAGTTTGAAATCAATGATGCATGCTCATGAGATGCATAATAATTCTCTTTATTAAGTTGAGGATGTGACAATAACCGTGGACATGACTATTCGAATAGTTTTACACTCTACAGAGGTTGTACAGCTTGACCCATAAGACACGAATTCTCTAGTTTGTTCGGCATAATTCTATGCCACCGCTCACTACCTTAGGTAAGCAGTCTAGAGCATGTGACAAGGCTTTACAAAGTTCTGTTTTGACTGTTCGCTTTGCTAACGGGTTATTCAAGCATGCCCCTCTTGCACCATTCCCAACCAATACGTAACCTAACCAAAACATTACTAATTAGTCGGCCAGTCTATCCCGCCTAGACATGTGGTTGTACGGTTAAGGCCCAGATCAATGGTTCAAGGTTAAGTCCTTAGTTGGTTGCTCAAACGAGACGTTTCCGCATTCCAAATGTGCGTTATGACACCCACCTTTTCCACCACCCACTCGTCCGAGCATAAATCACTTTCGTTCAACCCCGCCAAATCACAACATCTTTTATCAAAAGTGGCTTCGCCACGGTTCCATAATTCCTTTAGTCAAATTCAACCTTGTTGGGTTCCACCCAGCCAGAGGACCACCCTAGTCCTGGCACCACAAATTTTAGTTAAGGCGACAACGAATGTCGTGGTCTCACACAGGACCACACTTCATTTTAATTAGCGACACTGGCTGCTACTACACAAGCCACAAACCGGTGCACTGGGGTAAATTAATATTGAAAGATTCATGGCGAGATCGACATCTACCAAAGCATGGCTAAGCAAACATGATACCCATGTTGGTAGTACAATAATTTCCAACTAAAATAATCCATCCTAGGGTGTCCAAGGATTTATGTCATTCAAGGGTACATGTCATTCACAAATTATCAAGGAGGCATAGTGGTAATTAGCTAATTAACTAATTCCCAAAACCGTTTATTATAAAATTAGCAATGCATGTTTATATCAAACAATATACTTTTATAAAGATGGGTTCAATATGATCAAAGGTCTATGACTTGCCTTCGTTGAAGAGTAGAGGTGCTTCGGTCGTCGGGTCTGCGAAATCGTCCGAAACACCGAAATCTATATGTGCGAACAAAGCTAAATAAATAAAACAACTCCAAATAAAATTCAAATAAATACCAAATAAATAATAATATGAAGATAATGAATTTATAGGAATTTACAAATTTGAATCACTCGAATCGGAGTTCGAATGAGAAAGTTATGGCCAAAGGAAGTGGAAAAAACACATGAAATGATGAAATGGGGATTTTCCTGACTTTCCGAATTATTTTTCAAAAGGAAAATCGGGAAATCCACTTGGCTCGCTGACGAGGCAGCCACATCAGCAAAGGGGGGACATGGTCGCTGACTGGGCGTGACCTGGCACCACATGGCTCGGCCACGTAGGACCCGAGCCGGCGGCGCACAGGGACCAAAGGTCGCCGGTGTTTGGCCGGGAGATGGCTGGCCGCGAGGACACCGGCGGCAAGACGGAAGCAAGGGGATCCTGATGTGCACAGTTTTGAGGACGCGGCGGCACGAGGAGACCGGCGGCGAGCGAGGAAGGTGGCGGCGACGACGGTTGAACGAGGCGGCGGTGCTCCGGTAGGGCTACGGGGACAGGGAGGTGTGCACGGGGTGGCCCTCGTCTTGGTGATGCCGGAGGCGAGGTCGATGGCGGCTGAGGAGGCTTGACGGCGGCGGCGGATGCGGTTGAAAGCTCCACGGTCGGTGGCGCTTCTTCACGAAATCCGGTGAAAGGATAGCGATCGAGGGAGAGTGAGTTGGGGGAGGAGGTAGAGGGGCTCAAGGCGCATCCGATGCTCACTTAAATAGGCCTCGGGGAGACCCGGAGGAGGAGGAGGAGGAGGAGAGGTGTCACCAGCCATTAATGGCGAGCGGCGGGGGGTCCGGCTTGACCGGGCGGGGAAGAGGGGAAAGTGGAGCGCACGGTGCAAGCGGGAGGCGGGACTCAAGCGGCACGATCGATCCAGGACAGGATAGGCGCTAGGGCATGGCGAGGGGGCTGCGGCGTCGGCGAGATTCGCGGTGAGGGAGCATGGGCGCTGCGCGGCCGGAGGTTGAAGATGACCCGGAGTGGTGTGCGGCTGACGGAGCGGGCCCGCAGGTCAACGAGAGAGAGGGGCGGAACGGGGAAAGACGCGATGAATCTGGGTCGTCCGATTCAGATCGACGGCGCTCGATGGAGGGCTACATTGCTGCTTGGCGTTGGGCAACAGGTGGGCAGCGGTGAATAGCGAATGGGCCGGGAGGAAATTGGCCCAAGAGCCGAAGGAGGATTTAAAAAGGATTTTTGATTTTAGAAAATACCAGAAAAGGGAAAGCATTTTTAGAAAATAGCTAAAGCTGTCCAAAAATTCTAAGAAAATTCAAAGAAATCCTTGAATTATTTAGAACTTAATAAAAATATTTTTAGTTTAACTATTGCTTTTAATTTTTGCAAATAATTATTTTTAATTTAGGAAAAAGGAAAACCAATTTAAAATCCAACAAATCTCAACTAAACCAACTTGAATTAGTTGAAGTTTTAATTAATTCAAATTAAACTGCTTTTAAAATTCTAAATTACAAATTAAGCTTTAGCGAATTAATAAAAGCAAATGGTTAATTTTTAAAGTTTTCAAAATTTTCAAAAACTCAGGAAATTTGGGATGTTACAACATCTTTTAAACTTTTATTTTCGGTTCTTTTGTTCAGTTTGGGTGAAACTAAGTTTGAGTTAGGTCTTTTCTATTTTGACAAAATTTTATTTTAGATCTGGACAAGTGGTTGTTAGTGATGGTGCCTTCGTGCACGAGATTGGGTAATGTGGAAGTCTTGTCCGGATCATTAAGGACCGAGCTTTGACCCTTTAATTCCAGTACCTTGCGTACTTCCACACGTGGGGTATGGGCGCTGCTTGGTTAAGTAAGGGGCTGATGTTATTGAGTTGAGGAACTGGTGGTGTGAGGACATATATATGTTCCGTAGGGCTTCGATTACAATTTTAATATGCGCGATTGGGCACAGGTTTGGATTTAGTTTATTGGCTCAAGATTCCCTACACAACATGCGTCTTGGTTAGCGATGCTATCCGCCATTTGTACTAAGCGGATCAGTCGCACATGGGTAAATCAACTCAATAATGTCAACTTGCTAAAAATACCGAGTCTTGGTTTACAGTCGGCATACCTAAGGTAGTGTGCTATTATCCGTGAGGCTTACAAAGCTAACCAAGTCATGTGGGTAAAGATGTACACCCCTGCAGAGTTAAAACTATTCGAATAGCCGTGTCCACGGTTATGGACAACACTGGAGTTGTTGGTTATCAATGTATAGTCTCTGTTTTAAATTTTGTTTTGGGTTGACTGGTTGCGGCATGAAGGGTTATTCATGCTTGTTGTTTGGTCAAAGTGGGGAGTCACTTTGATCTTGTTATGATTGTTGTTATAACTTGTCTTACTTACTGTTGTTTTAGTCCAAACTTGTTTAAAATGGCTTTTACAAAAATCAGTAAGTGTAGGATAAAAACTTTCTTTGTGCAAAACTATTGCCTTACAACCTTCCTGTTGTCAGCCTTATGCATGTACAAATTCTATTCCTTTGTATAGTTTCTATTAAACGCATTCTTTTCGTAGTTTTGTGTAAGTCTTGCGAGTACCTTCTGTACTCAGGTGCTTTAACCACTTGTTGCAGGTGAGGACGATTACTTGTACGAAATGCCCGTTAGCGCCGATCAGGGTGACGCTAACGAGTGAAGCTATTTCTATCCTTCACTCAGTTGCCTTGGGGTTGATGGGCACACTTGGTGGCTTTGCTGTTTCTAAATTTTGTTTCCGCTGCAAACTCTTATGTTGGTTAATGCTGTTCGGTTGCTTCTGTCAAACCGAATCGGACTTGTAAAGTTTTGTATGTATAAATGTTATCTGTATGCCTTGTATGACTATGTGCAATGTTGTTTAAGATATATGTGCAATAGTCTTTGATCTTGGGAACTATTATAGAACATATATCTGGGAACCTGACATTGTGTATATTCCTTGTTGAAAAGTATACCTTCGGGTATAATTATCTGACTTGGAATATGCACAATCCCTAGGGTCCGCACAGCGACATTGCCTTCAAGGTCAATGTCATGAAGCGGGCCGTCATGCTCCTCCTCAACGGCTAGACATTCCCACACCTCTTCATCACCACCGTCCGCTACGTCCTCCCCTTCGAGGACCACACCATCCAGAAGCTCCTCCTCTACCTCGAGATCGTTGACAAGAGCGACGTCGCCTCCGGCTGCATCCTCCCGGAGAAGATCCTCATCCGCCAGAACCTCCACAACAACCTCAAGTTTCATCCGGGTACATTTTGTTGCAGGTGTTGCTCAATTTTGCTGCAACAGTTGGTCCGAAATGTTGCATGGAGCATTTTTTATTATTGCGATGTTGTTGCATCAAATGTTGCTGCAAGATGTGTTTTTTTGTTACAATGGTGTTTTTGATCTGTTGCATAAAAGTAAACATTTTGTTGCAGTCCTTCACCATTTGATTGTTGCGTCATTATTCCAAAAATGTTTCAACAATTATTTTCGGGTGTTTCCACTGTTATTTTCAAATGTTTCAATATTGTAACTTCGAAATTTGTTTGTTTGGGATATTTGAACTAGTTTTTAAAAGCGCAACTATATTCTATACTAATAGTTTCATGCATTTTTGGTGAGAATTTGATATTTTTTCCTAATTTTTTTCTTGGCATTGTATTTATCATTTGTGTATATTGTTGCATACATAGATTTTTTTTTGCAAACGTTGTGTACGGATATTGCATCAGAGCGTACGATGGGATAAGTCCGAGCGCTAGTTGCGTCCGTGGAAAAAACTCTAGAAGATGAAAGTGGTACCGATACCCCCATTCTTGATGTTTTGGCTTCGTCACAAAACTTCAAATTTGTTGTAGCTATGAGCAGCACAATAGAAAATGAAGAGTGGACCCGATCAGGGAAACTATTTGTGGCAAGTCAATGGCAAAACATTTAGGCCTTGTAGCGTCCCATTTTTCGGACGGCGCATAGTATTTTCTGTTCTGGTTTTCGTTCTTCGTCGTATTTCAAATTACCAAGTATTTGCGAAAACTTTCTTTCCTCTTCGGTTTATGTTTCAAATGTAATGTCCGTAACATTTGAAATTCAAATTCAGGTTTGGAGTTTCTCCTCTCTTTTGAACTCCCCGGTCCATTTTGAGTTAGGCCTCCCTTCTCTTTCGGGCTCAGCCCATTCCCCTTATTGGGCCAGCCCACCTACTTTGGGCCCCATTCTTCTCTCCCTTTGGCCTGCCCCAGCCCAAGCCATCTGGCCACTTTCTTTTGGCCCGAGCTGCCCGGGATCATCTTCTTCTTTCTCTCCCCTCCCCCTCCGTTCAAGCAGTGACGCGGCCTCCTGCCCATTCCAACTCCCGTGCGCTCCTCTCTCTCCCTCGTGTCCTCTGGTGCTTGCCCACGCACGAGCTCCTTACTGCTCCCACCTGTCCTCGCTGCCCTCAAGCCCCCGCGCCCAAGCCACTGCAAAGACCACCACCCGCCTCGCCACGCTATGGCGTCCCGCCGGTCATCATCACCTCTATCGCGCCAACCGCCGCTTGGCGCCCAAGTCATGCTAGGGCGCCGGCGACCGCCCACCGCTCCATCGCCGCGATCAGAAGGCCATGTCCCATCGCCGCGCCCCTTCCCTGTGCGCTCCATGCCGCGCACGCACGTCTGCCCCACTCTGGCCCCAAAGTCACCAGAGTTCGCGTCTTAGTAATGGCAAGACTACGCCAGGCTCCGCCACCGAGTGCCCTGCCACTTGCTCCTCTGCCGAGCGCCGTGACGCCACCTCTTGGCTCCTCTACCACCCGCGTGAGCCAACCGCTCCCTTGGTCGCCCATGCCGCTGAAGTCATCACCCGCATGCCAGCACCGGCCGCACAAGTCACTGCTCGCGTCATCGAGACCATGTCAAGTCGTCGTGCACACGCCAGAGCCCCATGCCACCTGCTCATCCTCGCTGCTCTGGCGCCCATCCCGCAGGCCCGCCGTCCCGCTGACACCTCGTGCGCCATCTCCAGCACCCACGGCTTCCCTTCCTCTCCTTCTGCTACAAAGAGGACCCGAGCCCTTCACTTGCCTCCTCGCATGGCTACAAATAGCCCGGGACCTCCTTCTCCCTCCCCACCTTGCTTCCTCCTCTCAACCAGAAAGCAATCAGATTGCCCCCACGCACAAGCCCCCGCTCCCGCCTTTGGCCGCACCGCCTCCCGCCGATTAGCAGCTCAGTGCGCCTCGCCTCTGCAACCGTGATCACCACGTGCCCATGAGCGAGGAAGTTATCCCCCTCCTCCATTCAACCTCCCCGCCACCGAGACGTGCCGCCACCATGTCTCCTTCTCCTCCGCCCATGGCCGCTGCCGCCGGGCTAATTGGGCCACTCCTAGGTCACCCGGGTCATCCCATTGGCCTCCCCTCGCTGCCGTGCAACCGGTGCATGCACCGCCCTCCTCCCTGTGTTGCCGCTTCGCCAGTGCCGTGTGAACCCGTGGAGCCGCCGCCGCCTTTTGCTTGCCGCCGCCGCGCCCGCTCCTCTCTAGCACCGCCCCCGCCACTTGTGGCCTCCCTGCCCTCCGGCGACTCCATCCCACCCGCTCGCCGCCGCCCTTGCCTCCACTCGCCGGCGCTGCCATCCCCTCCCTAGGCCGTCGTAGCTGCCTCTGCTCCCCCTTCTTTCTCTGAAAACCAAAGCATTTGGATGGGGATGAGCTTTGGGGGCCCCACCTGTCATTTGGCCTGAATCCCCTCCCTCTCCCTTCCAAGTGGACCCGCCTCGGCACTGTTCACCGTGAGCCCATGGACTATGGCACATGAGCTGAGTCCATGCATTGTTGGATGCACCCAACTCTCTCTCCTCTCTTTTCTTTTTGATTTAATTCCATTCCAATCTTCGCAAGCTCCATTCTCCCTCGTTGTAACTCCGTTTCAAGTGAAATTAGTTTCTAAAAATTTGTTATATCAAGATCTTGCCAATGGCATAGGTCTTGTTCAATTTGAAGTTCATTTGTGTATTCTTGTATATTTATTTGCTCTCTTTGCCATTGTGTCCTTTTTCCGGTACATTCGTCCTATTAGGATTTGGAGACACGGGAGATCTCCAAGTTGATCAAGCCCAAGATTATCAAGCCTATCTTACCTATACTCCAGGCGATTCAATACTTTGTCCATATTGATCCTACATTTTATGCAAATTATATTCGTTTAAATTAGCAAAAATTGCATGCTTTATTCTTCATCAACTGTATGTTAAAGCTTAAGGTAGTTAAATACCCACTTGTTGATTAATTAATTAATATGCCATCCTTGATAATTTGAATCAATTAATCCTTGTCACCCTAGTAACTATATGGTAATACTAGTTATAGGTTGTACTTGCTTACATGCTAGTCTTGCTTAAGTACCGGGTATTAAATACCCCAATCATCATTTCTCAAAACATAAAATGATTTGGGCAACATTGGTGGTCCATTGACTAAAAGGAATGGTTTAAATTGGTTTTACTCCCAAAAACCCCAATTGCTAAGTTCTATCTCAGGCGGATGGTGAGGCGGTGGGTGCTCGGGAGCACGTGGATGGTTGGCTTGTGGAATGAACCGCTCGGATAACCCTAAGGACTTAATCTTGTCACGACCTCCTGTGTTAAACAAGTACAACCACAAGTCTGCAAAGTGCAACTTGGCTTACTAAAGTTATTGAACCCTGAAAGTCATCTCACTGGAGGGGGTCGAAGAACGTACAAGTGGCGGAGATACTCCGGCTTGGAAAGGACACCAACAAGGTGAAGTTACCAGCTGCGCTAGTCGTTGTGGCCGGGGCCAGCTACTCTAGTCATTGTGGTTAACATCCCGCACAACATATGGGCGTAACCCCGTATGGGTGGAATGACAGAAGGGGCGAGATATCTACTACATAACTACGGAATCATGTGGGGTAACGGGTATGACTATCTCTTGTGGGTAAAGTGTGCAACCTCTACAGAGTAAAAAACTGTTTAAACAGCCGTGCCTACGGTCAAAGGCAGACATGGGAATCATAACTTGAGTTAGTTCTATTTCAAAACTTTGTGGGTGGTATGAAAATGGTGGAAGGGCTCACCTAGCCCTGTGTTGGATTTTTCCTGAGTCTTCGAGCTCAGTGGGTGTGGTCATTGGAGGCGGCTCCAATTGAAAAGATGTATTGGTAGGGTTTTCGCCGGATGGAACCTCCACTAAAATAATTATTGCACATGCTCTCTTTATCAAAATGCAAATTTGTTAAAATGCTAAGTGATAGGACTTTGTAAGTATGATATTTGAAAAGCTCGCTTTCAAATAAAAGAACCCGAGCCATCCTTGTTAAAGCCTTGCATGTATATATTTGCATTGTGTGTTGGCTCACGAGCACGGTAGTAGTGCTCATTCTCGCTTCTTCCCAAACCCTTCGATAATGAAGACGAAGGAGACTACGCTTATGAAGGCCCAGAGATGATGGATAAGGCTATGACGAGGAGTGGCATAGTTACGTAGTTTAGATCTCGCCGATCTAAGTAGACTCGTTGGTACTGTGTGCAACCGATATTATCCAGCTCTTGGTTAATATCCGTCGTACACAGGTCACCCCAATCGCTTGATGAGCCCTACCTCACCTTTTGTCATCATTTGTAGTTTACGTTGCTTTTATGTGATGTAATCAATTTGGCCTTTCGGCCCCTTTGTAAACTTCGACCGACGTGGTCTATGTCACTCAATTGGTTGTAATATATTTAATGTTTCAGTTCACGCCAGTATGAATGATTCAAAGAAAGTGTACCGTGAAGTGCTAGCTATCGATCCAGGAATAGCACGTTGATTTCACAGGATTTGGATTCTCGAATCCGGTCCGACAGCCTCTTTTTGGAGATTGGCCCAAAAACTCGATCTCCAATCCACCATCGTTGGGCGGCGGCGCATGGAGGGCCGCGGTGGCGGGGGGCGGTGTTCAGATGGCATGGCCAGCTGGGGCTCGTCAGGATGGTTCCTGTTCATGTACGGCTAGAGATGGAGATACTCGCTCATTAAAGCCTCTGTGCTTATTCAGGTTTTGCTTTTGCTTCATCCTTGCTTATTCAATCTGACTCACGTGTGTTTTTGTTTGTGCATATCTCGGTTTTTAATTTTATGTAGCATTTGAATATTTCGACAAGATTTTCTGGTTTTATTTCGGGAACCGCCGAAACCGGATTCTCTGAGGGTCCTATAATTGTTTTTACCCCGAGAATGATTTCGCTTTGAGATCTTTGGAGTTTGCGACATTAATGATTAATCAAAGAAAAGGAGATACATCACATATTTTGGCGGTCTTGATTAATCATATATAAGGTAGTAGATATTACAAGCCCATGACGAATACAACTCTATTTGGATGTGGAGGTTGATATACAATATCTACCTGCGCGATTGTGTTGGATTCACAGCTGCTTAAATACCAACAAATTGTCTCTAAAGACGGATAGGCTTCCTAAAGGAATATGTATATAATCTAACAAAGTTAGGTAGCTAGGTAGCTAGCAACCTGCTAGATGCCATGATTCCTTTATACATTTGTCGTTAGTGGTGTACTCAGGACAAAAATAGAGGGGATGCTAAAACTAATAGGATAAAATCATACAAAACATACATAATACAATTTAATGTCTAATGCAATCCAAATTTATATATAAATAAACAAGAGACAAAGAGAGAATGTAAAAGAAACTTAAGATAGTACTTGGTTAATGAATGTAACAGTCTGAATGCCTATAAATACGTACAAGTAGCAATCTGTGGAACAAAAGTAGCTAAGTTAGTGAGACAATAAGAAAATTGTGACTAATTACAAACATTGAAATGAAATGGAAGTATGGAACATACTGCAAAATCGCTAGCTATGACTAGGTCCACTAGGAGCAGGAGGCAAGTCCATTCTACGAGATTTTATCTGTGAAAACGATCCATGATTGTTTTATCATCAATGCTCTTGAATATCTCTCGTTCAGTGTAGCACACCATCAAGTCATTGAGCCATTCATCCAGATTAAAATCAAACCGAGGCTTCTTTGGTTGAGTTGTGCTCTCATTGGTTCGAGGAATAATACTTGTATTTGGATTGTTGGAGAAATAACTATGCAAAGTTCGTTTGTTAATCTTTTATAAATCTACAATAAATTGTATGTAATCCATGAGTACTAAGTACATATAACTAAACTAGACAAGTTCACAACATCACAATTCACAAGTTCACAACATCATTTCAACATTCCAATTTAAATTAGTGAGTCACTAACCACTGTAAGTGTCAACTTTACCTAATTAGTAATAGTATTTAGTAATTACCTTTGCTCGGCTGCTCCTTGTGACCTTCAGTCTTCAGACCTTGACTCCTCAGTGACTCAATCGCCAAATCCAATCGGTCAGTCGACAGTCCTCAAAGGCAGAAAGGCTCAAAGCTCCTCAGTCCTTATAGACTTGCAGTGACCTCCTCACGCAGACGCAGTCCCCCGGTCGTGCCTCCATCGGCACTCGGCCACGCGCACCCCGGCGCAGTGCCCACCCACGCCGACGCCGCGCCCGTGCCTTCACCGGTGGCAGCTCGACCACAGCCCATAGGCTCGCCCTATGATGGCTTTGTGGTCGGAGGATAGAAAGCATGGTGATGGAGATCGTCATGTTGAGGGCTATACTATTTCATAGTTTAATTTGATTATCTGTGAATGTTTGTGTTTATTCATGTTCTGCTATTTGATCATGTTTTATTATTAGATATTTTAACATGATAGAGTAGTATCCCTCAAGAAAAATTAAGTAAATTTGATGCCTTTTCAATTGATGCGCCTATCACGATTTTGATCGTTAATTCATACGTCTACCAAAGTAGGGTACCACTAATTATCTTAATAAGATGGGGTGGGTGTCGGACACTCACATGCATAGTGTTGGTTTATCTTGACGAGGCTATCAAAACAGTTTTAGGCCTTGGGGCATAGTGTTGGTCGCTGGGGCATAGAGATGCCATCCAACAAACAAGAGTCATATGTGATATGATTGGCAAGGGGTTGCTTACCTTAAATCACTAGGATTCTAGCAATGATGCCAAAGCTTACTAGGACTTAATGATTTTCGTATCTTGAACCCACTATATGATGTTAGAGGGAAACATGGTTTAGAACATGTAGTGGGAGTATCTTTTATTAAAATGTTTAATAAAAGATCTTACATAAATATAGTGCTGAATTTTTGCATATATTTACATTGTAGATCATGGCACCTACTATTTCTTCTACACCTATCTTTAATTTGCAATCTATTCTTGAGAAAGAAAACTGAATGGTTCAAAATTCATTGGTACCTGTTTGAACTTTGAGAATTTTTTTCAAACAAGAAAAGAAGGAATATATTCTAGAGGGGTGAATCTCGATGCTACTCGTCTTTGAAAAGAATGCTTATGAGAAGCATTGCAATGACGTAGTCGATATACACCGCCTTATGCTTGCAACCATGAACTCCGAGCTTCAAAAGCAATATGAGACCATGGATGCTCACAATATGATTGTGAGTCAGAAGGGTGTGTTTAGGATCAAGAAAGGGCATAGAGGTTTAATACCTCTAAGGCGTTGTTTTCTTGTAGGCTATCAGAAGGTAACCTGGTCAGTCCACTTCTGATCAAAATAATTGGTCACACTGAGAGCTTGGAAAAGCTTGGTTTTTCCCTTTAGCCAAGAGTTGGTTACTGATGTGATTCTCCAATCGCTCTCTACAAGCTTTGAGCCTGTCATATTGAATTTTCATATGAATGACATGGAGAAGTCAATGACCAAGTTGCATGGCATGCTTAAAGGTGCAGAGGAGAGCATCAAGAAAAGCTCCAATCATGTGATGATGGTTCAAAAGACAACTAGCTTCAAGAAGGGTAAGTCGAAAAAGGGAAAGGGCAAAGAAAAGACTCAAGATGAGATCGAGAGTCTCAAGGCTAAGCTTAAGAATCTCAAGCTGGGTCCTAAGCCTCACACAGAATGTTACCATTGTCATGAGACTAGGCACTAGAAGAGAAATTGTAAGAAGTACTTGGCAGAGATGAAAAAGAACAAAGGAAGTAAGACTTCCAGTTCAGGTATAAATGTTGCACAAATTAATCCTCCTACTTCTCCTACATGTTCTTGGGTATTTGATACTGGATCGGTTGATCATATTTGCAATTTGATGTAGGGACTAATAAGTAGAAGTTTGGCAAGAGGCAAAGTTGATCTTCGCATGGGCAATGGAGCAAGAGTTGCTGTATTAGCTATTGGCACTTTACCATTAGCTTTACCCTCAGGATTAGTTATAGAATTAAATAATTGTTATTATGTTCCAGCCTTAAGTAAAAACATTATTTATGCTTCATGTTTAGGAGCAGAAGGTTATAAGTTCAGAATAAAGAACAATTGTTGTTCAATATATTTTGAAGATATGCGTTATGGCCATGCTCCGGTGAATGGATTATATGTTTTGAATCTTGAGGATGAGCACATCTATAACATTAATGCTAAGAGACTTTGACCTAATGATTTGAATCCCACTTATATTTGGCATTGTCATCTAGGTCACATAAATGAGAAGAGCATGATGAAGCTTCATAAAGATGGTCTTCTAAACTCATTTGATTTCGAATCGTTTGAAACATGTGGATCTTGTTTACTTGGCAAGATAACAAGGACGCCTTTCACGACCCTTGTTGGCCCTTGTACATATAGATGTATGTGGACCAATGAGCACTTTCGCCAGAGGTGGTTTTCAATACTTCATAACTTTTACTAAGGACTTTAGTAGATATAGTTATATCTACTTAATGGGGCATAAGTCTGAATCATTTGAAAAGTTCAAGGAATTTCAAAATGAGGTACAGAATCAACTTCGCAAGACAATTAAATATCTAGGATCATATCGTGGAGGTGAATATTTGAGCCATGAGTTTGGTGACCATCTAAAGAAAATGTGGAATTGTTGCACAACTTACTCCGCCAGGAATGCCTCAATGGAATGGGGTGTCTGAACGACGGAACCGTACATTATTGGATATGGTTCGGTCAATGATGAGCCAATCTAATCTTCCATTGTATTTCTAGGATACGCCTAGAAAGCGATGGCTTTCACTTTAAATAGGGTTCCATAAAAATAGTAGAGAAAACACCATATGAGATATGGACCAGGAAGTGTCCTGGATTGTCCTTTCTAAAGGTATAGGGTTGTGAGGCATATGTCAAACGTTTGATGTCTGATAAACTCACACCCAAGTAGGATAACTGTTTCTTTGTGGGGGTATCCTAAGGAAATTAAAGGATATTATTTTTATAATCGAGTTGATAACAAAGTGTTTGTTACCCGTAATGGTGTCTTCTTGGAGAAAGAGTTTCTTTCCAAAGGAGTCAGTGGGAGCAAGGTGTAACTCAAAGAAACTCGGGAACCATCTGAAAATGTTTCAACTCCTATTGAACCTCTTATAGGATGTACAAAATATTGTTCAACCTGTAAATAAGGCATCAGCCCAACGAAGATCTAAAAGGCCACGTCAATTGCCTATAAGGTATGTGTATGACGTTTTATTATTGAATAATGATGAGCCTAAAACTTATGCAAAAGCAATGGTGGACCCAGACTTTGAGTCATGGCTTGAAGCCAAGAGATCTGAGAGAAAGTCCATGTATGAAAATCAAGTTTGGAAGTTGGTTGATGCACCCGATGGTGTTACGACCATTTAGTGCAAATGGATTTTTAAGAAAAAGATAGATATGGATGGAAAAGTTCACATTCATAAGGAACGACTGGCTGCGAAGGGCTTCAAGCAAATTTAAGGTGTTGATTATGATGAAACCTTCTAGCCTATCGCTATGCTTAAGTCTATCCAGATCATTCTAGGTATTGCTGCATATTTCAATTATGAGATACGACAAATAGATGTCAAAACGGCTTTCCTAAATAGAAACCTAAGTGAGGACGTGTACATGACACAACCTGAGAGTTTTGTCGATCCAAAGGAAGCTAGAAAGGTATGCAATCTTAAGAAATCCATCTATGGATTAAAGCAAGTATCTCGGAGTTGGAACATTCGTTTTGATGAAGTGGTCAAAGGGTTTGACTTCATCAAGAATGAAGAAGAACATTATGTTTACAAGAAGGTTAGTGGGAGCAAACTTGTGTTTCTGATCTTGTATGTGGATGACATACTACTAGTCGGAAATGATATTCCTATGCCTGAATCTATTAAAACTTCATTAAGAAATAGTTTCTCTACGAAAGGTTGAGGAGATGCAGCATATATCTTGGGTATAAGGATCTATAGAGATATATCTAAAAGGCTAATTGGATTAAGCCAAGGTATGTATATTGACAAGGTGTTGAAGCATTTCAACTTACAAGATTCAAAGAAAGGTTTCTTGCCCATGTCACATGGTATTAATCTTAGTAAGAGTTAGTGTCCCACGACCACTGATGAGCAAGACAAAATGAGTAGAATTTCTATATGCTTCGGCTATTGGATCTATCATGTATGCCCTGATGTGTACACAACCAGATGTGTCATATGCTCTAAGTGTTACGAGCAGATATCAGTCAGATCCAGGTGAAGGGCACTGGATAGCAGTCAAGAATATCCTAAAGTACTTAAGAAGGTCTAAGGATGCATTCCTTGTATTTGGTGGTGAGGAAGAGCTGGTCGTAAATGGTTACACCGACGCTAGCTTCCAAACCGACAAGGATGATTTCAGATCATAGTCTGGGTTTGTGTTTTGTCTTAATGGAGGAGCAGTGAACTTGAAAAGTTCCAAGCAAGGAACGATTGCTGATTCTACAACAGAGGCTGACTACATTGCGGCTTCGGAAGCTGCAAAAGAAGCCGTATGGATAAGGAAGTTCATTTATGAACTGGGTGTGGTTTCTAGTGCTTCCAGTCCAATGGATCTCTATTGTGATAATAGTGGAGTCATTGCACAGGCTAAGGAGCCTAGATCACATCAAAAGTCAAAACATATACTTCGACAATATCACATTATGCGTGAGATCGTTGAAAGAGGTGATGTGAAGATATGCAAAGTGCACATGAATTTGAATATTGCTAATCCATTGACAAATCCTCTCCTGCAACCTAAGAATGAGACGCACACAAGAGCTATGGGTATTAGATACCTATGCCCTAGAGGCAATCATAGAGATGATTGTATCACGTCTATGTTTATGAGTTATAGAATAAATATTTATTATGTTCCTTGAATGAATCATCAGTTATAAAGATTAACAAGCATGTGACTTGTTGGCAAAGCTCTTTAATTTATATGATGTCGTTCTAAATGTATCCCTAGTCAAATGTCACTGGTCGGAACACTAGTGACTTATCGACTAGCACATGTATTGATTGGTGACCATATTTCCCCAGTCATAGATATAGGGACATCGAATCAATAATGTGAACACATGTTAGAGAACATGGTGTTGGATTGACCCACCTTGAGATACTATTGAGATTGTTATGATTCTATATGTCATCAGTTGGTCTCAAGCAATGATGATGTATAATCCTTAGAGCTAAGATCAGCATGGTTTCCTACATGTGTAATAGTGCACTTAGGGGTTGCCAAACACTACTCGTAACTGGGTAGTTATAAAGGTAGCTTTTGGGTATGCTATGAAACATGCGGATGGATGTGACTGGTTGGATATGGGATTTGCCCCTCCTAACATAACAGGAGATATATCTTTGGGCCCCTCGAAGTGGTCGGATACAGAAAGTGCACGGCCATGTGCCACTGGTAGTCGAAGAGTTCGACCAGATGAAGTTATCCGACACTTGATCGAGAAAGTATTGAACAGTCCATGGATGACATAATATATCACCTGGTGTTCAACCAGATATTGTGAGGCAAAGGGAGAATACATGAGTAGGTCAATTAGTTCGATCAGATACGGACTAGTCGTATGGAGATACGAGTTGGTCGTAGACTGGTTGAACATAATCACTAAGTGGTCGAAACCTGCTCGTAAGGAGTTACGAACTGATCGAGACTAAATTTGAGTGGGTCATATAGAGATACGAGCTGGTCGTTAGTGACAAGGACCTGATCGTAGATCATATTGCATTCAGGTTCGTCCGATATAATTTGTTTGTATTCGGGAATCGTTATGTCCTGCTAGGAACTGCTAACGACTCAAGGTCGGAAAGGGTTTTCGAGTCACAACCTGTTGGAGGAATATTCTATCCCCCTGTTAGTAGGACCCACTCCGTGCTGTGAACCTCGGCTCATCAAAACTGAAAATGTAGACACCTGGCAAAGACCATTTGTATCCTTCGCCTGTACCCGTAAAAGACTGTAATACCCCCATTGTATTCTTAGAATAGACAACCCCCGAGGGGCGTTATGGTCATTTGTACAGGCTTGGGAGCCTATAAATACCCCATGTATCCCTCCTCTCAAGGGGGGTCTCTTGAGCAATACATAACAGGAAGACGCTAGGTGAGCCTTCGGGAGGAACCCTCAGCCCCCGCAGGCCACCGACAGGAGTAGGGTGGTCCTCTTGGACCCCCGAACCTGTATAAATCCCCGTGTTACGCCCGCTCTTGTGGACGAAGGCCCGTAGCACGGTCGGCGTCCGCCCTCTTTTTTGTGTTTGGTTTTACACCATCAACATTGGCGCCGTCCGTGGAGAGCGTAGCTGATCAACAGAGGGCTATGGCTCCTACCAAGAACTACTCCAAGTCCACGAGGCCTCCTCTCATTCCAGAGCATAGGGAGCCCGCGGACGACCGGTCCGTTCCCCAAAGAAGCCCAAGGCATGGGTTATCTTCGGAGATCGGAGCTATTCATCCCAGGACAGACAACGTCCTGCGCATTCCCGGGCTGCCAGGCGTCCCCACCTCCATTGCACCAGCTGACGCGGTGTCTGGCCCACGGCAAGAGGCGCGAAATGTTGCTGAAGCTCCAGGGCCATCCACCGCTCCTGGGGGGCTCGGCGCTAATTGCAAAGCAATGGTGGAGGCAACCGCAAGGCGGTGGTGGACTACATGATGGCCACGATCGCACTCCCGGCCCCTCAAGACGTCTCCCACTCCAGCCACCGCCTTCGGTTCAAGTGGCCCGCACGACCCGCAGCGAGGATTTTTCTCTGAGGAGGGCCAGGAGGCATCCTTACAACCTCCTCCACTCACCCACGCGGTGCATGGCGGGGCTCCTTCATCGCCAATGCACCCACCAAACTACGGATGGGGAGGAGCTCAGCCCTTTCCATTGCAATTCATCCGTCGCCTCGACCTCAGGCCCGAGTTCATGCCTCGAACGGGCAGGCTCTCATGACCTCGCCTCCATGCTCCTCCGCCTGGGCAAATGCGCATGCACCCAAAGATGGTGAGTCAACTCCCCCCAGTAGGTGCTGGGCTCCATCCTCAAGGTGCTACATGGTCGGGGGCAACTAGGGAGCCCGTGAGGCCATAGGTTGCTCCCCCGGTGCCCCTCCAAAGACCTTGAGGCGGAAGGACCATTCCACCCGTCATGGCCCAAGTGCACTCATCAAGCCGTAAGATTCACATCAAGGAGGCCAGTGGCCGAGGCGGTCGAAGAGCATGTACTCTGCGGGCACTAGGCGTGTCCCGTGCCCAATCGGATCCGCCGGGAGTGTGGTCACCACCGCCATGAAGAAGAGGAAGTCAATCACTAATCTCCCAAATAGGATCAAGCCGCAAGTCGGCGCTGGCGCCTCAACTCGCCAATGCGCCAAGACCATCGTTCCGCCACTGGTCATCTAGCTCTTCCACTCAGAGAGCCCGCCATCGCTGTTGCCAAGCCATCGATCACCATCACACACAAGACGAAGGGACAGGGGCGTCCCAGAGACTGGGAATCCTCTCACAAGAGACATCTGCAAAACTCCTTTCCGACCGAAGTTCCGCCAGCCTAACCTCGGGCCTTACGATGGGGACTCTGACCCCATACAATTCTTGGAAGTATACTCCACGGCGATTCGGGCCGGGGGAGGTGGAGAAGTAGAGATGTGCAACTGCCTCCCGCTGTTCCTTTCCGGAACGGCACGTTCCTGGTTCTTCAACCAAAAGAAAGGCTCCATCTATTCTTGGGACCAGCTGAGGGAAGAGTTCAGTGCAAATTTCCAAGGAAGCTATAAGCGCCCTATGCTCCCCAACCAGCTCTTTACTGTCAAGCAACAAAAGGGTGAATCCACAAGAGAATTTCTTAAGCGCTTTTCCAATGTGAGAAGCCAAGTCGCAGATGCCCCAGACTCAATGGTCATAAATGCTTGCAAGGAAGGGCTACTCCCGAGAGAACTCAATCGCGCTTGGAGAGATCCCCGAGGGCGACCCATGAGCTCTTCGAGGTCGTGGAAAAATACGTCCGAGGGGAGGAAGATGACTGCCAAGAAGGACTTCGCCTCAAGATGAAAGCAGCTCCCTGGGAGGAGGTCAAAAGGCTCCTCCGGAAGAGGGGCAGGACCGGAGGATCAATCCGGTGTGACGCGACTCAAAAGTCCTCGTCATGACCGACGCACCTCACAGGAGGCGTGGTAGCAACTCCACCAGAGGACCCAAGAAGAATCGGGGCCTAAAGCCCATTTGAAGGGGCATACAGGTGAAGGCCGCAATGAAAAAAGAGGTGACCCAAATCAAGGAGGCGGACGGGTGTGCGTACCACAAGATGCGTGGGCATGATACAAATGAGTCCGCCAAGATATCTTGCATTGAAATAGCGAAGCTTCTCAAATGCACCACGAGCGCCACACGGATCGCCATCACGTCCATGACTCTGAGCGATGCCTCTTCAAGCAATTCCACCCCAAGACAGGCCCTTGGTGATCTACCCCGGCGTGCATGCAGGATGCCGAGCATGAACTCCTTTTCAAGCACCGCAAAGACAAGTAAACGCGTCATAATAGGGGCTCGGCCTCTGGGCATGCGTCCAAAGCGCCAACGAAAGAATGCGCCGGGAGGTCAATGTCGTGGGGCAGCTCCTCAAAGCATCCCTCCCAAGTGGGCAAACATTCCTCTTAGCTTCACAGCTGAGGATGCAAAGGGCTTAAGGTTCCCTCATGATGATGCCCTTTTACTAACCACCACAATATCCAATTGCGAGGTCTCCCGCATCCTTGTCGACGGAGGAAGCTCTGCAGATATACTCTATTTACGTGCACTCAAGGAACTATGGGAGTCTCGGGGAGGATATCATCATGGCATCCTGCTGCCATCCGATCGACCTCTCACTGGTTTCGTACCAGGAAAATCCATTCAACCCCTTGGGAGGATCGAGCTCCTCATGACATTTGGAACACAGGAGAATCACCGCACCGAAGTCGTCAGGTTCGACGTCGTTGACATCGAATCCCCATTCAATGCCATCATGGGAAGGGCAACTCCCAACCGCTTCTGCGCGGCGGTCCATCAAAACTACCTGTGCTTAAAGATACCAGGCCCTCGCGGGGTCATCTCCGTGAGGGGCGATCAAGACTTAGCTCACCGTCTATACCACAAAGCGGCAACTGACTCCGGCGACATCAACTTCCTCGAGACTAAGGAGTCAAACGAAGGAGCGCGCTCGCTTCTCTCACCAGGGAACACCAAGGACGTATCCCCCCCCCGGGGAGATGCTGTCTGAAGCCTCGCTCTGAGGGGGACTTGCACAAAGTATGACTCTTCGGGCAAGACGACCCGCGGTCTCTTAGAGTCGGGGTCGATCTTCCAAGAGAAGTGGAGAAAGAGCTCGTGAATTTCCTAAAATCCAATGCTGCCGTGTTCGCTTGGACACCGTCAGACATGGCCGGCATCCCTCGGGAGGTGATCCAACATCACCTCGCGGTGAGACCTGGATGCCTCGAAGAAAGCAAAAGCTTCGGAAGCTCTCTTCTGAACGGTGTCAGGCAATTAAAGATGAAATTGACAAGCTCTCAAGGGCCGGCCTCATTCGGGAGGTTTGGCATCCTGAATGGCTAGCTAATCCTGTTTTGGTAAAAAGTCTAGCGGCAAGTGGCGCATGTGCATCGACTTCACCGACCTCAACAAAGCATGTCCGAAGACCATTACCCACTCCACAAGATCGACCAACTCGTTGACTCCACCGCTGGGTGTGAGTTGATGAGTTTTTTAGATGCATACTCAGGGTATCATCAGTCCACATGGCGAAAGAAGACGAGGAAAAAACAAGCTTCATCACCCCTCAGAGGCGCTTTTCTGCTACTTATGCATGCCCTTTGGGTTGAAGAATCTTGGAGCCACTTTCCAACGTCTCGTCATCTCATCCTCAAGGACCACTAGGTCGCAATGTGGAGGTTTATGTCGATGTGACGCTTCGTGAAGAGCATTCAAGCTTAAATCGCATATTGAAGATTTCCAAGAGACATTCGTAACATCCCAAATGTATAATTAGGGTTAATCAAGTATAATTATATGTGTAGAAATTAAAACTTTTCTCACATCTTGAAAAACCCTAAAATCTTATGTAATTCTTGTCCAAGAGTTGTGTAATCCAAAAACACAAAGCTCTTGTTGACCAAAAATCAAACTCATTTTCAATTATCTTAAATCTTGTGTCAAACATTTGGAATATATTTTCCTTGGTCCCAAAAACTGATATGGGACCCCTTCGAAAAATATCATGAGTTATAACACTTGTTGATAATTTTTGGAGGCAAAACAATCCTTTAAACAACCTTCATGAATTTCCTGAGAAAATGCATTGCATAATAACCTCTGGAAATTTTATGCAAGTTGGTCTCATTGTCAACAAGCTCCAGTTAAAATTTCATCAAATTTGGAGTTCATTTGCTATCTCAAATAATTCTGCTAAGTTTCAATTTGTTAAAACTAAATTTAAAAGCCTACACTGCTCCTTGGGCTAGCCATATTCAAAGTTGGTCCAGCCCAACCATGTCCGCACCTCGGCAGACCTCATCTCCACTTGATCAAATGTAGTTGGATTTACATCCAACAGCCACGACCTCCTCATGATCAACACCGCAGGACCTCCCACCTCATGAGGTCATTGCTTGTTGGATCCGTGATCCACGGTCATGACCTCCCACGTGTGTTAAACCTCAAAGACCTCCTCGAGCCGTTAAACCATCGCAATGAGGTCATCCCATTTGTTGAGGTCGTAGCCATTGGATCAAATCCAACACCACGACCTCCTCCTCAACATACTCAACGGGTCATCCCACCTCACGTGAGGTCATAGCCCTTGGATCCAAGATCCATGGCCTCGACCTCCTCCCTCTTGTTAAACTAAACAAACCTTCCACCTAACCTGGGTCGTAGCCATTGGATCAAATCCAACAACTCACGACCTCCTGCGTTATCAAGCACTCACAACCTCCCCATCTTTTGTTGTGCACCGTTAGATTTAAAATCTCGGTCCACGACCTCCTTTGTCTCATGCGCACTGACCTCCCAGGCCAAGACGTGAGATCGTAGCCCTTAGATCTAAATCTAAAGGCCATGACCTCCCTTGTGCGTTGCAAGCTCAGACCTCCACCTCCTTTGATCGGAACCCTTAGATCTAAATCTAGCGGTCGACCTCCCTTGCTGTTAGCATCATATCGAACCTCCCGGTCATTGTGTGCCCTTGGATTTAAATCCAAAGGCCATGACCTCCCCTCATGTCTTTTGATCGCGTGCGGTTAAGTCCTCACCGGAGGTCCGCACTGCTGGATGGAGATCCAACGCTTTGGACCTCTGTCCCTTTTCCTCACGTGCGTTTTGACGATTAAATCGGAGGGCCACGACCTCCCATCCTTGATCGTGTGGTGGGACCTCCTCCCACCACTTAAAACATAACGGTTCAAAATGAGATCCGATGGTTAGGACCTCCCGGTGTCTTATCCAACGGTCATAAGGACCTCCTGTTCTTCTCCTTCCTCTGGCGCGCATGCGTGCTCTCGGCGGGAGTTAATGTCCACTTGTCCATCAGTCCTTTCAATGACTCTTTCGACCGCATTTAATGCAGTCGACTTTCCGCTCAGTCAGCAAGACCGCTCCCCTTGTCAACCTTTATGTCTTGTCCACCCATGGACCAACCCGTGGGCTAAGCTCACCATGGAGCTTAGCCCCAGCTCAAAACCTTCTCTCGGGCTATAAAGTATCCTTTGGGAGCCTCCTTGGCTTCCTTTACACCCAATTGATCTCGGTCTTGCACTTGTGCGTGGTGAGCTCCTCCTCACTCACTTCCTCACTTGGTGGCTGCCATTGTTGAGTCCTTGGAGCTCCTCGGTGGCACAAGAAGATCCAATGGCTTCCTTTTCAAACCCTTGTTCGCTTTTGCTCCCAACACCTCTTGGAAGTTATCCTCGACTTAGTTGTTTGGGCACTTTTCAAGGAGGACAAAGTGGAGCTGAGGCGGTGTCTTGGGCGGTGAAGCTTCACCGTCTTCCCAACTCCGGTCATCACCTCCACGACCTCCCGGCACCTTAGGACCTCCGTACTCCTCCTGTAGTCCTTTAGATCTTTGGCACCCGCATGAATGATTTTATGGAGCTTTTCTTGGCACAAGCTTGAATGTTGCGCGGAGCTGCTTTTTGCATTTTCGTGTTTGGCCGTGCTGGTCATCTTTTGCCCTCTCCGGCTCGCCGGCGTTCAAAGCCGCCGTCGCCGTCGAGAGGAGGTCCACTGGGTGCGCAACGTTATTGTGCACTCAGTGGTATCATTGGACCTCACCGGCGAGCTCTACATCGCCGGCGAGGATCACTTCTTCACGCTCGGGATTTTGTCGGACGTCCCGAGCGTGTCATTGTCGTTTTTAGGACATAAATTCACCGTTTTAAATGCCCAATCATCGCAATCATTGGTGTCTTAACCGCCATTAACCCCGCCCCTTTGCGCGATTAAAACCCTCGCGCGGACCTCCTCGTGGTCCCGCGCATTTATCTCATGTCCAAAGCTCGTGGCGTTGGGTGCAGGGCGCCCGCACCTCCTCCGAGGAGATCTGGCGCCCAAGACCTCCCCTTGCGTAATCATGGCCGTCCAGACCTCCCTGGAGGTCTGTAACGTTTAGACCTCCCTTAGACCTCCCCTAGGTTGTCTCAGCCGTTCATGACCTCCCCGGGTAGATCTTGACCGTCAAGGTCCTCCTCGACGATCTGAACCATCGAGGACCTCCTTGGAACATCTGGACCGTCCAGGACCTCCTGTGAGGTCTTGACGATGTAGATCTTTCCTCGGGAGATCTTGATAGTTTGGACCTTCCTTTGGAAGATCTCAACCGCTGAGGACCTCCCTTTAGATCTGGTCCGTTCCGGACCTCCTTCTGTGTTGTGGTCCGTTGGATCTCCCATCTACGACCACGACCTCCCCTCACCTCGCGCATGTGAGTTGCTAAGAGGTCCAGACCTCTGGACTTTCACGTCTTGGCGTGTGTGATGTTCTCTGGAGATCTTGAGCCGTTGGATTTAAGATCGGTGGCTCACGTCCTCCCATACCCTTGTGAGTTTTAGAAATTCCAAAGAGGTCTTAGTTAAACCTGAAATAAGGTATAGACTTTAGAATTTCATATCTCTTTCATTTTAATTCCAAATGAGGTCATTCAAATTGTGTTAGCTCTGTCTTGAACTTGACTTTAATCCAAAAATGATTGTAAGTTGAGTTCAGCTCCAGAGCACAGATTTGCCATTAGATTTTAAAACCAACTTTAAAATGTGCACTTAAATCAATGCTTAACTTGTAAAATACATAACTAATGCTCTATAGATTATTTTTGGGTGAGACCAACTTTGTTGGTTTCCTCTCTTAGTGAACTCACTGTGAAAATTAGTTTTGAGCATGTTGCTGTTAGGAAATGAGGACTTGTGCATTATAATTTTGTTCAAGTTCTTGTTTTTGAAAATTTATAGAAAGTGCAATATAGCTCCAAATGAGATGAACTCAATTGTGTTATTCATCTCATGAGGTGCTGGTTTTACAGTAAAATTTCAGCTTCACTGCTGTTCTAGAAAATGTTGCCTCATAATTAAATTAGTGAATAGTGCAGTTTGGTATTTTAGTAGGCTGAGCAGAATTGATTTCATCATATCTTTTGCATTGAGAATCCAAATCAATTGGTTCTTGTTGCTAAATTCATGATAAATCATTGTCTTGCTGCTGTAAAATTTTCAGAGAATTTGGAGTTCGTTTGTTGTGCTGTCTTTGTTGCCTTTTTCGTCGTTCTTATCGGTTCTTTATCGCTTTTCCGTTAGGTTTCGACATTTGTGGTGATCCCGAGAGCGACCCTCTGCCACAATTTGACCACCAGCAACAAGGCAAGCAGTTTGACCATTTCCATCATTGTCCCATTACTTTAAAGCTTAATACTTTGTTTTACTTCTATGTATGCATGCTACTTTGTGTTAAATGTAAGCTAGCAAGCCTATAGTTGCATGATCTGTAGGAATTGTTTATCCTCTACTACCATGAGCCTAGGTTATTTGCTGTGGTGGGAGCTCGTTGGATGAGCTCTTATCACTTAGTAGTTTCGATGTAAATTGCTTAGACATGCTTAGTTATCGGTAGAAATGGGCGATCATCGACTTAGTCGATGGTCTTGATCACTCAAAATGATTATTACTCCTATATGTCCAGCACTTGTGCTTTGATTAATTGTAAAATCAAAAACTGAAAATAAAAGATTGATTTAGACTTGGGCATATTGGATGGATGGTGCGGTTTTTGGATGTGGTGGTATGCAGGGTCCCTAAGGACCGAGTACTTGGGTCACTAAGCCAAGCGATTTGGCGTACTAACCACGCTGAGGCATATGGAACCCCTCTTGACTAAGTACTCTAGGAGGTGTTAATTATGAGCGAGCTCGGTTGGTGTGTTTTCAAAAACAAATGTATATGTATAGTGTGGGAGGGAGCATTAGCTTAGGGAAGGTTGTGATGTCTCCTTCTCCCGTGGGTTGTGCAGCTCGTAATTAGCATTCATCCTTTGGAAAGGTCTCGTAGGACTTAGCCGTGCACAAGCACACCTTCTAAGTGTGCGTAAAGGAAAGGCGATGCGGCGTGTGGGTGCAGTGGTACACCTGCGAGGATAAAACTATTGAATAGCCTCGTCCTAGGTTATGGACATGCTTGGTAAGGTCGTTCAAGACTAGACTACAACCTTTAATTAAAACTTGACATGGTTGGTATGAGCGGGAGTTCATGCTATTGTTGTGGTGACTTGGGTTAGTCACTTCGAGTGATTGTTCTTGTTGTTGTTATTATGTTATTATCTCGTTGTTACTTCAACATTTAAAATGCTTTGTCAAATTGCCTTCAATCTATTATGTTATTGCAAATAAATGTTGCTTTATGCTAAAATGAGTCCAAAGCCTCATCCACTTAAATAAAGCTTGCATGTAGCTATTTATAGTTCTGTTATCTCACACGTAAGTCTTGCGGAGTACTTTATGTACTCATCTCGCGCGTGGTTGTGGCAATTTTGTGGCTTTTGTTGCAGAGGAAGAAGGAGAGCTCCAAGAGCCTCTCTTTTGTGCTACGTGTTGCGCTTTCTTGACGACTAGCTTGGCGGTCGGTCGATGCCTAGGGGTTAAGGCACACTGATTGGCTTTGTGTTATAGCCATCTTTATGGCACTTTTGCTTCATTGTTATCTTTGTAGAATTGTTGCTATTTGGCCTAAGGGCCTCTCTTTGTAATATCTATTCCATATTAATATTAACTTCGGTTTGTTGCTTATGTTCTATGTGTTGTATGGAATTGATACATTCTTTTGTTGTGAGGTATGTATCTTGCATGCAGGAAGTATACATCTCTCGAGACCGGTTTATTTGGTTGATAATACTAGGGTCAATCGGATGACTAAGTATTATGAGCCTAATAAACGTCGAGTCTCTAAAAGTTGGTATCGAGCCATCTTGACCGTAATAACGCAAGCTTGGTCATCCTTAGGATATTTTGAAAACCTATTTTCAAAGCATCAAATGAGTTTTGAAAGCTTAGGTAAATTCTCGGATTTTATTCCTTACCTATCTTAGCTTTCTCTTCTCATCCCACTCTAATTTGAGTTTTAAAAGTTGTTTTCCTCTCTTCCTTCTACAAAATAGTTGTTATCGATTAACACTGGGTTTTGGGAGAACCAATGAGATTGGCAAATTGAAGTGTGAGCTGCCCACTACAAGGTTTTGAAGTTACGGAGTCGGTGATTCGACAAGGAGCTTGGATCTAAACACGGACAGCAAGCATCAAATTTCCTGACAGCAGTCTCAAAGGTGTCTAATTAGGATAGATAATGAGAGGTTAATCAACTAAAACTTGTGGGAATAAAAGGGTAAGATGTGATACTAGTTAGCTAAGTATCTAACACTTATTTCGCTGATTTAACCTTGCTCTTTAGTAGCATTAGCTCTCACCTTACAATCTGATTTTTGATCTTCTCGACCAATTACTCGTTCATTCAATACGGGTTAGTTGAGTTGAGAAGTTGAGCCTTCGCTTTGGTGTTTCTTGGCTGTTTTAGAGTCTTTTAGAAGCTTTTTAAAGTTTAAATACTACGCTGTTTTGGCTTTCGTTTGGGGTGATATTCCATTCCCTAGTCGATCGCTTTTGCTTTCTTTAAGGCTTTGTTTTTGGGTCTAGTTGCTAACCAAAATTCCTTGTAACAGATGGCGGGCCTTTTCGTAGCGGCCAAGGCGATCATTGGTCCGGACGAGGCTTCCTCCTCCTCCGACCATGGCCGAGGTTCTTCTTCAGATCGGCGCAACCGCGGATGACCGGAGAGTTCTCTTGGGCGTCATCGCGCGCAACACCACCGCACTTACGGAGCTTGGGATCCGGGCAAGGAATGCCCATCGGCCAGCGTGGAGGACTCGCGGAGTTTCTTCGTACTCAGCCCCTACCTTTTCGGTCGAGGACCCTTTGGATGCGAGACGATTGGCCGTCTTGTGGAGCGTAAGCTCAGATCGCGCATGCCAAGAACACGAGAAGGCGCTGTCAGATCGCACCACCGGAGGGTGCAGCTTTGTCATGGTGGGAGAGCTTTCTCGCCATGCAGCCCGTGGATCACACCGTCTCTTGGGAGGAGTTTCGTACTGCCTTCCGTCGGGCTCACATCCCTGCCGGCTTGATGGAGATCAAGAAGCAGGAGTTTCTTGCGCTCAAGCAAGGGCGTAGCTCAGTCATGGAGTATGTCTACGAGTTCAACCATCTAGCTCGTTATGCTCCTGAGGATGTGGCCACTGATATGGCTAAGCAGGCCAAGTTCAGGCGTGGCTTGTCTGAGGAGCTGAAGGACAAGCTATCCATTGTCGACTTTCCTGATTTTCAGACCTTGGTCGACAAGGCCATCGTCGCTGAGCATGCGGCTCGAGAGCTTATGGACTCCATAGCGCAAGTGGGAGGCCCATAAGTCATCGAGGCGAGTTCTTCCGTCCCGCTTGAGGCGATCTCGAAGTACCATCTCACTCTTGGCGCCCCGAGGTCACCTGCCCTGTTCCTCGTCCTTCGCAGCCGTGTCTCGATCCGTGCACTGCGAGTCGTGAGAGGCCCCGCAACCAGGCTGCCGGGTCACATGTTTCTCATGCAACGGAAGGGGCATTATGCGAACCAATGCCCTAAGAAGACGAGGCGACCCCTCGTCCTAATGGAGGACGGGCGAGAGGTGGTGCGGCTCGGGACGGAAGATCGTCCGGCTACCCAAGGCGTGGGTAGTGGTCGCGTCAACGCCATCACCACGAGAGGAGGCTCAGAGGCACCCGACGCGTCGTGCTAGGTACACTTTCGTTAACTCTCATCCCGCTCTTTGTTTTGTTTGATTCAGAGCATCTCATTCATTTGTTTACGAGTCTTTTCTGCTATCGGAGAGCTTCTTTTCTCTCCATTGTCGGTCCCGCTCTCATTCGCTCTCTGGTTGGAGTTGAGAGCCGAATCTGAGTGTAGGATGTCCCTATCGAGATCGAAGGCGAGGTTTCTTAGCAAACCTTATCCTTCTCCATTCAGCGAGTCTTGATGTGATTCTTGGCATGGATTGGTTGTCCCAAAGACATGGGGCAAATCGATTCGCCAGAAGCTCATCTCTCTATCTAGTCCCTCGGCGGCGGGTTAAGCTTTTATGAAGTCGCTAGATCCGCATCTCTTGGCGCTTGAAGCGAAGCCGCTCTAGATATTAGCGAAGTCCCAGCAGTTTGTGACTTTGTTGATGTCTTTCCCGCGATCTTCGGGATGCCACCCGCTCGAGACCTCGAGTTTGTCATTGAGTTGGCTCCTGTACCGCCCCTATCTCAAAGAGGCCTTATCGGATGCCACCGAGCGAGTTGGTAGAATTGAAGAAGCGATTAAGTGAGCTGCAAGAGAAGGGTTTCATTCGCCTAGCTCATCTCCTTGGGGTTGTCCAAAGAATCTTCGTAAAGAAGAAGGGCGGTACTTTATGATAAGTCGTCGATTATCGCCCACTTAATGAAGTGATGATAAAGAACAAGTATCCATTGCCCGCGACGCGATCTCTTCGATCAATTGACCGGAGCTCGAGTTTTCTCCAAGATTGATTTGAGAGTGGGATATCATCGAGTTCGGATTCGCCTGAGGATATTCCAAAACGGCGTTCTCTACTCGCTTCTGGCTTGTACGAGTACCTTTGTCATGTCGTTCGCTTAACCAATGCTCTGCCTTGTTCATGAACCTCATGAATTCGGTATTCATGGAGTATTTGGATAAGTTTGTCGTGGTCTTCATCGATGATATTCTTATCTATTCCAAGAACGATGAGGATCATGCCGAGCATCTGAAGCTTGTGTTAGGCAAGCTACGTGAGCACCATTATGCGCAAGTTCGCAAGTGTGCGTTCTGGTTGAAGGAAGTGGCTTTCTTAGGCCATATTCTTTCAGCGGGAGGCGTAGCTGTTGATCCTAGCAAGGTCACCGATGTTCTTTCATGGAGTCCGCCCACTTCGGTCACCGAAGTGCGGAGTTTTCTTGGTTTAGCGGGATATTATCGCCGCTTTATCGAGAACTTCTCCAAGATCGCTGGCCGATGACGGAGTTGCTCAAGAAGGACAAGAAGTTCTTGTGGTCTGATGCTTGCATGGCAAGTTTCCATATACTCAAGAAGCGTTTGACCACCGCTCCCATTCTTGTTCTTCCTGATATCCATCGCAGCTTCGATATCTTTTGCGATGCTTCTCGTCGAGGCCTCGGTTGTGTCCTTATGCAAGAAGGCAAGGTAGTGGCCTATGCATCAAGGCAATTGAGACCTCATGAACTCAACTACCCTACTCATGATTTGGAGTTGGCTGCTGTGATTCATGCACTTAAGATTTGGCGACATTACCTAATCGGTGTCGTTGTGAAGTGTATTCGGATCACAAGAGCCTCAAGTACTTGTTCACCCAACCTGACCCAACCTCGGGCAAAGGAGATGGTTGGAGTTGATCAAGGATTATGATATGGGTATTCACTACCATCCGGGCAAGGCTAATGTCGTTCTTGATGCGCTTAGTCATAAGCGCATTGTAATGCCTTAGTGCTCAAGGAGCATTAGCCCTCTCTTCTCGAGGCATTCCAAATAGTCTCAACTTGGAGATAGTTGAGCATGGATCTCTCTTTGCCATGGTTGTGCAACCAACCTTGGTGGATCGGATCAAGTCCGCCCGGCAATGGATGTTGGAGTGAGCCACATTAAGGCAAATGTCAAGAACGGAACGACCAAGTGCTTCTCGAGGATGAGCATGGCGTCGTGAGGTTCGGACAACGCCTTGTGGTTCCAAAGGACATGGAGTTGCGGAATTTAATCCTCCGCGAAGCCCATGATTCGCCTTTATCCATTCATCCCGGGGCCACAAAGATGTATCAAGATCTCCGCCAGAGATTTTGGTGGACCCGAATGAAGAGGGAGATCGCGAAGTTCGTTGCCGAGTGCGACGTGTGTCGTCGTGTCAAGGCCGAGCATCAGCGTCCTGCTGGACTGCTTCAGCCTTTGCCAATTCCTGAGTGGAAGTGGGATTCGATCGGAATGGATTTCATCACCGGTCTACCCACGTCCCCGAAGAAGAATGATGCCATTTGGGTCGTCATCGATCGATTGACTAAGGTGGCACATTTCCTTCCGTCAAGACCGAACTTGGTAGGTCTTTTGGCGGAACTCTATATCGCCAAGCATCGTGAGTTTGCACGGTGTGCAAGACGATTGTGTCGGATCGTGGATCCTTTTCACGCCTCGTTTTGGCATAGCTTGCAAGAGGCTATGGGCACTCGTCTTACCTTTAGCACGGCATATCATCCCCAAACTGATGGTCAGACCGAGAGGGTCAACCAAGTTTTGGAAGACATGCTTCGTGCTTGTGTCCTTTCATATGGGAAGCATTGGGAGAAATGCTTGCCATTCGCCGAGTTTTCTTATAACAACGCTTTTACAGCAGCCTCTCGGCATGGCACCATTTGAGGCCTTATACGGGAGAAAGTGTAGAACCCCGTTGAACTGGTCAGAGACCGGTGAGAGACCTCTCTTTGGCCCGGACTCAATCAATGAGGCCGAGCGCCAAGTCCAGCTTATTCGTGAGCGTTTGCGCACAGCTCAATCCAGGCAAAAGAGCTATGCGGATCGCCGTCGACGTGAGTTACGTTTTGAGCCTAATGACTTTGTTTATCTCAAAGTCTCTCCTTTGAAGGGCCATCAACGTTTCGGCGTCAAGGGCAAGTTGGCTCCTCGATATGTCGGTCCCTACCGCGTTATCGAGAAGAAGGGAGCTGTTGCCTATAAGTTGGAGTTGCCAGCTGCACTTGAGGGGGTACATGATGTTTTCCATGTGTCCCAGCTTAAGAAGTGCCTCCGTGTTCCAACTGAGGAAGCTCCGTTGGAAACCCTCGATGTCCAGGAAGATTTGACCTATCGCGAGCACCCCTGCTCACAGCTCGATGAGTCTGAACGAAGGACAAGGAATAAGACCATCAAGTTCCTTAAAGTTCAGTGGTCAAACCATTCTGAGGATGAGGCTACTTGGGAAAGAGAAGATCGTCTGCGTGCGGACTATCCATCTTTCTTTACCGAGTGAGCCAAATCTCGGGACGAGATTTCTGTAAGGGGGAGAGATTTTGTAACATCCCAAATGTATAATTAGGGTTAATCAAGTATAATTATATGTGTAGAAATTAAAACTTTTTCTCACATCTTGAAAAACCCTAAAATCTTATGTAATTCTTGTCCAAGAGTTGTGTAATCCAAAAACACAAAGCTCTTGTTGACCAAAAATCAAACTCATTTTCCAATTATCTTAAATCTTGTGTCAAACATTTGGAATATATTTTCCTTGGTCCCAAAACTGATATGGGACCCTTCTAAAAATATCATGAGTTATAACACTTGTTGATAATTTTGGAGGCAAAACAATCCTTTAAACAACCTTCATGAATTTCCTGAGAAAAATGCATTGCATAATAACCTCTGGAAATTTTATGCAAGGTTGATCTCATTGTCAGCAAGCTCCAGTTAAAATTTCATCAAATTTGGAGTTCATTTGCTATCTCAAATAATTCTGCTAAGTTTCATTTGTTAAAACTAAATTTAAAAGCCTACACTGTTCCTTGGGCTAGCCATATTCAAAGTTGGTCCAGCCCAACCATGTCTGCACCTCAATAGACCTCATCTCCACTTGATCAAATGCGGTGTTGGATTTACATCCAACACCCACGACCTCCTCCGCGATCAACACCGCAAGGACCTCCCACCTCATGAGGTCATTGCCGTTGGATCCGTGATCCATGGTCATGACCTCCCTCGTGTGTTAAACCTCAAAGACCTCCTCGAGTACATTAAACCATCGCAGCGAGGTCATCCCACCTTGTTGAGGTCGTGGCCATTGGATCAAATCCAACGACCACGACCTCCTCCTCAACATACTCAACAGGTCATCCCATTTCCACGTGAGGTCATAGCCCTTGGATCCAAGATCCATGGCCCGACCTCCTCCTCTCAACCTAAACTAAACAAACCTTCCACCTAACCTAGGTCGTAGCCATTGGATCAAATCCAACGACTCACGACCTCCTGCGCTATCAAGCACTCACAACCTCCCCATCTTTTGTTGTGCACGTTAGATTAAAATCTCACGGTCACGACCTCCTTTGTCTCATGCGCACAGACCTCCCAACAAGACGTGAGATCGTAGCCCTTAGATCTAAATCTAAAGGCCATGACCTCCCTTGTGCGTGCAAGCTCAGACCTCCACCTCCTTTGATCGGAACCCTTAGATCTAAATCTAGCGGTCCCGACCTCCCTTGCTCTGCTGCGCATCATATCGAGACCTCCCGGTCATTGTGTGCCCTTGGATTTAAATCCAAAGGCCATGACCTCCCCTCATGTCTTTTGATCGCGTGCGTTAAGTCCTCACTGAGGTCCGCACTGCTGGATGGAGATCCAACGCTTTGGACCTCTGTCCCTTTTCCTCATGTGCGTTTTGCGATTAAAAATCGGAGGCCACGACCTCCCCATCCTTGATCGTGTGGTGGGACCTCCTCCCGGCCACTTAAAACATAACGGTTCAAAATGAGATCCGATGGTTAGGACCTCCCTGTGTCTTATCCAACGGTCATAAGGACCTCCCTGTTCTTCTCCTTCCTCTGGCGCATGCGTGCTCGAGCGGGGAGTTAATGTCCAGCTTGCCCATCTGGTCCTTTCATGACTCTTTCTTGACCGCATTTAATCTGCAGTCGACTTCCGCTTCAGTCAAGACACTGACGCCTCCCTTGTCAACCTTTATGTCTTGTCCACCCATGGACCAACCCGTGGGCTAAGCTCACCATGGAGCTTAGCCCCAGCTCAAAACCTTCTCTCGGGCTATAAAGTATCCTTTGGGAGCCTCCTTGGCTTCCTTTACACCCAATTGATCTCGGTCTTGCACTTGTGCGTGGTGAGCTCCTCCTCACTCACTTCCTCCTTGGTGGCTGCCATTGTTGAGTCCTTGGAGCTCCTCGGTGGCACAAGAAGATCCATGGCTTCCTTTTCAAACCCTTGTTCGCTTTTGCTCCCAACACCTCTTGGAAGTTATCCTGACTTAGTTGTTTGGGCACTTTTCAAGGAGGACAAAGTGGAGCTGGAGCCGGTGTCTTGGGCGGTGAAGCTTCACTGTCTTCCCCAACTCCGGTCATCACCTCCACGACCTCCCGGACCTTAGGACCTCCTGTACTCCTCTGTAGTCCTTTAGATGCTGGCACCCGCATGAATGATTTTGCGGAGCTTTTCTTGGCACAAGCTTGAATGTTGCGCGGAGCTCGCTTTTTGCATTTTCGTGTTTGGCCGTCTTGGTCATCTTTGCCCTCTCGGCTCGCGGCGTTCAAAGCCGCCGTCGCCGCCGAGAGGAGGTCCACTGGTGCAACGTTATTGTGCACTCGGTGGTATCATTGGACCTCACCGGCGAGCTCTACATCGCCGCGAGATCACTTCTTCACGCCGGGATTTTGTCGGACGTCCGGCGTGTCATTGTCGTTTTAGGACATAAATTCACCGTTTAAATGCCCAATCATCGCAATCATTGGTGTCTTAACGCCATTAACCCCGCCCCTTTGCGCGCATTAAAACCCTCGCGCAGCGGACCTCCTCATGGTCCCGCCACGCATTTATCTCATGTCCAAAGCTCGTGCGGCGTTGGTGCAGGGACGTCCGGACCTCCTCCGAGGAGATCTGGGCGTCCAAGACCTCCCTTGCGTAATCATGGCCGCCCAGACCTCCACGGAGGTGCAGAACGTTAGACCTCCCTTAGACCTCCCTAGGTTGTCTCGGCCGTTCATGACCTCCCGGGTAGATCTTGACCGTCAAGGTCCTCCCTCGACGATCTGAACCATCGAGGACCTCCTTGGAACATCTGGACCGTCCAGACCTCCCCGTGAGGTCTTGACGATGTAGATCTTTCCTCCGGGAGATCTTGATAGTTTGGACCTTCCTTTGGAAGATCTCAACCGCTGAGGACCTCCCCTTTAGATCTGGTCCGTTCCGGACCTCCCTTCTGTGTTGTGGTCCGTTGGATCTCCCATCTACTGCCACGACCTCCCCTCACCTCGCGCATGTGAGTTGCTAAGAGGTCCAGACCTCTGGACTTTCACGTCTTGCGTGTGTGATGTTCTCTGGAGATCTTGAGCCGTTGGATTTAAGATCGGTGGCTCACGCCCTCCCATACCCTTGTGAGTTTTAGAAATTCCAAGAGGTCTTAGTTAAACTGAAATAAGGTATAGACTTTAGAATTTCATATCTCTTTCATTTTAATTCCAAATGAGGTCATTCAAATTGTGTTAGCTCTGTCTTGAACTTGACTTTAATCCAAAAATGATTGTAAGTTGAGTTCAGCTCCAGAGCACAGTTTGCCATTAGATTTTAAAACCAACTTTAAAATGTGCACTTAAATCAATGCTTAACTTGTAAAATACATAACTAATGCTCTATAGATTATTTTTGGGTGAGACCAACTTTGTTGGTTTCCTCTCTTAGTGAACTCACTGTGAAAATTAGTTTTGAGCATGTTGCTGTTAGGAAAATGAGGACTTGTGCATTATAATTTTGTTCAAGTTCTTGTTTTTGAAAATTTATAGAAAGTGCAATATAGCTCCAAATGAGATGAACTCAATTGTGTTATTCATCTCATGAGGTGCTGGTTTTACAGTAAAAATTTCAGCTTCACTGCTGTTCTAGAAAATGTTGCCTCATAATTAAATTAGTGAATAGTGCAGTTTGGTATTTTAGTAGGCTGAGCAGAATTGATTTCATCATATCTTTTGCATTGAGAATCCAAATCAATTGGTTCTTGTTGCTAAATTCATGATAAATCATTGTCTTGCTGCTGTAAAATTTTCAGAGAATTTGGAGTTCGTTTGTTGTGCTATCTTTGTTGCCTTTAAATCGTTCTTATCGGTTCTTTATCGCTTTTCCGTTAGGTTTCGACATTTGTGGTGATCCCGAGAGCGACCCTCTACCACAATTTGACCACCAGCAACAAGGCAAGCAGTTTGACCATTTCCATCGTTGTCCCATTACTTTAAAGCTTAATACTTTGTTTTACTTCTATGTATGCATGCTACTTTGTGTTAAATGTCGCTAGCGAGCCTATAGTTGCATGATCTGTAGGAATTGTTTATCCTCTACTACCATGAGCCTAGGTTATTTGCTGTGGTGGGAGCTCGTTGGATGAGCTCTTATCACTTAGTAGTTTCGATGTAAATTGCTTAGACATGCCTAGTTATCGGTAGAAATGGGCGATCATCGACTTAGTCGATGGTCTTGATCACTCAAAATGATTATTACTCCTATATGTCCAGCACTTGTGCTTTGATTAATTGTAAAATCAAAAACTGAAAATAAAAGATTGATTTAGACTTGGGCATATTGGATGGATGGTGCGGTTTTGGATGTGGTGGTATGCCTGGTCCCTAAGGACCGAGTACTTGGGTCACTAAGCCAAGCGATTTGGCGTACTAACCACGCTGAGGCATATGGAACCCCTCTTGACTAAGTACTCTAGGAGGTGTTAATTATGAGCGAGCTCGGTTGGTGTGTTTTCAAAAACAAATGTATATGTATAGTGTGGGAGGGAGCATTAGCTTAGGGAAGGTTGTGATGTCTCCTTCTCCCGTGGGTTGTGCAGCTCGTAATTAGCATTCATCCTTTGGAAAGGTCTCGTAGGACTTAGCCGTGCAAGACACCTTCTAAGTGTGCGTAAAGGAAAGGCGGTGCGACGTGTGGGTACAGTGGTACACCTGCAGGATAAAACTATTGAATAGCCTCGCCCTAGGTTATGGACATGCTTGGTAAGGTCGTTCAAGACTAGACTACAACCTTTAATTAAAACTTGACATGGTTGGTATGAACGGGAGTTCATGCTATTGTTGTGGTGACTTGGGTTAGTCACTTCGAGATTGTTCTTGTTGTTGTTATTATGTTATTATCTCGTTGTTACTTCAACATTTAAAAATGCTTTGCCAAATTGCCTTCAATCTATTATGTTATTGCAAATAAATGTTGCTTTATGCTAAAATGAGTCCAAAGCCTCATCCACTTAAATAAAGCTTGCATGTAGCTATTTATAGTTCTGTTATCTCACACGTAAGTCTTGCGGAGTACTTTATGTACTCATCGCGTGGTTGTGGCAATTTTGTGGCTTTTGTTGCAGAGGAAGAAGGAGAGCTCCAAGAGCCTCTCTTTTGTGCTACGTGTTGCGCTTTCTTGACGACTAGCTTGGCGGTCGGTCGATGCCTAGGGGTTAAGGCACACCGATTGGCTTTGTGTTATAGCCATCTTTATGGCACTTTTGCTTCATTGTTATCTTTGTAGAATTGTTGCTATTTGGCCTAAGGGCCTCTCTTTTGTAATATCTATTCCATATTAATATTAACTTCGGTTTGTTGCTTATGTTCTATGTGTTGTATGGAATTGATACATTCTTTTGTTGTGAGGTATGTATACCGCATTCAGGAAGTATACATCTCTCGAGACCGGTTTATTTGGTTGATAATACTAGGGTCAATCGGATGACTAAGTATTATGAGCCTAATAAACATCGGGGTCTCACACATTCACCAACCTTCGCAAGTTCGGCGTCAAACTAAACCCCAAAAAATGCGCCTTCGGGGTAAAGGGAGGAAAGCTCCTAGGGTTCCTGGTCTCACAGCGGGGGATCGAAGCCAATCCTGAAAAAATTCACGCAATCCTTGACATGGAACCACCCCGCTCCACCAAAGACGTCCAGCGCCTCATGGGGCGCATGGCCGCGCTCGGACGCTTCCTGTCACGTTCGGGGAAAAGGGCCTCCCCTTCTTCAAGATTCTCCGTAGGCTTGAAGGCTTCCTATGGACCGATGAAGCCCAGAAGGCCTTCGAAAACCTAAAAGCCTACCTGGCAGCCCCTCCACTCCTCACAAGTCCAAGACCAGGAGATGTGCTACTCCTATACCTCGCTACAACCCCTGTCGCGGTGAGCGCCGTCCTAGTCAAGGAAAAAGAAGGAATTCAACACCCGGTATATTATGTCAGCGAAGCCCTGGCAGGAGCAAAGACAAGGTACACAGAAATAGAGAAAATATGCTATGCTCTGCTTATGGCTTCAAGAAAGCTTCGTCACTACTTTCTGGGATATTCTATCACTGTTCCAACAAGCTACCCCCTCAATGAGGTGATGAGGAACAAAGAGGCCACAGGAAGGATAGCAAAATGGGCCACGGAGCTAGCACCTTTCTCTCTCAAGCTCGTGGGGAGAACTTCTATCAAATCTCAGATCCTTGCCGATTTCGTGGCTGAATGGACTGCATCCCCAGTCGACCATGAAGCACCAGCAAGCACCCTAAACACCCCTAGCAAGCATTGGACGTTATACTTCGATGGGTCCAAGCGTCTGGCGAGGGGGGTGCAAAGGTCGTCTTAGTAAGCCCTAAGGAAGGCACTTGAGTCTGCTGCCCACTTATCCTTTAACCCCACAAACAATGTGGCGAGTATGAAGTATTACTCTTAGGTCTATGCCTTGCTAAGGCCATGGGCGTCCGACACCTTCTCATCTTAGGGATTCCTAGTTGGTTGTCAATCGGATGGATAAAACATATCGCTGCCTTGATCAAAAATGGCCAAATACTTGGACAAAGTAAGGAAGATGGAATGCCACTTTGCGGACTTGAAGCTCGTCGGATCCCCCGGAGATAATCACCGAAAGCGCACCGCCTGGCTCGTCTGCATTGAGTTCTCGAGAACCCTTCCTCCGAAGTCTTCTTTGAAGTGTTAAAACGCCATCGATGGAAGAAGTGGCTAATCGAACTACCCCCAAAGGTCAACGAGACTTGGTCCTTCCTCCCTCCTGGATGACTCCCATCATCAAGTGCATACAGGGAGAAGAAGAGCCTGAGGATGCAGTAATGGCCTGTAGGCTACACTCCAAAGCCAAGGCTTACGTGATCATTGAAGGAAAGCTTTACAAGCGCGGAGCATCCGCCCTTCTCAAGTGTGTCACAAGAGAAGAAGGCATTTCTCTTCTCCTTGATGTGCATGAGGGCCTCTGCGGCTCTCACATTGCGCCAAGTGCAACCGCAGCCAAAGCCCTCCGTCAAGGCTTCTATTGGCCCACGATGGTGCAAGATGCCCTCGACGTCCTCAAGACATGCAAGGGGTGCCAAAGGATGGCAGCCAACCACAACGCTCCTACTAGCCCTCTTTGCACCATACCGATCACTTGGCCGTTTGCCCAATGGGGAATGGACCTACTCGGGCCATTCCCACCTGGCAAGGGGGGCTACAAGCATGTGGTGGTATCAGTGGATTACTTCACCAAGTGGGTGGAGGCGGAACCCTTAGCCTCCATCACATCTCGTTCCATACAGAAGTTCTTTTGGAAGAATGTTGTGTGTCGCTTCGGGGTTCCCAAGGAACTCACAGTGGACAACGGCACACAGTTTGATGCCTCCCTTTAGGGATTTCTGTGACTCCATTGGGACCACCCTTTGCTTCAGACGTGGCTCACCCAAAACCAATCTGGCCGTGGAAAGAGCTAATGGGCTAATTCTGCAAGGCATACGACGTCGTCTCGAGGCAAGTGCCCTCAAACGAGGAACTTGGGCGGAGGAGCTCCTCAGCGTCCTATGGGGATTACGCACAACTCCTAGTCGTGCCACTGGGAGAATTTCGTTCTCGCTCGTGTATGCAAGTGGTGTCCTCCTCGCTGAAATCCACCACCGCTCCTCCGAGTGGAAATGCTCTCGGGGCCATCACCGTTAGCTTCACCCAAAATGAGGACAACCACAGGATTGAGGTGGACTTCGTTGAGAGATCCGCGACCAAGCCCTCCTCAAGCATGCCGCCATACAAGCGAGGCCGCCTGGGTTCTACAACAGCAGGGTGAAGGAACGTGTTTTTCTACTTGGCGACCTTGTCCTCAAAAGGGTCACCGACCCGACGGCTCAAGGGAAACTTCACCCCAAGTGGGAAGGGCCCTACCACGTCTCCTCAGTCCTAGGATCAGGCGCTTACCGACTTGCTACCCTGGAAGACAAGCAGCTGAAGCATGCATGGAATGCGGATAAGCTCCGCAAGTTTTACGCTTGAAACCTTCTTGTATGCCCTCCGTGGCACCTATCAAAGTGTAAACACCATCTTGCTCAATGAAATGAAGACATGAGATTCCGGCACGATCCTTATATATATGCAATTACGTTACAATTTGATGATAGTCCCTTAACACGCTGCTGTTAAGGGGCGGGCCACGATTCCGGGGTAGTTCCTTAACACGCTGCTGTTAAGGGACATGCCTGTTTTGTGTGTATGTTCCCAAATACATGCTCGTCGGTGATTGAAAAGTTTGCCTTCTAACACGTTGCTGTTGAAAGGCCACCCTCCAACGCAATGTTGTCAGGAGGTTGCACCATCTCAGGAGATAGTCTAACTAGCACGCTTGAACCAATCAGAAGGACTTGCTCCTAACGCCGCTTTGTTATGAGCTATCCTTACCCAAGAATCTCATAAGTCCTCGCTAACCCTTCCCTCACAAGGGTGTCACCCCGTGGTGTGTAGGGCGCACCTCCCTGTGGTCTCCCCTAACTAAGTCCTAGGCAGCTTGGGCATCCGCCGCCTCTGCTTGGCGACTTGCGCCTTGCTGGACCCAGGACACAAGTGACGGCTTGGGCCTAGCGCCCGAGTCTATGGATGAGCTAAGGATTAGTCCCCCTTCAGCCTCCAGGCTTCGCGCCAAACGACCCTCGGGTCACGCCTTGCCTTGCTCCAATGCAAGCAAAGGCCAGCTACGCCTATGACGCTCATATCCGTCGGGAACATATACCTACGAGCAAAACAATAATACAAGCCGACAACATTTACAGGTCCTGAGAGGCATGCCCTCTCAGTGGGTACAGGAGTGTTCCCTTATTACATCTGGCATACTGAAGGCCTCACAAGCAGGCCTCTGCTATGGCGGCTTCTTATCGGGGGATTGAAGCGCCTCGCGACGATCATACCTAATGCTAAACCACCCACCCTCCGCGGGCTATCCTCATAAGGCCGGGCTCGATGGGCCAGGCGCTCGGCCCCTCCGCGCGCACCGCTTATATTTGATGCCAATCACCTTCTTAAACATGCCCTGAATGAAGTATAACATCGTCATGACATTTTCATAATAGAAGGAAATGCAAACATAACCATGCTCTTGTATGGAGGGCTACATAGGCTCTCAGGCCTAACTCATCTACAAAAATAGAACGCTAAGCAGCCTGGCATGGTATCACTACAAAGTCTATACTGAGCAGAACATGTCAACAGAAATCATACGCTAGCTGGGGCATCACGCCATCGCTCACTGGGAGGCACATGAACTCTCGGGCCGGGGATGAAGCGACGCTCTTCACAAACTCTGCAAGAAGAGGCCTCGGCATGGCTCGCTCCTCTGGGGGCGCCTTCTTCACCTCAAGAGTGAAGGAGCCACGAGAGCCCTCAAGACCGCCTCCTTGCCCTAAACCGTCAGAACGATGGGAAATGGCGAGGGCCCCATTATCAAAGCTGCTATTGCAAAGGACTGACACCGATCCTCTGCAGTCTGGGCGAGCAGACAGACTCGCTCCCCAAGGAGAGGAACCCACACCTCTGGCCTCGTCACCCCTGATGGGACTGGAGCAACTTTAGCTCCTAAGCTCTCCAAGGACCTCTGTGCCACGGTGATCTCCTCGGAGTTCGAAGAAGTGATTCACCACCATTGCCAGGACTTGGTCACGTCCTCCTCCAAGCTCACATTCACATGGCGGATGACTCTAGCTTTCTCTTCTGAAACTTTCAATTTCTCCTAAGTGGTTTTCAGCTTATCTTCAGCAATCCGTAGTTTTTCCTCTGCAATTTTCAGCTTCTCCTCTGCTAACTTCAACCTGTCATCATCCAACGGTGGGGCACTCCGCCGAGCCTCAGCTGCCGCCTCCTGAAACATCTCAATAATTCGGGGGGCTTCATCCCTAATGATGTTAGAGATGGAAGTGGCCTGCAAGGAGCACGTGAAATGCTAGCGTTAGAGGATGATTAAAAAGCAAGTATTAGGCAGAGGAAGGTCATAACCTTAAAAGTACCTGGAAGTAGAGATTTATAGCGAGCATCACCGATCCTTGAGGAGCCGAGAACTCTCAACGTCTCGCGTATCGCGAAAACGAGCCATGTACTTGTCGACACGCCCCTCGGTGAGATGACGAATCTGCGCAGCTGCATCATCATCATCGATGAGCGGGACAGCGTAGGAAGGCAACTCAGTGGAGGAATAACTCGCAGCCTCATCACGATCCTTGTGCGCCTGAACCTCAAGGCCGGGAAGGGCCTTCTCTCCGCCGGGGCCCTGAACCTTGGGCAGCGCATCTCCCACATCCCCAGTCTATGCTCCCATCTCAGCAACATCTGACGGACAGAAAACATTAGTGGGCAACGAGCAACAAATGAACAAAGATGAATAAAGATAAAAAATGCGCTTAACCTTCATTGGTACCAAAGAGAGAGTCAAAGGCATCGCGATACTGGATGACGGGTGCCTCCGAGCCACCTCGAGGAGTTGAGCCTAACTCTCCCTCCTCCAGCTCCTCCTCCATTCCGCGAACGAAGGACCTGGCCGAGCTAGAGCCGGAGGGAGATGCAGAGCTGGGGCCTGAAGAAGAGGATGTGGCCTGAGAAGTCCCATGGCTCTGAGGAGGCCCCCCAGCAACCCTGCGCTCGGGCTCAGTGGCATGAACACCGCTAGAAGGCTCCCTTTTCCTCTTCTGCAAAGATGATCTCTGAAGTGCCCTGAAATCTTGAGGCTTCTCCCCACATGAAGCATGGCCAGGGGCAGCAGGAGGTAGAGGACGCCTCGAGGGAGGACGTGCGGTACTAGAAGCACCATGACCAGAGTCACCTGCCAAGAGACACTTCGCTCCTGCAGTAGGAAGCCTTGCTCCTGCAGCTGAAGGTTTCATCGTCAACTGACCCTTCCGAGGAGGGTCCCTGGCAGAGCCATCCGGATCCAACACCTTGACCTTCTTCCTCTTCGACGGATCAGGGACCGGCTTGCCCCTGGGAGGCATCACCAACTTAAAGTTGTTGGCATTGCTGTTACACCCCCGACCATCGAAGATGCCAACCTCCTCAAGAGCCTCGTACTCGGTGATGGTCATCTCCCCGAGGATCCAGTCGGCCTCCTCAACTGCCTTCTTGGGAGAGCGCACTGGCACTGCAACAAAAAATCAAAGGTTGAATCAAGCACAAACCACAAGTAAATAAGAAGACTAACCAAGTCGCGCCTACCTTTGCTCTTGGAAAGTTTCAAGTAGTTGCGGTTCTTGTCGGTCAAAGGGCTGACACCCAGAAGGGTCATCTCCTCCATCAAGTCCCGAACGCCGCTCCACTTGCGGACCTCGGATGTAGCACGAACAAACTCCCAGTCGGCATCCGAGAGAGGAGGAATCTCAGGATAGCTGTCCTGGGTAATCTTGGGTTGACTGCCGGTGTAAGAAAAGCCCTCCACCTTCAAGTAAAACCACTTCTTTCCGGGACGACTCCAGTTGTATTTGGTGGCATGAACAGGATACTCACCTGGGTGCTGAATAGTCGAGACCAGTGAGCCTAGCGGTCCGAACCTCCCGTTCGACCGCTGGAGATGGAAGAAGTAGTCAAAAGCCGCAACAGTAGGCTTCAGATGCTTGCCCTCGACTGCGGTCTCGCACAGCCACAAGAACACCCTCACCCTAGCAAGAAGGTTAGGCGAGAAGTGCGAGAGCTCAACCTGATAGTGCTTCACAAGCGTCCGGACGAAGGGATGGATCGGAAGCCCTAGGCCGACCTTGAACCAAGCTTTGAGCGTGATGCGGTGTATCCTTCGAGCAGGGCGCCGCCCGGCCCCGACCACCGGACATCGCTCAGCGTAAGGTGGCTCCCAGGTGCCACCAACGCTGCCTTCTCCGCCTTAGTAAGGGAGGAAGGTTCGACTCCCACAAGAGTCGTCTCGTCAGGACCATCATCAAGGATATCGACTTCCTCATCAAGATCGTCGCGTGGTGGGTCAGTCCCGACCACCTTGGCTCAGTCCTTGTCCCCCCATCCCCGGCGGAAAAGGTCACAGTCCTTGGTCATGGCGGCAGAACAAGCAAAACCTGAAAAACCAGCAATGCGGAAAATAGCTGAGTACTACGCAAAGGAACATCAGTATGCGCATACAATTATATAAGTTGTGAAATTTCATGCAGTAAATCAAATACTTTATACTTGGGTGACAATGGAGTCCACACAAAACATCAAATTCTGGGAAGTTCTGGACAAACATGTGTTCCTAACCAGGATCGAACGGTATTGGAGAAAATCGTAGGGCGTAGAGATGTCTTACTGGAAATACCTTCCTACCCATTATTGTGGAGCACCAGCCTTTTGCACCGGTTGTGCACAAGGAGGTGTTAGACCATGATGGTCATTGGATTCTATCTATTGAGCAGCTGGGAATAAAGAAAGCTGGAGGTAGTCGTCGCTCTACGCTCTACACCGACACTCCAGAACTAGTGAAGCTATATTATTTACACAGCATGCAGATAACATATGAGCATCCATTCCATAGACATCCAAAAGATCTAGGCACATTCATACACTACAGCAGCCAACAGTAGAGAGCAAGCAGCTTTCACAGAGCATGCATAACCACAAGTTCATTAGTACTATTCTTTCTAGTGTTCGGCAAGGTAGCTACTGTACCAAAGTGCCAGAACAAAAGGGGTCACCCAACTCCTGCGCAGACAGCCTCGGCCCCCCGCAAAACTCGCATGCTACCGCAAAAGGAAAGGAGAAGCGCCCGCACCTCGCAGCATACCGCAAAGGAAAGGAGAAGCGCTGCCTCGTGGCGCTGGCGGCAGACACCCCGAAGCGCTTGGCATCGAAGCGCCACGGCAACCAGCGCTGGTTGCCGAGCGCCTGGCACTCTAATCGCTGAAGCGCCGGCAAAGCGGCGAAGGCGCGCTTAAGCGCCTGGCGCCTAAGCGCCGCGGCAGCGAAGCGCCGGCACCTGCGCTTCAAAGATTCGAGACCTCGACGCCCTCACGCCCCGAGCGCCCTGGCAAACAGCCACGCCCGCGTCCTCCGGCTGCCCACGCCCAGCTCACGGCCCCCGTATCCAACGGCTGCTCTAGCCACCTGCGCAGAATGGGGAACCGAGCGGCGGTTCGCGCCGGGCCGGGTCGTGGCGGGTCAAACCTCCAGGTAGTAGGCCTGTGGCAGCGGCGTGGGCACCAAGGGAGGCCATGACGCAGGCCCGCAGCCGGTGGAGAAGGACCGCACGGGACCTAGCGCAGGACCAGAAGCGCCGACGGCTTGACACTGGGGAGGTGGTCCCAGGGGAGTAGAGCCAACGGCGCCATGGAGCAGGAACCAGAGGGGCCGCTCGGAGCCGGCCGCAGGACCAAGGCGTTGAGGCCTGGGGAGCCAGCTGGGCCTCAGCAAAGAAGCCGGGTGACGGAGGCGCCGAGACCCGCGGGGCGGGCGCTGCACCAGCGGCATCGAGGCCCGGGAGCCAGCGGTAGACCGTGACGGCGGCGCCAAAGACTAAGGAGGGCCACAAGACAGCCTCGGCGCCCGTGGGCAAGGATCGCAGGGCTTGGCGCAGATCGACGAGGCAGCAGGCGGCTTGGCTTTGGGGAGATGGTGCCAGGGGAGTGGAGCCAGGGCCACCATGGAGCAAGAGCAAGAAGAGGCAAGAGAGAAGAAAGAAATGGAGCTAGAAGCTTCTTTGAGCTGTGAGGGGATAATGGAGCTGCGAAGGAATAATGGAAGGGAGAGAAGAAAAAGACTTGCCTTGCTTTACCTTGGATTCCTCCCCCACAGTGCTCGGTTAGATGAGTTGGAACTGTCTCCACAACGCTCAGTCCAAACTGGAGCGCCTTCACGGGCGCCCGGTTTGATGCTATCCCAGTGCATTAAATAGCTTCTACTGTTTCACTTGGGGACACAGGAACATATCATGTGACTAAAGACTGATTCGGATCAGGACCAGTGGGGACACGTCAAAGTAAGAAAGCTTTTTGTGGTTTACCCTCTAGACCAAATCAAGACATATCAATGCCTAGCATTTTTTCGTACACATCTGATCGGTTCCAGCTAGAGCAAGTCAAACGACCCGAGAAATATTAACCAAGCCTTACATGCGCTCTTGGTTATCAAACTCCACAGGAAAGTCACGGTTCAAGACTGTCCCTTAGCATTTCCCCCGCAACGCCAAGGGACAAGGGGGCTACTGTTGGAGGAATATTCTATCCCCCTGTTAGTAGGACCCACTCCGTGCTGTGAACCTCGGCTCATCAAAACTGAAAATGTAGACACCTGGCAAAGACCATTTGTATCCTTGGCCTGTACCCGTAAAAGACTGTAATACCCCCGTTGTATTCTTAGAATAGCCAACGCCCAAGGGGCGTTATGGTCATTTGTACAGGCTTGGGAGCCTATAAATACCCCATGTATCCCTCCTCTCAAGGGGGGTCTCTTGAGCAATACATAACAGGAAGACGCTAGGTGAGCCTTCGGGAGGAACCCTCATTTCAAGCAGCCACCGACAGAGTAGGGTGGTCCTCTCGGGCCCGAACTCAGATAAATCCCGTGTTACGCCTGGCTCTCGTGGGCGAAGGCCGTGCTTGCGCCGACGCCCCGCCTCTTTTTTGTGTTTGGTTTTACACCATCAACACAACCGATTACGCCTGAACCTACAGGGTCACACACTTAATGGGTTGGAACAAAGCGTGTTCGAATAGGATCCGTCATGGGCCCTATATAAGGAGATGTATGAGGCTGTTGTGTGGACATATACGAAACACGTGAGGACGTGAGTCACTCCACCAAAAACCCTAGCCGCCATCTACTCTAGAGAGTCCAATCGTGTGAGTTGGTGCTAGCACACCGGCGTACGGTGTTCCATTCCCAGACATGTGAATACTGTAGAGGCACTATTGCGGTTGCTGTTGCGCTTAAGGACGATCGCGATTGGTTACTAGAGGAGACGATTGACTACTGAGGACGATCGACTACGTTGGACGTTCAACTACGCTGGACGATCGACTACGGTGGACAATCGACTACGACCACTTCATCGATGCTCTCTTCGTTGGATTAGGCTTCTCCAACTCTTCTTCCGCCGCTCTGCGCATCTGGCGGTAATGACCTATGATCTCATATTTGCATGGCTTCCTGGTTTACGTAGTAGAATTTTTGAATTACCAGTTAGTGTAGCCTACCCGTATCCCTTTAGCACGACGCGGCACATGTGTCTATGGCTATTGGGAACTAGCGATGCGCCATGGAAGAAGAACCTGTCGGGTGAGGGAAGGGAGTTTTGTTTGCAAATTTGTTTCTGAAAATGCTATGAGTTTTAGGGAATTTTTATATATAGAATTATAGTTTCAAAAATTTAAGGGGAGGTTCCTGACAAAGTCCGGTTCGTATTGTAATTTTTATGGAATTTTATTTGTTCCTTAGTTTTCTCTAAAAATCTTTTAAGCTCTTGTTTGTATACTCTTTTATTGTTTGACTTGAGGAAATTTTGTAAAACATGTTTTAATAAATCCCCCATTTTATTATCAGTACATTTATGCTAAGTTTGGATTTTTAATTATCGCCTTTTGTTTCAATTCACTTTGATCCTTAATTAGTTTTGTATTTCTAGAATTTGATTCTTAAATTTCTTTATTAGAGAAAAAGTCTTGTAATAAAATCCAGAAAAGCGAATGTCAAGAAAACCCATCAAAAGTTTTAAAGAATTCATATTTTCCTAAAATTTAAAAACACTAGTCATCAGCCCGTGTGCTTGCACACCTAGCAATTTCTATAATATATTTGTTCATTTTACTCCTTGTAGTTATTTGATGATACAAAAGTTTGTGAGGTTATGTTCAGACTTGTTTCAAACTGAACGAAGTTATCGGGGTTTAATCATTTTTTGCATTATTGTTGTGATTATTTTTAATTACATAATTAACTATAAATCAAGCGGATGTTCATTTATTTTTACAACGACAGTATATACTACGTGATGGCTTTGACTGCTTAATCTTTTCATGTATGACCACCAATATATAACTATATCGGTTTTGCTTAAGAACTTGCTTGAGTGCACAAATTGGTGCCTGCGTGCATCAAGCCAAATTTGATCTCTACTTTCTTCTTGACTTCGTCTATTCCTTATGGAACATGGCTTCTATGCACGTGTATTGGGACCTCTAGTCTATAAGTTTCTTTTATATGATTAATATAGATATTTTTTACTTTTACAAAATCAATGTTGTAATTTATAGGCTTTATCTCTCGTAAAGTCAACACGGGTTTTATGGAGGAGTCGAATTTATGTACATATATTTGAATACCATATACCATGCATAATATATTTTTACCATTTTTCGCTCAAAAAATATCTTTACCATCTTGATTCCAAATTTAAAAGTTCTTATTTATTCAGATTATAAATTTATAGCAAATTTGGAATTGCTAACAAAGCTTAAAATGTAAAAGAAGGAACCGATAGCATTCTGCCGATTCTGCCACCTGAGCCGTACTTGTGCCGATCACGTTTAAATTGAGAGTCCGGTATGTGTATATGCATAGAAAGCTAATACATTGAGAAATATTTTGGTTCTTTCCTACACGCACATGCACATGCAGCAACGAATCCAAACACTGTCTCTATCAACGAATGTACTACGGTATTTAATTGTAGCCGTAGATCATACTTATCTCTAAAAGGTTAATGTTTGAGATGTTTTCTTTTTCTCCGATTAACATGGGAATTTCTAACTACTTTTTCTTTTTCTGATTAACGTAGGAATTTTTAGCTTTTTACGTTCCTAAGATTAATGTGGGGGTTTTTAGGAGTATCTCCAATTAGTAGATATAAAGATACCCAAATTTTGGGATGTTACAATATGTTTAGTCAATAGTTACTTGATCTGAAGGCTGCGGCTACTGAAACCAACTTGTTAAGATGGTGAGGAAATTGTCACCTACCTGACAAAATCTAGCGATTTCATCTTTAGAAACTTGCAACAAGAGCAAAGAGCATAACTAATATTACTGAAATCTGGTGGTAACTTTGTAGTTACATGCGCACATGCTGTCATCCAAGTAATAAATCAGATTTGGTAGCCTTTCGATCAATGCATGCTGTCTTGGCCGAACTGTATGTTCAATAGTACTTACATCTGCATGCTATGCTGCAGCAACAACAGCCTATAATAAACTTTCGATCGCTGAATTTTTTTTGCAATCTGTAGACAGATTGAAGGGCACGGCGTAGTGGTGGACACGTCTAGGATCACGGTCGGTGGCGTTCTTCTCTCCGATCTGAATGGATTAGTACGGCAGTACACTACCAACCCTAATCCTTCTGTTCCTTCTTATAAACATGTGTGAAGCGAGAGAGTGGGTGACCGAAAAAGCTTACGCACGCGCCAGAATAGCAAAGTCGAAAAAGCTTTTTACGCGTTAGGAAGAGAATAGTGATCGGCTGGTCTGTGGAGATCGGGATAGCAGTCGTTTTGTGAAAAACAACGTCGAGTCGTTTTTGTGAAAACGCGAAAAACTGAGTATACAGAAAACCACTTTTTGTTATTTGCAAGTCTGCTACGATATCCAAACAAAGTTTTTCTAAAACCAGGCAAAATCAGTTTTACCAAATCTGGTTTTCACAAAACTCCAGATCCAAACAAGCTCAGCTTGTGTCTCTTTTCTCTGTCACGTACGTATCTGTTGTCTTCTTGTCCTCTCATCTGCTATCTTTTACTGATCGATTGTGTGTTGATCGATTAGTCGGTACCACGAGGATTACTGAATTTACAACATTTATTTATACTTCTTAAAGGCTTGAATAAAACATACAACCATAGACTCCTTATATAGAGGACTTGTCCTGAGAATTGCTAATCCTAGCAGGACACCTAATTCCAAACAGCAGAGCGAACACGAATTACACGAATACAGAATTACAGACAGAAGAGATGAGAGGCATCCTAACAGAGAAATAGAAAAGGACATACGATATGTTTCATATGACAAATGATCTACATCATTTATCGATGCCAAATATGCTAGCGTGTTCTGCTAGAATCCACACGATGGTTGTCAGCTCACCGCCACGGCTGAGCTGCTTGGCATGGGAATCCCTGCTGCATCGGACGGAGACATAGATCAACAAACGCACCCACGCCTCTAAGATGAGTCCCAACAGTGTTTCCATATTAGGCTCCAACACCACTTGTGTCCCAACAGTGTTTCCATATTTTCCATACTCATCCTCATCCTCATCCTCATGCACCAATTCCGGAATCACATCCTCATCAATGCATTTCCGTAATGCCGGAATCAACCACTTAAGTATGTTCTTAAGTCTTTTCTTGGCAATTATGCCACTTATGCGCCAATCCAAATCCCTAGTATTTAGCAGTTTTAGCAGCACCATGGCGCATTTAGTTCCATCCGAGAGAATAATGCTTGAGTCGTAAAGATTTTGCTTTTTTTCCATGTCTAGCAGGATTCTGGCAAGCTTCTCCTCTCTTGTGGTAGAACCGGGACTTATTCTCGAGCTACTGGAAGATCCTTTGTTGCGCAGCTTGCGCCATATTACATACAAAGCGTCGCGGGTTGCTCGGTGCAGGCTCTGGAGCTGAAGGCCTGGTAGCATGTAGGGGCGTACAGAGACGAGGAACACCATGTAATCCGACAGCGCCTTGATCGCCTTCACGTCTGTGGACGATGCTGCATTTTGGTCGCTGCACAAGAGGAAAACTTCCGTGGCGATTTGCCAGATAAGGATGACCTCTTGGAATTCAGGAAAGAAGTTCAGAGCTTCGTCTAATTTACTAAACCTCACGGGGCGGGGGGGCAGCGGGGGCTTAGGAAGGTACCAGGGCGGAGGTCGGTGGAGACGGAGATGGGCTGCCGGGACGGACGACGGACGCTTTCTTCAATGATTCCTGTATCCTTCGGAACAATTCCTCCCTGACCTTGCCTGCTGAAATATCAAGGCCCCTCGAGTAATGGTATTGGTATTCATTCCAGCGGTCCTCCAGTTCAACATACTTTGCCAGTCTGCTGCATAGACTTGTCGTGTCACGAGTGCACTCGTGCAAGTAGTTGTACTGTCCAATGGTGCCCGACCACATTCTGTAGCTACTACTTGACGCCCTGAGAAGGAGTAACCGGCCCAGATCCATAGACACGACGACACGACGGAGCCGGTGCCATCTTCCAGTGCACAAAAATGCATGGCGAAGCCAACACCCTGGCCTAGCGTCCAAGAACGCATATGTCCATGTCGACCCCAGAGCCCTGAGCAGCCATCTCATATCCAGGAGAAAGGTGGCAGCCAGCAAGATGTAAGTGATAACGACATCTACTCTCCTCTGGCCGTCTTTACTGTAGAAAAAAACAGCAAGGATGCCGCGGCGGTGAAGGGCGGCGAAAGGACACGGATAATGTAGCCAGGCCAAGTGTGGATCACGGCTGCCTTGGTGTAGAGGATGTCATAGATGAGGAGAGCTCCATCTCGACCACCTTGCACATATCCCTCCATTCCAAAGGGAGTGGTTTTCTGCGGGTCTCACGCTTAAGTGGATGTGGATCGTCCTTGTCGTCCGAATAATCAGCAAAGGCACCCTTGCTGATATAGAACAGGCTGTGAGCAACCTGCAGGGCTTGCTGATCAGTTCTTAACCCAATCTGCAGGGCTTCACGCTGATCAGTTCTTAAGCTTCTTTTCTTGTGCGTCTTGCCTGAGCTCTGGATGTGGCCCAAGTCGCCTTTCCAGAGCGCCCATGACCTCTCCATATACTTGGCAACGCCCGCGATGAACATGATGAGGGTCGCCCTGCGCAAGGTCCCGCTGCCGCCAATATATACAAGTTTGTATAAGACAATTGATGTTCCCCCGAACTTGAAGAGTGCATTTAGCACAGCATTTAGCACCTCGCGCCCCGAGAGAATGTTGTCCTCGAGGGAGTAGGCGCTGATGTTGTCCGGGCCACCGAGATGCAGCAGGAGGAACGGCGCCCAGAACGCGACGAGCTGCTGGTCGCGCGACGTGCTGCCGAGGGACAGGTTGCCCAGGGTGTAATTCGCGGCCCAGTTGGCCACTTGGTACGCCAGCCAGAGGAAGGGCCTCCACCAACTGAAGGCTTTACGCCGACGGATCCCGGCGAAGAGGACGAGGACAACATGCGCGGCGAAGCTCGAAAGGACCAACGCCCGGATCAGCCATTCATTAATCAGATCTAACAATCCAGCCATATTGCTCCTGCACGGAAACTAAGAACGCATAAATATCACAAACGCATTCATGCATTTCTTGACGGATAAATATACCGCTCGCTAATTGAGAACGTAACACATACCGTGGCGCAGGTCGGCCGATCGATCGATGAATTGGTTGGTCTTCCAACTTCCAGTTTAAAACAGTGGTCGATCAATAGCAGTTACTGCTATCTAGCTAGCGAGTACGTACGTGCGATCGATGTGCAGAGTAGGCTCAACAAATAAACTTGAACTGATTCATGTCCCAAATAATCTCTTGGTCGATCGAGTAGCACGAGCTAGAAAGGCCAGTAGGAAACTAGCTAGCTAGGTTCAACATTAAGGGAGCGCGCGCCGTATGAAAATGGGTGGACTACTTACTTATCCCTTCAGCTAGCTCAAATTAATGCATATGCATGTACTCATTTCATTAGCATTCTTGGTTCAGCATGTACTCAGAGCATATACAATAGTTTGTTTCTTAGTTTGTTACTAAAAGAAGAGATAGTACTCAATCTAATAAAAAGAAATAAGCCTTCCAATAGATTGTTTCTTGAGCTTGTGTCTAAGACTTTAATTGCTACAAGTGTGCATGATTCTTGATGATCAATAATGAAGTACAACTTTGTGGCCTACATATTTTAGCTCATTTATCATATCAATAATGAAGTCGGGCTGCACAAATGATCTGGTGGATATTTTGCTTCAAGACAGTGAGATCCACAAAACGCGCTTTTTAGGTAACAAGTAAGTCTCCAATAGAGTATTTGGTTGTTTCTTGTGTCTTAGTATTAACAATTTGCTAATTTCTTCATCTAGAAACAACCTTACTTTCTCTTCTCACATTCTCTCCTCCACATCACCTAAATGCTAATGTAGCAACCCCTTAGTAACAACTGACGTGGACTATTGTAGATACTCTCATTTCATTAGCATTCTTGGTTCAGGTGGTCCCAAGGCTGTCACAATGCATGCGAGCTCAAATCAATGCATATGCATGTGCTCATGTTTGTCTGAACCAACTCATTATTCACCTTTTTCTGTTCATAGTTATTGTCAATGAAAAGTGCAATAGACGGCTCACGAAACTTCATGTGTCTCCTGAGCCGCTCTCAGGCGACTCAGGAAGCGACTCCAAACCACTGCGCAAGAGCCCGCTCGGCCACCGGTCCCGCCCACCCCTCGCCGTCATAGCTGCAGCTCTCCGACCGGGACGGCGGCGGCAGGGCCACCACTTTTTCTTTTGTAGGATTTCGGGGAATTATTGTCCGTGTCTTTTGAATCTCTACAACTTTTATTTATAGTGCTAAATATTACAGTCCGACTCGCACACAACTTAGACTCTATGTAATCTCTAATGTCTCCAACACTTCCCCTCAAGATGGCATGAGAACAATCATATTCATCTTGTTACATATTACAATACCATTACTAGAATTTACCAAACATACCATCGACTCTACAACTAATACAATCACAATGACCAAAAGTTGCTCACCACTAATACTACCAGGGACGTCACCAAATTCATCTTTACCATCTACTAGCTCCCTGGCCTCAACCTCATCTTCCTCTACCCTTATGCCCCCAACCACCCATCGCCGACCTCCGTGTGGAATACCCAAGACCTTATGTGTGTACCATACTAGTCCCACGATCAGTGGCTAGTACACATATTCACAACATTTGACATTCACATCTATACATTCACATATACAAAGTAAAGCAAAAATGGTACTTAACTTAATCGATTAGAGTTATTACATCTATGGCCGACCGGCCAAATAAATGCAGGTATCAACAGAGTAACAAAAGTAGCAGCGGAAAAATAAAAGTAGATAATTTCCAGTGGTATGCCCATCCAAAACCCAAAGGCAACCGACAAGAAACAAAGTCTAGACAGACCTGTCACGAACCCTTCGGTTCCGAGTGTAAAGAAAGCGCTGCTTAGCATGAAGCTCTTCCTCATACTCAGAACAACAATGTAAGCAAGATTGAGTACAATGCGTACTCAGCAAGACTTATAGTGTATCACAAAGTTTATATAAATGCAAAGCTAATAAGGGAGGAGGCTCTAGTCTACAAGTTATTTTGCAATAAGCAGATTTTATTTGGAATATCAATACGTAGTATTTTGCAACGGAAGTTTTAAAAGAGCAGTTAAATAAATACAGGACAGTAAGTAAGTAATTGAATGCATAATAATAACAACAACTCGCAACCCTCCTTGGCTACGAGCAACATATCATTTTCGGCCATACACATGACAAACAACTCAATATAAATCATAAACTATTCCCTGATTTTCCAACAAGAAACGTCTTTTGTGAAAACCATGACTATACCCATTAAATCGACAATTTAAGCACGCTCATGACCGCGAGCATGACTATTTAAATAGATTTACACTATGCGAGGTGTACAACTTACCCACAAAGACACTAATTTTCTAGTTTGTGTGGCATTCGCCGATACCACTGCTCACTACCTTTGGTAAGCAGCCTAGAGCACGGTCGGCTTCTATACATCAACTAGTCCTACCCTTGCACTAGCGAGCGAATGAATACCCTCACTGAACCCGAGGACACCACCGCCTCAAGAAGACACTCACTATTGTGTCGAAGGCTTTGCTCCCACCGCCTCGATGGGGAGCCCTTCCAACATACTAGTACATTCAAATTTGGTCTGCACTACTAAAGCCTATCAACATGCAAGGCTAGTTTTCAATAACTTAATTAGCCAAGGCCATCCCATACTAGCACATGTCGTTGTACGCTTAGGCTTAGATGGGAATTCTTGGCGTTCGGTCCTTAATTGACCCAAGCGAGAATCTTCCCTACCTACTTGTGAGACTACTTTCTCACTTCTTAGAATATAATATAACTCGCTCTGTGTCAAAAACTAGGTTTTTATTTTATTTTATACAAAATAACAAAAGTACATCCCTCTGAACATTTTTCATAAATCTCCTAATTCATGTTTATCATATTGTCCTTTATAATCTTTAGGAAAAACTATCGCCTAGTATGCATTTGTGCGATATTCTCACGCAAAACTCCCAACTTGACATTATATATTGTCTAACCCATAACCTAATGGCTTCAGCGTAAGGGGATCAATATTTCAAGGAGATATATGCATCGAATAGGATTTCCAACTACCGACTTCCTAAACATAGCATTTTCATTACAAATATACATGCATGCATAATAGATTTTGCAAAGCAAAGTACAATAAGTAAAATAATGGGATCAACATGATCAAAAGAGGTGCTTTCCTTGCTCGTTGTTCGAGTAGGAGGATGGTTGGTCGTCGAAAATGCCGCTCGAGCAATCAATGTCTATTTCAAAAAGAGCCGACACGAATTAAATAATGCAAAATAAATTCAACTGTAACTAAATTCAAATATTTTTGCATATTATGGTATATCATGAATTTATAAAAAGTTTCACTTCATTTGGAGTTTGTATGTAAAAGTTATTAACATTTTTTTTTGCTTTGGTTGTTAAATCCTGAAAATAATTAAAGGTGACGCCAAAAGTGTATTTTCTGGAATTTATGCTTTCCATCAAAGAGAGCGCATTTCCTTTGAACTGAAAATGTATCTTATAATTTCATGAATTGTTCTTCTTATTGGAAGTGATCAGCTGTGTACGATAGATGAAATTGACTTGCATTCGATTTGTTGTTGAATTGTTACTGTTCTATTGAGAGTACCTTACCATGAATTGCATGGAAGGTCCAGCTCATTTTAATAATCCCTTTTGTTAATATTTCCTATTTATCGAGGAAGTTCCATAGTTGTGTCCTATGAGTATCATCTAGATGCCATCCTTACGATCTAGACAATGGCTCTTATGCATCTAACTTTCATCATTGTCTTAATATGTTCTTTTCTTAGTTATTATCGTTATCAAGCTCATACTAAGGTACACTTGTTACCCTAGGTTAATCTTCAGCTAAAATACGTACTAAGGACTATTTTTAGTTGAGTAGCTAATCACTTATTTTTTTCATGGAGCCTAGATGTTATTCGACTACTAATTCTCACCTAGCAAATATCCATCCTAGTTGATGGATTATCAATCTCCTAACAAAGGGCCATCTATAGGATTCACTATGGCTACATATGCACATGAGCCATCTATAGAAATTTGACCTGTGTGCCACTTTTTGTTATAGGCAAAATCTGAGTATCTTGCCAACTAGACTTTTGAAGGTTGTGTTCTTAGCTTTCCAGAATGATAAGAATCTTGGATTTTGGTTAATCCAATCAAAAGATATGATTATTTCTTTACTGCTATTTAGTTCTACTAGACAGTTTGAATATTTGATTTTCATCTGATTGTTAGCCTACGTTTTTGGCCGAATTGGAGGATTTAGCCAACTAGACTATTGTGGAGGTTTTCGTTAACTTTCTATAGGATCTGAGATCACTCTGTTTTGAGTCTCAGAGCAAAAGATATGATGTTTTTAGTACCGCTGTCCAGTTTATCGTTCTACTAGTCTGTCGGTTAAATTGGTTAGAACAATAATATGAACATTGGGTTTAGGAAGATGAGTTTAAGCGATACGAGTAGCATCTTATTCACGTTTTTTCTTATTCAAGTACTTAAATTGTGTAGGAGGAGGGAATTCAAGTTTAGTGGCATCCTCCTTGTTCTCATAACGCCTTAGTGTGAAGGCAAGTACCTTTTGATTCATATTGTTGATGATTGATGGTTGCTTGTTATTCATGTTATTATTTCATTCGATGATCCATGAGAAGATTTCAATGATTCTTGTTCGTTTCTCGTGTATCAATCCATGCTTCCCGATATTATGATTTCCATATTCATATTCATTCATTCAAACTCATGTTCATGAATTACCCACGGAGTGGGATATAAAGACCCATGAATTCCAAGATGGGCACGTAAGACCCACCATTCCAATATGGGCAGATTTGGATCCCCGTTATGAAATATTCTTCATACAGGCCTTGGATCCCCATATTTTGTATAATGCGGGTCTGAGTGAACACCGACGGGTGTATCACTAGCTATACCGGTATAAGCAGAAGTGAAGATTTTGTATATCATGTATTCATATGATTTCTGTCATTCTACATTCATATTGTATAATGTGATGTTATTGTTCCTATTCAGTATTGTTCTTATGATTCTGTTGTACTTACTGAGTCATGGACTCATTTTTGCCTGTGTTTATTTATTTTAGGTGAACACTGATGACGGCATTCTTGGGAGGGGATAGTCACGGATATTGCATTCACTTCACGCTATTCACTTTTAAATATTTGAATTTGTCCTTACCATTTCATTCGTTGAATCTTGGATTGTAATAAATAGAGGTTGATAGTTGATATTATCATTCTTTATGATATGACTGAATTGATATTGGCTTAATGATCCTCGAATAGACTTTTGATAGATTTATCATAATTGATTCAATATGATTAGATGATAGAATTTGATATGTTGTTGAATACTGATTAAATTCTTATATCCATTCTATTAGATGTTAGTCTTTTAGGTAACATCTTGGGTTCCACATAGCCAGGATGTTACATGTTGAACCATCTCATTCATCTAAAACAATGGAACCACATGCATGTCTGTTAGCTAGATACACTTCAATTGTTTTTCATGGTCAACATCAAATTACTCAGAATTACAAAGCGAGAAACAAAAATTTGGCGTAAGCGAAGACGTTTCGCATAATTTTGTCGTCGACTTGACATCCATATATTCTCTCCTCCCATCCCCTCTGATTACAGCAGCTACATGCCAAGTTGCCGACCAATCAAGGGGATGAAGGATCATTAGTAGTTCAGTACATACATGTGCAATCGTCAGGACAGTTAATTTTACATATCATGTGCCGGATCAGAATCCTCTGCTGTTGCAACTAGCAACTAGCAACAACAGAGGTGCATAGTGCTCTCTGCATTAACACTCCATAGCCTGTTAGATGGAACACGAACGAATGAGATCGATCGCTACAACACAAACTGAACAATGTTTGCTACAGGATTCTATCATACAGCGGTACCAACTACTAACATGCATAGCCATTCGGTGCAATGTAAAAAAAACACGAAGTCTTCGTCGAAAAGAATTGCAGATTATGATCAGGTTCATTGTACGGTCAACATATGCTGACCTGGACAACAATCCACAAAGTCATGACTCCATGCATATATTTCTTGGTCTGCTTAGATTTTATTTCTGTCCGTCTGCTGGATGTCATGTGGTGATGATGCTGTCCAATTCGAACAACCAGGAGTTTACCCCAGAAAAAAAACAAAAACAGGAGTAAGTACTGCCTTTTGCCTATCAACCCTTCAGCTCCCAGATTATCATGGGAGAAAATACTCTACAAGTACACGGTTTTATTTAATATTCTACAAGTAAATTGCACGTGTACAACAAAAATTGAAACATGACAGATACTGCCAGTTGTACTATAGTTTTCCTCAGGGAAAAAAAGGGTGCATTTAGAATGTAGGAATTTCACGCAAGACGTTTCAATTCCCACATAAACGCGAAAAAAAAATCTCACGTTTTAAAACGTGGCCTAAGAATGTTAACAATACAGTACGTAGCTCAGTTCTAAAAAGGTGTTACGAGTACTAGACTACATGAGGACAGGTGTTGCTTGTGAAAAATCACTTCCCTTCCTTCCTCTGGTCGCCGATGAAGTGCGCCCTCTACCTCCCCACAGTTACGAAAGGCACACAAGACTGACTTGCTCATGAGTCATCACCATGCGTCTTTCTCCTTCTCCTCCTCCTCCTCCTCTTAAGATCGATGTTACGTGCACCAACCATCTTGCTGCCCCTGCACGCTTTCAACCTCCACCACGGTTTCTCCCTTTTCAGGTGTTACAACATGACCCACTTGTTTTCGGTACACCGTGAAACTTCTGAACTATGTCATCAACTACGATCAAACATGCCAGTTTTCTGAGTCTAAAATATATTAGTTCATAGCACATATGTGTGAGTTATGCACTATGATCAGATTGTTTACGAGAACAATTCCAATCTGATCATGTGGGTTAATAGCCTGCAGAGCCGACCCTGCAAAACAAGTACAGCTATTCCGCCCTGTGCTGTATTCGGATTAATCGTACGCATGCATATTAAATTCCAGTAGACTCGATCTCAATAAATATGTCTACCATGTTTCAGCACAACCGTCCTCAACACCTCGAGTGTTAATTTCTCGAATTAAATTTCGTATCAGATTATTCCCTATCACATATATCAACAATATGAACAATTTCACGTTGAGTTAAAACAAACACTAACCATAGTAAATGTTGAAAGCCACCTTCCACGCCGACGGATCGTACGCCCTGCAACTCTGTTCTCGCATGCCGCTGATTAATTAGCATTGTTGAAGATTCGATCCGTCGTGCTCCAAAGAAGAAATCAAGAACATAGCTTGTATCGATTTGTTGCAGCTTGCACTACGCGGAGATGGCGGTGGGCACGCCGAACGCGACGTTTCTGGTGGCGCTCGGCTCGACACCGGCAGCAACCTTTTCTGGGTGCCCTGCGACTGCAAGCATCCACTGTGTGGGGCGGACAGCCCGAGACCCTCGTCGGCGAGCAAGATAGTGACCTGCGAGCACGGGCTCTGCGAGTTGCCCAGCGCCTGCGCCACGCGCATGGGCGTCGGCAGGGGATGTCCCGTGCATGGGCAGCCTAAAAAATAACAGAATTTTTTTTTTAACTAGCATGAGTACTTAGCAATTGAACATTTTGGTTGGTCATTTCAACAATTCAGCCCATCAATCAGAGCAAGTCGCCAGGCACTGAGATAGTGAGGCATCCGCATCCACACCTTCCTAAGTCATTGTACAATCGATCACAGAGAGTACAAGCTAGCGAAGGCTTTTGGCATCTGTTCTGACAAAACGTTTCGGTTCTTAGCGCAGCCTTTTGTTCCTGTCATGGTGTCATCTCGGCTAGCTACAATCGTCAACTGAAACAATCACTTCCTGATGCACACCTGTAGAGTACCAGTAATTTATCTCTGAGTTACAATCATAGGCGGAGCCAGTAGGGGTGTCCGGACACATCAAAAAATCGAAAACATTTCCAAGGATCAGTTCTGCATTTAGACTATATTCATAGTACTCCTTGGTGTGCACTCTCTTGAAGCTCATCTCACAACCCACGCCCCGCCAGGTCTCCACCAGCCCACACCATCTCATCACTCACTAACCCACATCCATCTCTATCTCCAATACTCCAACTCCTTTCTAATTTGGTTCCTATGGCTTGGCGGCCGGTCTTGGAGAGGAGAGGAGCAGATAGCAGGCGCGACACCAGCAGGGGAGCAAGAAGCAAGAGAGGCGACACGCCACTCACTAAGACCAATGGTTTTGCAGATGCGCATAGAGCAACTTTCATTTTTCTCACATTCATATTATTATGCAAGTCATTTTCCAAATTGATTACTATAGTAATGACATGTGAAAAGATACTAGTAGACAATTTCCTCCTTTTTTTTTCTTGACGTGTTTTTTTACTTCCAAGGGGCAAATTTCTGGCTTTGTTGGGTGATGCGTAGTTTGAACCAGTGAAAACTTTTTCGGCGAAATTTCGTCACATTACTAAAAATCGGATCTACTGAACCCCTCCTTAATATTTCCAACTGGCCAAAAATATAAAGAAAGTTTATGACTATATGCAAACACAAGAGTGCATGTGCCGTGGTAGAAACACCCTTAGTCTTAAGGAGGTTGGTTCTGGGTTTGAACCTTGGCTATGCTTTTTTTCTGTATTTTTCGTTTTAACTTCACAAAAAATTCAAATTTCGATTCGAAAATTTCGGCCGAAATAAATCCAAAAATTCCGGTAACCGGGTCTATCGCTAGGCTCCGATTTTTTTTGCCCAACCGGTAGTTTTTTCTCTAGTTTGAACTAATCGTATCCGGTGTTGCTTTGTGTGTACACCCCCCAACACCAAATTTCTGGCTCCGCCACTGGCCACGTGCAGGAGCAGCTATCCCTACATCGTCAGGTACGTGTCCGCCAACACCTCCTCCTCGGGGGTGCTCACCAGGGAGAAGCAGGGAGGCGCCGCCGCCGGCGATGTAGTGAAGGCCCCAATCATGTTCGGGTGCGGGCAGGAGCAGACGAGATCATTCTTGGGCGGCCCGGCGGCGGACGGCCTGATGGGGCTCGGCATGGACAAGGTTTCCGTGCCCAGCGTGCTCTCCCGCGGCGGCCTCGTCACATCCGACAGCTTCTCCATGTGCTTCAGCCGCGACGGCGTCGGCCGGATCAACTTCGGAGACGCCGGCAGCCGGGCCAGGCCGAGAAGCCATTCATCGTCAGCGACACACAGTTGAGTGCTCTATCACTTGTTCATCAGTGATTCGGTTCCAAAAATCCAGAATAAATTGATGCTTGCTAGTTCGAACACATGCATCGACCATCACACAAAAATATGTGCGTGCGTGCAGCCCAATGTACAACATCAGCATCACGTTGATGAAAGCCAGGAGCAAGTCGTTGCCGGTGGGATTCGCCGCGGTTGTGGACTCCGGCACGTCATTCACGTTATCACGTACCTCAGCGACCCGGCTTACACAGAGTTCACCACCAATGTAAGTGTCCTTTTACACCGCTTTCCCTTCGGGGGAAGAAATTCGCACCATAATCCATAAAAAGAGAAAAAAAAATCCTAAAAATTCTCCCGTTATTGAGAGAAAAGGAGAATACCTACGACACATATTTCCGAGGCCAGATTTAAGAGTCCATATTAATCATACATAGATATTAACAAATATAACTATATTTTCAATCATAGTAATTAGATTTGTACAACAAATATAACTGCATTTTCGAAATCAAATAAACATATGTGTATCGAAATATCTGGCCGGCTAATTTTGTTAGTTATTAACGACATCATCCCCAAATGTTAGGTATCCAAGTTCAAATTTTTCATAACAATTTAAATTTAAATTCTGGTTGCCCGACGTGTTCAAATTTCACCGGTTGTCTGTACCCGGTGGGTTCATCGACCTTTGCAAAGTGCTCTAGACCTCTAGTTCAACACTCATAGAGTTCCCAGGCACATTGGCCCATGGGCAGCTTGGACCAGCCCATTGTTTTTGCTCGGGTCAGGTCGGTCTTGGCCCTTCCAGTTGGCCTGGTCCAAGCCCAAAAAATGCCCGAGAAATCCACTAAAATAATTAAAAATAATTTTTTAAATTATGAAAATGACTTTGAATTCTAATATTTTATTCCAAAAAGGAATGAAAACAACCCTATTTAATTCGATTAATTCCTTATTTGCCACTGAAAGCTGTCGAGTCCCTAAAATGTCATTGCAAAACAGCCTTCCCTTCATTGCCACCGGATCTCAACTTGCATCTCGTTTTTGCCACTTCCGTCAGTTCCCAATGAGTTGGCTGTTAAGTGATACGCAAAAAGACTATATTGCCCTTCTTCTTTCTCTTTCTATTCAATCTTCTTCTTCCTCTCTTATTCCCCGCCCCCTATCTATTATCTCTCATCGACTCCCTACCGACAGCCACTTTCTCTCCCCTAGCCGCCCTTCCCCTCCCCTCCCTCTGTAACACCACAGCCCAACATAGAGCTTAGGATGCTACTGAACTACCTTACAGAACCACTTTTCTTCAATTTACTAACAAAACTTCAGCAAAACATTCAGCAACGAATGACTTAGTTCTAATCATTAAGAACTAGCACAAGCTATAATTAGTCAAGTTAAAGAATATCATCTCTCAATTATTAATAATCTACGCATGGATCTTTCTCTTTATCAACCAAAACCAAATCAAATGACTAGGCTACACAATGAGAGCAGTTCTTTAATAGTTAAGTCTAAAACTTCAATATTCATCCGAAATCACGAAGATGTAAGACTAATCAAAACCTTCAATTTAATCTATCAAATAGAATTAAATGAACCAATAGCTAAGTCTTAAAAACATAATAGAAACGTCCACGATAAAACTTGGCTATTGCGATTACAAGTGAAACAACCACCACGAATAATGGACACAGTCCGAAACTAAAGGAAATAACATGAACATGAAGTTCTAGATAAATAAGCTAATTTATTTGCCACGAGTGGTTAATGAAGATATCAAATCCTCATACGAACTTCAGCAAGGAACCATAAATAAAACACTTATACTTGCATGCAATGCATATGTCAAGAATGCTCTTTTTTCCTTCTTTGCAATAAACGGTAATGCGGAGTAGTGCATCTGTCGATGCATACTCAAGCCTATGCCCTCAGCACAGGGACCTCAAGCCCATGCTCCACAAGTGTGGGGACCCATGCCTGTCCAATACATGACGGGGATCTCATGCCCGTCCAATGAATGACGAGGACGTCAAAAGAAATAATGCTTGGCTACCACATAGTCCAAGATTCAAAAATGAATGCCATGATGGAAATGAACTTCACATTCTCAATTCAACATGAGAGAATAATATACAGCGACAAATATAACTTCATAAGTAAATCACGGCAATTATCATGAATAAAACATCACAGTTCACTCTACACTGCTTGCACTTGCCTCAACCACGAGATGGATGACGACGACGGGAAGACTCTAACCCCGGTTCTCACCACCACCTGGCAACCGTAAAGTATACTAAGAATACCATTCAAAAGTGCACAGCAAAGCAATGAAACAAAATAAAATCATTCGCTCCTATTCGCAACCTGAAACTTTATCGATAAAATCCCAAATTTTAGTCTGTCCTAAACCGACAGCTATTGAAGGAAAAATCACAACTTTTTATTTAGAGCTCCAAAAGTCATAAACCCAGGTTCTCTAGAATGTACACTCGCATACCTACAACTTCTTAGGTGAATAGAAGTCCAAATTATTCCATCTAAACCTTTGTTTTTAACTCCAAAGACAGTTCTGTCATCTCCGGTACTAACAACTTAGGAATTTCGTATCTTTTAATTGGTACATCCAAACCCACTATTCTAAGATATTCTGGAAACTACATAGAACTAGCTTCCTTAATAAATTTATCCTAATTTTCTCCAATGTGCAACAAATGTTGCTAACAGATTAGTCTTTCTCTACTGTCCACAACAGAAGGACAGACTACAACAATAACTTCAAAAATTCATAACTTTTGTTCTAAAATTTATGAACATTATCTCGCTGGAATCATCATAAAGTTATATAGATAACTCATGGAGATCAACGATCAAATTCGTCCATTTTCAAACCCTAATTCACAGAACTACATTCGCTGCCCGAATCCAGAGACTGAATAAGCACTCTAACTTGCAAAAATCATAACTAATTCATTATCCGACAAAAATTACGAATTAATATTTTCCAAAAAGCTCATGTAATTTCCCACATATCTCTAGGAGACCGTAATTGCTGGATCGGCTCGGAACTAACTCAAACTTACGAACTAACAGATGTACAGTGTCGGACCCGGATTCCGAGAATCCAAATCCTCTGTGAAAGACACTGTGCTATTCCCTGGATCAGTAGATAGCACTCACAGATACATCACTGAATCAATTCATACAGGTCGTAGATTAAACCATACCATTCATTAATTAACACACAGAGTTTACATAGACCGCGTCGGGTCGGGTTTTACAAAGGGCCGCACAAGGCCAAAGATTACATTACAAAAGCGGGCGACAACGGAAGCAAAGGGGTAGAGCACATCTCTCCACGAACAAGCGATCGGGAAACTTTGTGTGCGTCCGATATTACCAAAGACTCGAGATAATATAGGATGCACGCAAGCACCAACGGAGTCAACTAGGCTGGGTGAGACTAGAGCAACTAAAGACTAGACTACGCTTCATTCATCTCCAAGGCCTCCAACCCGGGATCCTCGTAGTAGTCGTAATCCTCCTGATTTCACTTCGAGGGTTTGGGGGAAAGAGCGAGAATGAGCACATCTACCGTGCTCGCGAGCCAACACACAATGCAATAATATACATGCAAGGCTAAACAAGGATGGCTCGGGTTCTTTTATTTGCTAAAGCAATATTTTCAAATATCATAATTACAAATTCCTATTACTTAGCATTTTAACAAATTGCATTTTATAAAGAGAGTAATTGTGCAATATTTATTTCAGTAGAGGTTCCATCCGACGGAACCTATACCGTATGCTTCTTTTGATTGGAGCTACCTCCAATCACTACCACCACTGAGCTCGAAGGCTCAGGAAAAATCCAACACAGGGCTAGGTGAGCCCTCCACATTTTTATACCACCCACAAGGTTTTTGAAATAGAACTAACTCAAGTTAAGTTCCCGTGTCCGCCTTTGACCGTAGGCACGGTTGTTTAAACAGTTTAATACTCTGCAGAGATTGTACACTTTACCCACAAGAGGTAATCGTCTTGATATGTACACACGCTTCCTTAGACATGTGAATCAAGGGGAGATCACCACAAGGCCTTTACAGTGCACCCAACAGTATTAGTTACACCCGCTAAGGTTTCGTCCTCGTAGGGTTACGCCCATGTAGATCCGTTAACCCTTACTTAGACCCCTCTTGCGCCATCTAACGACTTCGTCGCACAAGACCTCGACACCCTCGCCACAAAGGCTCATGGCGTCATGAGTCATCTCCACGGTGCAACTTCGTATTGGTGGATACAAATTATTTAGCCAGTTGTAATTCTGAGACTTGTGGTTGTACTTGTTTTACACAGGAGGTCATGACAAGATTAAGTCCTTAGGGTTATCTGGGCGGTTCCTTCCACATTCTAGTATTCCCTTGGGCTACATTAGTACCCACCAACATACCAGTATCCCTTGGGCTGCCTTAGCGCCCACCAACGCATTATCCATCATACCATCCGCCCAGATGGGAAAAGCAGGTTATTAGGGTTTTGAGAGGGAAAACCAAATTATCACTTTTACCTCAGTCATTTCCCCGCAATGACTGCCCAAGACTAATTTTATATTTGAAGAGATGATGATTGGGGTATTTAATACTCCGGTACTTAGGCAAGACTAGCATGTCGCTTAAGTACAACCTATAACTAGTATTACCATATAGATTACTAGGGTGACATGGAATAATGGATTCAATTATCAAGGGATGGCATATTAACTAATTAATCATCAAATGGGTATTTAACTACCTTAAGCTTTAACATACATTTGATTACGAAATTAAAGCATGCAATTTACTATTTTAAACAAACATAATTTGCATAAAATGTAGGTTCAATATGATCAAAGTATTGACTCGCCTTGGTTAAAGGCTAGGGGATCTTGATAATCTTGGTCTTGATCAACTCGAGGGTCGCCGGCGTCTTCAAATCCTAATCGCGCGAGAATACCGGAAAAAGACACAACGGCAAAGAGAGCAAATAAATAAATAAGGAACAATAAATAAACTCCAAATTAATCAAGTCCTATGCCATTAGCAAGATCTTGATTTAACAAATTTTTAGAAATTTATTTCATAATTTTTGGAGTTGAAATGGACAAGATATGAATTTTTGAAGATTAAAAAGGAAATAAAAAGGGAGAGAGATGGTTGGGTGCACAGAACAGTGCTGAACCGAGTCCATGCGAATAGGAGGCTCGGGTCCATGGAAAATAGTGGGGCGCGGGGCCCACTTGGCAGCCATAGTGAGGGGATTTCAAGCAATGACAGGTGGGCCTTATCTCCAAACTAATTCCCCAAATCAGTCCCCAATCCTTTGCCCTGCATTCTGTCTCCTTCTTTACTCCATATGCTACACAGGGAGACAGCAGAGGCGCCGGGGTGGAGGTGGCGCGGGCAGGGGCGGCGGCGGGGCGGCCGGGCCAGGCGGCGGCTGGCTGGCCAGGTGGCGGCGTGGCCACACAAGGCGCGCCGGCTCGGGAGAAGGCGAGGAGGAGCTTAGGCGGCGCGGATGGCAACAGCGCGCGGCACGGGCGACACCAGGCGGCACTGGCGGAGCGTCGTCGGCTCGAGGGCGCGGCCGGCGAGGGAGGCCGGTGGCGGAGCGGCTCGGGGAGGCGGCGACTCCCAAAGCGGTGACGAGACGAGGAGGCGGCGCGTTACTGTGGTGCTTCTGGAGCTCGGGCGGCGTGGAGGCTCAAGCAAGGGGAGGAGGAGGGGGAGGCCAGGAGGAGGAGGGGGCCCTCGGGCCTTGGCGGGACTCGGCTGAGGCAGCAGCGTCTTGTGACATAGAGGAAGCGCCGGCGAGGGCGTCGCGGCTCGAGGTGGCTCTGCGATCGCGTGCGTCAGGGAGCAGGTGGCCAGCAAGACAGAGCGGCGACAAGACAAGGCGCTGCGGGAGTTGGTGGCTGCAGCTGCTGCTGCTGCTGCAGCGTGTGGCGCGAGTCTCCATGAAGGCGGCCACTGTAGCGACGTGCGGGTGGTGTGGCGTGCAGGCATCAGCGACGTTCACGGGAAAGGAAGAGGAGGGGAGCCTGGGAGGTAAGTCCTAAATCAGTCGTTACAAAACCTACCCACCTTAAACGGAATCTCGACCCCGAGATTCGAATCGCTCAAAACAGAACGGTAGTCTGCTTGATTGATCTTTGCGTTCCCAGGTGGCTTCCTTGGCTGAGTGGTGACTCCACTGGACCTTGCAAAGGCGGAAGACTTGGCGTCTCGTTCGCTTCCCGATGACGTCGAGGATCTTGATCGGATGCTCTGGATAAGTCAGATCTTCTTTGAAGGCGATGGCTTCAACGGACGTCTGCTCTTCAGGTACTCTGAGACACTTTTTGAGCTGGGAGACGTGAAACACGTCGTGAACCTCTGACAGATGTTCCGGTAGTTCTAGCTGATAGGCTACTTCTCCGCTTAGCGTAATCGGAAGCGGTCCTATATATCTTGGGGCGAGCTTGCCTTTTACTTTGAATCTTCGAGTTCCACGAAGTGGATACCTTGAGGTATCTGGCGTCTCTAACTTCAAAAGTCAATTTCCTTCGACGGTTGTCGGCATAACTCTTTGTCTTGGTGAGCGGCTTGAAGGCGATCTCGATTAGTCGAACTTTCTCTTGACTTGCTTGAGGGTATCGGTCCAAATATATATCCTTCACTGATTCACCAATGCAGAGGGTTACGCATTTCCTCCCTAAAGTGCTTCAAATGGGGACATTTTTAGACTTGATGATAATCGTTATTTTATGCAAACTCAAAGATCGGTAGACATTTCTCGATCTCATCAGAACTCCAAAGCACAGCTCGAAGCATGTCTTCTAGAATCTGATTTGTCCTTTCAGCCGACCATCGGCTCATGGGTGATATCTCAGGTCTTTGAAATCAAGGTGTGTCCCAAGGGCATCATGCAAACTAGCCCAAAAATGCGAGGTGAATTGAGATCCTCGATCGGAGACTATCCTCTTGGGTACTCCATGCAAACACACAATACGAGCCATGTATAACTCGGCTAACTTGTCTCCCTTGTAGGTTGTCTTTACTGGGATAAAATGGGCTACTTTGGTCAGTCTATCAACTATAACCCATACTGAGTCACATCCGGACTTGGTTCGGGGTAGACCGGTAATGAAATCCATTCCAATTTCTTCCCATTTCCACTGGGGAATTTGCAGGGGTTGAAGCAATCCTGCTGGCTTCTGATGTTCGGCCTTGATTCGTTGACATACATCACAACAGTTACATACTCGGCGATATCTCTTTTCATGCGTGGCCACCAAGACAAAATCTTCATGTCCCGATACATCTTTGTACCGCTGGATGTAGGGTATATGCCGAGTGGGCTTCCTTCGAAATTAAATCCTTGATTTCATACGGTGGGGAACAAAGAGACGTGTCCCATACCATAGAATCCCTTGCTGATCTTCGATCATCTTGGGGGCTTTTCCTTTAGCCATGAGACACTTGAATCTTTGGACTCCAGGGTGTTCTTTTTGAGCGGTCTTGATTTGCTTTTCCAAGTTGGATGTGCTTCCATGGCATCTGGGTTACCTTGTTCTATCAAACAAAGGTTGAGGGCTTCGAATTCCTTATAGAGCTCAGGTTGGTGTTCTTGAATCATAACATTATTGCAGTATGACTTGCGGCTTAATGCATCGGCAACTACATTAGCCTTTCCGGGATGATAATGGACATCCAAATTGTAATCCTTTATTAACTCTAACCATCTTCTTTGCCGAAGGTTGAGATCAGATTGGGTAAGATGTACTTGAGACTCTTGTGGTCTGTGTAGATATTACAATGATTTCCAATCAAATAATGCCGCCAAATCTTGAGGGCGTGCACTACTGCTACTAACTCCAGGTCATGAGTTGGATAGTTGTCTTCATGAGGCGAAGTTGTGCGGATGCATAAGCTACAACTTTTCCTCCTTGCATAAGCACGCATCCAAGACCTTGGCGTGATGCATCACAATGAACTTCAAAGTCTTGATGAATGTCCCAGAGGTCAATCTTGGTGCAAGTCAATTTCTTCTTCAATTCCTGGAAACTCTTCTCACAAGCCTCAGTCCATTCATACTTCTTTTTCTTTTTAAGCAAATGGGTCATTGGTTTAGATAGCTTTGAGAATCCTTCTATGAAGCGTCTGTAGTATCCGGCTAAACCGAGAAAACTACGAACTTTTGCCACTAATGTAGGCTGCTTCCTCCAACCTTCTTGACTAAAACCACAACATTAATCACTTAATTCCTCAAGCATTTTTATCACTTACGATCCTCCAAAATGTCTTTATATAAATCCACTATCTTCAATATGGATCCTTCCAAAAGACTACTTGAAATCCATAAATTCAATTTTTAATCCGCCAAGTTATTTTATCACCATCTTTCCAACAATTATTTAGCCCATCTCCAATATCAGTAAGATATTTATCAAAGCAACAATTATTTGGACTAACTCCCATATCGGTAAGGTATCCTTCAATCATATATTCCAATATCCCCCAATCAAATGTCTGTATAATCCAATATCTAGCAATTATACCCTTCTATAATCCCATCAAGGCATATCTCTATAATCCAACCAAAATTTCCGATAAATCCCAACTTCTCTATTTAATCATGTTCAATTGAATCCAATGTTACCACATAACCGATTAATTCCATACTTCCTGATCCAATCCATTTTACCAAAATCAACATCATGAATTGGTAATCCTATAATCCAATCTTCATTAATCAGGTAACTCCTTGATCAAAATCCCACCGTAACACATTTCTATAATCCATCATCCAACAATTATGGTTCGATAATCCAATCATGATTTAACTAACTCTCCCCAAGATTAATATCATGAATCCTAAGAGAATCTAGTTTTCTTTGCATTCTATTCTCTACCTTTAATGCTCACATATCTCCATTCCAGGTTGTCAACCAACATTATAATCAACTTAAGTTTAGATGAAGATCCAATTCCTTCTAATAACCAAATCAGTACTTCTGATTCCTATATCTTTCATGGTTGACCAAAATTTCCTCTATGATCATTTTTTTCTCTCTCCATAATCTATATAACCCACCGATTTGCTATTCTTTAAACCTTTCATAAACAAGGCTTATTAACCATCGCTTTCTAGTAATCATAAGAATTTATCATATTGACTAAGCTTAAAAATTCTCCATATCAGTCCCATTAATGATCTCCAAAACCCATCTTGCTTTATCCCATACACACCAGTTGAGCTCAACAAGATTAGCTTCCATGCGACTTTACTCATTTGAACACTCTCCCATAATCATTTCTCGAAGCACGAGGATGGGATGAGGGAAGCACGATAGGCTAGAGAGAAAAGCACACTAGGTGAGGGAGAACAAAGGAGGAAGATGGAAGCATCCTACTGGGGGGGTTGTCTTGCCAACTTTATTCATGACGATGCTCATAGCAATTTGGAAACTTGTCCTTTGTAACCCGGCTGCTTTGATCAGTAACAGGCGTAGGGAGCAATCCTTGAGGCAGTGATCTTGTCCTTCACGGAGGACGCACATAATTTTATACGTCGGGCCTTCACCCGGCTGGTGGTCCTCATCGTAGTTGGGGCAGTTTTACAAGGCATTGGTTTGCCTGATGTCCTTTTTCTCCACAACATGTGCAAGCTACTAGGTTCGTAGGACAATCTTCTGATTGGTGATGTTCCTTGCAGCAGGGGCAGCAGGGAGCTGGGCACGTGTAGCAATAGTGTCCATATTGCCCACATGTAAAGCATGCTCCTCTTGTATTTTGTCGTATTGGAGGACATGATTGGGCGACGTGTCCTGTCTTGCCACATTTAAGGCAAGCATTTGGCGGAGCTTCTGGGTCGGATAAAACTTTAGTAGGTACGGCTTGCCTCTTGTTGGGGCTCTTGGTGATTTCTTTGTTGCCAATGCTGAGGTTGGTGACGATGACTTTCCTTGTAGGTTTTTTTTTCAAGATTTCGTCGGGGAACATCTGCTTATAAAGTGCCCTATGTTGCCACAATGGAAACATTTAATTTCTTCGCCTTGCTTCTTCTGGGGGCATTTATTGGCGTAGTGTCTGGTATTTCTGCAATAGAAGCAAGTGGTAGCCTTTTGGGGTCCTCCCAGTGTAGTGGCACGGGTGTCTTCATTGTGATGGCTTTTCCTGGGTGATCCCTTGGGTTGACGGGTGGCAAAGCTCACTTTGTCGTTCTCTGCACGGCGTGCAAGGCAAGAGCTTCTTCTTCAAGTCGCGGGGCCAATCCTCAGTTTCTAAGGCTTCACTTGTGGATGAGAAGGTTAGAGGTCTTGTCTTGAGAAAATCTGCCAACTTGGAGTTGCGACTGGCTGTTCCATCCTGCTGATTGGCTCTCATAGCTTGGAGAATCTGAGTCTGCTGGGCTATGGTCGGGTGCACTGGCGGTGGGGGAGATAGGTCCCAACCACGACCACGTCCACGACCACAGCCACAGCCTCTTCCTGAGCCTACTGTAAAAGCACCACGGCTTGGGGCGGCGGCTCTTCTTGGCGGCATCCTGAAGAGAAGCTGAGATTTAGAACTAGAGAGAACCAGGGGGTATATATGAGGGTTACTAGCCCTCTAGAGCACCACAAAAGAACTTCAAACCAACGAGGAGAAATAATCAAATACAATACAAAGCCTAGAGTGGCTGCATTATATTAAGGGGGTTAGGTGTTACATGACTCCTGAACATAGCATATAGGCCATGCTAAGCCACGACACAGGATACAAACACAACGTCTACAAAAGAAAGAAACAGAAAGTGCTTGCAACAAAGGACTGCCTAACAAGCACTGCTGGCTAATCTAGACTAATCCTGACTACTGCAATATGACGACGAAGATCTCGTGCTCGAATTCTCCCTCCTGGAGAGGCTGAAAGTAGTGGAAGGGCATCTCCACCAGAAAATCCTCATGCATCTGGACCAAAGTCTTTGGCGAAGCGTCTTTGCGTCTTGGACTACTTGAAACAGCCTACTCACGGGGTGTCATGGGTCGAAAGATATGGGCGTTACACTCGCCCTCCTTGACATAGAGGAAAACCTCCATGGTCCATGACTCTTGATCCATGGTCTGGGTCTTTCAGCCTCTGAAGATAGGATAGCGATTGTAACCCAAGTGCACCATGAGTTGGCGAAGAATGTCCACACGCTCTTCTCCATCTACTTCATGAGAGCAAAAGTCCCAGGGGCCATCGGCAGAAGGGGTAGCCATCTACAATTTTTGGAACAGGAGAAAAGGTCAGGACTGAGTAAAAACTCAAGTGAAGTCAAGGTAAGTAAAGAACTAAGAGTGGTAAGAAGGAGCAATAAATACGCTATATTTTAACAACTCTTTTCTTAATTTCGAAAATAGGACTCAAGTCCTTAGGGTTCGACCAGTCTAGCTAAGGCTCCTACAGTCGTATGCTCTGATACCAGCCCTGTCGGACCCGGATTCCGAGAATCTAAATCCTCTATGAAAGACACTGTGCTATTCCCTGGATCAGTAGATAGCACTCACAGATACATCACTGAATCAATTCATACAGGTCGTAGATTAAACCATACCATTCATTAATTAACACACGAGTTTACATAGACCGCGTGGTCGGGTTTTACAAAGGGGCCGCACAAGGCCAAAGATTACATTACAAAAGCGGGCGACAGCGGAAGCAAAAGGGTAGAGCACATCTCTCCACGAGCAAGCGATCGGGAAACTCGTGTCGTCCGATATTACCAAAGACTCAGATAATATAGGATGCACGCAAGCACCAACGGAGTCAACTAGGCTGGGGTGAGACTAGAGCAACTAAAGACTAGACTACGCTTCATTCATCTCCAAGGCCTCCAACCGGGATCCTCGTAGTAGTCGTAATCCTCCGGATTTCACTTACGAGGGTTTGGGGGAAAGAGCGAGAATGAGCACATCTACCGTGCTCGCGAGCCAACACACAATGCAATAATATACATGCAAGGCTAAACAAGGATGGCTTGGGTTCTTTTATTTGCTAAAGCAATATTTTCAAATATCATAATTACAAATTCCTATTACTTAGCATTTTAACAAATTGCATTTTATAAAGAGAGTAATTGTGCAATATTTATTTCAGTAGAGGTTCCATCCGACGGAACCTATACCGTATGCTTCTTTTGATTGGAGCTACCTCCAATCACTACCACCACTGAGCTCGAAGGCTCAGGAAAAATCAACACAGGCTAGGTGAGCCCTCCACATTTTATACCACCCACAAGGTTTTTGAAATAGAACTAACTCAAGTTAAGTTCCGTGTCCGCTTTTGACCGTGAACACTACTGCTTAAACAGCTTTAATACTCTGCAGAGATTGTACACTTTACCCACAAGAGGTAATCGCCTTGATATGTACACACGCTTCCTTAGACATGTGAATCAAGGGAGATCACCACAAGGCCTTTACAAAGGCACCCAACAAGATTAGTTACACCGCTAAGGTTTCGTCCTCGTGAGGGTTACGCCCATGTAGATCCGTTAACCCTTACTTAGACCCCTCTTGCGCCATCTAACGACTTACGTCACAAGCACTCGACACCCTCGCCACAAAGGCTCATGGCGTCATGAGTCATCTCCCCGTGCAACTCAGATTGGTGGATACAAATTATTTAGCCAGTTGTAATTCTGAGACTTGTGGTTGTACTTGTTTTACACAGAGGTCATGACAAGATTAAGTCCTTAGGGTTATCTGGCGGTTCCTTCCACATTCTAGTATTCCTTGGGCTACATTAGTACCCACCAACATACCAAGATCCCTTGGGCTGCCTTAGCGCCCACCAACGCATCATCCATCATACCATCCGCCCAGATGGGAAAAGGTGTTATTAGGGTTTTGAGAGGAAAACCAAATTATCACTTTTACCTCGGTCATTTCCCATAATGACCCCAAGACTAATTTTATATTTGAAGAGATGATGATTGGGGTATTTAATACCCTAGTACTTAGGCAAGACTAGCATGTCGCTAAGTACAACCTATAACTAGTATTACCATATAGATTACTAGGGTGACATGGAATAATGGATTCAATTATCAAGGGATGGCATATTAACTAATTAATCATCAAATGGGTATTTAACTACCTTAAGCTTTAACATACATTTGATTACGAAATTAAAGCATGCAATTTACTATTTTAAACAAACATAATTTGCATAAAATGTAGGTTCAATATGATCAAAGTATTGACTCGCCTTGGTTAAAGGCTAGGGGATCTTGATAATCTTGGTCTTGATCAACTCGAGGGTCGCCAAGTCTTCAAATCCTAATCGCGAGAATACCTAAAAAAGACACAACGGCAAAGAGAGCAAATAAATAAATAAGGAACAATAAATAAACTCCAAATTAATCAAGTCCTATGCCATTAGCAAGATCTTGATTTAACAAATTTTAGAAATTTATTTCATAATTTTTGGAGTTGAAATGGACAAGATATGAATTTTTGAAGATTAAAAGGAAATAAAAAGGAGAGAGATGGTTGGGTGCAGGCAGTCTTTGAGCAACCGAGTCCATGCGAATAGGAGGCTCGGGTCCATGGAAAATAGTGGGCGCGGGCCCACTTGGCAGCCATAGTGAGGATTTCAAGCAATGACAGTGGGCCTTATCTCCAAACTAATTCCCCAAATCAGGTCCCCAATCCTTTGCCCTCATTCTGCTCCTTCTTTACTCCATATGCTACAGGAGACAAAGAGGAGGCGACGGTGGAGGCGCGGCCAAGGCAGCAGGCGGGCGGCGGCAGGGGTGGCGGCGCTGGCTGGCCGTGGCCAGCGGCACAAGGGAGGCGGCGCGGCTCGGGAGAGGGCAGGAGGAGCTTAAGGCGCGGATGGCAACGGCATGGCGGCACAAGCGACACGGGCAAGCGCAAGCGGAGCGGCGTCGCGCTCGAGCGCGCGCACCGGGCGAGGGGAGGCCGGTGGCGGAGCGGCTCGGGGAGGCGGCGACTCACCAAAGCGACGACGAGACGAGGAGGCGCGGTTTCTGTGGGTGCTTACGGAGCTCGGGCGGCGTGGAGGCTCAAGCAAGGGAGGAGGAGTTTATAGGGAGGCCCGCGGGGAGGAGGAGGGGGCCCTGGTCCGGGCCTTGCGCGGACTCGAGGCGGCAAGGACGCAGCGTCTTGTGGCGCGAGGAAGCGCCAAGGGGGCGTGCGGCTCGAGGTGGCTCTCTGATCAGCGTGCGTGTGGGAGCAGCGGCGCGGCAACACAGAGCGGCGACAAGACAAGGCGCTGCGGGGAGTTGGTGGCTGCAGCTGCTTCTTCTTCTTCTGCAGTGTGGCGCGAGTCTCCATGAAGGCGCTTTATGAGCGACGTCTTGGTGGTGTGGCGTGCAGGCACCAGCGACGTTCACGGGAAAGGAAGAGGAGGGGAGCCTGGGAGGTAAGTCCTAAATCAGTCGTTACATACAGAAACATCGATCTACAACAGTAGGTACAATCTGGCTATTGGAGACAATTCGCATATGAAAGATTTACATTAACTAATGGGGAACATAAAATTACCCACGAAATCAACGCTGGACATCGCTGAAGCCCTCGCAAATACTTCCCCTCCTCTACCCCTTCCTCTTTCTCCTTCTTCTCCCTTCTTCTTCCTCTTCCTTATGGCTGGCAACAGCAGCAGGGAGGATGGCGCCAAGGAGAGGAGGAGCAGCAGGGGGTGGAGGGACTGTAGCACAGGGGCTACTGTAGCATGGAGGCTACTGTAGCATGGTGTCTACTGTAGCAAAGGGCGACTAGGGTTTGGTGCCCCCCCTTGCCTTCTAATGGGCTGCCAGCCCACTCATGGGCCTTGGGCCACTATGGCCGGCTCCCCTCCTCTCGAATATAGGTTGACGGTCCATTCCTCTTCTTAAATTCTGAATTTTTTATTTTATTTCCCTTAATTCTTTCTCAATTTTTATTGCACTCTCAAATGATAGTCGGGGTATTACACCCTCAGCCCTGCGCCGCCTCTCAATGACGGAGCGCACGAGTTGCCCTTCTCCTCCCCTCCCACCCCCACCGCCACCTCCCGATCCGGTGCTGGATCCATCCGTTTTTGACCACGCCAGCACAGGTCCGTCCGTTTCCGACACAGAGGGAGCCCTTGGGGGCGTACTCGAGGACAAGGCACGCGAGCTGGTCGGGGTCAGCAGGGTCCTTAGGGAAGACGCCATGGAGACGGACGACAGAGGTGTGGTCGGGTGCTGCGGTGGCCACAGCGGGGACCTCTTGGAGTGCCACGTCGTAGTCATGCAGTGCCTTGACTGCCGTTCTCCCCAACCCCGTCACCGCCAATGCTGGATCCACCTTCCTCGACTACTTCGATGCCGGATCCATCCCTTCCCAACCTCGTCGCCATCTCTGGTGTGTCCATCTTCCCCAACATCGTCATAGCCGTTCTCCTCGACCCCATCACTGCCGGTGCCAGACCCGCCTTACTCGACCACGTCGACACCGGATCCATCCCCTCCTGGCCTCGTCGTCCTCTTCGGTATATACTTCTTCTTCTCTGGTGTACTTCTTCTTCTCTAGTGCACCAACGCCGTCATCTTCTCTCTCTCTCTCTCTCTCTCTCTCTAGTGTTCTTTTTCTTCCTCTCCGATGTATCGTCACCGTTGTTCTCTCCGGTGTAACATCACCTCTAGTTGCTGTCCTCACCTCCATCCCCATCTCCTGCGTTGCACGGACTTCGGCCTTTGACCCTACATCTCGCCTCACTGCTAGTCATTACCGTCGCTGGTCCAATCGGTGTGCGTGCTGCCATGGTGGCAGAAGACAAGCATTCGCTTGGCGCCCACGGTTTGCTTGCACCATGACGTGACGCAACAACCAGCTTCTCCTTGTCAAACACCCACCACACGCTGGTGCCGCCCGCCCTGCTTACCCAGCCGCCCTGGACCATCCAGCGAAGTGGACGATAGTGGGACGAATGTGTGATGCCGTGCCGCATGAGTGGTGATGCGGTTGGGAAGTTGAGATGAAGTTGATGGAAGATTGGAAGGGTGGAAGGGGTAGAAATGAATTATGACATGTGGGACCAAGGGCAATTTGGGTGGACTGAGAAAAATCTGACACATTTTGAGGGGTTAACGGCAATCGAACTTAACGAAACTAACGGGAGTGGCATAAACGGGATGCAAGTCGAGATCCGATGGCAATGAAGGGATGAGCAGTTTCGTGGTGGCATTTTAGGGGCTCAGCCAACTTTTAGTGGCAAATAAGGAATTAATCCTTTTTAATTCCGAAAATGGGAAATTAGGGCTTTCCTGGGCTTCAGGCTTTGCTTATGAAGGGCTGGGCTCGGGCATGACCACTCTAGACCAGGCTCTGCTAGGCACCGCCTGAAGCCTGGCCGAGCTCGATGTTTGAACTGGTCTACACTGGCCTAAGCTGAGTACTGAGTGTGGTATTTGAAAAGCTAAGCAAAAATGTAACGCTCAACGTACCTGAAAACTGAAGTCATGAAGAAAACGGTATAGGCGAGTTCCTTAGCATTTGATTATTCCTTTCTGAGAGTAAATAACATTTGAAATTTGGACGTGTGCCATCGCAGTCTAGAAGAGATTGAATAAATTAGAGCAGTTACTTGAGTGGCCAACTTATCTGTTCTTGCACGTTCAACTCGCAGATACGCGAAAGAAGAGCCAATTTTTGTGGCGGTTCTTTTCCATTCGAGTACTGCTATGGACTGAGGTAAATATATACTGCGACCTTCACTATGTATCCCCATGAATCTTGTAATAATCAAAGAGCCAGCTGGATGTAAATTAAGCATAGTCTGTTTTGTGTCGCAAGAATTTTGCAGAGGCTTCAGTTTGGGTGGAACTGGTACATTTGTGTCTGTCTTGATATATAGTACTACTACTTCCTCTGTTCTCTGTTCTCCAATAGACGTTGTTTTAAAATACGTCCAGTTAACATTTTAAAACTTTGACCATTAATTCCTGAAAAGATATTAAATTTGCCAAAAAAAAATTATATGAGTAGATTTATCATAAAAAACATACTTCGATATCATTGTATTTTTTTATATTTTTTGTAACATGTAGTTAGAAAAAGTAATGATAAAAAATGTGTATTGGAAACAAGGAAAATTGTTTTGGTTTGGATTTTTTTTCGTTTGGCAGCGAAATAGACGAAATGAACGAAATTTCGGTAACTTCGTTTCAGACGAATTTTGTCCAAATGGTTTGTCGGACCCGGATTCCGAGAATCCAAATCGTCTGTGAAAACACTGTGCTATTCCCTGGATCAGTAGATAGCACTCACAGGCACATTGCTGAATCAATCACACAAGTCGTGAACTAAAACAAATATATTACAACACAGAGTGACATAGACCACGTCGGGTCGAGTTTTATGAAAGGGGCCGAACAAGGCCAACTTGATTACATTACATGAAGGTAACGAAATCTACAGCAGAAGCAAAAGGGGAGGTAGGGCTCATCTCACCACAGACAAGTGACTGGGACAACCTGTGTACGACGGATATTAACCAAGAGCTAGATAATATCAGTTGTACGTGAGTACCAACGAGTCTACTTAGACTGGGGCAAGACCTAGACTACAGAACTATACTACTCCTCGTCGTTTCCTTGTCTATCAGCTTCTGGGCCTTCGTAGAAAGCGTAGTCTCCTTGGTCCTCATTGTCTAAAGGATTTGGGGAGATGAGCGAGAATGAGCACAACTTCCGTGCTCGCGAGCCAACACACAATGCAATAATATATATGCAAGGCTAAACAAGGATGGCTCAAGTTCTTTTATTTGCTAAAGCAATCTTTTCAATTACCATAATTACAAATCCCTATCACTTAGCATTTTAAAAAATTGCATTTTAAAGAGAGTAATTGTGCAATATTTATTTTAGTAGAGGTTCCCTCCATCGGAAACTCTACACCATGCTTCTTTTGATTGGAGCAACCTCCAATTTTTACCACCGCTGAGCTCGATGGCTTAGGTAAAATCCAAACATAAGGCTAGGTGAGCCCTCCATATTTTTCATACCACCCACAAAGTTTTTGAAATAGAACTAACTCAAGTTATGTTCCCATGTCAGCCTTTGACCGTAAGCACGGCTGTTTAAACAGTTTAGACTCTGCAGAGGTTGTACGCTGTATCCACAAGAGATAGTCATACTCGTTACCCACATGATTCTGTAGTCATGTAGTTGAGCGACCGTCACAGTAACCTTTTAAACTATCTTGCCCTTTCCGTCATCTCACCCATATGGGGTTATGCCCATACATTGCACGGGATCGTTGTACCACAGCGTTGGGCGTAGTTTTGGACTACCCACAACCATTGGGAACTTCACCCATTCAAGCTGGATGTACCGCAAGCTTGCGCATTCCCTTTCTCCACCCAGTGAGAGACATTCAGGGTTTAATAATTTTACTAAGCCAAGTTGCATTGTTGCATTTTGCAGACTTGTGGTTGTACTTGTTTAACACGGGAGGCCGTAACAAGATTAAGTTCTTAATCCATCTGTGTGGTTCTTTCCACATTCCAACCACTCTCATGCTCCTTGAGCACCCACTGCCTTGCCATCCACCCAGATGTGGTACTAGCAGTTATTAGGGTTTTGAGGAGTAAAACTGATTTATTTCATTCCTTTCAATCATTGGACCACCAATGACTGCCCAAATCATTTTATGTTTGAAGAATGATGTTTGGGGTATTTAATACCCCAGTACTTAAGCAAGACTAGCATGTCGCTTAAGTACAACCTATAGCTAGTATTACCATATATTTACTAGGGTGACATGGAATAAAGGATTCAAACATCAAGGAATGGCATACTAATTAATTAATCATCAAATGGGTGTTTAACTATCTTAAGCTTTAACATACATTTGATTAAATAATTAAAGCATGCAATTTTGGTTAATTTAAATGAATATAATTTACATAAAATGTGGGATCAAAATGATCAAAGAATTGACTCACCTTGGTTATAGGCAAAAGGATCTTGATATTCTTGGGCTTGATCAACTTGGAAGTCTCCCGCGTCTTCAAATCCTATTCGAACGAATGTACCGAAAAAGACACAATAGCAAAGAGAGCAAATAAATACACAAGAATACACAAATGAACTCCAAATTGAACAAGACCTATGCCATTAGCAAGATCTTGAATTTACAAAATTTTAGAAATTAATTTCATAATTTTTGGAGCTATAACGGAGGAGAACGGAATTTACGAAGATTAAATCGAATTAAGAGAGAGAGAGAGAGAGAGAGAGAGAGAGGAATTTGGTGCACAGCATAGTATGGATCGAGTCCATGCGCATAGGAGCACTGGTCCACGGCACAGTGCGCGGTGGGGCCCACAAGGCAGTGAGAGCAACGGAGGTTTTGGACACCAATAAGGCTAATGATTGCGCTTAGGTTTTAAGGACCGGTCATTAACGCTTAATGATGAGGGGATCTGGGCTGTCCGAGCGTGCCATGCACGAGGGAGCCCACAGGCGCGCGTAGCTCCGGTTCGTTGCTGGCGGGAGCGGGCGCGGCAGCGGCGGCCAAGCACTGGAATGGGGAGCTAGCGGGGAGGCAGAGCCAGTGACGGGGTGGCGGCACCGGGAGGGGGGCTGTTGCCGACGGCGGGTGAAGCTAAGCAGCGGCGGTTGCTTGGTGACAGTGGAGGGGGAGGTCCGGTGGCGATTCGGGCCAGGGGGTGAGCACGGTGCGGAGCTTGGCGAGGCGAAGCTAACTGGCTCAACAAGGAGGCTGGAGAGGGGTTGTAGGCTGCGGCGGATGCTGGGGAAGGCAGTGGCCGGAAGTGGAGAAGGAGAGCAATTACGGCGGCTGCGGTGGCGGATCTTCAAGGAGTCTTGAGGGGAATTGGTCCTCAGCTCCAGGCACTCGTGATGACGGGGTCGACACGGTGGAGGCGGCGCCGGAATGGCTTGACGACGGTGGAGGCGGCGGCGGCTGAAAATGGGAAATAGGCGGTTTTGCTCGGTGGCTCTTACCGGAAGCTCGGGAGCGGCGTGAGGGTGAGCAAGGGGCACATGGGAGGCTTTATAGGCCATGGGGGAGGAGGAGAGCCAACGAGAGGGAGGCTCGGAGCCGTTGGAGGGTGCGCGGTCCATGAGGAGGCGTGCGCGAGCTGCGCGCGGATGCGACAGGGCGAAGGGGTAGGTGGTGGCGCAGCAAGGGGCGTCAAAGAGGTGGCGTGCGTGTCAGAGGGAGCTGGAGGTGGCGTGCGAGTGTAGGCAGCGATGTAGGGGCTTGGGGCTGGTAGGACTTGGCCAGGCGGTTCTCGCACAAAGAGAGGGAGGCACGGGCTTGCGCTCTGCTGAGGGGACGAGGCGAGGAGGAGGCGTGTTGGCCAGGGGGGTTGGTGGTGGTGCAGTGAGGCACGTGGGTGGCAGAGGGCAGGAGGAGCCAGAAGCGGCGCGGCGTGCGCACGGGAAGGAGAGAGGGAGTCGCACGGGTTGGCTGGAGGAAGAAAGGGGACAGGGGGAAGAAGACAATGGTCCCGGGTTGGGCTGTGGGCTAAGCGGGCCGGGGGAGGAAGCAGGTCGGGGCAGGCCGGAGGCGAGAAAAGGAAAAAGGGGGCCGGCCCACAAAGAGGAATGGGCTGAGCCCGAAAGAAAGGAGGCCAATTTTGAAAAATGCCCGGGGATTCAAAAGAGAGGAATTCAAACCGGAATTTGAATTTCAAGGGTCAAGAAAATTTGAAACACAAACTCGAGCTAAAAGAAGGAAGGAGGTTTTCACAAATAGTTTGGTAATTTGAATTACGGCGAAGAACGAAAACCGAATAGTAAACACTATTACTCGTCCTAAAACGGGATGTTACACGGTTTGATCAAATTTAAATTTTTAAATTTAAATATTTTCACAGAAAAAGAGTTGGAAGCTGCTTGCCTGGGATTTGAAGTCAGGTCATCAGGAGCTCAGGACCAGAGGGAGAGGGCATACCACTGGGCTATGGTCAGCTTTGTGCATTATTCATTGCTTTGACTTTCTTTAACCCTTAAAATGCAAACAAAACGAAAAAATTTGAACGAAACCATTTCCTTCGGGATGGGGACAAAATGAACGAAATTTCGCCGAAATTGTGAACCCTGATTGGAAACAGTGTCCATATCCAAAACGACAAGTAAAAAGAAACGGAGGTAGTATAACGCTATCTGGTTGTTGTCAATGCATACAACCCTAACCAAACAATGTTGGAGCTACCTGTGGTGAGCCTGACGACCAAGGGAGGAGCCCTGTTGCCGGTATCTTCGCCGAGCAGACAAATGGGCAGGTAAAGAAAGGAAGAAAGGAACTCAAATGGCCAAGAGTCTCAAATGATCCCTTGAATACGATTTAGTTGGAATAACTGTGTTTAATTTGTCATAATTTGAACGTGGCTGTTATCAACACATGCAACAGGATATTCCGGTAGGTTATTGCCTGGCCGTCGTTGAGAACGACATCAGCATCGACATCATTGGGCGTACGTGGGCTGGCTCTGTTCTCCTTACTTTAATTTACTACTCCAGTAGCTATCTAGCTAGTTTCATTCACCAATATAATGTTTAATTACTTCTTGCTTGTCTCACTTTTACTAGCTAGCTAATGGTCAATATTTGGTCGTTGCCATATGCATGCAGAGAACTTCATGACCGGCCTGAAAGTTGTGTTCGACCGGCAGCGGCCAGCGATCCGTCCTGGGCTGGCAGAAGTTCGACTGTAACTCTGTAAGTATACATATACTATCTGTAATTCTGTGTGCATAACATCCTCAGATCACCAAACTGAAAGTTGCTGACACTACCTCTTAATTTGCACATGAAGTAGCACATACGCAGAAACAAAGATGCCAAACGCTGCATCTGATCACTAGGCATGAGTCATGACAACGAACTGCATGCAGGTTACGAGAATGGAGGACGACCCGGTCGACGGGAGCCCCAGCCCTGGCCCGGGGCCGACGGCAGCTCACCTCAAGCCGCAGGAGAACGACGCAACCAACAACAGACCGGTGCGGCCCCCGACCGGTGCAGGCCATGTTTGCCACCGTGCGTTCCGAGGCGTCTCCTTCTCCCTGATTCTGCTGCCGCTGCATCTGTTGGTTGCAGATGTTTGATGCATGCATGCCATGAGAGTTGAGAGGTTCAGAGTTCAGGCACTACATGCAGATATTTGATTCGTCTCAGCTGCTGTGTACATAATACACGCACTCGATTTCGATCATTCAGATGCATGCATAGATCATTATTAAAGGGTAAATTTTGCTGATTGATGTGTACGCACGACAATATTATTGATTGGGTGATAAGGCGCATCTGTTATACATAACACACGCACTCCGAGGCAGGGTTATCAATTTCGTCGAAATGGCCGAAATTTCGTTTATTTCGCTGGGTCCCGAAAGAATTCCAATTCGTTCAAAAAATTTCGGTTTGTTTGAATTTGGAGGGATTTTAGAAGGTTACATAGAGTAAACACTAGTATTACTTCACTAGGCCGGTTGTAGCCTGCTGGTAGCGCCTGAGTGCGTCTACTCTGGTGACCCGGGATCGAATTCCACCTAGCGCAATAAAGTTTGCGATTTTTTTTTAAATTTTAAATTTAAATTTGATTGAAACCAGTTTGAAACCCACCGAAATTTTAGACCGAAATTCCGAAATTTCGGTCATTTCGGCTCTTTCGGCTACCAACGAAATTTTTTCAAAAACGAAATGTTTAACCCTGCTCCGAGGCGTCTCCTTCTCCCCGGTTCTGCTGCCGCTGCATCTGTTGGTTGCATCTGCTGTTTGATGCATGCATGCCTTGAGAGTTGAGAGGTTCAGAGTTCAGGCACTACATGCAGATATGTGATTCGTCTCAGCTGCTGTGTACATAACACACGCACTCGATTTTGATCATTCAGATGCATGCATAGATCATTATTATAGGGTATTTTTTGCTGATTGATGTGTACGCACGAGCACGACAATATTATTGATTGGGTGATAAGGCGCATCTGTTATACGAATAATGAACGTACAGTTGTTGATTCAGCCCAAAAACTTGTGGTTCGTCGAGCGACTCTTCTTGGAGAGCTAGCTCCACGGCTCCGGCGGCGTTCGTCGTGCGATTCTTCTTGAGAACATCAACGTCGCTGGAGTTCGCATGCTCGGTGACCGTGGCGCCGTGGCGGTCCACGTGACGGCGTCGGCAGCGGCCGCGGAGCACTCCGAGAAGAGCCGCATCTTGGATGGATGGCCGGATCGACGAAAAAAGTCCGATGCGGAGAAGATCCGCGATCCAATTTGGGTGACTCGAATGAACCGTGGATTTTCGTGAGGTCAAATTTCGACCGTTCGTTCAAGACTTGAGGGATGGATGACTCGGACATACGCAAAACTGGTTCGCGGATAAGTGACCGTGATTATTTTTTAAATAAATTATTGAAACAATTTTTTATTAAAGGGACCGTTCGTTCATAGATGGACGCCCGAGATGGCGACATGTGCTACTCTGGTGTCCATAATAGGTAAATACGCATTCGATCAGGGAGTGTTATACAATTATGCCAACTCCATCGCCGTCGCCGTGGGGCATGGTTTCCGCCGCCACAGACTCGCCGCCGCCAACCCCATCGTCTTCTCCGGCGACGGCCTCCACTACTGCAAGTCCCAGCAGCACATTTCGCTTCTCCGTATCTCCATGCTCGATCTGGGTAAACTGGCAGACTAATTGAGTCATACCTAGTCCGTGTGTGATTGTTCTTTGTATCTTCACTACTCCAAATAGTACTTTTCCCCACAAAAAAATCAAAATAGAGAAAACCGTCGGTTTTTTATTTCTTGACAGTAACCGCGAGCAAATCCTCGGCCTAGGTGGTCGGGAAAATTCAATTTTTCTGACGGTTGACCGTCAAGAAAAATTTTCTTGACGGTTTTTGCTATTTTCTTGATGGTTTTACGAACCGCCCATAAAATATACCTGACGGTTGGGACATTACCGTCAATAAAATAAACCTTAACAGTTATAACAGTACCGTCAAGAAAATAAAAGTTAACATGGACATTACCATCAAGAAAATAAAAGTTGACGGTTGGAACATTACCGTCAAGAAAATATAACTTGACGGTTGGGACATTACCATCAAGAAAATAAAACTTGACGGTGGGATGTTACCGTCAATAAAATTAAATCTGACGGTTCTGTGCCCGTAAGCGAATTGTTTTTTCCTGAGTGTATTACCGTCACCAAAATAACTCCGTGGCTGTCAATAAAATTATTAGCGGCCAAGATAGCAATGCTAGTAGAAAATGTCAATGATCATACACACTAATATTTGATTCATACACATCCATGCATCATATAATCCACAATACACATCCATGCATCATATAATCCAAAATACACATCCATACATTAATCCACACAAAATAAGTTCAATCTTAAACTAACATCATTTGAAGCCCAATACCATCCATAAGGTTCACTTGCAAAAAGCAACATTGTAATCTGCACAAAAGACATCTAAAAGTCCAGTACTGCCAAAATACACCTAAAGACCAATATCACATACAAGTCATCTAAGTCCATCTAAAAGTCCAGTAATACCATTCATGTTGAACTATTGAAAAGAGTTAGCAAGATATCATCAAAGATCATGTGGACATTCAGTTGCATCTGTTGCGGTCGATGTTGTTGGCATCATGGTTGTTGCCGCCATTAATGTCACCATTGCAGTTGTGGCCATCATTGTTAGCATTGTTGCCATCAATGGCATTGTCATCCGGTGTTGAGCCCACATGGGAGGATCTAGTCCCCGTCCTGGTCCCTTCCTGTAAGGTGAATAGAGTATGCCAACATTATGAGTCTGCCTTAGCACAAATAAACCATTAGAAGTGCTAACAGAAGAGCTAAAGCAACCCACTAAACACTAACATTAGGAGTCTACCTAAGCACAATTAGAACCATTATAAGTGCTAAAGGAATAGCTAGACCAATCAAAATCTATGACAAGCTTGTTTTTTTTAAAAAATAGTCGCACGCGTAGACAAAAAATTCTAGACAAACCCATTGCCACCTTACCATGAACATATAACTAAATGGGATTCAGGTTAAGGCCGGGTGATAGAACACTCAACATGAGTCCACTCGCTCACTACTGCATTGCTTGTTGTCACTCTGACACACCAAAAAATATTAGTGTCTAATCCAAATTAGTCCTCCAAATGATAGAGGTTTGGACAACCTTGTAACTTTTATGAGATATCGTTGGTAGCATTGGTAATAATTTTAGTTGCTACGTATTCTTACCTGTGATTGTGCAGATGTTTCACGGCGTAGCATCTCTGGTGGTGGTTCTTCACCCATCTTCTAGAAAAGCATCTACATTTGAAAACTTCACAAGGTTAGAGTGGCCTCTAATGTAACAATTTAACATTTATCAACTATAGCAGACTAGAACATATGGCAGTCGGTGCGAAATAACTATAGCATGATTTATGATGCAACAAAGTATGGTTGTAGATACTCTTCAATTCATTCAAGTATTCAGAGGAAAACATTTTGATTTCTGATGTGCTTTATAAAGTGTGGGTACAAATTTGGAGATAAATAGACAAAACTGTGACAACAAGCAAGGAGAGAGAAACAAAAACCAGAGAGACAGAGAGATTTAATGCTCACATATTTTTATTTATTTATCCTTATATTTAAAACAAGATAGGAGAACACATATAATATGTATATGATAGGATGATGTGTAGAGGACCACATTGATCATGATAGGCAACCAATTTTGCAAGATTAGAGTTTAGAGTTTGTTTACATGCATTTTCCCCACCAAATGGAGACGTTTGCTAGTTTGAAGCATACCACTTAGCCGTGAAAACATGTTGGTTAAACCCTCACCCAACAGTAAAGCATATATAGTGGGGCAAACTAGTCTCTGAGTGCACATGGTAGGCTTTAATTTACTCTAAAATACAATTGTGTAAGGAACAGTACACTTGTAAAAGTAAAAGAAGGGTAGAGAAGATCTTAATCTTGTTTTTAGGGAGTTGTCTCCAATGATAGGTTGGGAGAACATGTTGAAATAATTCTAATGTGTTAAGAAAGTAACATTGTTTAAGGGCATGTAATTCAACTTGTTCCTAGAATATTTGTCATGTACTATCTCATTTGATTGGGGGCACATACCTTGTCTTGACATGCTTAACACCGTGTGCACCTAAATATAAATTTATTCAGCTACTTAGCAAGCTTGTTTCCCCCTTTTGAATTTAGAAGCAGCAAGAACTAATTGGTGCTAGAACATGTTCCTAATAGGATCGACAAATTGTAGTTTGTAAAATTATTATTACATAAGCAAATAACAGACACAACATGAAATTTATATGTAGGAATTAAGTCCTGGTATTCATAGAAGTACACTAATGGACAGTCCAAACCCATCCATGCACAGTATGCAACAATGACATTGGATGTAAATTAATATGTGTGAATTAACAATGTTACCACAATCATTTGGCAGTGAATTTCTTGTGTCCGGAGTAGTTCTTAATTATGTCGGACCACATTACGATATGACATGGAATTGGATGGCCTGATATTTCTTGATTTAGCTGCTATTAGAACATTAGCCTTCTTGATAGCACCATTCCCTATTGGTACACGGCCATGGGGGCAAGCCACCATTGGTGTTGTAAAGTATTGCTCCATCAAGTGGTTGCTGCTCCCACTCACCATCTGGATGTTGAGCACTGGCAGCTGCAGAGTAATCATCCTAGAACAAAAGCAACATTTCATATGATTTGCTTTCGTAGAAGTTGAGTTCACTTGAGTTGACTACAGTAGTACACATATATGTAAAGAGAAAGCAACAGAACTGGGTGGATGTATATGTCAATTGCACCAACTTACAATGCGTTTATGTGCTTTTTTGGCTGCAAATTGGACCACTGCTGCCACTACTGTCCATATTTTTCATGCTAGACTTCATTACGGCATATGTCTTTAGGCATGTAGCATTTTCTGGTCCAAACTTGTGTTCCTACAACACGGTGAATAACACAATTAACCCAGTCACAACCTACTACCTTACAATATCCAAAGGCAGAAAAGAAAGAGGGAACATGTATAATATACCAGATATTGTTGGGTTTCCGAGTATGATCGTGAACCTGATCGGTTTTGAGCAACATCTTCAGATTTGAAGCATGCCTCCTGACCTCTCCTTCGTTTTGTCAAGAATTGGTTGCTGCACCAGTTACGACAAAGATGTGGCCATACTTGCTCATTGCACCTCCAAATCCTACCAATCAAGTATTGCTCGTACTCTAATTCTCTTGGACGTGCCAGCGTGTCATTAATCTCCTCTCCTTGTTTTTTGTAGTACTCCTTGACAGCATCAACACGAGCATTATTCATCATTTGCTTCACACGGTCCGAAGCATAATTTTCAAGCACTCGATCTGCTTTTGCCTCATCGTCTTCGCTGACTTTGAATAAATGCTACATATATAGGGACCAAAAAAACTTGCATTTATGAGTCATAATCTTTCCAATAAATCATGCAATTATTATAGCATACATCAATTTTTACATATGGCATACTGAGGTCCTCTAATAGCTTCTTCGAATGGTAGAAGTCTTCAGGAAACTTAGCTCTAGGGGCAAAAGTTCATGAATTATTTGTAATACATCATCATAGTGTACAATTGACATGTTGTACTATGACTTCATAGCTAACAAGCGAGCAACAGCGGATAGACAAGAATGTGTTGTGTTCTCATGGACTAGTTCATCAGCACTAGCGACCATCCTATAAAAAGCCTAGGCAAAGGCATTTGGCTCCTCATCAATTGCTGGTGGATGGTCACCGGCTAGGTCACCCAACATATTATCCATATGATCAGATTCATTGAATTCATCATGCCTAATGACAAGGCTCTCGCCATGTGTTGTCCATGTTTGATAATTTGCCCTAAACCCATATTTACTCAAGTGCAACTCGACAGTGCACCTGTTGTGCCTAAAATAGTTCCGACACATTGCACACAGACACTTAATGGTGTCACCTTCAACTAAACTTGGATCAGAGAATGCACGATCCAAGAATTGTGTGGTGTGATCAATCCATTCATTAGAGGGAGCTCTACCACGCTGCCAGCCAATATACATCCATTCATGGTCTGCCATTAAATAGTTCTATGTTTAACAACTTGAATATGTTAGTTATGAATATCATACGATGGTATGCCCAAATTAGAGAATCTAAACATAATTATTAATTTAGCAATCAACACATAACGTGGTTTATGATATAACTCCTATGTAAGACAAGAATAAATTTGGTCCAACATAACATTGCATTTGCAACAATAGGACATAATTTTGATTACTCACAGTAGATACTAGATAGTAATAGGATAGAAAGGAAGTAGGCAGCAGCAACAGTAGGTAGGGACGGACTTGTAATTTTAAGTGCAGGACAAGCAGCAAGTTGGATTTAATTAGGTCCACCCACTGGTTGTTAGGAGATGGAGGGCATCCATCCATCCCTAACCACAACATCCATCCATCAAATGATTTCATGATTCTACATATCTCACCATTAGCTGGCATCAAATCAAAAGCCAAATGCACTAGCTACTAGTACTCCAGTTTTTCATGGCAATGCAATGGTGTGTGAACGGTGGTCGATGAGAGCAAGATAAAACAATAGATCTTCAACTCAATCTCCGAAGAAACTCTGAACTTTTCTTAAAAAATAAAACTCTGAATCTGAACTTTTCTTAAAAAATAAAACTCTGAACTTTTTACTGTAGAATATGTTTATGATTAGCAGCACGAGGTGTATGTACATGTGTAGGCTTTATCGTAAAGAAACAACTTGACAAATAGCCGAATTTGTGGTGGTTACACCAGCAAATAACTACAAGCAGCAACAGTTGAGAGGTGGAGGAGGAGGTTAGTTAAAGAAAGCCTCCCAGTCAGTATAATCCTGCTCAACAACAACAACTAATAAAGGAGGAAAACAATTTCTTTTGGAAGCACACATTATTCCATATTGGGTGCTGCTGTTTGTTCTACTTGTAAGCGGGTGGTGTGAGTTTTTTTTTATTTAGGCAACAAGGAAGGGGCAAAGGAGAGGTGAGAGAGACGAGAGAGAGAGAGAGAGGAGGGTGTGCTACTGGTAATTGCTAGGGGGAGATGGAAACAGAGGGGGAGCTTGCTCCTTTTTCCTTTCGAGATTGCTATTTTAATCTTGGGATCTGATTTTGTCCCCATATTAGGAGGAACGGTTATCTTTCTCCCCACATAGCAATATTTATTACTTATTATGCATCATTTGAACAATAGATTTTAGTAAAATCATATAGGTTGGAGCTTACCAATACCACTCAGAGGCAGTGATACAGGCGCAAAGAGTGTTGGGATACGGGTAGGCTACGATAGCAAAATCAAAAATTTCTACCACGCAAACCAGGAAGCCAAGCAAGTAGATGATCACATATCGTTACCACCAGATAAGCAGAGCAGCGGAAGAAGTGTTGGAGCAGCCTGGTCCAGCGTAGAGCGCGTCGATGTAGTGGTCGTAGTCGATCGTATAGCGTCCTTGCGAGTTGATCGTCTCCTTCAGCAACCTCTGTAGTTCCTTATGAAGATCGCGGATCGTCCTCAAGTGCAACAGCGACCGCAGTAGTGCCTCTACGGTATCCACACGTCCAGGGAAGGAACAACCATGCGCTGGTGTGCTAGCATCAAGTCGCACGGTAGAGCTCTCAGGAAGTGGCGGCTAGGGTTTTGGTGGAACAACTCAACTCACGACTTCTATGTGTCTTGTCTATCACGTTCACCATGTCCCAACAGCCTCATGCATCTCTTTATATAGTGCTCGTGACGGATCCTATCTAAACACGTTTGACGAATCGTATCTGTACTAGTTTGTTCCAACCTATTAAGTGTGTGACCCTGTAGGTTCATGCGTAATCGGTTGTGACTCGGAAACCCTTTTCGATCACAAGTCGTTAGCGGTTCCTAGCAGACATAACGATTCCTAATACACACAAATTATATCGATTTAACCTTAATGCAATATGATCTACAATCAGTCCTCATCATTTACGACCAGGTCCTATCTCTATACGACTAGTTCGTATTTGGTCATGACCAGTTCGTAACTCCTTATGACTAGGTTTCGACCACTCTGTGATTACGTTCGACTAGTCTACGACCAGCTCGTATCTCCATACGATCAGTCCGTAACTGATCGAACTAAGCGACCTACTCGTGTATTCTCTCTTTGACTCACGATGTCTGGTTGAACTCCAGGTGAGATGTTGTGCCATCCATGGACTGTTCAATACTTTCTCGATCGAGTGTCGGATAACTTCACGTGGTCGAACACTTCAAGTACTAGTGGCATGGCCATGCACTTTCTTTATCCGACGACAATGAGGGGCCTAGAGACATCTCTCTTGTTATGTTAGGAGGGGCAAATCCCATATCCGACCAGTCACATTCCTCCGCATGTTTCATAGCATACCCAAAAGCTACCTTTATAACTACCCAGTTACGAGTAGTGATTGGGAACCCCTAAGAGTGCTATTATACATGTAGGAATCCATGCTGATCTCAGGTCTAAGGATTATACATCATCATTGCTTGAGACCAACTAACGACACATAGAATCATAACAATCTCAATAGTGTCTCAAGATGGGCCAATCCAACCCCATGTTATCTAACATGTGTTCACATTATTGATTCGATATCCCTATATCCATGACCGGTGAAACATGGTCATCAATCAATACATGTGCTGGTCGATAGAGTCACTGGTGTTCTGACTATTGACATCTGACCAGGGATTCATTTAGAACGACATCATATAAGTTAAGAGTTTCACCAATAAGTCACATACTTGTTAATCTTCATAACCAATGATTCATTCAATGAGCAGGATAACATATTATCTAATATTATGAACATAATGAAATATAATCATCTCCATGATTGCCTCTAGGGCATATTTCCAACAAAGCGTCTGTGGGGGGATTTGATATCATATTCAACTCAAAATCCCTAGTTCTTGGTCTGTGGAGCTTGCCCTACAGCTATCTTAAGTCGCTGAACTTCTTCTTGTTGGGCTTCATTCAGAGCTGCATTTGGCGGAAAGGAAATATTTCGGTATGTTGATTCCAAAACTAGGAAAATACAAATGTTCAATTTGGCCTTACTAACTGGCCAACAATTTGTCAATAGATTTAGACACCTTGTAGCAGACAAACTTAGTCTTTCAGAGCATTCAAACTGTCGGTGTTTTAGAACCGAACTTACGTAAAGATTGTTTGATTCGGGGGATCCTCTAGGCTCGAAATCACATAGAGATGGAGACACGGGATTTTATACTGTGTTCGGCCTTCTCACGAGAATAACAACCCTACTCCTGTGTGTATGTATTGAGTATGCTGGATTACAAAGTGGGATCAAAGACTAGAGTATTGTGCTTCTAATCTTCTGTTGCCCGTCCTAATGTTCTGTGTTCGTCCCCTTTGCCCTGTTGATCCTTGCCTTTTATATCATCTTCGGAGTTCACCGTTGGATCTTCGGAATAAAAGTCTCCTCAACGTGCCAGATCGTAGAGCTGTTTCCGAGAGTTATTGCGGGGGTTTTAACGTCCCCACGTCGCCAGGCAATTATCATCATAACAAGGGGTTAAGTCGTGCTGTTATTCCGGGGAATAATAGCATAATTGATTACTCATATCATGAGATACGGTACGTGATGTTCCCTTATCAACTAGGCCCACATGTCTGTGAATCTTGTCGACCGAGAACTAGTCGTAGAAAGTCTTACGACCAGTTAGTGGTCGTAGAGAGCCTACGACTATAGATCAATCGTAGTAGAGCTTATGATTATGGGATAGTCGTAGGAGGGCTTACGACCATGGGGTAGTCGTAGGAAGATCTACGACTACAGGGTGGTCGTAGGAGGACTTACGACCTCCACCTTCTCCCTTAAGAATGTTAAGGGGTATATACAAGAGTTATAAGACGTCATTAATACCTATAATATGAATTATAGATATATAATAAAATAAGGATTGTTATATCCTCGTCATCTAGCCCCGAAGCTTAAGCGAAAGTAACTTGCTTGGAAAAGGAGTCAGATGGTCTTACGACCAATGGGTGGTCGAGAAAGATGGTCAAGGAAAGACTCTTCGATCGGTGTTTCATTTGACCGTAAAATAACTTGGTCAAGAAAGTCAGAATAATCTTACGACTTGCAAGGTAATCGTAGAAGATCTTACGATTATCAAGTCGTCGCAGTACTAAGGTCGGAAGTAAAATCTTTCCGATTTTCTGTTGTGTTTGACCAGAAAAGACTTGGTCAAGAAGGTAATTTCGCTTGAGGTGTGAAAACTGATTCGGCTTTAAGAATGCGAATCGGCTCTTACAGATCTGTCTGTTGGGGTCGTTCCCGTGGCATCGGCAACAGTTGAGTAGCCATGTCTCTTCATCTTCAGGCGAGATCGCTCTTAAACCTGCAAAGGTAAAGGGTAGACATTAGCATAGTTCCTGGTCGTAAGCACTTCTACGACCAGTTCCTTGTCGTAAGTATTTCTACGACAATATCTTGGTCGTAAGCTCTTCTATGACTAGTTGGGAATGTCCTTAGGGTGAGGAACCCGGTCACGAGATCTGAACGCTCGGGAGCCCACAACAGTGGCAGGAGCAAAGAACCCGAAGGTACGGTCGAAGAGTTCGATCTCTTCTTCTCCTCTGGGGATAGCGCCATCAGCAGCTTGGCCTTGGAGGCTGGGAGGATCATCCGTAGTGACTTCCTTCCCAGCATGGTGACTGGATGTTTCACCCCCATGGCCGGATGTCTCCCCCGCTATCACCTTCGCCTTTGTTTCTACGACCTCCCTGGTGGTCGTAGCCATTTCTGATCTTACGACCTCTCCCATCGTCGTAGCCAAGCCAGCAACAGTGGCATCTCCCGCCACTTGGATAGTGGACGGTTCTTCGACCACCGCCACTGATGTTCCTCCACTTGCCGAAGAAACCATGGTGGAATCCTTGGTGGGAACGTCCTTGATGGAGAGAGAGGCCGGGCTAAAAACACAAAAAGGGGGCTTACCGTTAGGTAGTAAAAAGCAAAAGGTAAATGCCGTTCTTACGCTTTTGTTTCTTTTGCATACCTTCTAGTGCCAAATCTGGCCTTGAGCTTGGAAGCAATCCCTCCTAAAGAAGGTTTCTTCGACTTTTTCTCAACCACGTCTGATTGAGACTTTAGTTGAGGAGTAGCTACGACCACGTCTGGTCGTAAAACTTGATCGAGCAGCATCGCTCTCGGAGCCTCTTGGCTCTCCGGATGGTTGAGACCTGTCTCGACCACCTCAACAGCCGCGCCGTCCTTAACCATAGGTACTGCTGGCGTTGTAGTCTCCTTTACAAAAGACATAAAACGCTTCCAATTTTTCTTTTCTAGTCACTTAATAAAGCCGCGAGAAGTAGAAACTGCGAAGGCCTTGTCATCATAATAGAAGGGTACCTTGATCTTGGGGGCTACGTGTGAGACCCCAGAGTATTTAGCTTGTAATGCTTAGCCGTACCACCGACCCTAGCATCGCAAACAAAATATCCCGTGCCGCGGGAAAATATGTACATCCCAGAAGTGCTGTACATACACCCGCTTACAAAATCATGCATCAATTCCATATAAACATAGAACCAAAGCACGAACTAGATTAAATAAAAGACATACATAATAGAGAGTTATTACAAAAGAGGCCGACCGGCCAAATAACAATTAAAGAGCTAAACAACTACAGAGATAAATAACAGCGGAAGCAAAAGCCATAAGATGGCGATAAACAAAAGCCAATCAGTGTGCCTTTAACCCACAAGGCAACCAACCGGACCACCAACCTAGTCGTCGAACCCAAAAGACATCTCACAAAAGTGCATCCTTGGGGATCCACTTCTTCCTCTCGCAACAATTACAGTTAAGCAAAGCAAATGAGTACAAAATGTACTCAAGATCGACGCAAGGGTAATACCTATAATTAGCTACATGCAAGCTCTATTTAAGTGGAGGAAGCTCTAGACTTACTTTTAGCATAAAGCAAGTTTTCATTTGCAATAATGTAATAGATTTAAAGCAATTTGACAATCCATTTTTAAATGTTGAAATAACAACGATACAATAATAGTAACAATAGTAAAGACAACCTGGAAGTGACTAACCCAATAGTCACCACAACAATAGTATGAGCATCCACTCATACCAACCCATCAAGTTTTAGTTAAATGTTGTAGTCTAGTTCTTGAGTGACCTTGCTAAGCATGTTCATAACCTAGGACGAGGCTATTCGAATAGTTTTATCCCTGCAGGGATGTACCAATGTACCCACATGTCGGACCGCCTTTTCGCCAAGCTATTAGCACACTTCCTTTGGTATGCTGGCACAGCTAAGTCGTACGAGATATTTCCAATGGATGATGCTAATTAAGAGTCACAACCCAACAAAGAGAAGGACACATCAGCTAGCTCAAGCCGAATTACAGATGCTCCCCTCATAATAATAACATTTTTCTTTTAACACCACCAACCAGCTCATAATTAACACCCCCCCCAAAGTACTTAGTCAAGAGGGGTTCCCAATACCCTCGTGTGGTTAGCACGCAATATTGCTCAGTTTAGTGGCCCAAGTAACTTGGTCCTTAGGGACATAGGCACCATTCCACACACCATGAGATCACTCCAACATCCATTGTGCCTAAGTCAATAACAATTTCGTTTTCATTTTTATTTCTTTACAAATTAACAAAGCACAAGTGCTGGACATAATGGAATAATAGTTTTGTGTGATCAAGGTCATCAACATAAGTCAACAACCGCCCATTTCTACCGTTATCTAAGCATTTCTAAGCAATATCAAATGTAACTACTAAGTGATAAGAGTCCATCCATCGAACTCTAAATCACAGCAAGATATTCCTAGGCTTAGTAGTAGAGAATGAACATTTACCTACAGAGTATGCATATATAGGATCAACTAATCGATAATTTAACAACAAAATAAGCATGCATACATACAAGTTAAATACAAAGTATTAGACTTTAAAGTAATGTGATTGAATAAACATGATCAAACTGCTTGCCTTGCTGGATATGCTCACTAGGCTATAGAGGATCGCTCACGGGATCAACACACTCGTCGACACCTAACGAAAAAACGAAAAGAACCGATAAGAATGAAGAAAACCGAAAGGACTCAGCAGAAAAATTTCTCCAAATGCTCTGAAATTTTACAGAAGATAGAGCATGATTTATAAAGAATTTAGCAATAAGAAGCAATTGATTTGGATTCTCAATGCAAAAGTTATGGCCAAAACAATTACGCTTGCACTCGAAAATGCCGGAAAATTCAAATCGGCCTCGCTCATCCGAAGTTAAATTCTCTAGCACAATTTTTCAAAGAGGTGTTGCACCTGGGATTTTTATGGTAAATATAGCACCTCATGATATGAATAACACAATTGAGTTCACCTCATTTGGAGCTAGTATGCATTTTCTATGATTTTTCAAAGGCAAGAAAAGAGCACAAAACAAAATGCACTCTCAAAGGTTTCAAAAATAGTGACATGCCTAAATATTATTCTACCATTTAGTACACTAACAGAGGAAGCCAACAAAATTGGATTCACTCAAAAAAGATCTATAGAGAATTACTTATGCAATTTACAAGTTAAATGCAATTTTTAGAGCAACATTTAAAGTCTATTTCTAAACCAATCTTCAAATCTATTTTCTGGAGCCGAACTAAGCTTACAACCATTTTTAGATTAAAGCTCAGCTCAAACCAGAGCTGACAAATTTTGGATCAACAAAAAGGAGCTAAATTGAATTAGTTATGCAATTTTGAAGTTTATTACCTTTTTCAGTTCACAAATAATTTCCTCGGGAAAACCTAAATTTGAATTTGACGTGGACGAACTTGGACCGTTGATCTTGGATCCAACGGTCGAAGCCCATGGGAGGAATGTGCACGCGCCCGCGTGAGATTGACAAACGTGGACCGTTGATCTGGGATCCAACAGTCCAAGTTGAACCTCGCGTGCTGCGTTTGAATCCACGCACGCGAAATGGGGTAGTGGCTATGGACCGTCGATCGCGAGATGGACGGCTCACGATGGGTGGCCCACAGTGCACACGCTTACACCTACGCGAATCTTCACCGTTGATCTACACACGGACGGCCCACAACGAACGAAGAACAAAACGCTCAAGCGATCGGGACCGCAGATCTTAAAGATGGACGGCTCACGACGAGCCACGTCGCGCACGCACTGACACTCTGCCGACGCGTCCGACAATGCGCCCGAGTGTGGCGAAATGGTCACCGTCGGTGACTCCGGGCGCGGCAGTGCGAACCAAAAGTGGTCTGAGGTGTGCAATAACCTGGAGCACCTCCTGGTACCACTCACACCTGCGGTGGTGGACCAGAGCGGTGGCTAGCCGGAGAGGGGCGACGCGGCAACCACGGCTAAACGCGAAAACGAAATAGAGTTCCGCATTGTTTTGAGAAGCAGGTGCCCAAGCCTCTAGGAACTACTTAGAAGGTTGCCTAAGGGCAGGGAGGAACCGAGGAGGCCTGAGCTGCGCCGGCGACAAAGGTCCTTGCCAGCGCCGAAGAGGACAACGCGGGGAAGAGGCTCTGAGCAAAATCAACTGCACCGGGTCATCGCATTAGCTCCATTAAAGCTCAAGAAAGGTTCCAGAGCGAGGAATTGGGAAATGGAGCACTCATCGGCGACGGAGACGAAAAGGGGTTGAAATCGGCCGCAAGCTCCAAACTTCGAATTCAAGCCGCTCCTGTGGAAGCAAACCCAAATCGAGTTAGGGGAAATGATCAATGAGGTGAGGGGCACAAGCTGACGCAAGGAGAGAGGGAGAGAAGCACTGGGGCACTGCCTTCACCGACAAGCTCCAAGGTCAACAATGGCGGCCGAGGGCGTTGGGTGTTTTGAGCTCAAGCAAGCACAGTGGGTGCAAGCATGAGTTGCGGGGTGGGGAAAGGAAGCTAAGGACGGGAGCTGGGAGCTTAAGGCCCTGTTTGGTACAGCTTCTACTCCCAGCTTCTCAGTAGATTCTCGTGGAGCCGTATCAAACACCATGATTCTCAAAACACCCGATTCTGATTCTCGCGTGGAGCTGTATCAAAAATACACTAGCGAGGAGAAGCAGCCTTTCCTTGGATTCTCGTGAGAATCCAACTTGATAGAAGAAACATACCCCTTAAAGTTGATTATATTTACCCGCAAAATGCCATTACTCAATTCCCGACGCGTACCCCTTCGGCCTCACTAGTTTTCTTCTTTTCCTCTCTCGCCAGCCTCTCTCCTTTTCCTCTCTCGAGCCACCCGGCATCCGGCGCCCGCCCTCCACATCCCCCCCCCCGGCGGCGCGGCGCGCCCGAGATCTGCTCCCCGCCCGCCCGCCCTCTCAACCTCCTTCTCCTGCCCGCTGCCGCCTCCCTCGCGTCCTGCTCCACTCGGTCGCTCCCTCATGGACTTCTCCGCGAGCAGGGCGAAGAGGCGGAGGAGGAAGCCCCGCCTCGCCCCGCCGGCGCTAGAGACGGAGGCGAGGTGAGCGCGAGGAGTGGCGGTGCTGGCCTTCGTCTCCTCGTCGCCGAGACTCCGTTACCGCTTGTTCAAGTCAAGTGGTCTCTTCTCTTCTCTCTCCCACTTGCCGCGCCATGGTGGAGAGGCGGGCGCGAGGAAGCCGCTGGTGCTCGCCTCCACGCAGACGCCTCGACTCGCTCCCGGGGCCGTCACCGGGCGCCCCGCCGCCAGCGAGCAGTGCGCCTCAGGGATATTGATAATTTTGTGAACCAAACAGGGCAACAAACTTTTGGTTTCAGTGGCAATAAACTTAACAAATTTCAAGAATTTCATATCGAAGTTTGTGAACCAAAGATCGCAATGATTTCAGATATGCATACAGACTACAATAGTCAACAATCTTGGTTTCCCATGTTCAGGCTTTCAAAATGATCAATAATTTTGCTGAGCTCTAACCTAATGCAATTACTAGAGATATTGAAGCTTAGCTTCTCATGTGTAGGTTTTCAGACTTCAGATCTATCAATGTTCTTTCAGAGTTCTAATCTAGGGCACATCTCACAAATCTTCAGTTATGTACGAAATTATGAATAGAAGACTATGTGATGTCTTTCGGGCATTTTCGTCCTTCGACACTATCTGCTCACCTTAAACTATTTGGGTGTAAGCATCTTTGTTCTGAACTTGTCCATAATTTTTTCTATTATGGGTTCTGGTATCTTTTAAGCAATCATACGAAATCAGGTGTTGTTGCATGTTTTTCGACTGTTTGTATTTCTGTCAGTTGAAGCAGTGTAACTGAATGAGCTACAGATTTGAGTTCTATCCATACTAGTGAAGTATGTATTTATAGTCATATTATTCTGGTGCTTATACCTTTGAACATATATTTAGTATTTTATGTTGTGAGCTTTATATTCTTTAATATTCCATCAGATAAAGGGGAAACTATGTTTCCTCTTAAATTTCAGAGAGAGTTACATTGGCCCATTTATATGTCATGGTTTTTTCACATGACTCTTCGTCATTTATCAATATATACAGCTGAAACCACCAGTGATGTTTTGTTATTTGCATTCTTCTTACTGCTTGTGACTGCAGGTGGACACTTTGCAGCAGTGAAATATGCGATTTGCAATTTGCACATCCTTTTCATTTCAATTGCTAAAATTAATTGATGAAACCAATGTTGTTTGCATGCTACTAGAACTAAGTGCTCACTGCATTTTCTTTTGGTCATAATGGTTGCAGTGCACGTTACATAGAACTGATATGTGTTTTCATTTTCTTTTGGTCATAATAGTTTCCACTGAAGGGTTCTTCACATTATTCAGAGGAGTCGGTGAAAATATTCTCTCAAGGATGGCAGGAGCTGGAGTTCTTGCTGGGTACGACCAGCTCCATCGGTTGGTAGGCCGGCATGGTTACAATTTTGAGAGCAAGATGAAAGGGTCATTGAAATGATGTATGTGCATATGGATATGCATATAGGCAGATCCTGGTTCGAAGGTTGGGTTGGCCAAAGGGGATGATGGAACTAGAATTACCAAGCTGGCGGAACAGAACTCAAAATACTCTAGTCTCCAACAGTTGATGGGGATGCATGAACAAAGGAACAACATTTCCAGTTGAATCTTCCTAGAACAGGAGATGAAGTCATGAACCAAAAGATAACTCTCGCTATGTCATAACCAGTGGATCTGATTCTTCACGTGTGAATATAGACATAAAAGTTGTTGTCCCTATGTACGCTATCAATGTAAACTGTAAACAGTACATGTGGAATTGCTTTATTGAATGATTACTCTTTCTGTTGTACACCAATAAGGATGGGATATCTCCAGCTTTATCTATCGCAGCGTGAACAGTACAAAATTTACTTATACACAGTTCTAATCCATTATGAAGTGTAAATGCAATATAACCTGGCATTATGTATAAAGATACAACATATATACATTCACATGGTCTAAACAAATTTAGGGGAAAAATTCTATAATTTGTGTACAAATACATAGGAGAAAGACATAAATACAATTGAATTATTACAACAGGGGTAACATGGTCTATTTGCCTCTAATCCCCCTCATATGGTTTTGGGAGCCAACCTACCAGCCAAACGCTTTTAACAGACAGCTCCAGATTCTCAGAGAAGTGGATTCTCAGAGAATCAGGAGCAGAATCTGGAAAATGAGAATCTGGAGCTCTACCAAACAGGGCCTAAGTAGCAGCGAGGACAATGAGGCAACGGTAGGGCTCTCCCACGGGCAAGCCTGCCGCGGGGACGCTGAGGGCGATGGGAGCAGGTGAACGACGGACTTTCGGGGGCGGAAGCACGACAGCATTAAATGCATTGCAGAAGGACCCGTTGGCCTGCGCGGAGGTGACCCGGCACTGACCCACGCTCTGCACACGCCATGGCGCTGGCGCTGCGCTGCGTCGCACGAGCGAGAGGAAAACGACGACGCGCCACTGTCCGATTTGCATCCAATGGCCCGCGTTAGATCGAGTTGGCCCCGCGTAGCGCAAACGTGGACCACGCGATGACGACCCAATGGTTGACAACGCCCGCGCCAATGCGTCTGCGCCGGTACAGTTAGTGGACTCGACTGAGTCAAGTGGCTCCGAGCCCGAGGAACAGTGCAAACTAGTTTGGATTTGAATTTAAAAGCTGAGTTTAGGAGAATTTTTAGAGATAGCAAACTAACTCCAAAAATTCTGAAATTTTGACTGGAGGTTCCTCACTCCAGGATTAACCTTACATAAAATTTCTAGAGATTTTTATACAATACATTTTTCTCAAGAAATTCCTCAAGGTTTGTTCTAGGGTTTGACCAATTGAAAACTAGTTTGACTTGCCTCCAAAAATTATCAAATAATTTCTAAAAATCATGAAATTTTTCAGAGGGGTCACACAGCATCCCTAGAACCAAGGAAAATTATTTTCCAAGATTGGCACAAGATTTGTGACAAAGTGGAATAAGGGTTTGACTTTAGTCAACATGAGGTTTTGGATTTTTGAATTCCACAATTCTTGACAAGAATTACGGAAAAGTTCAAGAGTTTCAAGATGTGAGAAAAGTTTTAATTTCTACACATTTTCTTACATTTGAAACACAAACCCATTTTAGGTTACATTTGAAACACAAACCGAGATTTGGTTACATTTGAAACACAAACCTTGGTTCGATTGCATTTGAAACACAACCTAATATTTGGGATGTTACACTACGGGCTTGAACACTGCAACCATTCCTGCCACAATTGCTTCCTCTACAACATCACTTTCTGGTGCAAGGTTAGCAGGAGGCGCAGACAAAGAAGCGGAGCCCGGTTTGACGACCCCTTTACCAGCAGCTTTCCCAAGCTTGCTCCTCGTGGCCCGAGGAACATCTGCTCGCTCAGCAGCAGAGCTTGAGCTCGCACCTCCCTTGTCGACGGCCTTAACAAGCTTGTGTCTCTTAGCTGGGGGAGAAACAAATTGCTCTACCGCCGCACCAACCGTCAGTTCGACTTCTTCGTCGTCCCGACGGTTCTCCATGCCTACTTTCTGCAAATATCAGAGAGAGAGAGAGATATATATATTAAAAACTAGTCGTAAGCTTTTCTACGACAATCCCCTGGTCGTAAGTGTTTCTACGACTAGAAACTCCATCGTGAGCCTTTCCACGACCAGCCCCTAGTTGTAAGTCTTTCTACGACTACGAAATCCTAAAAAAGGAATTTGTTCCTGGTTACCTTCAGGCGCTCCACCTTAGCTTCTGGGGACAAGTCGACTAGGATGGGAGGTGCCACAATGTGGGCTGGAGTCTTCTCACAGATGAGCTTGACTCGAGCGTCAATCTCCTCTTGTGAAAGGTCTGCAGGGGTAAGAGGACCTTCAATAAGCCAAACTTAAAACAGAAAGAAGGCAAGAGCTTAAGGTTTTACTTACCCTCCGCGTAATCCCTCGTCGGGTCCGTCGGACCCGAGTATCTCCACATCTGGTGATCCCTTTTCTTCAGAGGGCTGACACGGCGTGTGATGAAATCTTTCACCACATGCCATCCGGTAAGCCCCTCTTCCTTCAAGTCCATAATTGCTCGAATGAAGGGGGCAATCCGACCAACTTCCTTGGGAGGCGAGTCCCAAGAAGGAATCTTCTCGGCTGGCTTCCCGGCGAAGGAGAGGCTGTCCTTGTGGGTAATCTCCCAGTAGAACTACTTCTTCTTCCAAAACGACCACGACGACCGGGTAGACATCGGAATGTACTCCTTCGACTTCCTATCGTGGAGCTTCAGACTGCAACTACCAGCAACTCCGGCCAATCGAGTCATTCTGTAATAGTACCAGAACAACTCCAGGTCGGCCGGAATCCCAGGTAGGCCTCACACAGATACACGAATACACTCAACATCGTAATGGAGTTGGGAACAAGGTTCACCAACTCCACGCCGTAGTATTCGAGTACGAGGGTGAGGAAAGGGTGAGCGGGCAGTCGGAGGCCACACTCACAGAACGCTTGGAAGACAAAGATTTGCCCCATCTTACCTGACGGCCGCTGCTGCCCAGCAGCCTCGATCCACTTTACAAACTCCTCCTTTGAGATCTTCTCGGAGTCGACCAAAGCCTGGATTTTGGCCGCATCCATTTCCAATTTGACCCACTAGGAAGCGGCTCCGGCCATTTCTCCCGGAAAAAGAAGGTCGAGATTTGGGAAGATTGGGGAAGAGGGCTCAATTTGGTTGGCGACGGAGAACTTGAAAGTACGAACAGCAAGAGCGATTTGGGGGAAGGTAAAAGACCTTACGCCACCATGGTGAATATTTATAATCGCCTTCAAGATGAAGAGACGTGGCTACTCAACGGTTGCCGATGCCTCGGAAACGACTCCAACAGACAGATCTGTAAGAGCCAATTCGCATTCTTAAATTTGTCTGGTCGAGGAAACCGAGTCAGTTTTTACACCTCAAGCGAAATTACCTTTTTGACCAAGTCTTTTTCTGGTCAAACGCAACAGACAATCGGAAAGATTTTACTTCCGACCTTAGTACTGCGACGACTTGGTAATCGTAAGATCTTCTATGATTACCTTATAAGTCGTAAGATTATTTTACAACCTTCTTGACCAAGTTATTTTTTGGTCAAATGAAACACCAGTCGAAGAGTCTTTCCTTCGACCATCTTTCTACGACCACCTACTGGTTGTAAGACCATCTACAGCCCCTTTTCCATGCAAGTTACTTTCACTTAAGCTGGGGGGATAGATGACGAGGATATAACAATCCTTATTTTATTATATATCTATAATTCATGTTATGGGTATTAATGACATCATATAACTCTTGAGTATACCCCTTAATATTCTTAAGGGAGAAGCTGAAGGTCGCAAGTCCTTCTACGATCACTCTATAGTCGCGGGTCTTCCTGCGACTAACCCATAGTCGTAAGCTCTCCTATGACTATCCCATAATCATAAGCTCTACTACGATTGGTCCATGGTCGTAGGCTCTCCTACGACCACCAACTGGTCGTAAGCTTTTCTACGACCAGTCCCCAGTCGACAAGATTCACAGACATGTGGGCCTAGTCGATAAAGGAATGTCATGTGCCGTATCCCAGGATATGAGTAATCAATTACGCTGTTATTCCCCGAAATAACAACACGACTTAACCCCCAGTTATGATGATGATTGCCTGGCGACGTGGGGACATTAAAACCCCTGTAATAACTCCTAGAAACAGCTCCACGATCTGGCGCGTTAAGGAGACTTTTATTCCGAAGATCCAACGGTGCACTCCGGAGATGATATAAAAGGCAATGATCAACAGGGCAAAGGGGACGGACACAGAACATTAGGACGGGCAACAGAAGATTAGAAGCACAATACTCTAGTCTTTGATCCCACTTTGTAATCCAGCATATTCAATACATACACACAGGAGTAGGGTTGTTATTCTCCCAGGAGAAGGCCCGAACCTGTATAAAAATCCCCGTGTCTCCATCTCTGTGTGATTTTGAGCCTAGAGGAACCCCCGAATCTAACAATATTTTACGTAAGTTCGGTTCTAAAACACCGATAGTTCGCGCCGACCGTGGGGATCTTCGAGTCAACAGCTTTCCTTTGTCCTTCCAACTCTCAGGCTCTCATGGCAGGAGAGTGGAATGAGGAGAACTGGTTCGACTTTGCCGATTATGCAGATATCCACATGGATGCCGGTTTCGACTACAAGCCGAGTGATGCATCATCCGATGGTGATGTCGCCTCCGAAGATCTTTCTCCAGGAGACCTTACCATCGACGGAGTTGAGGAGGGATCCTTATCCCCCACAACTGTACGTCTAGATGGGGAACCAATTTCCTCAGAGGACAAGGGTCAATCTGACCACAATGAGGGCTGTCCCAAGGCAGACTCAGGGCACGGCGAGGGCTCCCTCTCCAAATGTCCATGTCCGCCTAAGACAGTCCGACCTGGCGCGACAACTCCTGGAAGTCACAATTCCGAATCTTCATCAGCATCAGGTGATTCTCTCTCTCGCTTATCCTAGCGAAGGATGCGATCGAACATGCTCTTCCTGCGAGTTCGACCATCCCAACGCAAGACCCACTTGCCGACGGAGACGGTTATAACCCAGAATTCCCCTTCCTAGAGGGGTTTGCTCCAAGTCGCCAGATGGTGTCATTCGACGACTCCTCAAGCGAGGAGGCCTCTAGCGCAAGTGGAGATCATCAACGGAGGTCTTCGTCCTGCCCTCAGGTAGCCATAACCTTCCCAGAGACAAGGCTGCAGATGCTCCCCGAAGATCACTCCCTACGACCGCTCGTGGCAATGACAAAGACACCTCTGACGACGACCAGAGTCGATACTCTGATGAACGTGAGGGAGATTCTCAAGATCATCGCACTCCATTAAGGCAAGCTCAAGGATCAGGTATGAATGATTCTGAAACCAACAGACGGAAATGAGTCGCGGCTTAAAGAAAATTGCCTGGGCGTGCTCAATACCAGTCGGAAGAAGTTCAGAAACTTCAGCATATCAACGACCTGCTCGAGAACCCATCTCGAGAACTTGCCCGAGCACCTGGCTACGGCCTCTTCGTCGAAGAGATTGCACGAAGGCTACGGAGTACGATGAACAAGCTCGAACGACCCTGCCAACAACATTCTGGAAGTCATGGCAGTACGACTCCATCAGCTTCTAGTCAATCGAATAACTCGCCGCATGGAGATCACCGGAAGGTGCATCACTCCCTAATTCGGAAAAGAGTTCCTCGAATGCCTGACGACCATAAAACTCTTAGGAGAGGTGACCACTCACCACTCCGACCGAGAGGTCTGCAACAACAGACAAGGTACGAGGAGTATTACCCTCGTAGGATCGAGACTTACTATAAGTCAGATTCACCCCTTGCTGGGTATCGTCGAGTACGATCACCTGGCGACGTCAACCCCTCTTATCTACCAGAAAGTCTTACGACTAGTTGGTGGTCGTAGGAGAGCCTACGACCATAGATCAATCGCAGTAGAGCTTACGATTATGGGATAGTCGTAGGAGGGCTTACGACCATGGGGTAGTTGTAGGAAGATCTACGACTACAGGGTGGTCGTAGGGGGACTTACGACCTCCAGCTTCTCCCTTAAGAATGTTAAGGGGTATATAGAAGAGTTATATGACGTCATTAATACCTATAATATGAATTATAGATATATAATAAAATAAGGATTGTTATATCCTCGTCACAAACAATGACTACTGGAAGACTGAAGAAGTTCCAAAGGAAGATGAGAGCATACCTTCTTGTAGTTTAGCTTGCTCTTCCATGGACTGCAACCGGAGTTTAAGCTCTCTATTCTCAGTAGTTAAACCAGATGTATCCCTCTGGGTTTCAAGTAAAATGCAATAAATCAGATATGAGAACATCAGATATGTGGTGAACAAAAGAAACAAAATTAGATCACCAGATATTAAATGTCATATCTCAAACTAAAACAAAACAAACTTTTGGCTTACAGGTCGGCTAGCAATTACCTATCAAACATTATTAATGGTAGACAAAAGGGGGGTTGTGTGTTAGCATGGTCCAAAAATCAATAACGTCGTGGGCCTCCGTATGGACCAAGCCTGTCGACGCGATGCTCTGCGTCTCCAGATCTTGGTCTCTTTAGAATTCGTATCACGTATCAACAGCATCATCGTACGTTGACTTGAATACTTGTTGTATCCGTTCGAACACCAACCCCTTGACATCTGAAATCTCAAGGCCCTCCGAGTAGTGGTACTCGTTCCAAGCGTCCTCTAGCCAACACCCTTCGCTAGTTTTCTGCATAGACCTGTGTCACGAGTGCACTCATGCAACAAGTTGAACTGCCGAATGGTGACTGACCACATTCTGTAGCTACTACCTGGCGCCCTTTGAAGGAGTAGCCAGCCCATATCCATATACACGATGAAACGGCAGAGCCGGCGCCATCTTCCAGTGCACAGAAATGCATGATGAAGCCAACACCATGGCCAAGCTTGCAAGAATTGATGTGTCCATGTCGACCCTAGTGCCCAGAGTATCCATCTCAAATCCAGGAGGAAGGCAACAACCAGCATGGAGTAAGTGATAATTGTTGGGCTACGATAGCAACAAATCAAAATTTCTACCATGCAAACCAGGAAGCCAAGCAAATAGATGATCACAGATCGTTACCACCAGACGCGCAGAGCAACAGAAGAAGAGTTAAAGCAGCCTGGTGTAGGGACACGGGTAGGCTACGATAGCAACAAATAAAAATTTCTACCACACAAACCAGGAAGCCAAGCAAGTAGATGATCACAGATCGTTACCACTAGACGCACAGAGCAGCGGAAGAAGGGTTGGAGCAGCCTAGTCCACCGTAGAGCGCATCAATGTAGTGGTCGTAGTCAATCGTTCAGCGTCGAGAAAGTCGATGCAGTGGCTATAGTCGATCGTCCAGCGTCCTCGTGAATCGATCGTCTCCTCCAGCAACCTCTGCAGTTCCTTGTGAAGATCGTGGATCGTCCTCAAGCGCAACAGTCGTAGTAGCGCCTCTACGATATCCACACGTCCAGGGAAGGAACAACCATGCGCCGGTGTGCTAGCACCAAGTTGCACGGTAGAGCTCTTAGGAAGATGGTGGCTAGGGTTTCAGTAGAGCAACTCACGTCAACTCGTCCGTTCAAGCCAACCTCCCAACAGCCTCATGCATCTCCTTATATAGTGCTCGTGACGGATCCTATCCGAACACATTTGACGAATCGTATCTGTACTGGTTTGTCCTAACCCGTTAAGTGTGTGACCCTGTAGGTTCATGCATAATTGGTTGTGACCCGGAAACCCTTTCCGATCACGAGTCGTAGCGGCTCCTAGCAGAACATAGCGATTCCCGAATACACACAAATTATATGATCTACGATCAGGTCCTCATCACTTACGACCAGGTCCTATCTCTATACGACCAGTTTGTATTTGGTCACGACCAGTTCATAAGTCCTTATGACCAGTTTTCTACCACTCTGTGATTACGTTCGACCAGTCTACGACCAGCTCGTATCTCTATACGACTAGTCCGTAACTGATCGAACTAAATGACCTACTCGTGTATTCTCCTTTGCCTCACGATGTCTGGTTGAACTCCAGGTGAGATGTTGTGTCATTCATGGACTGTTCAATACTTTCTCGATCGAGTGTCGGATTACTTTACGTGGTCGAACACTTCGACTACTAGTGGCATGGCTATGCACTTTCTTTATCCGATCACAACGAGGGGTCTAGAGACATCTCTCCTCTTATGTTAGGAGGGGCAAATCCCATATCCGATCAGTCACATTCCTCTGCATGTTTCATAGCATACCCGAAAGCTACCTTTATAACTACCCAGTTACGAGCAGCATTTGGCAACCTCTAAGAGTGCTATTACATATGTAGGAAACCATGCTGATCTCAGGTCTAAGGATTATACATCATTATTTCTTGAGACCAACTAACGACACATAGAATCATAACAATCTCAATAGTGTCTCAAGGTGGGTCTTATCCAACATCATGTTCTCTAACATGTGTCCATATTATTGGTTTGATATCTGCATATCCATGACCCGTGAAACATGGTCATCAACCAATACATATGCTAGTCTATTCATATCTGTCCTCATATGTTTCCGACCAGGGATCGTAGAAGAATAATTATCGCAGAAATATAGAGTTTCACAATCAAGTCACATACTTGATAATCAATATTAACAATATTATTCTAGGAACAAGATAACATATTATCCAATATTATGAACATAATGAAATATAATCATCTCTATGATTGCCTCTGGGGCATATTTCCAACAGTCTCCCACTTGCACTAGAGTCAATCAATTAGGTATCTGATACCGATAGCTCTTGTGTGTGCCTCATGCTTTGGCTGTGTGAGAGACTTTGTCAACGGATCAGCAACATTCAAATCCGTATGAACTTTGCATATCTTAACATCTCCTCTATCCACCAATTCACGAATAAGATGATAACGCCTGAGTATATGCTTGGACTTCTGATGGGATCTAGGCTCCTTAGCTCAGGTAATCGCTCCATTGTTGTCACAATAGAGATCCATTGGGCTCGAGGCACTTGGAACCACACCCAACTCAAGAATGAAATTTCTTATCCAAACACCTTCTTTTGCGACTTGAAGCGCAATGTACTCGCCTCCGTCGTGGAATCAAGAAATGCTCTTGCTTGGAACTTTTCCAGCTCACTACTCCTCCATTCAAAATGAATACAAAACCAGATTGCGAATGATAATCATCTTTGTCGGTTTGAAAGCTTGCATCGATGTAACCATTTACAACGAGCTCTTCATCACCGCCATAAACTAGGAACGCATCCTTAGTCCTTCTTAAGTACTTAAGAATATTTTTCATAGCTGTCCAGTGACCTTCACCGGGATCAGCTTGGTATCTACTCGTAACACTTAGAGCGTATGATACATCTGGTTGAGTACATATCATGGCATACATGGTAGATCCAATGGCCAAAGCATATGGAATATCACTCATTTTGTCTCGCTCATCAGTGGTTGTAGGACACCGATTCTTGCTAAGATTAATGCCATGTGCCATAGGCAAGAATCCTCTCTTGGAATCTTGCATGTTGAACCGATTCAACACTTTGTCTATGTACATATCCTAGCTTAATCCAATTAGCCTCTTAGATCTATCTCTATAGATCCTTATTCCCAAGATATATGCTGCCTCTCCTAGGTCCTTCATAGAAAAACTATTTTTCAATGATGACTTAATGGATTCTAGCATAGGAATGTCATTTCCGACTAGTAGTATGTCATCTACATACAAGATCAGAATAACAAGCGCGCTCCCACTATCCTTCATGTAAACACAAGGTTCTTCTTTGTTCTTGACGAAACCAAACCTTTTGATCTCCTCATTAAAACGTATATTCCAACTCCGAGATGCTTGCTTCAACCCATAAATGGACTTTTGAAGTTTGCATACTATACTAGCATTCTTTGGATCGACAAAACCTTCAGGTTGTGTCATGTACACATCCTCGTCTAGGTTTCCATTAAGAAAATCCGTTTTGACATCCATTTGCCATATCTCATAGTAGAAATATGCAGCAATAGCTAGAATGATCCGAACATATTTAAGCATCGCTACTGGTGAGAAAGTCTCATCGTAGTCAACTCCTTGAACTTGTTGAAACCCTTTTGCGACTAGTCGAGATTTATGAACGTGAATATTTCCATCCATATCAATCTTTTTCTTATAGATCCATTTTGCACTCAATGGTTTTAACACCATCAAGTGGATCGACCAGGTTCCAAACCTGATTTTCTCTCATGGAGTCTATCTCGGATTTCATGGCTCTAAGCCATTTGTCAGAGTCTAGGTCCATCATCGCTTCCTCATAAGTCTTAGGCTCATCATTATTCAATAATAATACGTCATGCCCATACCTTGTAGGCAATTGACGCGGCCTTTTAGATCTACGTGGGGTCGATGCCTCATCTACGTGTTCAACAACATTTTGTTCATCCAAGAGAGGTTCAAGAGGAGTTGAAACACTTTCGATGTTTCCTAATTTCTTCGAGTTGCACCTTTCTCCCATCGACTCCTTTTAAAAGAAATTCTTTCTCCAAAAAGACACCATTTCGGGCAACAAAAACTTTGCCTTCTTCATGGTTGTAGAAATAATATCCTTTGGTTTCCCTAGGATATCCTATAAAGAAGCATTTATCTGACTTGGGTGTGAGTTTATCAGACAACAAACGTTTAACATAGACATCACATCCCCAAATCCTTAGAAAAGACAAACTAGGACTCTTCCCAGTCCACATCTCATATGGTGTCTTATCTACTGATTTAGATGGTACCTTATTTAAAATGAAAGTGGCAGTTTCTAGAGAGTAACCCCAAAAATACAATGGTAGATCCGATTGGCTCATCATCGATCGAACATATCCAACAAGGTCCGATTACGCCACTCGGACACCCCATTCCATTGTGGAGTGCCCGGTGGTGTAAGCTGTGGAACAATTCCACATTGCTTCAAATGATCACCAAATTCATGGCTCAAAAATTCACCTCCACGATCAGATCTTAAAGATTTGATTGTCTTGCCAAGTTGATTACAGACTTCATTCTGGAACTCCTTGAACTTTTCAAAGGATTCTGACTTGTGCCTCATTAAGTAGATATATCCATATCTACTATAGTCATCGGTGAAAGTAATGAAGTACTGAAAACCACCTCTTGCTGTCGTGCTCATTAGTCCACATACATCAGTATGTATGAGTACCAACTGGTCGGACACCCTGTCACTTCGACCAGTGAAAGGTGTCTTGGTCATCTTTTCGACCAAGCAAGATTCGCATGTATCAAATGATTCCAAATCAAATGAGTTTAGAGTTCCATCATCATGGAGCCTTTTCATGCGTTTCTCACTTATGTGACCCAAACGACAATGCCAAATGAAAGTGGAATTCATTTCATTAGGCCAAAGCCTTTTCGCATTAATATTATAGACGTACGCATCAACAAGATTTAAAATAAACAACCCATTCAAAACAGGTGCATAGCCATAAAACACTTCATTCAAAAATATAGAACAACCATGTTCTCAATAATGAATTTATAACCCTCTGCCATCAAACATAATGCAGAGATAATATTTCTACTAATGGCAGGAACGTAATAACAATTATTCAATTCCATAATAAATCCTGAAGGCAAAAGTAATGGCAAAGTCCCGACAGCTAATACAGCAACCCTTGCTTTATTCCCAACGTGAAGATCCATCTCGCCCCTTGTAATTCTCCTACTCCTTGTTAGACTCTGCATCGAATTGCAGATATGAGCAACCAATCCGGTATCAAATACCCATGAGTTAACAGAAGAGTCAGCGAGAAAAACATCTATAACATCAATACCTATAGTGGAAGTTTTAGTCCCACCATTCTTTTTCTGATCAGCTAGGTATTTCTTGCAATTCCTCTTCCAATGCCCTAGCTCTTTGCAGTAAAATCATTCATTTTCTTGAGTCAGGCTGGACTTAGTCTTGGGCTTAGGCTTGTCAATTTTGATCTCATCCGAAACTTTAGCCTTGCCCTTTTTCTCGACCCAAGTTTTGGCCTTCTTCTTGAAGCTTGTACTCTTTTGCACCATCATCACATGACTGTTGCTTTTCTTAATGCTGCCCTCTGCTGTCTTAAGCATCATATGCAGTTCGGTGAGATTCTTGTCTAAGCTATTCATATGGAAGTTCAAAATGAACTGGCCATAGTTTGTAGGAAGCGAAGCAAGAATCAAATCTGTAGCCAACTCTTGACTAAGTGGAAAACCCAGTTTTTCCAAGCTCTGTGTGTAACCAACCATCTTGATTACATGTGGGCTCACCGGACCACCCTTAGCTAGCCTACACCCGAACAAGTTCTTTGATATCTCATATCTCTCAGTTCTTGCTTGTGTCTCAAACATGCCTTTGAGCGCCACAATCATATCATAGGCCTCAATGTTCTCAAATTGCTTCTGAAGGTCTGAGTTCATTGCAGCAAGCATGAGGCAGCTAACATCAAGGGATTCATCACATGCCTTTTTATAGGAGGTTTTAAGAGTAGCAGCAGCATTCTCTGTAGGCACATCTGGAATTGGTTTCTCCAGAATATGTTCCTTTTTATCTTGCCTAAGAACAATTCTTAGGTTGCGAGACCAATCCACAAAATTTGTTTCATTCAGTTTTTCCCTTTCAAGTATCGAACGTAAAGCAAAACTGGATGTAGGTATATCAGTTGGTGCCATGATCTACAACATAAAATATGCAAAACTAAGACATATGTTCAAGAAAAGTAACTTCTATTAAAAAAATTTAATAAAGATACTCCCACTAAATACCATATCCCTCTTATGACAATTAGTGATTCAAGACCCTCAATCAGTTAATCTACTAGTGAGCTTTGGCATCACTGCTAGAAGATTAGTGAAATTGGTAAGCAACTCTTTGCTAATCATATCTCTATATGACTCTTGTTGTTGGGCGGCATCTATATGCTCCAGCACCCAACCCTTATGCCCCAAGGTCCACAACTGTTATGATAACCTTGTTAAGTTAAACCAAAGCTCAGCGTGTAACTGTCTGACACAAACCCATCTAGTCAAGTAGAGTTAATGGTACTCTGCTTTGGCAAGATCTACCATTAAAATACATGACTTTGGATGGTGCAGCATATTTGGGAGGGCATCAATTTAACTTAATATTATGTGAGGGAATTTTACTTCTACCATGTTAAAAGCATTTAAAGCAAAAACATGTATAGAAATAAATGAACAGGAATATAAAGGCATTCACAGACAACAAATTGTATTGTGATATAGTATGACCCTTCTCCATGGTGATCTCCATCGCCATGCATCCTGTTCGCTGTGTCTCCGAGTGGTCGACTCCTCCAAGCACTCCCACTAAGCCATTACTCCTAATAGCACTAGTAATAAATCACAAGGAGTAAAGAAGCATCACAAGTCGACATGCAGGCCGTTACACAAAAATATAGACAGCCTTGGGCTGCAATAAGCATGACACGCAGGTCATGAAAATTACATACATACATGTATCTCATACATGAACCATTATGGGTCATACTATTCACATCAATCCCTGCGAAAACAAGTTGTGCACATAATCCAATTCTATCGGACGACATGAGCACACACTACCTATAGTGCACGGTACGAATATCCAACACGGTGGTCCCGCTAGCCGGTTAGAGGGTGGGGTTCGAAGGGGCAGCACCCCTCGTTGGTCGAGGGCAGCGCGCTCGGAAACTTTTTCCGAGACATGAATCTTATTCACGTAACCAAGCCTTGAAAATCATCAGATTAATTATATTAACCCTATTTCGAACTATTCCGATCAATGCCTTGATACGACCACATATTGCGACACACTCCAATGGCGGAATTCCGACTGGTAGGAGTGATATGTAGTATGGTCGTGAACAAGCGCAATAAACCATCTGGTCCTTTTAAGCTCATAACTCCTCGTAGACCCTAGCTACTACCACTGAAACACCAATTGATCTTATCGACTAGGGCCTAGATCGTTCCATCTCTATGAACCGATTTAGGTTACCAGACCCAAACAGTAATAGATCTAATCTACTACTACCACATATCAAGTATATGCGATCGATCCAGATCAAAAACTATGCAGGATGGCTCTGATACCACTGTAGGGACACGGGTAGGCTACGATAGCAACAAATAAAAATTTCTACCACGCAAAGCAAGAAGCCAAGCAAGTAGATGATCATAGATCGTTACCACCAGACGCGCAGAGCAGCGGAAGAAGGGTTGAAGCAACCTGGTCCAACATAGAGCGTGTCGATGTAGTGGTCGTAGTCGATCGTCCAGCATCGAGCAGGTCGATGTCGTCTAGTGTCCTCGCGAGTCGATCGTCTCCTCCAGCAACCTCTGTAGTTCCTTGTGAAGATCGCGGATCGTCCTCAAGCGCAACATGTTTGATGAATCATATCCGTACTGGTTTGTTCCAACCCGTTAAGTGTGTGACCCTGTAGGTTCATGCGTAATCGGTTGTGACTCGGAAACCCTTTCCGATCATGAGTCGTAGCGGCACTTAGCAGAACATAGCGATTCCCGAATACACACAAATTAAATCATACAAACCTTAATGCAATATGATCTACGATAAGGTCCTCATCACTTACGACCAGGTCCTATCTCTATACGACCAGTTCGTATCTGGTCACGACCAGTTCATAAGTACTTACGACCAGGTTTCGACCACTCTGTGATTACGTTCGACAAGTCTACGACCAGCTCGTATCTCTATACGACTAGTCCGTAACTGATCGAACTAAACGACCTACTCGTGTATTCTCCCTTTGCCTCACGATGTCTGGTTGAACTCCAGGTGAGATGTTGTGTCATCCATGGACTGTTCAATACTTTCTCGATCGAGTGTCGGATTACTTTACATGGTCGAACACTTCGACTACAAGTGGCATGGCCATGCACTTTCTTTATCTGATCACAACGAGGGACCCAGAGACATCTCTCCTGTTATGTTAGGAGGGGCAAATCCCATATCCGACCAGTCACATTCCTCTGCATGTTTCATAGTATACCCGAAAGCTACATTTATAACTACCCAGTTACGAGCAGCGTTTGGCAACCCCTAAGAGTGCTATTACATATGTAGGAAACCATGCTGATCTCAGGTCTAAGGATTATACATCATTATTGCTTGAGACCAACTAACGACACATAGAATCATAACAATCTCAATAGTGTCTCAAGGTGGGTCTTATCCAACATCATGTTCTCTAACATGTGTCCATATTATTGGTTTGATATCTCCATATCCATGACCCGTGAAATATAGTCATCAACCAATACATATGCTAGTCTATTCATATGTATCCTCATATGTTTCTGACTAGGGATCGTATAAGAATAATTATCGTAGAAATATAGAGTTTCACAATCAAGTCACATACTTGATAATCAATATTAACAATATTATTCTAGGAACAAGATAACATATTATCCAATATTATGAACATAATGAAATATAATCATCTCTATAATTGCCTCTAGGGTATATTTCCAACACCTAGTCCAACAAAGAGTGCGTTGATGCAGTGGTCGTAGTCGATGGTCCAGCGTCCTTGCGAGTCGATCGTCTCCTCTAGCAACCTCTGTAGTTCCTTGTGAAGATCACAGATCGTCCTCAAGCGCAACAGCAACCGCAGTAGCGCCTCTACGGTATCCACACGTCTAGGGAAGGAACAATCATACGCCGGTGTGCTAGCACCAAGTCGCACGGCAGAGCTCTGAGGAAGATGGCGGCTAGTGTTTCGGTGGAACAACTCAACTCACGACTTTCATGTGTCTTGTCTGTCACGTTCACCCCCTTTTTCCCAATAGCCTCATGCATCTCCTTATATAGTGCTCGTGACGGATCCTATCCGAACACGTTTGACGAATCGTATCCGTATTGGTTTGTTCCAACCCGTTAAGTGTGTGACCCGTTAGGTTCATGCGTAATCGGTTGTGACTCGGAAACCCTTTCCGATCACGATTCGTTAGCGGTTCCTAGCAGGACATAATGATTCCCGAATACACACAAATTATATCAGACAAAACTTAATGCAATATGATCTACGACCAGGTCCTCATCACTTACGACTAGTTCGTATTTGGTCATGACCAGTTCATAACTCCTTACGACTAGGTTACCACCACTCTGTGATTATGTTCGACCAGTCTACAACCAGCTCGTATCTCCATACGACCAGTCCGTAGCTGTTCGAACTAAGCGACCTACTTGTGTATTCTCCCTTTACCTCACGATGTCTAGTTGAACTCTAGGTGAGATGTTGTGTCATCCATGGACTGTTCAATACTTTCTCGATCAAGTGTCGGATAACTTCACGTGGTCGAACACTTCGACTACTAGTGGCATGGCAATGCACTTTCTTTATCCGACCACAACGAGGGGCCCAGAGACATCTCTCCTGCTATATTAGGAGGAGCAAATCCCATATCCGACCAGTCACATTCCTCGGCATGTTTCATAGTATACCCGAAAGCTACCTTTATAATTACCCAGTTACGAGTAGCGATTGGCAACTCCTAAGAGTGCTATTACACATGTAGGAAACAATGCTAATCTCAGATCTAAAGATTATACATCATCATTGCTTGAGACCAACTAACGACACATAGAATCATAACAATCTCAATAGTGTCTCAAGGTGGGTCTTATCCGACACTATGTTCTCTAACATGTGTCCGTATTATTGGTTTGATATCTCCATATCCATGACCTGTGAAACATAGTCATCAACCTACATATGCTAGTCTATTCATATGTGTCCAAATATGTTTTCGACCAGGGAACGTTTAAGAATAATCATCGCAGAAATATAGAGTTTCACAATCAAGTCACATACTTGATAATAAATATTAACGATATTATTCTGGGAACAAGATAACATATTATCCAATGTTATGAATATAATGAAATATAATCATCTCTATAATTGCCTCTAGGGGATATTCCAACAAGTTGTTGCAGGCGTTGCTCAATTTTGTTGCAACAATTGGCCCGAAATATTGCATGGAGCGTTTTTTTATTGTTGCGATGTTGTTGCATCAAATGTTGCGGCAAGATGTGTTTTTTTGTTGCAAAAGTATTTTAAATTTGTTGCACAAAAGTAAACATTTTGTTGCAGTCCTTCGCCATTTGATTGTTGTATCATTGTTTCAAAAATGTTGCAACAATTATTTTTGGATGTTTTCACTGTTATTTTTAAATGTTGTAATATTCTAACTTTGAAAAACCAACGGTGTAGATCCTTTTCTTTTTATTACGATTAATATGGTAATTTCTAGCCATCGAGAACGAATATAGTGTCTTCCTTCTCTATTGTTTTAATAATATAATAGATAAATAGATTACATTTACTATAGACCGTGCGAATGCTCGCGTTGGCCACTAGTCAGTATTAATTCCATAACGCAGTGTTGCTTGAAGCACAAGTAGCATAAGTATTTCGCAAAAGTCTCATATTGCGGTATTGCCTCGATGGCTTCCTGAAGGAAGCATGCTTGATTTATTTTCAATGATGCAGTAAGCAGATAGAAACTACCAACATTTGAATTTTCCTTGCTAATGCTGTCCATATCTACCTTGTCATCGACTATATACAGTTAGTCCGTGTTTAGTCCATGGCGATTTCATTAAGCAACCATTCGCCTTCCTATTGTATTGATGTAGAGAGGCTTATTAGTTGTTAATACGCAATTAAGTTGTTCAAGTTGCACTATAGAAAATACGGAAGATACTCTAGAGTCTAGATTTGTCAAACCCAGGAAATTTTTAAGCACGAACTTGAGGACCCGACTGACTATGCGGACCATTTCGTTTCCACAGTGCATTGACATGGTGGGTTGGGGAGCCCCAGGGAGCACGCAATCAACCACTGAGAAGGCGAAAAGAAGAGAAATTTTTTTTAAATAATCTATTTTTTATTTGAAATTACAAATATATTCCGGTGATTTTTTTTTTCACAGAAATATATGTCTGTCGCCCAATGGTTGGGCGACTGGATCCTATCGCTCAACAGTTGGGCGACTGGAGTCCTATCGCCCAACCGTTCGGCATTTATACTTTGCGCCGCCAACCGTTGGCGTCATTATTGATCACCGAACCGTTGGGCGACAGGATCGATCGCCCAACCGTATAGCGATCAGCAGAGTCCGATCATACGGTTCGGCGACTGGATTGGCTATATTAGCCCCCGCGCGGTCCCCCGCCCCGGCCGATCGGTTTTGCAGAGCGTGAACAGAGCGTTGGAAGGAGAAGAAAGAGAGGGAGAGGAGAGGAAAAAAGAGAGGGAGAGGGAGAGGGAGAAGAGCAGGAAAACTTCGATTGCGAGGTAAGTTTGATTTATTTTGTAGTGTATTTTTTTAGTAGGTAAATAGTTTAGTTAGTTAAAATAGTAGTATAAGTAGCGCTCGTAGGAAATTGTAGTTAGAGAAAAAAAAAGTAGAAAATCGAAATGTTGTTGATTTGTATGTAAGTAGCAGCGATAAAAAACTTTATTTAGAGAAAAAATAGTTTATTTTGTAGTGTATTTTTTTAGTAGGTAAATAGTTTATTTAGTTAAAATAGTAGTATAAGTAGCACTCAGAGGAAATTGTAGTTAGAGAAAAAAAATAGAAAATCGAGATATTGTTGATTTGTATGTAAGTAGTAGCGATAAAAAACTTTAGTTAGAGAAAAAATAGTCTGTGAGGGAGTATTATTAGTGCTGTTTGTGAGATGTATTGTAGTTGTGTCGGTGTATGCGTGGCCGACTATTATTGGGTGAATAATGCGTGACCGAGCGCATAAGGAGGATAAGTTATTTGTATAAACTAATTAGTAGAAGTAAATTAGTATGAACTAAGTGACTTAGGTAATTGGTAGAAGACTGGAATGCCACTTGTAGCATTTCGGATTGCAAGTTAGCGTCCGAATCGGATAATGCCTGCTATGGAATAGCTCGGTTTTTAGGTTGAATCTGAATATCGTACTGCACGTTCATTGTGGCCTCTGCCTTAGGGAATGAATGACCTCTTGATCATGCTGCCGTGTAGTTGTCGGCGATAGGCGAAGGGTCTTACAAATGTAAATTACAATGTAGCAGTACTTGCATGTCGTGCGTTGCGAGCTGACTAATTGCAATGTTGGAAATATTTGCAGCCATACAATAAGTCATGCATGTACCCACAACATTGAAAGTGCATTACGGTGTTGGCACCGTTCGTGAAGGTCCGTGCGGTGTTGACTTGAGCAGTTTTCGGCAAGCCACTCTGGTACACCCAGACGACGAGAATGCACGAATCAAAGATGTGAAGCACTGGCTAACCCACAGCTTCTCTTTGAACCCTGAAGTGTGCAGCGTCAACATACAAGGGCTTTGGAGCCGGTCTTCCATGAACATCAGCTGGGAATTGAGAAGACTGATGCGCACGACAGTGTGGAAGGGCTTTATAGAAGGATGTCGGCGCCGTGGATATGAGTGTGTAATACTTGTACAACCATGCCCAAAAGAAGCTGTGCAGGGCCCCCCCACCGGATATCATCCGGGTGGTGCGAGCAGCTCGGGTGCCCAGCATGTTGGTGAAGTAGAGGACCCGGAGGGTTGTGTTACAAAGAGTTCAGAGAATGTTGCTTGTGATGAGCCCGACGCGGTACATACAAGAGAGGAAGATCGGTCACCGCATGGTGAGCCTACAGGACAGGCTGATGAAGGAGAGCATAGGGATTACATATTGCATCAAATGGAAAGCGATGACCGGATGGCCTTGGCTGAAGAGGAAGCTTTATAGGAAGACGACGAGGATAGTTCCGATGAGGACAGAGCTCCCATCCCCTGGGAATGGAACAGATTTGACACTGAGGGTCTATCTACGCATGACGAGCACGAATCGCCGTGGGAGTACCATGCTACGGAGGTTCGGTTGCACTCAATGTTTGCTGATAAGACATCCTTGCAGGATGCCATTAAAATTGTGGCTATGTCTATGCAATGATGTTTGGTCGTCAAATCTAGCCAAGAGCAGTACACCGTCTAATGCGAGCAGGCCGGTTGTCCTTGGCTCATGCGGCTGAGCCCGGCCGCCACAACGTATCCAGTCGCCCGGGCGTAATCCGTATCCACGACGTGAGTTATGAAGAATTTAAATCCTTCTTATGATTCTCACTATACGGTGCGCTTACATCATGGAATCGCAGGATATGGACGACTTCGACATACCAGCCCGACGTGGACAGTCCTGCGACAAGGGGAATGGGAAGGCTGGCGAGGAGTTCAACGCCGAGCTAGCAAGGAAGGGAAAATGGCCCCGGTCCATGCAGTAGGTCAGGTCATTACGTAGTAGTCCTCCGTCCTACCCTCCATGTTTTTTACTATCCCCTAAAGGCATGTATACTTACATGGTCCGTATGCTTGTGTCACAATCACTACTAGAAATCCCCGTTTTCCCTACAGTTTAAAACGTTCCCTAGTAGTGGAATTGTAATCCAAAGGAAAGTATCTATCCCTGGGGTGAGGTAAAAAAAACATAGGGAACGAAATCGTTCCCTACTGTTTATATAAATTACTAGGGAAAGACTATAGAGAGAGATAGATTATTCCATGTTAGCGTTATGGTGGCAACTTTTCATACTCGAATAGACAAAACCGCAGGGAACATATTTTACGTTTTTGCCTTCGATTTTTTTTAGCGCCCCGGCTAGTAATTTTTGGCTACGCGCGCCACTTTTTTTCATGCCGCGCCACTTTTTTTTCGTGCTGCGCTCTAATCGCCTCTGCCCTGCCCTGGTAACCCAAATTCCCTAGACCCGCTCATGTGCCGCTGCAGGTTGTCGCCCCACGCGCCGCCGTCCTCCCCCGAGCGGTGCCTCCCCCTCCCCTCCTCCTCCCCCGAGTCGCCCACGCGCCGTCGTCCTCCCCCGAGCGGTGCCGCCCCCTCCCCTCCTCCTCCCCCGAGTCGCCCACGCCGCCCTCCCCGAGTGGTGCCGCCTCCTCCTCCTCCTCCCTTAGTCGCCCACGCCGTCGTCCTCCCCCCAGCGGTGCCGCCTCCCCTCCTCCTCCCATAAGTTGCCCACGCCGTCGTCCTCCCCCAAGCGGTGCCGCTCCCTTCTTCTCCTCCTCCCAGCTGCCGTGCCCCGGCCCCAGCCAGCTTGCTCTCCGACGCCGCTGGCTCGAACCGCCCCTCTTCCCAGCCTTGCTTCTTCTTGCCAAACCTCCTCCTCCCAAGATTTGCTCTTGTTCCAAAATTTTTGAGTGTGGCTTGGTCCAAAATTTTGTATTAATTTTGAGACTTTGCTCTTTTTCCCTAGCGGCGCGGCGGGGCGGCAAAGCCGCTTGATGGATATGGTTCACCACAGAGTGGTGCCGATGCACAAGGTTAAGAGGCTTCACGCCTTGTTCGCTTGGATTCGATGATCTATTTTATGGGGGTTTAGATGATTGTGATGTTTATTTTGGGGGGGTTTGCAGGTAAATTTTGATACGGAGACCGAGCATGACATGATCTAGAACTACAAGATTCTTTAGGATGTGTTCAACAAGCTGCGGATAAGCAAGGTACTGGCTCTCGGCCTTGCGATTTGTGAGCTTGATGTAGTGACCTGTGTTCTAACAGACTGAGCTGCTTCATCTGTGTGCTTCTGCTACCATTTCGAGGTGATTTGCAACATACAAGTTCTTTGTTGTGCTAATCAATGAGTGGATACTCCTTGCAGAATATTGAGGTCAACAAGCTTGTTAAAGGACGCCCATTGGACAAATTGGAGTTTCTGCAATGGTTGAAAAGATATTGTGATTCTGTGAATGGTGGAATCATGAATGAGTATGTGCCTTGGCTGCGCTAAATGGAAAAATAAAGTGTAGTTTGTCACTAACTATGGAATTGAGAAGACTATGTTCTTGTTTCAGAAACTACAATCCTGTAGAAAGGAGGTCTAAGGGTTGCAAAGAGCGTAGCCTCAAGGGTTCCAACAAGTCATCCAAATCACTTCAAGCCAATAGAATGTCTAGTGCTAATTCAGTAGATGAAGGTACCCTGAATTTATCTGATAGTTGTTTAAGTAATTGACTACTTGTGTATAACTAAATAATGAGACTGCAATTGTCTTTCTTTTTTTATTTATATAAGAGTAGTTTGCTCCCGTACTATTCTGAATAAAATTGTGATAATCCTCAATGCAGTTATGATTAAATCAACACAAGGCCTTAGTTGAAGCTGGTGCCATTAGTCCCTAATTTATGCTCATTTTCTTGTGACTTCATTTAGTAACTCTATGATAACCCGTTTACGCAGGTCCAGGAATTGGAAAAGTCTGTAACACTATCACCGAAGAGCATTACATAGAACATGTTCAACAATTATCTAAGAAGGTATGTACTGTATAATTCAAGTTGCTGTTTCATTTTACAATGTATTCCGTTTGTTTTGCGTATTTTACAATTATCTGAGATTACTTCTAATGGTAACAAGTCAGTCTACTACTTTGAGCATGTCTACTACTCAGAACTGCTGTATTTTGATGAAATAAATAAAATCACATATCAACTTGTGCTGCAAGTCACCTTGGCATTGTCACTGCAATTTTGTGAGTAATACATTATATGTAAGGAATCAGTGCAAACCTTGTCCTAGTATCTGGGTTTCTGAATTCTGAATGTGACAAAATATCAGAAAAATATCCCTTTGGAATTGCAAACGTTGAAGTTGTAAATGGTAGGCCACATGGTAAATGGGCTACATTCAATGGGACTGCAATTCGAGGATAGAAGTAGCTGTAGCTCCTGTTCATGCTGCAATCATAATGCGATGTCAAGAGAAACCAAGGTAAAACAATTGTCTTTATGTATGTCTCTTATGTACTCTTCTGACTAAAATCATCAAATCTTTTCAGTTGGACTTCAAAGACGCTTTACGTAAATCGGAATACTGTGGATTCTCTTAATGAAGAATAGGTTTACGGACAAGCAAGGTGTGGCACATATGCATGAATGGAGACATATTACTTAAATTGTTTATATGTAGTATGCTGTTATTACCTTTTGAATTCAATAGTCATCGACTCATTGTCCAGATCACTATGAACATCGTCATCCTTGGCATTACTAACAAAGATGAAATTGAACTATGAATCAATTTTACTATGATTTTTTAGTGTGTATTACCTGTTTAGACTTCAATCAGATGGACTAGATGGTTGGTACTACCTAGATTAGAATTTTGCACAAAATATATATAGCTTGTGTTTTCCTTTATGGATATAGGATATTCTTAAGCATGACCTGCTGTCTGATGTCTGTACAAGCTTTTCCCAAGCAAACTTCTTAAATGTGGTCTGCTTAAGAAGCACGTTTTAACTATTTCATACTATATGTTGTAGGGGGTCCTGACAGTCGTGTGTACGTAGCATTTATAAATATTTGACCCCTCAACTGTACTGATCATCCAATTTCTCAGCATCCAGAATTGGATAGAGGACTTGCTATGGAAACAACTTGAGCTTGACAACCCCGGCATGCCTGAAGCAATGGTGAGCATAGCTAAAGCATTGTAATTAAAATGCACTTGCGGCAAACCCAATTCATAGCAGTGCTCCCCCCTGGTTAATTTATAGGTGCATCGAGGATTTTATTCTGCTTATCATAACACAACATTGCACGATGGAGTTGTCAACGGTATTCAAAAGACTCAGAAGTTGTATGGAGATGTTCCGATCATGATCACAGGGCATTCAATGGGTGGAGCTATGGCTTCATTTTGTGCACTTGATCTTGTTGTGAGTACTGAACCTTGTCTGAAACTGAAATGAATTCAATTTGAGTTTCTCTGATACTTTCTGTTTTAGAAATTTGTTTCCCATAAATCTACCTGCAAAGTTTTTTTTGCATTATAAGTTATATGGACCTTTAGTTCTTCACTGCTGTGACAGGGTGGGCTGTCTTAACTGAAATAGCAAACTTTTTTTTGTTGGAGTTTGAATGCACCTTCTGCCATCAGTTCTGTTGAAATATATTAGACATATAATCTATATTCTGGTTAAGTGGCCAAAGATTTTTTGTTGTATACCAGCGGTTCAGCTGTTGGAGTAGAGAACCCGGACGATACATTGAATAGGATTGCTCGAGAAATGTTTGGAGGTTATGTTTGTATTTCAGTATGCATGTGTGTTGTGCACTTGTGGTGCAAGCGTGGGTGTTGTTTTTTTGGACTTTTTGGTAGTGTGATGTTTACACTTATATATTGGCACTTATTCCTGTGCCTATTTTCTGTCACCCCTGAAATCAACCTTGTGGACTTGTTGTGAAATTATTGTAACTTGACCTCCCGAAAGTCAGACCATTCACCTTCCTATACCTTTTGCAATTTAACATGACGCCGACTGATGCTAAAGATGCCTTTTGTTCTTTTGTACCTTGTGGCTGAGAAACTAACAAGTAGTGTCTCTAAAATTCAAAATAAATGGATCTGGGCAAAACATTGTTCTTTTTGCTTATATAATTTCACATGGCTGCAAGCATTGTAAATCTGTAGCGCACAGTGTGGATCTGAAGTTGATTTTCGTGCGGTGTTTAAATGTTCCAGCGTTTCTCGCCCACTTCATTGATTAGCTTGTCATTTATTACTTGATCGCTCACTAATCTTTTCTCTTTGTAACTGTTTCAGGTTTCAGTAAATTTCACTAGCTAGTGACGAGGAGAGGTACCTAGTGGCAAAGCTGGAGCTATTGGTCATTGGAGAGTGGACTCCAGGCTAGGATAGCCATTTCATTGCGGTCTTTACTGCCCAAACAGTTGTATGCAGAAACCCTTAGGTTGTAAATTATCTTTTGTATGCGCCTTTATTATTGAGATCAAGACTGAAAACTAGGCATATCATGTTTACAACCTGTAAGGGTTGCAATTTAATGTCTGAAACCTTGCTGGTTATTTGTACTTTAGTATGCATGTGTGTTGTGCACTTGTGGTGCAAGCGTGGGTGTTGATTTTTTTTGGACTTTTTGGTAGTGTGATGTTTACACTTGTATATGTTGCTGCAAAGGTGTCTCAAATAGTACTTGATGGTCAATTGGAAATACATGATATTGTTATGTTTATCTCTTGCATAAATTTTGTTTTGAGTGATAATGTGAATTTAGCATCTTTGAATATAAATAAGTATTTGAATAATGTATTTATATTTAGAAAAAAAACAATAAATTTAGTACCCCTAGTGTTTATGCTAAATAGTAGGGGATGAAATTTGAATTAGCAATAGGAAAATAATATTTATATAAAAATGTTCCCTAGGGTATACAAGAAATAACGTAGGGAATTTGTAAATTTCTTTCCCTAGGCTGGCAGAAAGGAATGTAGGGAAATAAACTTTCCACATCAGATGATAATGCCACGTGGACGAGATTTTCCTACAGTTTAAAATCCTAGGGAACGATTCTTTCCCTAGGTTTTTCCAAAAAAAATAGTAGGGAACGTTTTCTTTCCCCCACATTCTTTCCCCTAGTAGTCGTTCCCGACGAATGCCACTAGGGAAACCAATTCCCTACAGTTTTGGGCATGTTCCCTAGCATATTACTCACTAGGGAAAATGGGGATTTCTAGTAGTGAATGTACCGTAGTAGTAGCAAGGATGACTAAAGCAATTAGCCGAACCATCATGCCATGTGACTACGTGTAACGTGCTTCTGTACGCAGACTCTAATGTAGTTCTGGTTCCGTGTCTCCGCTAAGCCATCAAAGCAAGACTATATTGCAAGTATGCCTCTTCTAGTGGAATCCTAGAAAGAACCATTCGCACCGACATTGAATCCTCCATGTTTTAGGGCATCTTCATAATCACAACGAGCGTTCTCAGCCCCTTCACTCATATTCTATATAAGCTTCATAAAGTACGACATCGACTACGTGCCTATATACGCATATACGTTCAGACGACTTCATCGAGGAGAGACTCCCTCGCGCATCGTAATATCACTTACCTTTCTACTTACAACTCATTACTGTCTCAATCGTCCTCGCAAAATTCAACAGAAATTTAGCGCACTACAACAATATACAACGATCACAAAATGTTATTGCGAATCTGACAAATTTCGTACCCATGATATTCTACGAAAATAACAAACAGACAAACCAACATCGTCACAACACTATTATTTTCCAAATAAATAACATGATACAATCAGATTTGCTAAATTTAGTTAACCTACAAAATGTAATATTCATTACAACTCAATTAAACAATAATTAAGAAGTACAAAACAGATGGGGGCTCCTGTCGCCTTATGGTTGGGCGACTGAAACTTGTCGCCCAACCGTACAGCGACTGCATTGGGTGGTGCACCGGCTCCAACACAAATGCCCAATGGTTGGGCGACTAGTTCCAGTCGCCCAACTGTTGGGCGATTCAACTTCAATCGCCCGACGGTTGGGCAACAGGATCCAGTCACCCAATTGTTGGGCGATTCAACTTCAATCGCCCGACGGTTAGGCGACAGGAGTATATTTCTGTAAAAAAAAATTATCGCCGGAATATATTTGTAATTTCAAATAAAAAATAGATTATTTAAAAAAAATCAAAAGAAGAAGCTGTCTACTGAACTTGTGAGCTTTGTTGAGTACTACACAGTGTTCATTCAAGATCGAACTCAATTTCAATCCTCTGCTGCTAGAGCCTAGCGTCTGGGATCACCGCTATTCGATCTCATGTAAGCTGCGCGCCAAATTTACGTTATAAGTTAATTTTGTAGTTATGCAAAGATTTCCTTTGCGCGCATGCATTTCCCGTACAAATTAATGTCTTGAGCACATCGTCCTCCTGTATGTAATTAATTGCACTCTCGTTAGCAATGGCTGGGGGAGGGCTAGTACGCTTCCTGTGGGAAGAATGGGGGATCCAAATCCTTGTCCTCCTCAGCTTCGCGCTGCAAGTTTCCCTCCCAGGGTTCCGAAAACCGGCTGAAAACCGGTTTTAGTGGTTCTACCGCCCCCTCCCCCCCGGTTAATCTACAAATCGGGCCCGAATAAGCCCGGTCCATTTCAAACAGCCTAGTGCATTTTGCTGCTCCCTTCGTCGCCTAGGTTAGCAGCGGCTGCAGCGCACGCAGTGCTCCTCCCGACTGGAGCATTCTTGGCGGCGGCGGCGGCTCTCCCCATTCCCCATTCTCCAGCATCTTCCTCCTCCCCAATCTCTCCCTTCGCATACGCTTGGCGCCCGCAAGGCCTGACCTCCCTCCAGCGCGTGGCATGGGCTTGTCTCGCTTCGCTTCGCCATGGCCGTGTCCGCGCTCGTCGAAAAGAAACGCTGCGATGTGTCGAACGGCGGCGGCTGCTCCAGTCGGGAGCGTCTTGGCGGCGGCGGCGGCTGCTCCAAGCCTCCAAGTCTCCAACCTCCAAGTCCAACTCGGCGGCGGTGGCGGCGAAGAGAAGATCTCCCCTCCCGAGCTCCAGCTCCGTGGCGGCGGCGGCGGCTGCTCCAAGCCTCCAAGTCTCCAACCTCCAAGTCCAACTCGGCGGCGGCGGCGGTGAAGAGAAGATCTCCCCTCCCGAGCTCCAGCTCCGCGGCGGCGGCGGCGGCTGCTCTTGTTTTTCAGGTTTTTGTTTCCACAAATACTATAATGTGTCAATGCATAGCATTTTGGACTGGATTCCTTTGCTGTTGGCTTCAAGGAAGGAGGAGAATCTATCAATGCATAGCGAAGTAATCTGTGAATGAAGTTTGAATTCCTTTGATGTTGTTTTGGAGTATGAAAATCTGTAATCTTTAATGTGTGAATGGTTGAATGCATCAATTCTGAGAATTTCAATTCTGCTGCAAAATCTGGGACTGCCGAATTTTTGCCGATTTTTTCAAAGAATTTCGGCCGTTTTTTTTTAATTTGAATTTCTGTTTAAAAATTTCGGCCGAATTTAGCCGAAAAAATCCGAAAACCGGTAGAATCGCTGCTATCGGACCCCTCGGTATTTTTTGGTCCGGTTACCAGAACCCTGTTCCCTCCTCACCTTCGCCGGGATCCGTCGGCGCAAAACCTCTGCTGTGCTGAGGCTCCTCCTTTGGCTGGCGTACCTGCTGGCCGACTCCACCGCGATATACGCCCTTGGTCACCTATCCGTCACCAGCAGGTCACATAAGCTGATAAGCACCAGCTGGTTGCGTTCTGGGCGCCGTTCCTAGTGCTGCACCTCGGTGGCCAGGACACCATCACCGCCTATGCCCTCGAGGACAACCGGCTATGGCTCCGCCACTTGCTTACTCTCGTAGTTCAGGTCCTGGGAGCCGCTTATGTTGCCTACAAGTCCACGGCTGGGGGCGAGACCTTGGTCCTTCCGGCCACCATCTTGATGTTTGCCGTTGGTGTTTGTCAAGTACGGAGAGAGAACATGGGCGCTCAAGTGTTCTAATATGGCCGATATCCGAAGCTCTCTCAACAAGCCGGGTGCCAAAGATCATCTCTACCCTCCGCTTCAAGGGGAACTAGATGAAGAAGACCTTTAATTTGTTGGTTGCTCACTCCCTCTTCGAAATTTCCAAGGCATATATGGTCGATTCCTTGGTTGAGACGGGTCCAAGCAGCGGTGATGCCATAAGACTACGGCCATCTTTTGGATGGAAGGAAATCTGCAAGTTGATCGAGCAGGAACTCTCTCTCCTGTATGACATCCTGTATACCAAGGCGGCCGTGATCCACACCTGGTACGGATTCTGCATCCGTGTCACTGCACCGCTCGCCACCCTCTCCGCATTTTTTCTGTTCCAGTTCAGTGCCAAAGATGGCTTCAAGGGAGTGGACATCGCTGTCAGTTACATCTTATTGGTTGGGGCCTTGCTCCTAGAGATGGCATCAGTGTTCAGGTCAATCGGGTCGACTTGGACATGTGCCTTCCTGCACTCCAGAAAATGGCATCGGCTTCATCATATAGTTGTCTCTTCGCCGGTATTTCAGGGCGGAAAGCCACTGAAGGTGGTCGGGCACCATTGCGCAGTACAACCTGTTGCACTTGTGCACCCGCGACACGACGGAGCTAAGCAGCAGGCTGGCGAAGAAGATGGGACTGGAGGACTGGTGGAACAAACTGCGCTACTCGGGGACGCTTGCGATTTCGGCAGACGTCGAGGAGTTGGTGTTCAACCAGATCTTGGGTATGATGGCCAACTCGGTGGATGCGGTAAGGAACGAGGGGTGGGTGGGTACTGCGCCGTTCTGGATTATACAGTGATCTACGCTGGAGCATCGACGCCGATTTCCATGAGAGCATCCTCATCTGGAACATCGCCACTGATGTCGTAAACTCGTAATCCTCTGCGGCAAGCAAGCCAAGGTCAAGGAAGCAGTGCCCCTTGTGAAGGCAACCACGGCGCTGTCGAATTACATATTGTTCCTCCTCGTGGTACGCCCCTACTTGCTGCCCGGCCCTCTTCGCCGCAGCCTGTACGAGCAAACCTGCGACGGCCTGGTGGGGAAATGGCGTCGTCACGGCTCGACTGAGACCGGTGACAAAACATCTTCCAGCTGGAACTTCGTCTATTCACTGAAGAAACTATTCCACCATGATGACCCCAACTCTTCCAGGCTCCGGGAGAGGGAGAAGCTTGCCAGAATCCTACTCAGCAAGGAGGACGACTTGCTGAATGACCACTATGCTCCCGGCCCTACTCTCGTTCTTGGTGCTCGACTTGCCGATCAACTGCTCAGCAAGGAGTCCGACGTGCCGGGCTTGTTGGAGGTGATCTTCGGGGTGTGGGTGGAGACGCTGTGTCATGCAGCCAACCGATGTAGCAGGGACGCCCATGTCAGGCAGCTCAGCAGCGGTGGCGAGCTGACGACCGTCGTGTGGCTTCTGACAGGGCTCGCCGATTTTTTTCGCATGGACTAATAAGAGTTTGCTATGGTCTGGGCCATGTAGGACGTACGCCGTGTGCACAGGTGCAATCTTCGGTAGCAGCATCTCGCCATCTCGTGATAGGAATCGCTATCCAGGTTACTTTGTGACATGCGCCAGTATAGAGGCACGTTCTTAGTTGGTTTTCTTAGAAGCATAATTAGTTGGTTAAGTTAGGAGATAAACTGTTACCAGATACTTCCTCCATGTCGCTGTATTTGTCTATTAAGAGGATCTAGTGTGTAGTTATTATAATTTTTCCTCTCTCCACCCTTACCTAAATGATTCGGAAGAGGTTAAGTGATTGTGGTATGTCATTTAATAGAGGTATGTATGTTCATTTCTTTTTATGTATTTCTTATATTTAGTGTTTCATTGGTCTGTACACATGGTGTGTTGTATTTGGTCTGTTGCTCAATAAGAGGCGCCTACTTAAGAGGCAGCCGGTTTTATCATTGAGGCAAGCAATGAATAAAGTAGTATGTTCCCCCTCTTCTTCAATCAAGCCTCAAAGCCTTGGCAGGTGGAATGCCAGCCGGCTAAGGGCATCTCTAATAGTTAGAGATAACCTTGTCTCTAACATATGTTACATCATCTTTAGAGACAACATCTCTAATAGATAGTTTCTAACACACTCTACAACATTTATATTTTATAATTTTTCTTTGAAATGAGCCTACATGTCAACTAGAGTAGATTAATGTATCATGCCTTGTTTCGTATGCACGACGGTCTCTTCAGGAAGAGACGACATGTGCTCTCTCTCTTCCCCCTCTCTCCTCCACGTAGAATTTTGTTGACGTGATATAGCTAAGAGACGACAATAAATACACTATTGGAGATGCTCTAAGGGTGAGTGACCTACCTAGTCTTGGAACCCTGCCCAAAGGTCCATATCAGAGTTCGTAGCAATGATAATTTTGTTGGACGTACTGGGCCATCTGATTTTGATTATTTTTGATGGCATATTAGTCTATACTGCTATGTGAAGTATGAGTTGATATATTTTTTTTCGGAACTGCTATACATCTTGCGACTGAAATTTTCTTGAAAATCAGTCACTTTCTAGGCCGTTCGATGCGCTTTGTGATTGGTGAGAGAGAGGGAGAGAGGGTGGAAGGCCGTCCGATGCGCTCTGTGATTGGTGAGAGAGAGGGAGAGAGGGTGGGAAGTGAGATTGGGTTGGGGATATAGGGGGTGATATCTGGGGTATTAGATCTCCATTTGATGGCTCAAAAAGTGACTGATTTCCAAACAAAAATCAGTCGCATGTTGTATAGACACTCCTATTTTTTTCTCTACACATATCTATCAAAACTTCAGTATGCCGATTGTTATTGCCATTTAACAATCAAAATTTAAAGCTGAACCTAACCAGTATTAAATGAAAAATTGAATTTTTGCCATTCCCTTTGTCGCTACCTTAGGATTTGCGCTTTGAGGATTTGCCACTGTGTTTACAGAATTAGTCCTCTTTTGCTGTTATCTATTTATTATTCCATTTTCATATTTTTAAAATCGAAATTGCAGAGTGAAATGTAAAAAATGCCGCTTGCCCCAAAGCTGAACTTGGCTGGGACGGTCCCACCAAGGGTGCTGGGCTGCCTTATTTTGCTCAGCGTGTGCATTTTTTTTTCTTATGTGTGTATGAATGAATATATCAGTATTTTGCCTTAGTTGGTTATATTGTGCATGCAGTGATTGACTTCCCAAATAGTGACTGTATAGTGCGTACTTACTACTCCGTACTTTATTTTCTCCCTGTCATGGGGACATAATCAACAACGAAATATAGAACTGTTAGATCACTTAATTTTACTTGAGTACAAAGAGGACACACACTACACAGTACACACACCCCACTCACGGACACATACCCGCACACACGCTTACACGTCCGCTACACACACTAGAAATGGGTAAATCTCACGAATGCACACGCGCACGACACAACACAACACAACACAGGTTCATATATAGCTCGTCTATCAGCCCAGCTCTAGCAAAATTTGGTTCTTAGCCAAGTTCATCTTTGTGGACAGGGGCATTTTGGCACGTTCACTCTGCGATTTTGATTTAAGAAAATGTAAAAAGGTTGAAATGTACATAGATAGCGGCAAAAGTTGACTATTTCCTCGAACACAATGGCAAATCCTCAAAACACACCATTAACTTTTTTTAAAGCAAACAGTTAAAATGCAAAATTCTGAAGTGACGACCAAGGCAGTGGAAAAATCCCAGTTGTTTCCGTATCAAAGGTAGCCCCAGTAAAACACAAGATCAGGCGTTCGACTTTGACATTTCATGATTAATAACACGCCGTCTTGCTGTCGTCTCTGTGTGCATAGCTAGCGTGCAATGGTAGGAGGACTGATGAACCTCTGGAATGAATGGGAGATCCAAGTACCGGTACTCCTCAGCTTCGCATTGCATGTCGTCCTCGAAGCCTCCGCTGTGCTTAGGATCGTCCTCTGGCTTGCATACCTCACTACCAGAATCATCTAATTTCCCGAGTGCTCAAAAGTTTCCCGAATGTTTTGAATAATACACTCGGGAACTTCCCTAGTGCCTCATGAAACACTCGGGGAGAGAAGAAAACACTCAGGAAATTGAAATTTCCCGAGTGTCCGAACGGACACTCGGGAAATTTGACGGGAGCAACGGGGAAAAATTATCTCCCGAGTGTTGTTCGTTACAGACACTCGGGAGCTAAAACAACAGGCTGCGCGCCATATCCCCCCCCCCCACCCCCGCGCCCGTTTCTAAAATCCGTTCCCCAAACCCCCCACCACCACCCCCATTGCTTGCTCGGCCTAATCCCCCAGCCTTCGATCTCCCCACGACCGCGCCGCTCCTCCCGTCTCTGCCGCCTCCCGCCTTCGCCGCCGCCTGCCGCCGCCTCGACTCGCCTCCCCGGCTCCCGGCTCCCTCCTCCGCCCCGCCGCCCGACTCCGCCTCCCGGCCCCCCCTCACTTGGCGCCGCCCAGGCTCCGCCTCCCGGCTCCCTCCTCCGACCAGCACCGCTTCTCTGCTAGGTTGAACCAATTCCCTCTTGCCTTTCTTTCTTTCCTTGTTTATTGATTCTTGATCACTTTGTTAATTGTTGAATTGTTATTTTGTAAGATTGTGATTAGGTGAATCTATTACATACCTATATTGTTGCTTTAATGTCGATGAGAATTGTTGCTTTAGTTCATAGTATTACACTGCACTCTTTTGCTTTTCTGCATTGAGGTGGTTTTTGGGTAGATATATTGGTTTAGTATTAAACTAATGCAAATTAACTGTAGTAACCTTTGATAACTTACCCATATAGAGCTAGCTGGCTAGCAGTAGCTAGAACTGATACTACAAGAAACCATATCTTAAGCCTCGTGTGCCGCTCACTGACCAATTTACCATAGAGAGAGCCTAACCTAATCTACATTAATCTACAATACCATCTAATTAATGTGCAGTTCAACGTCAATTACATCAAGAAAGACACTGTAATCGTGGTCCCAAATCTGAAGGCGTACGAAGGTTTTCCAATCTTCTGTTCCACTACGATTTGTTAATGTGTTAGATTTTGTTGATGGGCCTTTTCTTGCATGTCGACATCTCATTCGTTTCTTTTAACTAGTGGCTACTCACTTGATTTATACGTACATGTGTTGATGTGTGTATTTTTATAATTTGTACATGTATGTATGTACCTATATAAAGTGATCTCTCTCTTCGATGGAGATGAGCCCACGGATACGGTTTGGGATGGAATATATACCAAATCTGAATCGTGTCTTCATCTTCTCTTTGATGTGGATGCATGTGAATGCTATGTAGTGTATCCATTGAGACATGCAAGTGAATAAGAAATAATACAATTATATAGAGGTGTGTCCACTACAGGTCGATTTGTGATGATGAACGCGAAGAACGAACTTTTACTCCCATCTATAAGAAATGAAATTTCAGCATTTGGCCTGTTGTTACCAGCTCAGAAATCATAATCCCATCTCCTTTAGTGCGTACTAGAGCTCCTAGCCTTTAAAAAGACATTTCGAAGTACAGAGATGTATAAATCAAATATCATGCATGAGAAAATGAGAGCTACATAGAAGGGCAGAGCTAGAGATTGAGCTGAAATCAACTTGTATTTCATATAAAAGATGTATTAACAGTATATAGTACATGCTAATTAACTACCAGTTGGTGATTTCCCAATGAGAAGTTCCTTATACACATTTGACGATTAGGACTTAAGGAAGTGGGATCGATGTGCATTGATAAGTATGTAGTACGTGCGCTCATGGTCCCGATAGATGCATGTTCAACACTTAACACATATCACAAAATCCGACCGATTAATGCATGGTCTTGATTATTTGTGTAGTGCATGTGAATCACACGATGTGATCTCACCATATAGGCACTTATGCAGAACTTCGATTGATGTAGCTATCATCAAAACATCATGTATTAATTAGTTAAATATCTGAGGGTAGTTGTGGCAAATGCTCTGTTAGACATTCATCTTTGAGAAAATTAATGTGCTTTCTTAATTCTTAAGGTTCAAATGCAGTATATATATATATATATATATATATATATATATATATATATATATATATATATATATATATATATATATATATATGTGTGTGTGTGTGTGTGTGTGTGTGTGTGTGTGTGTGTGTGTGTGTGTGTGTGTGTGTGTGTGTGTGTGTGTGTGTGTGTGTGTGTGTGTGTGTGCTAGCATTGTAGCATGTGAGTTATTAGCCCCACAAGTCGGGATCATGAGTAGAAAGGATCGACATACAAGCTCAGTGGCCGACTCCACCACGATATCGCCATCGGCCACCTCTCCCTCGGCCGAGCCACGAGAGCACCGGTGGTTGCGTTCGAGCGCCGTTCTTACTCTTGCACCTCGGTGGCCGGACAACATCACTGCCTATTCACTTGATGACATTCGGCTCTGGTTGCGCCACTTGCTAACTCTTGTCGTGCAGGTCCTAGGAAGGAGCCGCTTATGTCCTTCACAAGTATATCACTGGCAGCGGGACCTTTGTCTTCATGGCACCCATCTTGATGTTCGCCGTCGGTGTTGTCAAGTACGGCGAAAGGACATGGGCGCTCAAGTGCGCCAACATGGGCAGTATCCAGAGTTCTCTCAACAAGTCGCGTGCCAACGACCATTGTTACCCTAAGCCTAAAGGGGTCAAAGGAAAGTTCGATGAAGAAGTCCTCGAGATGGTTGCGCATTGCCTGTTTGATATTTGCAAGCACACCATGGTTGATTCTTCTTCGATCATCGAGACAGGTTCAGATTTTTTTTTAGATAATGGAATAGAAAATCTCTTCCGGTCTCTGCATCAAGGATACACACAGCCAATTTTATTAATGAGTTTAAAGCACCGGAGTAACCAAAGCTGTTAAAAGTGGCTTAAAGCCTTAAAAGCAAACAATGACTGAAAATTAACCTCAATCATTACAAATCATGTGACTAAACTGCTACCCATGAATACTTAAAATTTGCTTCGCCACTACCTCCAGCTTGTCGCTTCCAGCTAGCATGGACTCCTTCTAGGCCGGTTTATGCAAATTTGCCCAAGCCCTTAGCCAGTGCCCATTAAAAAAGATAACCTGCAACGGATTAGTGACAATATTTTTGTAAAAAATAACCTCATTTTGACATAACCAGATAGACCAACATAAGGCACTAGCTCCCACTAGGAGTTGTGACTTTAAAATTTTTGGAATACCAGCTAACCAATTCCCAAACATGTTTGCTATACTCACAGGAGGAGATAAATTAAATGCATATTGAACAGCCCACCATGCAAGACGTGCAAAGGGACATTCAATAAAAAGATGTTGAATTGTTTCCTTGTTAATACAAAAACAACACTTTCTGCTTCCCTTCCAATTTCTTTTGAGCAAATTATCTTTAGTTAAAACTACCCCTATTTTGAGATACCATAGGAATATTTTCACTTTTAATGGAATTTTAATTAGCCAAAAAAGTTTCTAATGGGGCCTTGAGAACTTCCAATTAGTGCCACATAGAAAGACTGTACTGAAAAAAGTCCAGACTTATTCAAATTCCACCTGAAAACATCTTTTTGAGAGATTATATGTAAATTAGCAGCTCTCAAAATTAACTCATTCCACGCATGTAGCATAGGCCCAATAATAGGTCTTCGAAAAGAAATATTTAAATGTGTCGTTCTCAGAATATTCGTCACAGTATCATCCTTTCTTCTTACCACATTATAAAGGAGTGGATATTGACTTTTCATTGAAGAGTCTCCTAACCAAATATCTGCCCAAAACCTAGTTTGCTTTCCATTTTTAATCTGGAATAAACCTGTCGTAGCAAGAAAGACTAAACAATAAGATAAGGGGGACCCCTAGTGTCCACGAGGATGACCGAGGGGTCCTCGAAGAGGAGGATTGGTCAGGAAATAAGAGTGTATTGATTGATTGGAAAAAATGAATCTCTCCCTATTACATGGGGGGAGGTGGCTATTTATAGCCTTTTCTACTAAGTACATAAGATTACTCTTCTACCCCTAGGAAGGTACCACTTGCATAGCGACTGCAGGGTCTTTTCTTACCCCTACATGTGGCCTTCAGCTCATGATGGACCATCCTGGTCCTGGTCCATCTCACCGGTGCGCTCGGTCCAGAGATACTGTGGCTCTCCGGAGGATACGGGATGCCCCCAGCCTGAAGTGACTTAGACGCCCCCGGAGTCGAGTGCTTTGGAACATTCGGAGCCCCTTCGGAGCCCTTTCGGGACCCTTAGGAGCACCTTCGGGCCCTTCGGGGCCCTTGGGCTCTTAGACTCCTTCGAGGCCCCTTCGGCGCCTTTGGACCCCTTCGTGGCCCCTTCAGCCCCTCTGGACCCCTCCACCGATGCTAGGAGGGATGGGGGCACTCTCAGTGTTCGCCTGGTCATAGAGGTTGGTGGGCCGCCCCTACGATAATCTCCTTGTGGTTGCTGTCTTGCTTTGTCAGGCCTGAAACCACGCCTTCTTCCCGGAGGGTACAGGTACACCGTCCCCTTCGGCCTGGCGAAGCGTTTGCCTTCCCATTATTGCGCCGCCGCCGGGTCTGGTTGGCGGGCATTGACTGCCCCACCATCATTGGGCCTTGTGCCCTGCCACCGGGCTGTTTTGCTTTAAATGGCGGCCCTTCGCCTGGCGTGCGCCGCCATTGGGCCTTTTTCCTTGCCGTTGGGATGGTTGGCTTTAAATGGCGCCGCTTCGGATGACGTACGCCATAATCTGTTTTCACGTGTGATGCCTGTTCGCTACGCCATGTGTCCTTTTGTGACTGGGAAGCAGTTCCTCGATTACCGTGCTTGATTTTGGTGCGGTCCGACTTGTATAAATAGGGGGTCACCCCCTGGGTGTGGCTCACGTTGCTTATATTTCCTGTCCGCCCTGTTGTCTTGTGCCCGCCTTCGCTTTGAGTGCTGTTTTGAGAGATACGTGCTGGTCTTGTTATGACGAAGCGAAGCAAGGAAGGTGTGGAGGAGATGCAATATACAAGTGATCTGGGTAGGTCGACCATGACAGAGCTTGTTCTCTGGACCTTTGTTGACGAGGGTAAACTGGAGAGCCTCGCAAAGGTGATAGCTCCGGGTCATGAGACGGTGCCGGCCTCGAAGCCGAACGAGGTGGTAGTTTTTGTTGCCTTTTTCGACGCCGGACTTCGTCTTCCGTGCGTCGGGTTGGTCTCCGAGGTGTTCCAATTATACGGGGTGGAGTTGGCCCAGCTTACACCCAACTCCATCGTGAAGCTGGGTGTTTTTGAGTGGATTCTTTGGTCCGAAGGCACGGATGCAAATGTATGTGCCTGTTGCAGCTGTTTGCAACAGTTGGGACATCGATTGGACCTGGCGTTGGTTCTACCACGCCTAGCCAGCGGAGGATGGTCTTCATTCAAGGGGTGGTCCAATCAAGCTGATCACTTCTCCGGAGATTGGGTTAACCTCACGGGAGGAGGCTCTGCTTCATGTTCTGCATAATGCCACGAAACGCCTTTCCACCCGCGATCTGGTGGAGGAGTTTTGCGCCTTCGGAGTCTGGCCCTTGGCCCTTGGGTTGCAGTTTGAACTGGGAGCTCCGAGGTTTGATCTTCTGAGCCTCACCGTCCCAGGCCCGGAGGGCGTGCCCCGCAAGGTACTAGATTGCTTTGTCACGTGTGCTGTCTTTTTTTTGACCTTTCTTGGTTGTGTGCTGGCAGCTACAGCTATTGACAAAGCGGTTTGGGCCACGGAGGTGCTCTTGGGCCCTTACACGGGCGAAGAGCACGCTAGGCGTAGGCTTGTAGTGAGGGAGGCCCGGCTGAATCGGGTGTACGATGCGTCGGTCCGGCTCACCGAACGGCCTGATCCAGTTGAAGGGAAGAAGAAATGCGCTCGCACGCAAGAAGTTGATGTTCATGGGCCGATCGCGGTGGTACCTCCGTGCACTGCTGGCCCTTGTGAGGCGGGTGGTCCTTCCTACGGCCGGGAGGATTTGGCGGTTCGCACGGCCAAAAGGGCCGTGGGAGCTATCGGAGCGGGTGTGCGCAGTGTCGCCCGAGCACCGCACAAGCGAGGTGGTTGAGGTTGATACACCGCCAAGGGTGGGAGGCCGCATGGCAACGGAGGCTGGCAGCGTCGCGGGCTTGTTTGGCTTAGCAAGGATGTTGTTGGATATTTCGTCGAGCGGCGGTACATCCTCGTCCACCTATGACAGGGGTGCCGAGGATGGCGATGTTGTGCCTACGACCCCGCGGGTGCCGACTGGGGTGGCCGTCGTGAGTGAGAAAGGCAGTGGCCATGGTGGAGATGGATCGGCGTGGGCCAGTTCCAAGGCGACGACGTCCTCCGCTGCCCTGGCGGCTGTGGGCTCGGTGAACGTTGGCCCGCTGTGCCCTGTGGACTTTAAGGTTCGTCCAGGCACTACCGAGGTCTATGAGGAAATCACGCGGTTTGGTGCTCCGCCCCTTGCGTAGGAGCTCTTCCGGAGGATGTCCCTCTCGAACATTCTCTGGGGTGTTGAAGCAAATGCTGTGAAGGTTTGTCCTGTTGCTTTGCTGAGCAAGCAATTTTTTTAAATCGGTTGTTGCGTGTGCAGACCCTGATGCTCTCTCAGGTGATTGACCTCGACATGTCGTGAGCCCAGGCTGAGATCCAGAGAGAGGTCGATGCAGAGCATCGGCGGAGCGAGGGCCTGCGTGCTGAGCACGATAGGCTTGCCGGGAGGGTGACCGCTTTGGAGGCTCGTGTGATGCATCTCGAAGAGGAGGCAGCACCCTTCAAGATGAGGTGAGCGCCTTGTGAGGTGTTCGGAGGGTGCTTGTGGAGGAGATCCAGGTGAAGCGAGAGCTTTCAAGCACGGTGGCTTGCGTGACCTGGGACACGATGGAGATCCTCAAGGGCACCGTGGCAAACCTCGGAGCTGTGTCCCCCGCACGGACCCATACTTTGGCGGAGGTTGATGTCACCTTGGGGCGCCTTCAGCGTGTGGGGGAGGTTTTCCTCTCTGCTGCTCATGTTTACAAGGACCACTGCGCCAAGGTGGGCTGGCTGATAGCTCTCGCTTCACTCGATAAGGCAGGCTACGCTCACATGGATGCGCTTGCCACCCATTCTGTCCCCGTGGTGACCGCCGAAGAGGTGGCTGCCGCATATCGCCGGACGCGACGGAGCATCAACGTCCTTCTCCAGGATTTCTGGACGCCTTGTGGTCACGAGGCCGCGATGGCGTCCCTGAGGGATGTCTAGGCGTAGAGGGCGAAGGGCAAAGTTTCGCCGACAGCTCTGACAGCGGTGGCGGAGGGCGAGGAGCGAAGGGCCACCCACGGGGACAAGTTGTGACCCTCCGCCCGCTAGGTAGGTTTTTAGGTCGGTGGGGACTGTTGTCCACTCCCCTTTTTGTGTATTGTCTTGGGAGTGATTTTTGAGCAGGGGACACCCTTTCGGGTTTTCTAATGACTCCTTTTTGGAATGAATTACTTGTGTCTTGTTCACAATGGTTTTGTCGTACCTGCCTTTGATTTGTTATGCTCGGGCCTTCCGATGTGTGCAGATACCCCGGCGATTACTTAAACACCCCACGATGCGGGGGCCTCATCCCACCGATGCGCCGAAGATTAAGTCTCGTGTCGTTCCGTGGGGCCAAAGGATGAGCATATGTCATGGCGCTTTGTTGCCTATTTGGCCTTTTTGTCTTGGTGTGCTGCTAGGGCGTAGGGGTTGCTACTTTTTGGTTGAGCTGAGGGTTGCTACTAGGGCCCTTCCCCTTCCTACCGTGCCTGCGATTTCATCGAGCACCTCCGACGCATCAGACGAGTGTGTTGTGGAGAGGGAGTACTTGAGGTTTATGGCTACTGGTCCATCTGACAAGGAGCTGCTCGCATGGGTGTTGTGCGGGGAGCCCTGGGATTTCGCGTCGTACAAGCCTGACGTGGGTCCGTCATAGGTCCTCTCGTGGTTCTGTAACGTGTTTGAATTGTATTTTTAACGTATTCGAATTATAGGGGTCACGCCATCTGGGCCTTGTATGCTGTGTGTATTTGAGCTTGTGAAGACTAATGCAATTGTTGCTTGCCTTGTATCCTCATCTGTGTACTGCTTTAGATAGGTCTCTGGGTGTGCATGGAGACGGTGGTGGTGGCACCCACGGCACGGCGCGGTGCGCTTGTTGGCTAGTTGGTATTTTGGTGTGTTTCTTGCTCTATTCTGGGTGGGCGCTGGACTGCTTGTGGTGTGTGCCTGTTGGGTTGTGTCCTGGTTACCTGGTATAGTCCTGGGTCGCAAGGACAAAAGTAGCCTGCTCCGAGGAGCTCCAATTGTTTTTTTGCGAGGGGTGCGGAGCCTCGCGCCGTCCCCCATACTTTTTTAGATAGAGCCCCGGGGACTGCCCCGATTTCAAAGAGGCCATACCGGATGCCTCCGAATGAATTGGAGGAGTTGAAGAAGCAACTTAGTGAGCTTCAAGAGAAGGGTTTCATCCTCCCAAGTTCATCACCGTGGGGCTGTCCTGCGATCTTTGTGAAGAAGAAGGATAAGACTCTGCGAATGTGCGTTGATTACCATCCGTTGAATGAAGTGATGGTGAAGAACAAGTACCCGTTGCCTCGGATTGACAATCTCTTTGATCAATTGACTGGAACTTGGGTATTCTCCAAAATTGATCTGAGGTTGGGCTATCACCAAGTCCGAATCAGATCTGAAGATATTCCGAAGACAGCTTTCTCTACTCGTTACGGATTATGCGAGTATACCGTCGTCTTCGACAGCGAATGCTCTGCCTGTTCATGAACCTTATGAATATGGTATTCATGGAGTATTTGGATAAGTTTGTGGTAGTCTTCATTGATGATATCCTCATCTACTCGAAGAATGACGAAGAGCATGCTGAACACCTGAAGCTTGTGTTGGGAAAGCTGCGTGAACATCGACTTTATCGCGGTTCGACAAGTCACGAGTTACGGTTGAAAGAAGTGGCATTCTTGGGTCATGTTCTTTCAGTGGGAGGCATAGCCGTGGACCCTGGCAAGGTCAGTGATGTGCTTTCATGGGGTCAGCCCAAGTCAATGACCGACGTGAGGAGTTTTCTCGGTTTAGCGGGCTACTATCGTCGCTTCATCGAGAATTTCTCCAAGATCGCGAAGCTAATGACAGAGTTGCTCAAGATGGACAAGAAGTATGTGTGGTCCGCTGATTGTGAGGAGAGTTTTAAAGAACTCAAGAAGAGATTTACTACAGCTCCAGTTCTCGTTCTTCCCGATGTCCACCGAAGCTTCGATATCTATTGCGATGCTTCTCGTCAAGGACTTGGTTGTGTTCTTATGCAAGAAGGCAAAGTTGTGGCCTATGCATCAAGATAATTGAGACCTCATGAGCTAAATTATCCAACCCATGACTTAGAATTAGCTGTAGTGGTCCATGCACTGAAGATTTGGCGACATTACCTCATTGGTAATCGTTGCGAAGTGTATTCTGACCACAAAAGTTTGAAGTATCTGTTCACCCAACCAGATCTGAACCTTAGGCAAAGAAGGTGGTTGGAATTGATCAAAGATTATGACATGGGTCTCCAATATCATCCGGGTAAGGCAAATGTTGTTGCCGATGCACTCAGTCGCAAAGTTTATTACAATACTTTGCTGATCGAGGAGCAACAGCCCACCCTTCACGAAGAGTTTCAACGGCTCAACTTGGGAGTGGTTGAGCATGGTTTCCTCACTACCATGGTTGTGCAATCAACCTTGGAAGATCAGATCAAGGCTGGCAACAAACAGATGTTGGGGTGAAACAAATCAAGTAGAATATCAAGAATAGGACAGCCAAGTGCTTCTCAGAAGATGAAAATGGTGTTGTATGGTCCGGATACCCTAGTCTTGGCATGGCACCATTTGAGGCCTTATACGGGAGAAAATGTAGAACCCTGTTGAATTGGTCTGAGATGGGTGAAAGACCATTCTTTAGCCTAGACTCGATCAATGAGGCCGAAAGTCAAGTTCGGTTGATTCGAGACTGATTACACACAGCTCGATCAAGACAAAAGAGCTATGTGGATCGTCATCGTCGTGAGTTGAGCTTTGAGCCAAATGACTTTATTTATCTCAAAGTCTCTCCTCTGAAGGGCCATCAACGATTTGGCGTCAAAGGCAAACTAGCTCCTCGATATGTCGGGCCTTACCGCATCATTGAGAAGAAATGAGCTGTTGCCTACAAGTTGGAATTGCCCGCTGCACTCGAAGGAGTACACGATGTGTTCCATGTATCTCAATTGAAGAAGTGTCTTTGTATTCCAACCGAGGAAGCTCCATTGAAAAGTCTTGATGTACAAGAAGACTTGACCTACCATGAGCGTCCTTTTCGCATCCTTGAAGAAGCTTAACGAAGAACAAGGAATAGTTCCATAAAATTCCTTAAAGTTCAGTGGATGAATCATACCAAGGATGAAGCAACTTGGGAACAGGAGGATCACCTTCGGGCCGATTACCCGTCTTTCTTTTCCGAATAAATAGAATCTCGGGACGAGATTCTTGTAAGGGGGGAGGGAGGTTTTGTAACATCCAAAACAATGGTTTATATTTCAAATGCATCAAAATGAGGATAAATTAAAAATTTTGATGCCTCATGATGTCATTTGAATTTTTTGGAAAGTTTCCCCAAGGGATTCCTAATTTCATAGACCAATACTTCAATTGATGGAAGCATAGTCCTTGAAAACTCCTTAGGAAAATCTTGTGATCATCCTCTAGAAATATTTTTTCTAACTTCTAGATCACCCTGGTAAACCCTCTGAAAAATTTCAAAATTTTTAGATTTTATTTGCTATTTCAAAAATGCTAGTCAAACCAGTTTGACTCTTGGTCAAAACCCTAGGGCAGCACCTTGTGATTTTTCTGGAACGAAATGCATTACATGAAAAATTCTGGAAAAATTTAAAAAAGGATTTTCTCAGATGTAGTAACCTTCCATAAAAATTTCAGAATTTTTGGAGCTATGAAACCCCCTCTCAAAATTCTCTAACCATCTCAGCCTTATTTTCCAAAATCGGTCTTCACTGTTCAACTGACTCGAACCCGAGCCTAACTCGGATCAGACTCGAGTCTGACCAGGGCTACTTGACTCAGTCGCGCCGCCTAGCTGCACCCGCGCCGAGCCGCTTCACCTGGAGTCGTTGGCAAGTGGGGCCCCTCTGCTGTTCTTCTTCTCCATGCGGATGGCATCCTCCTCAGCTTGCCAACGCCCGAGCGCTAGCACGCCATCTCCGCCCATAGGCATTGACCGCCTGCACCTGGTTTTGGAGAGCACCCGGTTCCTCTGTAACCTCAATTTTAATGAGCAGTAATAAATGCTTTTCTTAGCATTTCTGGTCAATTTTGAAACTTGGGCAAATTGTTACAATTTAAAACCTCCATTTTCAACCCTAATCTTAGCCTTGTTTTGAAACTTCAAAAGAAAATGCAAGTCAATGCTTGTATTGAGACCGGAGAAGTATTTTTATCAAATACTAGATAAATTATCTTGAGTAAAAATGAATTTTGTCAAAGTTTTGGAAGTTATTTTGACCTTAAGAAAAATCTTTGATCAAATCTATTTGGTCAATGTATTTATTTAAGTATTTCAAAACAAGAAATAGTGGTTTACAAAATTTATCTGGGACATATATCATCCCAGTAGCCTCTTTGCAAAATTTCTTATTTTTACAAATTTATTTGATATTTTAAAACCCTCAGTTAAAGTTTTGAAGTGAGTTTGGGTTTAGTCAACTTTAAACTCAACCCTAACCTTTGGCATTGTAGCGACCCAGCCAAACCCTAGTAAAACTTGTGCGACCCAGCCACGTGCCTTTGAACCCAACTCTGTCACGTAGGGCTCAGCCTCAATCTCGTGGCTTATTGTGAGCCCTCCGATTCAAAACGAGCGAACCAGATGCGTTGGGACAATCCTAATCTCCCCACGCAATCTCAGCCCTTGGATTTAATCTCAATGGACCTGATCTACTGGGCCATTTGGACCTTCCGAACACGCCATGTAATCCAAGCCGTTGGATCTACATCGGATAATCATCATTTTATCAGAGCCATATCTTTTCTTAAAGGTTTAAGCCTAAATGCTCCCGTGTTCTTCTCAGCCCTTGGATTTTAAATCAACCGCCGTGATCAGTTGGGCCGTTCGGACCGTCCGAACGCGCCATGATTGTGAGCCATTGGATCTAAAATCAACAACCCTGATCAATTGGGCCGTTCGGACCGTCCGAACAGCCCGTTGATCTCAACCGTTCGATTTAGATCCAACTGTGCCACCCTTTTTGTTTTAAAACTGAAAAGCGTGCAGTTAAGCGTAGCCGTTGGATTTAAATCCAATGCTCCTCCTCGAGTGGGCCGTTCGGACCGTCCGAAGCGCCCCTCGATCTCGGCCCTCAATTCAAAATCCAACGATGCCGCTCTTATCCTTTGAAGCTTTAAGGCGCGCTCGTTATCATGATTGTCCGAACGCCCCACTCAATCTAGGCCATTCAATTGCGATCGAACCGTTCAGATTGAATGTGATGTTCGGACCGCTGAACATCTAATTTAATCGGAGCCGTTCATTTTTGATCAAACGTTCCACATTTGTTTGAGCTCGCAGTTGCGTATCCTTGCTGAGACTGATAGTGGGGCCTTCATGTCAATGGCACAGCATCGTCTTCTCCGTGCTGCTAAGCTAGAACCGAGCATGTCACCGTTGAGGTGGTGATGCATCGCATTTTTCACAGCATGCAGCCTCCACCTGGCACCCTTTAACTACCAGGAGGACACGCACGACTTACTTCATCTTCTCCCGCAAAATGGGTATAAAAACCCTAGCTCAACGTTTCGGTCAAATTTGTTGCCGCAATGTTTCTTCTCCAACTCCGGCGTAGCCTTCTCTTTCTCACACCTTGTTAATCTCATTCAATGCTTTATTCACCCTGTTAATGGGCATTTTTGGCATTGTTTGTAGATTTGGCAACGCGAGCTTGTCCACTGGTTGTCCAGAGCACGCCCGGAGCGCCGCCGTGGTGATTTTCTTGCTCTGGTGAGCTTTTTCTTAGCTCTTTCATGTCACTTCGTGCCATATGATCTAAAGAGCAAAACCCCTCAATCCATTTATCTTTTGATGCATAGGATCACTAGGAATCTTGGATTTTCCCCTTTTCGGTCAACATCGGTTCTGGCGTCCTCAAACCCAACCTGGTGAGCTTTTATTCAATTCCTTTGTTTCAAAGCACCCTGGAGCTTTACTTAACCTATCTCAATCACTCACTCCTTGAATCTTTGACTAGGTTACCTTGTCGAAGGATATCATCTTATTGCCGTTTTTCGGTCTTTCATATCGTTTCTAAGCTCTAGAGCTTTTCTTTTCAATTTCCAAGTCCAAGTAGCTCCCTTTTGAATCCTAGTAGCTTAAGTAAAAGTCTTTTTGCTTAATGTGCTCAAATCAACAAATCCTTTGTAGCTAGTTGTGTTGCTGGTTTTTCAGAACAAAGCTGTAGTTCTTTTTTTTAGCCTTTATTTCTTGTCAGTTAGTGCTAGTAGGTGTTAGTGTAGGTTATTATCTTTACTAAAATTAGTTATAGCTTAAGCATGTTGCTAATTGCACATTAATATTTTGATCATGCATCCTTTTTCAGTATTTTGTTTTCTGGACGTTCCTGCTGTTCATTTGATTTTTGCTCTTTTAGATCCTAATATTCCTAATGTGAGTGAAAATCCTACTAAGAAACAAGAACCTGAACAAGTGGTTTATTATTACCAAGGCAAGCATCCTCTTTGCACCATGTTGATCCCAGATTTTGGAACTTTAGAATTTTAAAGTACAGTGATACTGTTTGCATGCTATTTTCTAAAGTATTTATGATCTGTGAGTAGTTAGTTATATCCCAATGATTATGGCTTATCCTGAATTAATTTCATACACTTATGCTTAAGATAGAATCTTTGTACTGATATTTTGTCTGTAGCTTTTTCTTAGCAATGCAAGTCTGTAGAACGTTAGTGATTGACAAGCTTCTCTTGTCAGTCATGGGAAATAACTTTTAAACTTTTATTTTCGGTTCTTTTGTTCAGTTTGGGTAAAACTGAGTTTGAGTTAAGTCTTTTATGTTTTGATAAAATTTTATTTTAGATCTGGACAAGTGGTTGATAGTGATGGTGCCTCCGTGCACGAGATTGGGTAATGTGGTAGTCTTGTCCGGATCGTTTCGACTGAACTTCGACCCTTTAATTCCAGTACCTTGCATACTTCCACATGTGGTGTGTGGACGCTGCATGGTTAAGTAAGGGGATGGTGTTATTGAGTTGAGGTACTAGTGGTGTGAGGACATTTGTAAAGTTTACGTGTTTGTAGGGTACCGAGTTCAATTCTATAATGTGCAGGTGAGCACTATTTTATTTTTGTTCATTGACTCGGTATTTCCCGACACAACTTGCGTGCCCGCTTGGTTAGTGGGCGGTATAACCTGCACTAAGCGGGATTACGTCGCGCATGGGTGATTCAACTCAATAATATCAACTTGCTGAAAAATATCGAGTCTTGGTTTACCTGGCCGACATACCTAAAGTAGTGTGCTATTATCCAGAGGCTTACAGGCTGACCAAGTCGTGTGGGTAAAGATGTACACCTCTGCAGATTTAAAACTATTCGATTAGCCGTGTCCACGGTTACGGATAACACTGGATTTGTTGGTTATCAATGTATAGAATCTGTTTTGAGATTTTTGTCAGGGGTACTGGCTGCGGCATGGAGGGTATTCATGCTTATTATTTGGTCAAAGTGGGGAGTCACTTTGATCCTGTTTTGTGCTGTTATAACTTCTCTTACTTACTATTGTTTTAGTCCAAACTTGCTTAAAATGGCTCTTACAAAAATCAGTAAGTGTAGGAGCAAAACTTTGCTTTATGCAACACTATTGCCATTACAACCTTCCTATTTTCAGCCTTATGCATGTTAATCTCTAATCCTTTGTATAGGTTCTATTAAACACATTATTTTAGTAGTTTTGTGTAGGTCTTGCGAGTACCTTTTGTACTAAGGTGTTTTAGCCACTTGTTGCAGGTGAGGACGGGTACTTGTACGAAATGCCTGTTAGCGCCGATCTGGGCGACGCTAACAAGTGAAGCTATTTCTATCCTCCACTCAGTTGTCTTAGGTTTGATGGGGCACACTTGGTCGCTTTTGCTGTTTATACTTTTGTTTCCGCTGCTTAAACTTCTGTTATTTTGTTGCTGTTCGGTTGTGTATGTTGAACCGAACCAACTTGTAAAGTTTTGTTGTATATATGTTGTATGCCTTGTATGACTATGTGCAATGTTGTTTAGGATATATGTGCAATAGTCTTTGATCCTGGGAACTATTGTAGAACATATATCCGGGAACCTGGCATTGTGTATATTCCTTGTTGAAAGTTATGCTTTCGGGTGAAATTAGTAAACTCGGAATATATTCAATCCTAAGGGTCCTCACAGTATTTGATATCGAGCCATCTTGTTATGAGGTTAGAAATAGCAAGGTATTTGTGAAATTATTTTCTAAAAATAATTTCTGAAAATTTAAGTATGATATCTTTTATTCCTTACCCATCTTAGTCTCTAATTCTTACCTCACTATTCATTGGACTTGTGCAAAATATTTTTCCATTGCTCATCTCTTGTTTCCAAAAATAGACCTGCTGGTAGTCACCTAGAAGAGCAATGGTGAAAGGACGGGAAGACGTTGCTGCACTACGAAATTAGGATGAAGTTAGGGATTATTCTTAGATTATATCCACCCTAATGATTTTCCTTATTTTGTAGAAGTTAGATTTTATAGTGTGATCATTTGCTCTCTTTTGTTCCAAGTAATTGTGCATCGTCTATGGGCAGTATGTATAGCAATTATGTCGGAAAACTATGATTTGCTTTACTATATTTTATACTGGCCTTTGCGCCTTTGAATCTTCTTTTGGTGTTGATTTGGTGCATTTCATATCATTGTGCATGCTAAGTTTAGTACTATCCTTGTTGTCCTAAGCGTTGAGTTGTAGTAGCAAAAGTCATCAGAGAAACAAAGTAGCAGCGGAAATTAAGCAGTAGTAGCAAAAGTCCAGCAGTGTGCCCGTAGATCCCTCAGGCAACCGACCTGGAAGCAAGACCTAAGTAGACCTGTCACCGAACCCCTCGGTGCCAGGTGCAAAGAACTCGTCGTCTGGCGTTGGGTCATCTCCAAATTCTAAAGCAACAACAACAACAAACTTGAGCACTTGTGTGCTCAGCAAGACTTGTAGTGCATCACAAAGATTATATTAAATGCAAGGCTAACAAGAGTATGGCTCTATCCTACAAGTTCTTTTTGCTCAAAGCTAAGTTTATTTGCAATAAACATAAGTAGTAATTTGCAACGGTAATTGAAAGGGCAATTTATGAAAGAATAAGTACAGGACAGTAAATAATATAACTGAACAAGTAACAATAAGCACTTACAACCTTCCCTGGTTGTAAGCAAAAGTATAAACAGGTTTTGCCATAGAAATGGCACTGACAGATTCGGTTCAACCATAGACATGGCTACACTACTATAGAAATAGCAAAACAGTCATTGAAATGACAAATTCGGCTATAGACATAGCAACAAAGCTATAGACATGGCAGTTAACTCAACAAAGCAAAACCCCATGTCATTACCCTGACATGTTATGACAAAACAGTCTGGAAAACAAGAACTACCGCCATACCAGCCGCACTAAGCATGCTCATGACCGCGCAAGCGCGGCTATTCGAATAGTTTATCACTCTGCAGAGGTGTACAACTTTACCCAAAGTACGCGGTACTCTAGTTGCCTGGAATATCTCTATATCGTTGCTCACTAGCGAAGGTAAGCAACCTAGAGTTCGCGACGTAGCCTTTACATTATCTAGTCCTAACCTTACACTAGCCCTGCGAATCATTATCCTCATCCGTCGGGATAAAATAATATCACTGGTAGTAACAAGGTAACACATCGGATGAGGAGCCTTACTCACTGGACAGCCCCCGTTGAGTAAGTCCCTCACTTCGCCCAGAGAACACCCGTCGAAGTGAGGCATTCACAGTTGTATCGGCATTACCGAACCAACGACAATGCGGACACTACTTCTGCCTACTGTCATACAAGGCTAAGATTTCGATAACTTAGTTAGCTACAGCCATCCCACACTAGCACATATGGTTCTATGATTAGGTCTTAGTCCCGGGTTTGCTGGCTTTAGTCCTTAACCGACAACAGGCAAGATCTCCACCCTATCTACTAGTGAGTTTCAATCCTAACTTTTTCAGATTACAACATAACTTGCCTGTGTCTAAAATACTAAAGTTTTCATGTCATTTTCATCAAAATAACAGAGGTAACTCTTCTGGACATTTTTCAAAATAATCCCAAACTCACAAAGTATCATATTGTCCTTTTATCAAATTTCCAGAAATTCTATCGCTCTAGTTGCATTTGTGCAGTGACTGCACCCAAGAATTCCCAAAGGACATTACATATTGTTTAACCCATATTCTAATGGTTACAATAGTAAGAGATCAATAATCCAAGGAGACAAATGCAGCAAGTAGGATTACAACTACCAATTTCCCATTCATAGCATTTTTACACAAGAAATACACGCATGCATAATAGGATTTGCAAAATAAAGTACAATAAGTAAAATACTAGGATCAATATGATCAAAGGGGGTGCTTGCCTTGCTCTTGCTGTTCTGGAGGTATAACGGATTGATCGTCGCAAGAAAAACCCGAATAATCGATGTCTAAAAAGAGCCAAGGAAGAATTAAAATAACATCCAGCAAAAGCTACAATAACCAAACTAAAATATTTTTACAAAAGTAGGTATATTATGATTTTAGACGAATTTAGGAACTGGTCTCACTAAATTTGGAGTTCTGAAGCAAAAGTTATTAAGCTTTTTCTACAATCGTTTTGAATAATCCAGAATAAATGGAAAAATACGTTTTCTAACTGAGAAAGCGTATTTCCTATTTTCCATTGGATTTTCGGTGAAACCGACAGGTGGGGCCTACTGTTAGTGAGACAGCTCAAAGGGTTGTGCCATGCACTTAAACGGTGGGGTCCGCATGTCATAGACTCAAGCGGGGTTAACGGTTGAGTTAACTTAACTGCTTGGTCCCACATGTAAGTGACTAAATAGATTCTAACTACAAAGTTTAACACTCTGTTAAACCTAAGTTACGAGCTACAATGTCTGCAGTGTGGTGCCGCGTGGTGGTGCTTCACGGTTGCGCCACTCGCCGGCGTTGTGAGGCTCGGCGGGGCAAGTGAGTGGTCAAAATGGATTCTACGTACTAATGCGCACCTGCCGGTACCGGTGGCGTGTCGGTGGCGAGCGGAGGGATAACTACGGCAAACTATGACAAGGTAAATGAGCGAAGCTCTTAGCAAACTAACGCGCGCATAAGCAACTAGGGACTAATTAGAGTCTACCGGAACGACACGGAGAAGCTGAGGAGGTCTGTGGTGCGTTGTCAACGGTGAAGTGCGGCGGCGAAGTTGGTCCTGCGTGGATAAGACGATGAGGTGGAGGAGCTTGAATTCCAATGGTTGTATAAGCTTCAGGGTGTCTTGGCGATGCTCCAGATGCAATGAATTGACTCGAGATGCACTGAATCGCCGGTAAGGTCTTCGTGTTGGTTCTGGCCGGAGACGAAGAAGAAAGCCCCAAACAGAAGCTCCTGTGGATCAAAAACTAAATTGTTTGAGGGGAAAAGCTCAGGGTGTTAAGTGATGCGATATGACGCGAAAGAAAAGATACAAAACCCTTCACGGCGCCGGAGACGAAGACGATGGCGCATGGTGAAATTAGGGTTTTTTCTCTTAGGGCTCTAGGGTTCAAGTGAGTGGATGAAATGAGGAATGGGTGCGCGCATGAGCTTGGAAAAGGTATGGCAAAGCTCAGGGTGGCAACCCAGCCAAACCCTAGTAAAACTCGTGCGACCCAGGCACGTGCCTTTGAAGCCAACTTTGCTGTCAGACCCCCGGGCGTGGAATACCTGTGAATCTTATGTGTATACAGTGCTAGTCCTAGGAATAAATGCTAGCACACACATTCACAACATTTGGCATCACAATCATACATTCACATAGTAATGTAAAGCAAAAGGGTGTAATCTAATTAAGCTATTACAAGAGTTGTTACAACCATAGCCGACCGGCCAAAAAGATAGTCATAAGAGAAACAAAGTAGCAGCGCAAATTAAGTAGTAGTAGCAAAAGTCCAGCAGTGTGCCCATAGATCCCTCAGGCAACCGACTTGGAAGCAAGACCTAAGTAGACCCGTCACCGAACCCCTCGGTGCTAGGTGCAAAGAACTCGTCGTCTGGCGTTGGGTCATCTGCAAATTCTAAAGCAACAACAACAGCAAACTTGAGTACTTGTGTACTCAGCAAGACTTGTAGTGTATCACAAAGATTATAATAAATGCAAGGCTAACAAGAGTATGGCTGTATTCTACAAGTTCTTTTGCTCAAAGCCAAGTTTATTTGCAATAAACATAAGTAGTAATTTGCAACGGTAATTGAAAGTGCAATTTACGAAAGAATAAGTACAGGATAGTAAATAATATAACTGAACAAGTAACAACAAGCACTTACAACCTTCCCCGGTTGTAAGCAAAAGTATAAACAGGTTTTGCCATAGAAATGGCACTGACAGATTCGGTTCAACCATAGACATGGCTACACTACTATAGAAATAGCAAAACAGTCATTGAAATGACAAATTCGGCTATAGACATAGCAACAAAGCCATAGACATGGCAGTTAACTCAACAAAGTAAAACCCCATGTCATTACCCCGACATTTTGTGACAAAACAGTTTGGAAAACAAGAACTACCGCCATACCAGCCGCACTAAGCATGCTCATGACCGCGCAAGCGCGGCTATTCGAATAGTTTATCACTCTGCAGAGGTGTACAACTTTACCCAAAGTACGCGGTACTCTAGTTGCCTGGAATATCTCTATATCGTTGCTCACTAGCGAAGGTAAGCAACCTAGAGTTCGCGACGTAGCCTTTACATTATCTAGTCCTAACCTTACACTAGCCCTGCGAATCATTATCCTCATTAAATCGGGATAAAATAATATCCTTGGTAGTAACAAGATAACACATCGGATGAGGAGCCTTACTCGCTGGACAGCCCACGTTGAGTAAGTCCCTCAGTTCGCTTGGAGAACACCCGTCAAAGTGAGGCATTCGCAGTTGTATCGGCATTACCGAACCATTAGCAATGCGGACACTACTTCTGTCTGCTTTCATACAAGGCTAAGATTTCGATAACTTAGTTAGCTACAGCCATCCCACACTAGCACATATGGTTCTATGATTAGGTCTTAGTCCCGGGTTTCTTTGGCTTTAGTCTTAACCGACAACAGCAAGATCTCCACCCTATCTACTAGTGAGTTTCAATCCTAACTTTTTCAGATTACAACATAACTTGCCCGTGTCTAAAAGACTAAAGTTTTCATGTCATTTTTGTCAAAATAACAGAGGTAACTCCTGTGGACATTTTTCAAAATAATCCCAAACTCACAAAGTATCATATTGTCCTTTTATCAAATTTCCAGAAATTCTATCGCTCTAATTGCATTTGTGCAGTGACTGCACCCAAGAATTCCCAATGGACATTACATATTGTCTAACCCATATTCTAATGGTTACATCAGTAAGAGATCAATAATCCAAGGAGACATATGCAGCAAGTAGGATTACAACTACCAATTTCCCATTCATAGCATTTTTACACAAGAAATACACGCATGCATAATAGGATTTGCAAAACAAAGTACAATAAGTAAAATACTAGGATCAATATGATCAAAGGGGGTGCTTGCCTTGCTCTTGCTGTTCTGGAGGTATAACGGATTGATCGTCGCAAGAAAAACCCGAATAATCGATGTCTAAAAAGAGCCAAGAAAGAATTAAAATAACATCCAGCAAAAGGAACAATAACCAAACTAATATATTTTTATAAAAGTAGGTAGATTATGATTTTAGACGAATTTAGGGACGGGTCTCACTATATTTGGAGTTGTGTTGCAAAAGTTATTAAGCTTTTACTACAATCGGTTTTGAATAATCCAGAATAAAAGGAAAAATACGTTTTCTAACTGAGAAAGCGTATTTCCTATTTTCCATTGGATTTTCGGTGAAACCGACAGGTGGGGCCTACTGTCAATGAGACAGCTCAAAGGGTTGTGCTGTGCACTTAAACGGTGGGGCCCACATGTCATAGACTCAAGCGGGGTTAACGGTTGAGTTAACTTAACTGCTTGGTCCCACATGTAAGTGACTAAATAGATTCTAACTACAAAGTTTAACACTCTATTAAACCTAAGTTACGAGCTATAGTATCTGCAGTGTGCTGCTTCACGGTTGCGCCACTCACCAGCGTTGTGAGGCTCAGCAAGGCAAGTGAGTGGTCAAAATGGATTCTACGTACTAATGCGCACCTACCGGTACCGACGGCATGGCTTGAGGTGGCTTAACGCGGTGGCGCGCCAGCGGCGAGCGGAGGGATAACTACGGCAAACTATGACAAGGTAAACGAGCGAAGCTCTTGGCAAACTAACGCGCGCATAAGCAACTAGGAACTAATTAGAGTCTACCTTAATGACGCGGAGAAGCTGAGGAGGTCTGTGGCATGTCGTCGATGGTGAAGTGCGGCGGCAAAGTTGGCCGTGCGTGGAGAAGACTATGAGGTGGAGGAGCTTGAAGTCCAATGGTCGTATAAGCTTTAGGGTGTCTTGGCGATGCTCCACGTGCAATGAATTGACTCGAGATGCAGTGAATCGCTGGTGAGGTCTTCGGGGTGGTTCTGGCTGGAGACAAAGAAGAAAGCCCCAAACAGAAACTCCTATGGATCAAAAACTAAATTGTTTGAGGGGAAAAGCTTAGGGTGTTAAGTGACGCGATATGACACGAAAGAAAAGATACAAAACCCTTCACGGTGCCGGAGATGAAGACGATGGCACACAGTGAAATTAGGGTTTTTGCTCTTGGGGCTCTAGGGTTCAAGTGAGTGGATGAAATGAGGAATGGGTGTTCTTATGAGCTTGGAAAAGGTATGGCGAAGCTCAGGGTGACCTTCATATAGACTGAGCGGCGGAGAAGAGCAAGAAAGGCTCGTGTGGATATCATGGGGATATGCCCATGATCTTAGGATGATGAAACAATTGGCAATGTTGTTTTTGGTTTGAAGTTTCACGCGTTTTCGGCAAAGTTAAAAGGCTGATCTTTAGCTATCTTGGAAATTTGGCTTTGGAATAGATTGAGTTCATAGGCTATAGTGCATATGTGTTGCATGTTGCATGTTTTCACTAACGTGGGTCAAGTTGTGAAGAACTTGTTCCTAGATTCGTGTTTGCTTGTCTATTGCTGTGCAGGTGGCTTCCAGGTCAATGACGGTCAACGGCGAGGAGGATCGGGACTAAGCTTGGAGAGCTGAGGTCCAGAACGATCATGGATGCCGGGTGAGGTCAAGTTACTCAAGCATGGCGCAGAATGGACAAAGATGACCGAACGGGCAGTTCGGTGCGACTGGTTGATCAAGCGGTGCGGGGGTCGGTGCAAGTGCCAAGGTGGTCCGGTGGGAACCAGATGAGAGAGACTTGCCAACACGATGAGAGCCGCTGGATCAACCTACACGTGGCGAAGCAGGTGATTGCTTCAACAGGATTGGACTCGATCTTCGAAAAAGATCGAGAAGGGGTATTTTGGTAATTTTACCAAATACCGCTTTGGTGACCTAATGCCAACCCGTGGCGCAAGATGGTGCGTCAAGAAGTGGATTAAGTTAAGAGAATTGAAGACGACGCTTTAAATTACGTGCGTGTGTGTTCTGTTGATGTTAGGCCTTAAGTGAGTCCATTAGGCTTAATCTTCTAAAATCTAGATTGGAAGCTGCCATATAAAAGCATTTTGAAGATGGGACATGAGGGCTGCTCCAGAAAAAGTGGCTCCTGGTGGCAGCGCCTGTGTCCCCCCAAAAATCGGCGCCTGTAGAGAGCCCCTGACGGCGGCCTGGAGTCCACCCGCAAAAATCAGAGCGCCTGTGAGAATCGAGAGTCCTCGGCGGTTTGTAGCCACTGAAAAACTGGCGATTTACTGTTTGATTTGATGTTGCATGATCTTTCCTTTTTGGCTGCCTGTGATTATTTTATTGCCTTCAAAGATCCGACATTTGTTTCGGTCTTGACTGCTCGGTGTGCTGTTAGTTTATTTTTCTGCCTTGACAGCTTGTTGGTGTGTCGGTTGTTCTGCGTGCGTTGAAACCAGAGCGCCGGCAGTCCTCGCAAGAATCCAGAGCCCTGTAGCGGCGTTCTGTGTACCGCAGTAACTGGGTCTTGGCAGAGGCGTCCCTGTATCCCGCACGCAGAAATAGACTCCTTGTAACAGCGGCTGTAGCTTTTTCTTGTGAATGCGTGTCCATCGATTGGTGCACCGAATTCTTTTCTGTGTATGTGTTGATGCGTCTGGATTTTTGGTAGCTGTGCTGTTTCCTGCATGTGACTTGATCTGGTTTACTGTTTAGAGTAGTTTTTTTGCTGCTGCGCGAGCTGTGCGTGCGTTGATGCGCCTGATCTATTCTTCGTTGATCTTTTGTGCGGCTTGTAGCGCCAGTAAATCTCGCAAAATCCGATTGATTGGGCGGTGGCTGTCCCCGGTAGAAAAATTAGCTGGCTGCGGCTTGTGCATCTGCAGAATTAGGAGCTGGGCGGCTGCTGTTCTTGCTCAAATCGGTTGGCACAAAGAAACTAGGCGGCTGTGGTTTTTATTTGGTTGTGTTGGTGTGCAAGCGGCAGTCTTCTGTGTGCGATCCGAGCGCCTCGGCTTGTCCGCCTTGAACTTGTGCAGCTTCGGCCTGTGCGCCCGCAGAAACCTGAGGCGCAGTGGCAGCTTGTAGCCAGATATAATGTTGGAGCTTTTTATTTGACTGCCATCATGATTCGACTGAATCTCTGTTTGCTGTGCGTGTGCGTGCGATCTTGAAATATTTGTAGTCTTTTGATTTGGGGTTTGATCGGATTCAACACAGGTCATCCGCTGTGCCTGTATACAGATCTTCATAGCTTTTATAGCTATTGGAGTGAAAGTAGTGTTGAGTTCGATCAAGGTGAAAAATAGAGAAAGCGTCTATTCACCCCCCCTCTAGTCGCCTTTCCGGTCCTACAGCTCGGGCAGCCATGACAACAGAGGCGGAGCAATCCAATGTTGTACGGGCAGCTCTGAATTGGTGCGGGCAGGCATGGGCGCGGCGTTGAATGTGACGCGACCGGAGTAGCTGAGCTGCAGCAAAAACCGTGGGCATCGAGGTCAAAAACGGTGGGCGGCGGAGTCCTCACCGTACTACGCTAGAGCTCCGGTAGCGAGGTGGACGATGAGTCCTACGCACAGGGCCCACCAATCAGCGACTCAAATCGAAGCGGTAAGTGGAGATCAAGTCATAACGGTCAATTAGAAACGGACAGCTACGATGAATTGTGCTATTCGGACGGTCCGAACGACCCAATTCATCTGGAGCGTCCATTTTGTAACCAACGGCTCAAATGAAAGGCGCTGTTGGACGGTCGAGCGGCCCAATTCATCGATCCGTCCAAAATAAATCAATGAAAGCGCGCATGCATTAAGTGGAGCGCCCGTAGCACTTGATTTGGGCGCTAGGTTTTAAATCAATGGTCCCTATTGGTCGGGGGTTGGACGGTCGAGCGTCCCATTGAATCTGGGCGGTTGGTTTCCAAATCCAATGGTCAAGAATGCATGTGCTCTTTGGACCTGGTCCACTGGTGGAGTGGGTTGGGTTTAGCCATGTGCGTCTCGAGCCCGATGAACAGTACAGGCTTTAGGATTTTGATTTATCAGCTGATTTATTTGCCTATTTAATTCACCACCCAAATGAAGTCGAAAAATTTTGAAAATTTTTGTGTAGGCTACTGAGCTCAAGTAGTTCCTACAGAAAAATTTCTAGAGGCTAACACCTTTCATGAATTTCTACAAAATTCAAACGAGGTACTGATCCTAAGAGGTCTTAAGAATTTTTCTAAGCAAAATTTCATATAGAAATTTTGGTTGAAGGGTTCCTAGGACAAAAGACCCAAAACCATTCTTTTACTTAGGAAGTTTTAGTATACTTCCTCTATTTCCTTTTTAGCACCTAATGGTGTACTAGTTTTAGTTTTAAAAACAACACAAGATTTCCAAAAAGGCAAAGTTTAAATGCAAATGTTCAAGGAAATTTTTTCCAAATGCATTTTATATTACTTAATCCCAAGATTAGGATTTTGGGATGTTACATCTGTCACGTAGGGCTCAGCCTCAATCTCGTGGCTCATTGTGAGCCCTCCTATTCAAAACGAGAGAACCAGATGCGTTGGGACAATCCTAATCTCCCCATGCAATCTCAGCCCTTGGATTTAATCTCAACGGACCTGATCTACTGGGCCGTTCGGACCTTTTGAACGCGCCATGTAATCCAAGCCATTGGATCTACATCGGACGATCATCATTTTATTAGGGCCATATCTTTTCTTAAATGTTTAAGCCTAAATGCGCCCTTGTTGTTCTTAGCCCTTGGATTTTAAATCAACCGCCGTGATCAGTTGGGCTGTTCGAACCATCTGAACGCGCCATGATTGTGAGCCGTTGGATCTAAAATCAACAGCACTTATCAATTGGGCCGTTCGGACCGTCCGAACAGCCCGTTGATCTCAACCATTGGATTTAGATCCAACCGTGCCACCCTTTTTCTTTCAAAACTCAAAAGCGCGCAGTTAAGCGTAGCCGTTGGATTTAAATCCAACGCTCCTCCTCGAGTGGGCCGTTCGGACCGTCCGAAGCGCCCCTCGATCTCAGCCCTTAATTCAAAATCCAACGGTGCCGCTCTTATCCTTTGAAGCTTTAAGGCGCGCTCGTTATCGTGACCGTTGGATTTCGATTGTGTGGTTCACATGAGTTGGGCCGTTGGGACCGTCTGAACGCCCCACTCAATCTGGGCCATTCAATTGCGATCGGACCGTCCAAATTGAATGTGATGTTCGGACCGCCGAACATCTAATTTAATCAGAGCTGTTCATTTTTGATCGAACGTTCCACATTTGTTTGAGCTCGCAGTTGCATATCCTTCTTTGAGGCCGGCGGTGGGGCCCTCATGTCAGCAGCCGGACAAGATCGTCTTCTCCGTCTTTGCTAAGCGAGAACCAAGCACGTTATCGTTGAGGTGGCGATCGTCGCGTTTTTGCGACATCGGCCGCCACCGCACCCTTTCCTTTGCCAGAGGACACGCATGACCTTCTTCATCTTCTCCGGTGAAATGGGTATAAAACCCTAGCTCAACATTTCAGTCAAATTTGTTGCCGTAGTGTTTCTTCTCCAACTCCAGCGTAGCCTTCTCTTTCTCACACCTTGTTAATCTCATTCAATGCTTTATTCACCCTGTTAATGGGCATTTTTGGCATTGTCTGTAGATTTGGCAACGTGAGCTTGTCCACTGGTTGTCCAGAGCACGCCCGGAGCACCGCCGTGGTGATTTTCTTGCTTCGGTGAGCTTTTTCTTAACTCTTTCGCGTCACTTCGTGCCATATGAGCTAAAGAGCAAAACCCCTCAATCTATTTATCTTTTGATGCTCAGGATCACCAGGAATCTTGGATTTTCCCCTTTTCGGTCAACATCGGTTCTGGCGTCCTCAAACCCAACCTGGTGAGCTTTTATTCAATTCCTTTGTTTCAAAGCACCCTGTAGCTTTACTTAACCTATCTCAATCACTTACTCCTTGAATCTTTGACCAGGTTACCTTGTCGAAGGATATCATCTTATTGTCGTTTTTCGGTCTTTCATATCGTTTCTAAGCTCTACATCTTTTCTGTTCAATTTCCAAGTCCAGGTAGGTCCCTTTTGAATCCTAGTATCTTAAGCAAGTCTTTTTGCTAAATGTGCTCAAATCAACAAATCCTTTGCAGCTAGTTGTGTTGTTGGTTTTTCAGAACAAAGCTGTAGTTCATTTTTTTAGCCTTTATTTCTTGTCAGTTAGTGCCAGCAGGTGTTAGTGTAGGTTATTATCTTTACTAAAATTAGTTATAGCTTAAGCATGTTGCTAATTGCACATTAATATTTTGATCATGCATCCGTTTTTAGTATTTTGTTTTCAGGAAGTTCCTGCTGTTCATTTGGTTTTTGCTCTTTTATATCCTGATATTTCTAACATGAGTGAAAATCCTACTGAGCAACAAGAACCTGAATAAGTGGTTTATTATTACCAAGGCAAGCATCCTCTTTGCACCATGTTGATCCTAGATTTTGGTACTTTAGAATTTTAAAGTACAGTGATACTATTTGCATGCTATTTTCTAAAGTATTTATGTTCTGTGAGTAGTTAATTATATCCCAATGATTGTGGCTTATCCTGAATTAATTTCATACACTTATGCTTAAGATAGAATCTTTGTACTGGTATTTTGTTCTGTAGCTTTTGCTTAGCCATGCAAGTCTGTAGAACGTTAGTAATTGACAAGCTTCTCTTGTCAGTCATGGGAAATATCTTTTAAACTTTTATTTTCGGTTCTTTTGTTTAGTTTGGGTAAAACTGAGTTTGTGTTAAGTCTTTTCTGTTTTGATAAATTTTTATTTTAGATCTGGACAAGTGGTTGATAGTGATGGTGCCTTCGTGCACGAGATTGGGTAATGTGGTAGTCTTGTCCGGATCGTTAAGGATTGAACTTTGACCCTTTAATTCTAGTACCTTGCGTACTTCTACACGCGGTGTATGGGCGCTCCTAGGTTAAGTAAGGGGATGGCGTTATTGAGTTGAGGAACTGGTGGTGTGAGGACATTTGTAAAATTTTTGTGTTCGTAGGGTGCCGAGTTCAATTCTATATTGTGCAGGCGAGCACTATTTTATTTTTGTTCATTGACTTGGCATTTCCCGACACAACTTGCGTGCCCGCTTGGTTAGTGGGCGGTATAACCTGCACTAAGCGGGATTACATCGCGTATGGGTGATTCAACTCAATAATATCAACTTGCTGAAAAATAGCGAATCTTGGTTTACCTGGCCGGCATACCTAAAGTAGTGTGCTATTATCTAGAGGCTTACAGGCTGACCAAATTGTGTGGGTAAAGATGTACACCTCTGCAGATTTAAAACTATTCGATTAGCCGTGTCCACGGTTACGGACTGTTGGACCGAAAAGGCGACTAGAGGGGGGGTGAATAGGAGCACGCTCTCTTTTTCACAAAAGATGGATTCAACTCTCAATTCACAAATCACTCCAATAGCTATGGGAGCTATGAAGATGAATGCTCAAACACAGTGGAAGACTTGTAATGAACCCACTCCTAAACCCTCAAAGTCACAATGAAGAACTCCGTGAAGAAATTCTGAAAAATCAGGGCAAAAGGTACTACCATTTATTGTAAGTCAAGGGACTACCTCATCGCGGTACTACCTCATGCGGTATTATCAAGATCGCGGTACTACCGCTGTTGTAAATGCGGTACTACCTTTTATCCTAACGATGAACAGAACAGCCTAAAAACAAAAACGAAAATCGACGTAACTTTTAAACCGTAAGGCCAAACTTCACCAAATTTGGAACACACCTTCCTAAGGATATTAGGAATCTATTCCAATCAAGGATCGCAGAGATCCAAGCCAAAGTTCCTATCTTTTTCAGTTTGAACGAAGTGTGCTTCAAAACCGAGCAAAAAATGAAATATGATCTAGAGACTTGTTCGTGGGTGATTGATGATCAAGATGATCCTAGATGGGTTCCCACATGTCACAGCAAGTTAGATCACGGCAAGAAACCAACCAAAAACTTCATGGATCAAAGAAAGACTCAAAATCATCAAATAGAGAAAAGAAAGCAAATGAACTTATCTTTGATAGAACTTTCTTTGGATTGATTTGATATGGTATTGGTTTATAGCCACTCCATCAATGGAGGACAAAGACTCAATACATGAGCACGAAATCAAATCCAACTCTCTAGAACCCTAACCTCCACTAATCCTCTCCCTAAGCACAAAAGCAAAACTAGGGTTTACAATGCAATGAAAGGGTTGAGAGGTCTTTGGCGAAGACCCTCTCCTATTTATAGTGGAGACTTAGACCTTCTAGAAGAGTAACCCTAATGGGCTCCCGTTAAGGCCCAAAACAAGCGGGTCACACCGCACGCATTTTAAAGCGCCGTCTTCAATTCTCTTGACCTAATCCACTTCTTGGCCTTTGCGTCTTGCGCCACCGGTTGGCATTAGGTCACCAAGGCGTATTGGTGAAATTACCAAAATACCCTTCTCGATCTTTTGCAAAGACCGAGTCCCATCTTTGTGAAGCACCTCCATGCTTCGCCACATGTAGGTTGATCCAGCGACTCTCTTCATGTCGGCAAGTCTCTCCCATCCGGCTCCCAAGAACCACCATGGCACTTGCACCGACCCCACGCCGCTTGATCGAACTCCGTCGCCTGAATCGCAGATTCGGTCACCTTTGTCCCTCTTGTGCAATGCTTGACTCCATTGACCTCACCCGGCATCCCCGATCGTTCTGGACCTCAGCTCTCCAAGCTTAGTCCCGATCATCTTCGCCGTTGACCGTCATTGACCTCCAAGCAACCTGCACATCAATAGACAAAGAAATCGAATCCGGGAACAAGTTCTTCACAACTTGACCCACGTTAGTCAAAACATGCATCATGCAACACATATGCCATGAAACCCATGAACTTGACCTAACCCAAAAGCAATTCTCCAAGTTAAACGAAACTCAGAAACCAAATCGGTACTACCGCCATGTTATGGCCGGTACTACCGCCTTCAGCGTAATGTATCACCCACTAACTAATGCGTCGTCGCCGCTCCTCAAGGAAATCCAAAACTTCCCAAAAACACTTGTTCTGGAAAAACCATACCGCACACATGCGGTCATTCCGCCATGCGGTACTACCGGCAGCCATAGCGCGGTACTACCGCTCCTCGAGAAATCCAAAACACAGATTACACTCGTTCTGGAAAAACCATACTGCTTTGCTTGCGGTAATACCGCCCAGCGGTACTACCGCCAAACACAAGCCGGTACTACCGCATCGCGGTAGTACCGCGCATTACACGCCGGTACTACCGATTATCCTGACACTTGTTGAAAACAGGATTTCAACAAAACCGAAAACGATCGTTTCGACAAACCAAAGAAGCTATTGCCAATTGTACCATCACATTAAGATCATGAGCATATCCCCATGATATCCACAATCTCCCCCTTGATGAACACATTGGCAATTTCCCACAAATGCAAATTTTGAGGTTTGAAAAAGTAAAAACTCGGCGTTTTCGCTCAAAGGCACAACTTGGTCCAAATGCAAGAAAAAGCAAAGGAAATGACCAAGTTGGCTCCAGAATAGTATCAGCAAGTGAGATACGGCAAAAGAAGACAAGAAAGCTTCATTTTCCAGAAACGGGTCAAAATCTCACTTAAGATCCATATGAAAGAACAATTGTTCGATATGACCTTTGATCATTGTGAGGATCAAGAATTGCAATTCAAGTTCAGAAGTAGCAATAAATCCATAAGAATGCAAATAAGGAACTCCCCCTCACTATGATCCTCAAATTTCAGAAAATTTCAAAATTTTCATTTTTCTCCAAGTAACTCCCCCTTTTTCATAACTCCCCCTTTTCTCCACTTTTTCAACCATCTTCTCCCCCTTTGACAATGGAGTCATTAAGGAATCACGCCTTCCTCTCGTCCAGAGATGACAAATGCAGAATGAGGAAAAAGCATAAGAAGGAGCATGCATGAGATGCAATGGAGTGGCTTCAATTTTTTTTGTATTTTTCAATTTTTGAGTACAAGAAGCTTTGGAGATTACCCAAAAGAACAAGTTAGCATTTCTAAAGTTGCACAAACAACATATCAAGCCTAACAACGCTAGCAAGATCATGATAAAACATTTATAACAAAGCTAAGCATGAAGGTTCAATATAAAGCAATGAATTTTAGCATTTTAAGCAAAGCTTCAAATCTAGCAAGTTCATCAACAGTGATCCTAAAATGATACTGGCCATGTCAAAATGTCAACGTGAGATCCAAAAGCTAACCATGACCACATTAAGAGACAGAAAGGTCCTGAATTGAATCATTTTGCTCAATTTTCTCAAATGCCCATTTTCAACTGTTTTTCATTTGCAATAAATATTCAAGTTGATAAAAGATCTATCTTAGTAAAGAAGATCCTGGACTAGGAGCCATCCACAATCTCTTCCTAAGCTTCAACCAATTTGACAATTTGCATTTTTAGCATTGTGCTAGATCTCAAGCCTCACTACGACCATCCCAAGCAACAAAAGCTTAAGAGAGTGGTCTAGGTCATCCAAAACTCCCCCTGAGTTCATGCCTAGTACAATGGCGAGCCGTCTCATGAGAAAGGATTGGTGAGATCAGTTTTTTCGCACAAAAGAGATCATTTTTTATTTTGCACAAGAGCAGTTTTAGATTCTCAAGAACACAAAAATCTCAAGTAATGATCAAAGCTAGATTCAAGAGCTAACAAAGCAATTTTGACAGGGCCAATGTCATAAAAGGAGCACTAATTGCGCAACTGGCTAAACAATTCACAAATTGCTAATTTCTTAGTTCAAGTTGTTCTTCAAGTTCTAGCTCATACAGCAAAGACTTAGCTACACATGTGAAAGCATGATAATTCTAGCAAGTCAAAGAACTAGACATGGCATTGAGCAAGAATTTGAAACACTAAAGCTCCAAAGGGTAATAAGCAAAGCTTCATCAATTTTAAAAGATAAGCAGAAAAGCTTATATTACAATGCATCTTTTTGGATTTTTGATATGAATGCAATATGATACAATGAGATGCAAGAAAAACTCAAAAAACCTAAAAGACCAAAAAGATCAACAAGTTCAAAAGAAAATCAAGAAAAGATCAAATGAACAAGGAAAGATCAGAAAAGATCCAACTCCCCCTCAAACCAACCCATAGGGATAAATTACCCCTAACTCACTCCTCAAGGTGGCAAACCTTGTTGGGTCTAAAGGCTTGGTGAGGATATCAGCCAACTGAGCCTCGGACTCCACAAAATGCAGCACAATATCACCCTTCTCAACGTGATCTCTAAGGAAGTGATAGCGAATGTCTATGTGCTTGGTCCTAGAATGTTGCAATCGGTTTTTAGCAATGTTAATAGCGAAGTGTTATCACGAAAAAGAGGAACACTAGCAAAGGTTAACCCAAAATCCTTAAGAGTGGAGACCATCCACAAAATCGACTCTGACAACTAGAAGCGACTACATATTGAAATTTTCAAAGATGGATTGTGCAATGTAAGACCGCTTCCTAGAAGACCAAGAGACAAGAGAAGTGCCTAAGAAATGACATGTGCGGATGTGCTCTTCCTATCTAGCCTCTGACCCATAAAATCGAATCAAAACCCCGAATGGACAAATAAGAAGAACAAGAATACCAAATGCCATCTTGAAGGGTAGAGTGTAAATACACGAAGATGCGCTTAACTTGGCGATGTGAAGTCCTCGGTGGCGCTGAAACCTCGCAGAGAGAGGATCGCCAAGTGGATATCCGGTCTTGAGGCCGTCAGTCTGAAGGAGCCGATCATGCTCACGGTACTCACGTTGATCCATGGCTTCTCCTTCCTCGTCTGGATCTAGAGCAGTCGAAGTCGCCATGGGAGTGGCGATCGGCTTGCAGTCACCCATCTCAAAACGCTTGAGCAAATCCTTGGTGTACTTCGTTTGATGGATGAAGATTCCTTCCTTGCATTGCTTGATTTGTAGCCCCAGAAAGTAATTGAGTTCTCCCATCATGCTCATCTCAAATTCCCTGGACATGGTCTCAGAAAAACTGGAAACAAGAGCATTAGAGGAACCACCAAAGATAATATCATCAACATATATCTGAACAAGCAGGAAGTCATTGCCATGCCTAAGAATGAAAAGAGTCTTATCTACTTTTCCCATTTCAAAATCATTCTTAAGCAAGAAGGTCTTAAGTCTTTCATACCAGGCTCTAGGGGCTTGCTTAAGACCATACAAGGCTTTGGATAGCTTAAAAACGCGATCAGGGTGCTTGGGATCCTCAAAGCCAGGGGGTTGCCTAACATACACTTCCTCCTCTATAAAACCATTCAGAAAGACACTCTTAACATCCATTTGATGCAACCTAAAACCTTTAGATGCAGCAAATGCAAGTAAGATGCGAATGGCTTCTAATCTAGCAACAGGAGCGAAGGTCTCATCAAAATCTAACCCCTCAACCTGGCTAAAGCCCTGAGCTACCAACCTAGCCTTGTTTCTAACCACAGAACCATCCTCATTTTGTTTATTTTTGAACACCCAACGGGTTCCTATAACATTATGACCACTAGGAGGTTCTACAAGGTTCCAAACTTTATTTCTTTCAAAATTCTCTAACTCCTCATGCATGGCATTGACCCAACTAGCATCAGATAAAGCATGTGATATATCTTTGGGTTCAAAAGAAGCTACAAATGCAGAGTGAGAGAAAAGACTAGGATCATGATACAGGAGCGAGTAACTCGCTCATGGAGATTACCAATCATCGATCCGGAGGTGTTGCTTCGAATGTGCAAAGGAGCGCTGGGGAGATAGCATCTCCTCAACCTCCGCATGATCTTCTTGATGAAGAAGTCGCAGCAGAGCCTCAATTGGAGGTGAAGCGATCGTGGCGGTGTTACGGAGCTTGGGCGGCTTGCAGGAACATCGACAGCAATGGTGAAGGAGCAAAATCAAGTTCATCCTCATCTTCTTCAACAAAAATGCTCTCTCACACTGTAAGTCACAGAAATATCGGATCTAGCTCGAGGGCTAGTCTCATCAAAAGTGACATTGCATGTCTCCTGGACAATGTTAGTTTCAACATTAAAAACCCGAAAACCCCTCGAATGAGCAGGGTAACCCAGAAATAAACCATCACAAGTTCTTGATTCAAATTTATCTAGGTTCCTGTCTTGAGAATAAAACACTTGATCCAAAGACTCGAAAGTGAGAGATGAGAGGTTTTCTACCAAAGCGAAGCTCATAAGAAGTCTTGCCCAAAGATGGTCTCAAAAAGACACGGTTTGAAATATGACAAGCTGTAGCAATAGCTTCGGCCCAAAATCTCCTCGGTGTGCTATACTCATCCAACATCGTTCTAGCCATCTCAACTAGAGTCCTGTTCTTCCTTTCCACAACGCCATTTTGTTGAGGGACGTGTGGAGAAGAGAACTGATGCTCAATACCGCGCTCAGCACAAAAAGAGGCAAAAGAAGTATTCTTGAACTCTGTGCTATTATCACTTCGGATCGCTCTCAAGGCACCAGGAAGTTCAGAAGCCAAACGAAGAACAAGATCATGAAAATGATCAAATGCCTCATCCTTCAAAGAAAGAAAGAACACCCAAGAGTATCTCGAAAAATCATCGACTATGACAAGAATGTACCAATTGCCACCGACTGACCGAACCCTAGCAGGACCAACAGTATCCATATGAAGCAACTGTCCCGGTCCGTTAGTCATAACCATAGTCAATGACGGGTGTGGCGGCAACTTGCTTGCCATGCCTCTGAGCGCACATCTGACATCCTTGACGACTTTGAGTTTAGGCAAACCTCTCATGAGATCAAGGCCGCTAACTCGTGTCGATGATCAAAACCAATGTGCCCCAATAAATCGGTGCCAAAGCCGGATATCGAAGAAGATGCAATCAAACACTTAAGAGATCCGACAAGCGATTCAAAAAATCAGCTCAAAAATTCTACCAACTCTAGAAATCCCAAAACGAACTCACCAAAAGAATCAAGCACCACGACAAGCATTCTTCTTAAAACGAGTCTCATAGCCATCATCAAGAAGTCGTGAGACGAGAAAGAAGATTGTACCTTAGCTTAGACACAAGCGCGGCGTCCTTGAGAATAAACTTGTCGTTCACCTAATCATTCCAGTTCCTTCAATGCGCCTTGTGTATCATCTCCAAAGGTGATGAAGGCATCACCGTTGATCGTGTGAAGGAGGTGAACCATCTTGAGTCTCCGGTCATGTGGCGTGAACACGAGTCGGCGAACCATGTGTTCTTCCCTCTTCCGCGCCAATCACGAAAATCAAGGAACAAAGAGCGATGTGTCTCAACATCTGGGGTTAGTTAAAAGCGACTTAGGAACCCGATCTTGAGACACTCGTCTGAAAGTAGTATGCAAAGCGGATGTGCTATCCTTGACTTTATTAGCAGTTCTATTATGAGCAATGGTAACCAGAACATGAGATGCATCCTGTCTAGGAACATGGTGATGAGCATGTGCAACAAATCCTAGATTGGGGTTCTTCTTTTGTACGTGACCATGTCTCATAAAAGCTCTAGGTTGATTAGATGACATTCTAGCAATATTTTTCTTAGCGTTCTTCAACCTCGCCAATGAGAACTCAACCAAATGTCCACTCTTCTTGCAATAGGTGCAATGGTATTTTGTACCACTGGGAGAAGCACCTTTTGCCTTAAAAGAAGGTTGGACAAACCCTGCAGATTTAAAAACAGTTTTTGCAGGTTGGGTTTTAAATTCAACTAAGCCATTTTCCAAGACCTGAATGACATTAGACTTGGACATGTCCTGGGCAGAGTTGTATCCTAAACCTTGCTTCTTAAAAGGAGTTTTAGATTTATCTAGAATCATGTTTAACTATTTTTCACCATTAGAGAATCTTTCTAAAGTATCCTTGAGATATGCATTCTCTTTTTCAATATTAGCACATGATTCACAAGTCTTGCCCTTAATGGCTCTAGCATGTTTCTCCTTAAGATGAGCAACTTCAAGCTTATAGGCGGCACAAGAAGCACAAGATGTAGAATCAATTGAGTCCTTAAGCTTGGCAAACTTAGCTCTAACTACTTCTAGAATATCCTTAACTTCATGTTCGCGCTCTAAGCAGAAAGAGCAAAAGCTAGATTTCACATTACCAGAAGCATCCAACTTGCTAGACTCTAAGCATTTTTCACATGGAGCAGATTTAACATCAATTAGCTCAGTTCTAGCATTTTCAAGTTGATGCAAAGCAATATCATGAGCAGATTGTAGCTTAGACAGTTCGGAGTGCAAAGCATGGCAGGATGAACATTCATCAACATCTAGACTCTTAGCATTCACAATCTCTAATGTCAAATTCTCGACTTGTGATTCTAGATCCTTGTTCCTAGCCATGGTGAACTTTAAAGCTTTATCTTGACTAAGCAATTGCTCATACATATTATCGCATCTAGCAGAAAGAACATCATAGGAGAGAGGTACCTCATCGTCGTCATCGGCGTCGACGGAGTCGGCCATGAAGCACATGCCAGTGAAATCCTTGGCCTTTCCCTTCTTGTCTTGAGACATCTCCTCCTCCTTGTCCTCCTCGCTCCCGGAGTCCACATCGCTCATGGATTGATCTCCAAAAGCGGCAAGGACTCGGTGAGCAGCCTTCATGAGCTTGGCAGCATCATACTTGGACTTGCCCCCTTTAGGCTTCTTCCAGGCAGGCTTCTCATTCTTGTGGTTGCCCTTACCTTTCAGCTTGGGGCAGTTGGCCCGGATGTGATATAGCTCTCCACACTCATAGCATGTCACAGGACCACCTCTCTTTCTGTTTTTGACATTGTTATATGCCCGTGTGACTTTCTTGGCTAAAAGAGCTAAATCAGCCTCAGGAAGACTCTCAAACTCTTCTTCTTGAATAGCAGATAAACACGCAAGAGAAAAACCAGAAGAAGACTCAAAAGAATCATCAGGAGTCCCTTTGAGAGGATCAGCCACCAAAGCCATGTTATCCTTCTTATGATTACCGCCTCTCTTGATCTCATGAGTTTTTAGCTTGCTATAAAGCAGCTCCAAAGTGAGATTAGAGATCGGCGTTCTCCTCTATGGCGCTTGCCTTCATCTCCCACTCCTTGGTGTTGATTGCACCCAAGAGGTGGGTGGCATTCTCAGATTGAGAGTACTCAATGTCAACAGCTTTCATCTGATTGATCACCTTGTTAAAGCGAGTAAAGACGTCATCGATGCTCTCACCAGGACGCATCTCGAATTTGTTGTACTCTCGCTTGTAGACATTCTTGACGCACTTGCTTGATCCGGGGCGAACCCTCATGGTAAGTTTCGAGGGTATGCCAAATCTCATGTCGGTCGCAAGATTGCAAATCCTATCGTACTCTTGCCTACCAAGCCCAAAGATATAGAAGGTTCTTTGCCTTGTTGTTGTTAGCCAAGAGGGTCACGGGCTTCAGAGCAACTTCGGCAAAACAAGCGGGCTCGAACAACCTCTCATATAGCTTGTCCTTCACTCTCAAGGAAAACTCGCATGCGATTCTTCCAATAGGCATAGTCGAGCCCATCAAAGACATGCGGCTTGGTCGAGTACTTATCCATCGCCAAGTTCAAAGGACCGGTTAAGATCAAGATTGAACTAACGGACTCGATACCACTTGTTGGACCGAAAAGGCGACTAGAGGGGGGGGGGTTGAATAGGAGCACGCTCTCTTTTTCACAAAAGATGGATTCAACTCTCAATTCACAAATCACGCTCTCTTTTTCACAAAAGATGGATTCAACTCTCAATTCACAAATCACTCCAATCACTCTCAACCTCATGCATGTGAATATATATGTATGATTTTTTTTGTTCGTATTTGTTATCTTGTAAGGATTGACTACACGTATGAACAGATTCTTGTCAAACAATTACTAACAATGATTGACAAACAGGTAACTATTGCACCTAGCAACAACCAAAAAAAAAATAGAGAGCCGTTTTGCCGTCGCAGTCGTTGCTATGACCGTCGCTAGCGATGCTCTGGTTATTCTTCTTCGCTTTCGATCCATCTACCTCCCCTCTCCATTCACTTTCGGTGAGCACTAAAGAAGGCGACCAAACTCTTACCCTGCTGCAAAGTGCAACACATAGAAAGAAGATGCGGTGCAAAATGAAAAGATTTACTAAGTGTTGGAACTGGTGACAGCCCTTTGCACGAGACAACAAAGACACGAGAATTTGTTTACGAAGTTCGGCAAAGCCTACGTCCCTAGGAGTCGTATCGCGATGGCTCCGTCCGTATGAGGATTTATTTTTTTCTTCTTATTAGGGTTACAAGAGGTTAGCGGTATATATTTATACCTCAATTACATGTTCGATTTGGACTCATAGTCCGTACCGCAGGGGCCTTCGTCCCTCGCACCCTCAGCCCACAATATTTCGTAATCCCACGTATGCAACTACGTCTCCTCTGTAGGGCTGTGTCCAAAAACCGTACGCCTTCTTTTCATGTTGTTATATATAAGCCATACACAACACTAAGGGTAGTGTAAAGTGAAGTTAATATTATATGGTCCAAAGTAAAATTTACTACGATATATCATATATAGACACATATATATACCGTTTCGCTGACTCATGGCTTGGTGATCGATGCTTGCACTCAAAACCTCGCCATCTCTTCGTCTGTTTCGCGAGCACAATGAGCTGCGAGACTAGCTACTGGTCGAGACTGCTAATTATTTCTTCCTGACCAGTTGCTGTCACCGACGTAGAGAGAGAGAGAGGTGGACAGCAGCACATGCACTGCACCGTTGCTGCTGCTGGTGGTTCTGTGAAGGGAGCGAAATGGGTATCTTTTGTGGACCATATCATATGCTGCTGCTAATTTAGCTTTGAAGTCATTAGTGAAACTAAAAATGCCAAGATGCTGAAAAATGCATGAGAAATTTACAGTAGTAAGATCCTGATTTTAAATAAATTTAGGTGAAAATTTTAGTTTATTTGGAGTTCACTTCAATTTTCTATGAATTTTATAAGGTTAAAGTCCTCAATGTACAATTAATTTAATTATCAAATTTTTTGTAACAGAGACATGTGTGAGAGTTATTCTAGATTAAAGTATAGTAAAAATTATAACTAACAAAATTGATTTCATTTGATTTGGAATTAAAATGAATTACTTATGACTGTTTGAAGTTTAAACCATTTTCACTGTAAAAGTAATTCATTTTGGGATTTTTAAATGTAACCAATACTTTTTGTACCAGACCGCATCTAGCCCTAGTCACTGACGAGCGGGACTCAAAGTCAAGGATTGACTTGGTCAGTTTTGACTCATCCCAGCCGAAGGACGCTGGAAGCGCATTCTACAAAATACGTTTTCCAATTACAAAAGTGTACTTTCCGTCTAAGCGAAAAGAAATATATTTTCCTTAAGAGAAAGCGTACTACTCAAATTAACCGTACCACTTAACCGAACTTATGGCCTGAGTTTGTTGAGAAACCCCTGATGTTATTATTTATTATTGTTTTACTGTTTTAAATATAAACTGCTTTAACTGCTAAATGCATCCACATATGCTTGTTAAGGTAAACCCTAACCATCCTTTGAACTCCTTACATGTAATTATTTAGTTTTTCCATGTAGCTTGTTAAGTACGGAAGTTGTACTCATTCTTGTATAATCTGCAAATCATCTACAGAGGAACCCTGGGAAAATACAGAGGTTCATGATGAACAGGATTTTGGTGGACTCACGGATAGCAGCGACTACTGTTGTTAGGTCTCGACTGCGCTCAAGCGTGCCTGTGGTTTGAAGTTCTTTTGTCTTGTATTATATTAACTTTGGGTTTGGATGTCCATATCACTATAAAAACTGGCTGTTAAAGCCTTATCCTTGTGTAATAAAATGTTGATTTTGTTGTAATCGAAAGTTTATTTGAGACACTGTTTACTTCATAACTGCACATCATAGACGGTTGTGAAGAGTTTAACGGTGCCAAAATTTAGGGGCGCTACATCATTCTTTGCACGATCTGTGACAGCAACTGATCGGATACATTGTTAGATACTACAGAGACAGATCGATGGCATGCATGTCGCCTCCAAATCAAATCTTCCGGTTGGTGATCGATGACCCCTTCGCCGGAGGATCAGATACATTGTATTTCTCATAATACTATCCAACTTGCAATATAATACTCCCTCCGTATTTCTATACTTCACGTTCAAGCTCTAGAAGCGGATATGAAGGACGTATAGCAAATTAAGCTCTGTTCCTCCTGTTCCATCAAAAACCACGGCCGCCAAAAGCCCTCACGGCCAGAATCTGTTTTTACTCAATGCACAGCAGTTTTTCTTATCTACTCTCTTGATGACACAACAGCAAAAGTCTCTCTCTTCTACATGCTATTGATTCACATCAACTGCAAAAGCCTCGGTCAAAAATCTCACGTACAGAGGCACCTCACCTAATCCCCAACATCTCACGTCAAACTCCTGTCAACAGTTCTGTGAAGGGAGAGAAATGGGTATCTTTTGTGGACCATATCATATGCTGCTGCTAATTTAGCTTTGAAGTCATTAGTGAAACTGATGGTGACTGCATTTGCATCCGCGAGCATCATCCCTGCTACTCCTGCATCCGCGAGCAGCAGCCTCGATAGCCATTTCACGTGTGAGCCCTCCTGCCTTAACGGGCCGGGTCTAAGCCCGCGTTCCATCCGATCTAATTGCTTGCTTGCTACCATTGGTGTTGCACACTCGCGCGTTCGTGCATGCGTGGTGTGTGTGCACGTATGCCTATTTCTTGTAATCGCAAAAAAGTCTAACGATGACGATCTGTGAATAGACAACATGTATATGGAATGTTAACCACTGGGTAGAGCTTGCTTAAGCATAAGGATCCGACGGATGCATGATAATCACCCGTACGTATCGATCGGGTCAGTTTCTTTTTCTTGGAGGATTTTTTTATCTATTCATCAGACTCCTTTTCTTTAAAGACTCCATAGGCTTAGGCCCAATGGGGTTTTCCAAAACTGTATTGGATAGCCATGAACGAATGGCACGTATTGTCGGCCTGGATGCTTCCAGCTTTATTTGAGCCATATTTATTGTTGGATTAGGCCGTCAGGTAAAATTGATGGGCCGCACGCCTTATGAAGTACCTGCCCAGCCTGATCTCAAATTCATTGCGTTTTTATTTTTCAGTGGGCCTAACTAAAATATAACTAGTAAACTGATATTTGCAAGTAAGGGTGTGTTTTGGTTGCTTGTACCATGTGGCGCTTGTACATGAATGGATTGTCATCTATGTATTTGGTTGCTTGAATGGAATCATCTCATCCTAGATGGTGGGATACAAATTTGTGGAATATTCTCTCCAAATGTTGAACCATATCATTCACCTAAAACAATGGAACCACATGGTACAAGACCATCCTATCCCATTCAACTTTGGACCAATACCGATAAAACAAACCCTATCATATCCCTTTGATCTGTTTACATCCATGCACCACCTGTGTCTGTGTCTTTGTTCCTGATGGCACCCCTCTCTTTCAAGAGGATTCACGATGTGTCAAGCCCGAGTAAGGTTCTTCGCTTTGCATCGAATTAAACCACGCTCCACTACTTGTGTGGGCCCATCAATTCCTTTGAGTTTCATTCTTGCGAACATAGTCCCCCGGCGAGATACCTAACGTGCTAGCTACAATATTGCACGGGTCGAGTGGCACGACACCTAGTATCCACGTTTACGGCTAAGACTACTAGGGTCTCTAATACCATTTGCTTCCATCGCTTTCGTCTCCCAATGTCAGCATCGGCCTAGCAGAGTGCTTTCGCCCTTTGTGTTCTTTCTGATCTCAAAGTATTTCATCGCTCCACCGGAAGTTCCCTCTGCACTGGGATTTGATGGTGGACTTGAAAAGCCACCTGCACACACCTTACAGCCAATCATTCCAGATAACGCTCGCATCCTCTGGCTTACCATGATTGCTGGTACAGAATCAGCCTATGCTTATTCCCCGTATACCGTCTAGTAGTACCAGATCTTTCTGCTAAAAAAAGTGGCAGATCTTTTTGCACGCGTGTATGCCTTTCTTCCGAAATCTGTGAATGAGTTGGGGTCGTGATTAATTTGCTTAGAGGAAAAGGTAAGTAAATAAATTAGCTTGCATTTGACTGTGTGTTAATGTCGTCGTTTCATATATATGCGTGGTGTGGTTACGGTCGTGAGCAGCCTAGTTTTTTTCTTTGGTTTTTTTGTTTCATGCCATTGCTTCAATTGCACTTTCGGTTTGTGCCATTATTTTTTGGCTTATTCTTTTCATGCTACTGCTTCGCAAACTTTGTTCGAAAAATGCCACTGCCGTTGCCCTCTGACCTTATGGTGTCAGATCCCCTTTCAATAATTATGAAAATGTCACTGCAATCCTGGAGATTTTGAGAAATAACATTGTGGCCATATGTGCTTCTTTTCTTTTCTTCTTTTTTTCCTCCTTTCCTTTTTTCTCCAGCCTCTCTCTTTTCCCTTCCTTCCTTCCTTCCTTCCTCTTCCTGACGTCATGAACGCCGAGGAAGAGCGGCGCAGCACACGCTGGCACCAGTGGCGTAGTGGAGCACGGTGACGTGGCAACAGCGGTGCCGAGAGCCCAGCGGCCCGGGCAGCACAGTGCAAGCAGCGCGACAACGACGGAGGCCTAGGGCCCAGTGGCTCGGGCAGCACGGCACAAGCAGCGCGGCGGTGGCCGAGAGGAAGTGAGAGAGAGGGGCTAGAGGTGAGGCCGAGAGCGCAGGCTGGGTGCCCGGGGAGGTATTGGTCGACGCAAGAGCGTGTGACGGTAGCGCAACCGAGGGCTTGGCGGCTGGCGCGATGGCCCGGCGCAGCGGAGCTGGCCGTCCTGACCAGAGGAAGAAGAGGGGAGGAGCAGGGTGCCAGTCGACTGGTGGAGGAAGAAAGGTAGAGGAGGGAGGATATGGTGGAGAGAAAGAGAGAAGAGGAAGAGGCAGGAAGGAAGGGGAAAAGAGAGAAAGGCTGGAGAAAAAGGAAAGAAGGAAAAAAGAAAAGAACCACATATGGCCACAATGGCATTTCTCAAAATCTTTAGGATTCGAGTGCCATTTTCATAATTATTGAAAGAGTACTACTGGTTATTTGTCATAGTCAAACACTTTGACATGACACTGTTAAGCAAACACTTTGACATGACACTGTTAAGCCAGAGGGTAACAACAGTGGCATTTTTTGAACAAATTTTGCAAAGCAGTGGCATGGGAAAAATTAGCCAAAAAACAATAGCACAAACTGAAAGTGCAATTGAAGCAGTGGCATGAAATGAAATAATCCTTCTTTCTTTTGCTTGGCGCGTTCAGCTGCACGTCTCTTCCGTTTCGCCCATGGAAACACGCATGCAATGCAACCTTGCCTTACCTTTTCTTTCTACGCGTACTTCCCAGTCCACGAACGGCCACATCTGATATTTATTTTCCAGGGGATCGATCGAACCTGGTATTTGTCCGGTTGTCGTTGTTGTTCGAGAAAAGAGCATGGTATATCCGTCAATATGAAATTAGCTGTGAACCATGTATATATAATAAGTCACACTTGCATTGGTTGGAGAAAAAGAAAGCCAGAAAGCTAGAAAACATGAAATGTCTCCTTATATGTTCATATTTATTGTCATTTTCAATTAGTGGGACTTTGATTTTGCTGATAAAATTGGACTGATCAATTCCAAGGTTCGTCCTAGATTCCAAGAAAATAATATTCTTGAAACCACTCTTGTACCTGGATTCAATTGTGTTAGCTGTTAGGCCTGTGAACTATATTCTGCGGATGCATAATATGATGGAGATTGCGCGCTGGATTCGGAGGGTATCCACCAACTGCACTACTGCTGCATGTGTGTTGGCTAGATAGACTTCAATTGTTTTTCATGGTCAACATCAAATTACTCAGAATTACGAAGGGAGAAACAAAAAATTGGCGCAAACGAAGACGTCTTGCATAATTTTGTTGTCGACTTGACATCCATATATTCTCTCCTCCCATCCCCTCTGATTACAGCAGCTACATGCCAAGTTGCTGACCAATCAAGGGGATGAAGGATCGTCAGTAGTTCAGTACATGCATGTGCAATTGTCAGACAGTTAATTTTACATATCAAGTGCCGCATTAGTTTCCTCGGTCGTTGCAACTAGCAGCAACACAGGTGCACAGTATTCTCTGTATTAACATTCCTCAGCCTGTTAGCTAGAACGCAGACGGATGAGATCAATCGGCACAGCGCAATCTGAACAGCGTTTGCTACAGGATTCTATCTACAGTGTTTTTGCTCAGCAGTCGCTACAGTAATGTGCATTTGTGCTGCACTGTTCATGCAGTGAGCGTTTGCGGTGCTGCAGGGTCCGGATGCATCAAGTCCCAACTACTAACATTCATAGCCGGTCGGTGCAATGTAAAAAAACACCAAGTCTTTGTCGAAAAAATTGAAGATTATGATCAGGTTCATTGTACGGTCAACATATACTGACCTGGACAACAATCCACAAAGTCATGACTCCATGCATATATTTTTGGAAAGCTTAGATTTTCTGTCTGTCTGCTGGACGTCATTTGGTGATGATGCTGGCCAATTCCAACAACTAGGAGTTTACCTCAGAAAAAAAACAACAAAAACCAGTAGTCTAACTAACATCAAGAACAAGTCCAAGTCCAGGATGTCCAGGAGAAAGTACTGCGTTTTGCTTATCAACCCTTCAGCTCCCATATTATCTTGGGAGAAAATAATCCTGGTCTCCTAGCTACATACACGGTTTTATTTCATATTCAACAAGTAAATTGCACATGTATAACAAAAATTGAAACATGACAGATACTGCCACTTGTACTATAGTTTTCCTCAGGTAAAAAAGGGTGTGTTTAGAATGTAGGAATTTCACACGAGACGTTTCAATTCCCACATAAACATCAAAAAAAATCTCACGTTACGAACGGGCCTAAGAATGTTAACAATGTTATGAATAGCGCCGGTATTCATTACGAGGCCAATGGACCAGTATATATATAAGTACAGGTGTGACATATATGCATGTAACTCCTTATACAACAGGGAAAATACATATACATTTAACACATCTAACACACCCCCTCAAAGTTATGGTGGATCAACAACATTAAGGGTCTGTTTGGTACAGCTCCAACTTCTAGCTTCGTAGTTGGAGTTTGTGGAGCTGTGCTAAACGGGGTTGCTCCACAATTTTTTTGAAATTGGAGCAACCGGGAGTAGAGCAGTCTGTAGTGCAAATTTTGGGAGCGGGTAGAACCTTGCTCCAATTGAGGAGCCGCAGACCAACAAAACAAAATACCCATTGAAGTTGAAAATATTTACTCGCAATTTGCCACCGATATACCCCAACCCAAAAGACCCAAATCCCTAACCCTTCGCCTTTGTTTCAGAGCCCCAACCCCATCGCCCCTCTCCTGCTCACACCTCAGAGACCTTCGCCTCCTCGCCACGCCTCAGCCTCCGCCTCCTCTCCCGCCGCAACGCCTCGTCCTCCAGATCTCCTCGCCTAGGAGCCGCCTCCCGAGTTAGGATTTTCACAAGACCAAGGTCCGATTTTAGGGTTCTCGAGCCATGCTCGGGCATGGGCTCTTCGATTTTGGGTCAGGATTTATATGCGCGCAAGCTAGACGACGAGATGATTACCGAGAAGCCGAGCCGATTCGCCACTTAGGGCTCGCAGATCTTCTCCATCGACATCCACCCAATGATTTCCGCCACCACCGGGCAAGGCGACTAGAAGGTGTCCTCCAAACTTTTATTCTTTGTTTAGCCCAATTTGCGCTCTCGAGTTGTCTGCCTCAACTCGCAAGTGTGTCGCTAATCAGCTTGTGTTGCCGATTCATGTCGCTTCATTGTTGTCCCCGAATGGAGTTAGTTTTCTAAGGTCAAGTATTATTAGAAATTTACTATGATTCGACGACGTTCTTCGGTTGAGCTTGAGAAATGTAGGCTCAAGCCTAGCATTCTTAAGGTCGGAACCGAGCATTTTATGGTCGGGTTAAGGAATTTACTAATGGGAGGTAATCGAGATAAGCTTAGCGCTCGTGATGTTGTGGCTGAAATTCAATTGAATTTGTTGTGCGCATAATCGCTTGTTGAATTAAATTTGAATTTTGTAAGGTTGACCTGTGTTGAATTTGGGCTATTTAGGTAGCATGGTTACGCTTTTAACGTATTTGGGTCAGAATCGACTATATTCGCTTAATTTGTTGGTGGGAAGTTTGCTTGGCGTGCTGGTGATATAGTGGTCCAAAGGTTGATTCTGCAGGTGGTCTGTGGTGGATGCCATTTTCTTGTTGTCGAGTCATATTTGAAGATTTTTGCATCAAGTTTTATACAATTTTTTCTATTTGAACTTTTTTGTCAGAGGTAACCTGCTCTTTACTAATCTCCATTTGTTTACTTTGTTCTTAAAATAGGTTCGTGATATGGAATATGAAATCAGTGAGTAAAGACACTAAAATGATTTATTCCAAACCAACGGTTGTTGGCAAAGGCTACAATCACGAGACCATTTCGATCAAGATTGTGAAATGGGCCAAGCATGGCCGCTTATCTTGCTTCAGGATCGATGATCAAGTTATCCTAATTCATGAAAGAAAAGCTGGTTCCGTAACATCTGAGTTTGGAAGTGGAGAACCTCCTGATGTAGAAAATTGGAACATCATTTTGACTTAAGTGGCATATCATGATGTGGTCATTATCTCCCAAAATTGTAGAAGCTGAATTAGGCAGGCGCCTTGAATGTTTTATTTTTTTCATTGTTGTCGCTTGATGTAGTGGTTTTCGGACTTGAAAAATTAGCTTTGATTAATAAAGATGAGGAGGATTGTGAACTACATCTCCTCGCCTCCTTGTCTCTTTTTATGGACTTTTGTTATGATACTCATTGAATTTTTTTAGAGAAGATAATCATTGAATTATAACCTTTGTTAAGGTTTCTGTATGTTTATGTATGTTGTATTAAAAAAAATTCAAGTAAATTTTTTTAATGTGGGCGAAAAAGATGGCACTACAAGGCATTTCATGGCCAAAAAAATAAAAATAAATAAAAGCATACAATATGAAAGAAATCAACTTATTAAATTGTTATAAGTTAAGCAATAAAAAAGGGTATAAGTCACAAAACAAGGGTAGTGTAGTCTTTTTACAATGTTCCTTCTCATTTCGAGCCGAGTCAATTTTCTAACCAAACACCAACTCGATCGCGCCAACTTCCTATAGGAGTGATCCAAGAGTGAAGTCAGAGTTGGAGTTGCAAAACTTGGAGCGGAGCCATACTGCATGGGCCTAAGTTTGGAGAGATAGATGTTGTGCAGAGCTCGTCCAAGGCTCTTTGTGAAGAAGTCTCCACCAAGTTCGTAAGGCACATACTGAAGAGCAACAACTTGGTCCTATACCTATGTCCGCATGTAGGTAGCATCAACACCAATATGCTTTGTAAGCTCATGCTTCACTGGATTTGTAGCAATGCTAATAGCCCCTGCATTATCGCATTTAAAAAAGGAGTGAGCTGCCAAATGTAAATGCCAAAATCCTCAAGTAATCGCCGTAGCCAAGTAACCTCCACAGTCAACAAACTCATAGCTCACAACTCAACCTCAGCACTCGAACGAGAAACTATTGTCTGCTTCTTAGTCTTCCAAGCAATGAGAGAACCACCAAGAAAAACACAAGAAGCAGAGAGAGATCAAGCGATCAAAGTGATCACTAACCCAGCTTGGCATCGAATATGCCCGAGTCAGAAGAGTCGAGTGAGGAAAAAATAGACGACGAGTGATTGTTCCACGAAGATATCGTAGAAAACGAAGAAGATGACTATAGTGGAGCTGAGTGGGAGCATAAACAAACCGACTGAAGATATGCGCAGGGTACGAAATATCAGGACGAGTGACACCCAGATAAACAAGACTCCCAATAAGGTGACAATAGCAAGTAGAATCAACAAGAGGCTCACTATTAGTGGGTCGATGATGAACATTAAGCTCCATAAGAGTCTCAGTAGTGTGTTTGTCACATCCCCAAACTTATTAATGATGATTAGAATGCATCTCATCAGCATGCATCATGTTTTGGAGCATTTGCATAATCTATTGCACTTGGAAAATCTCAAACACGTGTTAAACCTACACTTCAAAATTCAACTCCAAAAGAAAACTGGAACAAAAACTTATGATCATCCTCTATAAATAATTTATTAAAATATTATAATAATTATCATGAATTAATATAATTTTTTCCAAATTTATGGGACTAGTTTCAACCCTCAGAAAATTAAAATACAATCCAATAACCTATCTCGGGTTTGGATTTAAACTGAATGAAATATCTTTAACAGTAAGGTTTGATAATTTTTGTAGACACTAGGTCATCCCAGTAACACCTCTCATTTATTTCAGATTTTTAGGAATTTTATTTCTATTTTTAAGACCCTAGTCAAAGTAGAGAAACTAATTTAAATCTCAGTCAAAACCTAGACTAAACCAGTTAGCACTGTTCCTCGAGCCCGAGTCCGACTCGGCGAACTGACTCAGCCAAACCAACTAAAAGCACCGTGTGTGGGCCGTCCGATGCGAAGTTAGCCATCCAGATTTCACAACCGTTCGAATCAATCCGAACTCCCCTTTGAATCTAAGTCGTCCAAATCACGATCTAACGAACCACATTGACTTGATCTGACCCAACCGACTTCGCCGCGCCCACTTTTTTTCTATCGCTGATAGTGGGCCCACCGCGCAGCAGTGTCGTCTTCTACCTTGGGCAGAAGGAGCGTGCCACGCGCCCGCAGCGCCCTGCCCCGCTCCGTCACTGCCAACGGCGCCGTCACCCACCGCCCTCCATGGCCACTCGCGAAGCTCCATTGATTCACGCCGCTTCTTCCTCCATCATCAGCTCCGCTCAAAACCCCCTCCCATGTCTCCATCTCCCTCACTTCTCCATTGATTGACCGAGGAGAGGGAAGCTCTTTCGGGCTCATTCCTTCGGTAAGATCCTTGCCGTAAGATCCCTTAGCTCCTACTTCCCATGGCGTTTCCATTTTAGCTCATTGGAGCGTATAACTTTGCTTGTAGGTTCCAAACCAAGATCGTGTTTCTCGGCCTTAGAGCGCACTCGAAGTCACTGGTGCAAACTTAGCCTCCAGTAAGTTTGACCTCCCTTTTTGCGCATCACAGTTCGTCTCTAGGCCTGATTAAAAGAAGCCCTCAATCAATTCTTGCTTTGGCACGTAGGAGCTCGAGAATTTGAAGCTTGCTCATTGTTCGGCCGAAAAGACCCCCTTTCATGCCATTGTCGATCTAGTAGGTCATTATCCAATTGGGTGCAATGTCACCATCTTCAAGTCACCCTCAAGGCTTCTCAACTCCTTGTTGCCATTGGTTTTGCCCAGGGCGACCCCTCCTCGTGAGCCGCACCGCCGCCATAGCCATTACTGTGGTCAACCCCTCACAGAGGTTCTCCGGCCACTTCAACCCTCTGGTAAGCTTCTTGGAGTGCGCTAGTAGCTCACTCATGCATTATTTTGCTCAATGCACCACTGAAGCATCGCATGCCAGTTAAGCCGTAGGTCGCCGCCGCTCACCGCCGGCTAGCTACCATTTCAGGCCATCTCAACCGCCGCCACCACTTCCATTACGTGCGCAAGCTTATTGCGAACTCATTCATACCTTTGGCTTGCGCCGCCATGGCCGGAAACGCCAGTGAGGCCTCAGTCATCGCTGGGCCATTTTGTCAGAACATCCGACATTTCCTGTAGCAACATCATTAGGGATTAATGGTGATGATTAGCTCTTAATTGCGGGATCTGTGTCAGAAATCAGGATTTAACTAAGTTAAGGATGGCTTGGTACCTATGACATGTGGGCCCATGGCCGGTTTAGTGACCATATAGATTTGGGTGATGCGTTTTTCTTTAAGGAAAACGTATTCCCTATAAGCTTAAATAGAAAGTACATTTTGGTAATAGGAAGGCGTATTTTCTAAGAATACGCTATCGACGCTATTCTCGGTGGTCAATCAATGTTGACCAAGTCAACCTTGACCCAGTCCCTACCAAAGTGATCAAGGGCTAGGGTACATCTCGGTGAGAAAAATACTAAATGAGTTTAGAAATTCTGAAATGGTTAATTTACACCGAAAATATGAATAACTTCAAAATACATAACTAATTCATCTTAATTCCAAAATGGTTGAAACCAGTCTTGATAATTTTCATTTTTAATGAACTTTATTAAAAATTGGTTTCAAACATGTCTCTATAACAGAAATTATTATTTTGGAGAATGATCCATAAAACTATTATTTTTATAATAGAAAAAGGTTGATAACTTTAAAAAATGCATAACTAATTCATAAAAACTCCAAATGAGATGAACCCAGATATTTTGAATTTGTAATAATATTCTCTATTTATCTATATAATCCTTGTATCCCCCACTATTCTACAAATTTTGACCAAATAATTAAATTGCATGAAGTTAAACATATTGCAACCTGAAATTCAAATTGCTATAACTTTCACATAACAACTCCAAATCAAATAATTCTTTCACCTAAATTCATCTAAAATCTTACACTAGAAAAATGATGCATTTTTTAGCATTTTGATTTTTGAGGAATTTCTCGGTGTTTATCGGTATCACTAATTCTATAGATCCCGAAGCGATTGTTATTGACTCCTATGCTACTGAGAGTGAGCAATTGATCTACCAACAAGGCAAGCATCATTTGAACTTTCTTTTGCATCATATTTGATCCCAGTTTTGATAAGATAGGGCAATGATAATTGCTTGCATGCTTATTTTGCTATGTCGCTATTTTTGTGATGTGTAGTTAGTTATATCCTATTCATTGAGGTTATCCTTGAATTTATTCCAGTACCACATGCTTAAGATAGGTTGTGTGAATTATTGTACAGTTATGCTTAGCCATGCAAATCTAGAACGGTAGTTCGATTGTCGGGATTAACCCGACAATTATGGGAGAAACACACCTTCTTATATTCTTTTATTCCAGATCTTCGTATCTGTTTTACAAGTTCAATTTTGTCATTTTAAATAAGTTTTGAGGTCTGGACAAGTGGTGGCTAGTGAGGGTGCCTTCGTGCACGAGATCGAGTATGTGGATGTCTTGTCCGGACCATTAAGGACCGAACTTTGGTATCTACGATTCAAGTAAAACTCGTGCTATCACATGCGGTATATGGGTGTCGTACGGTTAAGTATGGGGAAGGTTTTATTGTGTGACATCCCATGGTGGCATAAGGGAACTTGTGCTGATCATTTGTCCGTAGGAGCCGATGTAATGTTCTATAGTGTGCAAGAGAGCACCAATTTTTAATTTGTGCATTGCATCGGTATTTCCAATACAACTTGTGAGCCGCTTAGCAAGTGCTATCCGTCACTTGTACTAAGTAAGGGAACATCTTACAAGGGGGACTTAGCCCATTAGGACTTTCTTGCCAAAAACGACCGTATCTCGATTCTCTCCGGCCGGCATACCAAAGGAAGTGTGTCATTATTTTGGAGGCTTACGGGCTAATCGAGTCATGTGGGTAAAGTAGTACACCTCTGCAGAGATAAATCTATTTGAATAGCCGTGTCCATGGTTATGGACGATCGCTTGAGTTTGTGGCAGCTAATTGTTAGAGATTGTTAGACTTTGAACTATTTTTGTGGGTACAACTTGGTATTCGGTATGAACGGGTGTTCATGCACTTTAGTATATCAAAGTGGGCTGCCACTATAATGTCTGTTTGATTCATTTGTTCATCTTTATATTACTTTATCACATGATTTACTTCTACTTCAAATCTATTTTTAAAATGGCATTTGGTAAACTGGTATGTGTAGGTTGGAAAATGGTTGCGTTTTTTGCAAAACTAAAGCCACTAATGCCATCCTTTGATTGCCTCTATGCATAACTAATTTTTATTTGTGTAAGACTTGTGAGTACAATTGTACTCAATCCGGTTGCTGCAATTCTAGGTATAGAAGACTGTGAGCCCGTTGAACTTGTGAGTGTCGATTTAAGCGACACTGACGAGTAGTGCTATCATTTAACTCCTAGTCGGTTGCCGATGGGTTATGGGGCATACCATGCTGGACTTTTGGTTTCCTTACTTGTTTTCGCTGCTACTTTATGAACTCATTTGAATTTGGTCGGTCAGCCACTTGTAATAGTCGTAGACTTGAACTACTTGATGTATGCCTTTTGGATTATTAATGTATGAATGTTGTATGGATGTGATCAATGTTGTATGTGAGTTTGGGTATGTTGGTCGCTAATCTTGGGAGCCAACATAACCTCATGCTCGCTGTACATGGATTCCATTTTAACTCACTAAGTGTGGTCTTTGATTGTTTAGAGAACCGATAATCATGCAGTACTAGCAGGAGAGTAGTATGCATGATCACCGGGGCTCTAGTTTCAGTAGAGACCTCTTTAGATGGAGTTAACTTAGAATCCATTTACCTGGAAGCCCAGAGTTATCTCCTTAAGGCTCAAGCGGTCTCGGTCTTACTGGAAATAACCTGTGGGCTCCTACAAGATCGATCAAGAAGAGAAGCACAATCAAGAAGATCCTGAATATACTTTTCTTGGGACAGATAGAAGCCCTCAGGCCTCAGGTGCAGAAATAACCTCAACCCCAAGAAAGTAGCGAAGAAGACCCAGATCGAACATGAGAAACTGCTCATTAAGATGCTTCTTCACAAAGGTGATGTACTGAGAATCATCTCCAGTAATGATCATATCATCAACATATAAAAGGAGCGGAGTGTGAATAAAGAGAGCAGGATCATGAGCACTGGTAGAGAAACCAGCTGCAGTGACAACAGAAGAGAAACGATTAAACTAGGCACGAGGAGCTTGCTTGAGGCCGTAAAGAGATCGGCGAAGGTGACAAACCATACCCTCAGGAACAGAATACCCTGGTGGTGGCTGCATATAAACCTATTCAAGAAGCTCACCATTGAGAAAGGCATTCTTGACATCAAGCTAAGAGATGGACCATGCTCGAATAGAAGCCACAGCAAGAAGAGTGCAAATGGTGGTCATGTGAGCCACAGAAGCAAAAGTCTCATCATAATCACGACTATACTCCTGCTGAAAACCACGTGCCACAAGACGAGCCTTGTAGCACTCAAAAGAACCATTAGTGCGAGTCTTAATCTTGTAGACCCACTTGCACATGATAGGAGTAACACGTGCGGGAAGAGGGACAAGATCCCACGTGCTAGGACGCTCAAGGGCGGCAATCTCCTCTGCAATTGCATGCTGCCACTCCTGATGAACAGCAATCTCTTCTGCCATTTCATGCTGCCACTCCTGATGAACAGCAGCATCATGATAAGAAGCCGGTTCAGCAAGAGACGCTAAACAAAAGTGCGCAGGAGGCCGAATAGACTAGCGATCACGAAGAGCATATCGAGGGGAGGCCAAAGAAGATGAACTATCAAAAGAAGATGGCACATCAGAAGAATCCTCAACTCCAACCCAAGAGGCTCGTCTGGTAAATACTCACGGCCACCAAAAGCCCTCATGGCCAGAATCTGTTTTTACTCAATGCACAACAGTTTTTCTCATCTACTATCTTGATGACACAACAGCAAAAGTCTTTCTCTTCTACATGCTATTGATTCACATCAACAACAAAAGCCTCGGTCAAAAATCTCACGTACAGAGGCACCTCACCTAATCCCCAACATCTCACATCAAACTCCTTAAGCCACCATAGCCAAAACTTTCTCACGTAATAACTCTCAAAACCTAGAACCCAAAACCGTGGCACTTATGCAGATGTGAGAAGGCGAGATTTGGAATTTGAAGTGGGGGACCAGGTTCTTTTGAGAGTGTTTCCTACCAAAGGCATAGTGTGTTTTGGTACCAAAGGGAAGCTTAGCCCGAGATATGTTGGACCATTTCCAATCAGGGCACGAATTGGGAAATTGGCTTATTGTTTGGATCTTCCTAAGTCCATGCGCAGCGTGCATAATGTATTCCATGTTTCCATGTTGAGGAAGTGTTTGAGAAATCCAGAACATGTTATTCCATTAGAGGCACTGAGTATTGAGCAAGATCTTACATTTGAATCCCAGCCAGTGCAAATTCTGGAAGAGTCAGAGCGAGTTCTGAGAAACAAGACAATAAAGTATGTCAAGGTGCTTTGGTCTCATCAGACCGAGAGAGAGGCCACTTGGGAGCTGGAGTCTCACATGCGCGAACAGTTTCCAAATATTTTTACAACGGGTACGTGTTACCGTTATTAATTTTCAGTTGCCACTGATCTTTTGCGTAGATTGATGTGAGGATTCGGGGTCGAATCCTGTTATGGGGGGTAGAATGTAATACTCCGATTTATTCTAAGGAAGAAAGTGCAAAATGGAAATTTAGATTATTAAAAAGGGTTTTTTTCACGATTGTTTGCCAACCTGGGCCTCGGGCCTTGGCCCAGGAGGCCCAAGTGGAGCCGGCCAAGAGGGGGGCGCCCTTTACCCCCTAAACCCTAGCCGCCCCTTCTCTTTCCCTCTTTCCCTTCCTTGGCCACCACCCCCTAGCTCCTTCTCCACCTGGCCGCTAGCCTCCTCCCCTGGTTCCTAGCGTCTCTTCCCATCTGAGGATTCCTCCTGCTTCACCTCCCCATGCTGCCTTCTCCCACAGCCGCAATTTCCTACCGTTTTGGTGGCCGGCCATTGGAAGAAGAAGAAGGGGAAGGAAGGAGTTCTTCATGGGGGATCTCCAGTGAGTCATTCGTATCTTATAGGGTATTATTTCTAATCCTCGCTATTAGTTTAAGTATTTTCGAGGAGATGATGTCGTTTAGAGATTCGTTGATCCTGCTGTTGTAGATCGGTAGTACTATTGTTCTGTTAATGCGTGAAATTGAGTTAGTTCCAAGCTGATCCAGCATTTAGTATCTCCTAGGATTATATGGGGAATTGTGTTGGCTTTTTGGGAAGTATTAACTCACAGTTTTTTGTTGGATAATGATTTAGTTATGATTTTTGGAAGTCTGGGTGCTTATTCAGTCCCTAGATTCGGGCAGCGAGCGTAGTTATGTGAATTAGGGTCTAGAGATGGACGAATTTGGTCAGTTGATCTGCATGAGTTATGTATATAACTTTGTGATGTATCTAGGAAGATCAAGTTCATAATTTTTGGACATTTATAACGAAAGATATGAATTTTTGAAGTTAATGTTGTAAAATGTCCTTCTGTTGTGGACAGTAGAGAAAGACTAGTTTGTTAGCAACCTTTGTTGCATAGTGGGAAAAATTGTAATAAATTTATTGAGGAAGCTAGTTTCCTGTTGTTTCCAGAATATCTTAGAACAGTGGGTTTGGATGTACCAATTAAAAGTTACGAAATTTCTAAGTCGGTAGTACCGAAGATGACAGAACGGTGTTCGGGGTTAAAAACAAAGGCTTAGATGGAGTAATTTGAACTTTCGGTCACCTGAGAAGTTGTAGATATGCATGTGTAGATTCCAGGGAATTTGGATTCATGACTTTTGGAGTTTTGACTCAAATATTATGGATTTTCCTTTGAGGGCTGTCTATTTGGACAGACTGGGATTTGGGAGTGTATCGGTTATGTTTCGGGTTGCAATTAGGAGCGATTGATTTTATTTTATTTCATTGTTATGCTGTGCACTTTTGAATGGTATTCTTAGTATACTTTATGGTTGCCAGGTGGTGGTGAGAACCGGGGTTAGAGTCTTCCTGTTGTCGTCATCCGTCTCGCGGTTGAGGCAAGTGCAAGCAGTGTATAGTGGATTGTGATGTTTTATTCATGAAAATTGCCATGATTTACTTATGAAAGTATATATATGATATTGCCGATGAATATTATTCTTTCATGTTGAATTCAGAATATGTAGTTCTTTGCATCATGGCATTCATTCTTGAATTTTGGACTACATGGTAGCCAAGCATTGTTTTTTTTAGGTCCCCATCATACATTGGACGGGCATAAGATCCCCGTCATGTATTGGATGGGCATGGGTCCACACACTCGTGGAGTGTGGGCTTGAGGTCCCTGTGCCTGAGGGCACAGGCTTGAGTATGCATCGATAGATGCACTACTTTGCATTACTGGTAATTGCAAAGAAGGAAGAAAGAGCATTCTTGATATATGCATTGCATATAAGTATAAGAGTTTATTTATGGTTTCTTGTTGATGTTCACATGAGGACTGGTTAACTTCATTTGCTGGTCGTGATGATTTGTTTATTATCACTGTTGTACTTTGCTGAGTCATGGACTCACGCTTGTTGCTGTTTTTCTTTTTAGGTACCACTCGAGGCAGCGACATGCATGGGAAGGGGTAGATTTGATGCACTTCACACTTAACCACCCACGGCAAATAAATTAGCTTATTTATCTAAAACTTTAAGTTCATGCTATTTCCTTAGTTTCAGACTATGTCCATCCTTCGTGGTGGTTGATTTACTTGTAATCTTGGTAGCCAAGTTTATCGTGGATTATTCTACTTATGCTTTTAAATCTCATATACTGATTCATTTAATTCTATTTGATAGATTAAATTGAGTAATTTGTTTAGTCTTATATCTGGCCTCGTAGTTTTGATGAATCTTGATGATTTAGATTTAATTGTTAAAGATCTGCTCTCATTGTGTACCATTAACCGTTTGGTTTGGTTATTGGTTGAGTAAGAGCAATATCCATGCCAGCTCATAATTAGATGATTAATGGTAATCTTTAACTTGTCTATTTGTAGACAGTGCTAGTTCTTATTGATTAAAACTATTTGGTTATTATTGAATGTGCTGCTGAAATTGTGTTAGTAAGCTGAAGTAAATTGATTCTGTAAAGTGGTTTAGTAACATCATAGGCTCTATGTTGGGCTGGGCTGTTACAGCTGATGGACAAGGTGTACCGTGTTATAGCTTGTTGCACGGCCACCTTGTCTTGGAAGCGCTGCCCAACTAAGAGGGTGTCGGCTTCAAATCCCCACTAGGAGCCTTCTTCTTGCGGCAGTACGAGCGAACGCACTGCGATATCATTAAGTCTCGATGCCACATAAGGACCACCGGCTTGATGTGCGTCCTCGTCGGTACCATCCGAGCTTAGGTTGGTGTCCTCGTCGGACTCCAACCCGAGAGACTCGTCTGGTAGATACTCACGGCCACCAAAAGCCCTCACGGCCAAAATCTATTTTACTCAATGCACAACAGTTTTTCTCATCGACTCTCTTGATGACACAATACCAAAAGTCTTTCTCTCTACATGCTATTGATTCACATCAACAGCAAAAGCCTCAGTCAAAAATCTCACATACAGAGGCACCTCACCAAATCCCCAGCATCTCATGTCAAACTCCTGTCAAGCCGCCACAGCCAAAACTTTCTCACGTAATAACTCTCAAAACCTAAAACCCAAAACCGTGGTACCCTTCTATGCGTAGCCACCAGCACCTAATATAATCACGTGTCAATAGTCCTGGGCCCACTACGTGGCCTCAACACCCGGTTACAAATCACAATCACCCGGTTACAAAATACAATCTGATCCCAACAAACAAGGGATCCTCTAAGCTTTGTAATTTTGGACACCCCAAAATTCTGGTTTCCAATTGCTCTCAGCTTTCCAATTTTGAACACCCTAAAATTGTCACGTGTTGTAGCCTCCGAACCGCACCTCCGTAGCTGCAATACGCAACATCCATCTTTGATCTCCACGCGCCCCAATTCTAGTTCGTCCGTCTCCTCCAGTATCATCAACCCTCTGGACCATGACTTCACACCAAGTCATCTCCTGCATCTTGCCGTAGACCACGATCGCCTCCGAGTTACCCTACACATGCAAAGACTAAAGCAACATCTTTTCTCGGCACATGTTCTTCCCAACTTGACCAACATAAGTCCACACACACGCCACATATCTCAAATAACATCAGTAAGCAATATTGTCAATTATTCATCAACTAAATTATTCTAGATCTAGCCACATGTTCTAACAATCTCCCCCTTGATGAATACATTGACAATACCTCAAAATTTCTCGAAAGAGTTGTATTTAATAAAGAAAAACTCCTCAAAATTCTCCCCTTTTGGCAATGTGAGCATCAAGGTACAAAAGAAAGAACGAGCGAAGGGAGAACTCACATCTAAGAAACATTGATCCAATTTTTTTAAAAGAAAAGAAAAAAACACACCATGATAGCTTAAAATAGTATTTAAACCAATTGAATTGATGTGTACAAAGTCATGCTCTTATAAAACTTGCCCGATCATAAGCAAGCATATATAGCAAAGCAAGCCAAAAGAAGCGAAATGTGATTAAGCAAATTAATGTACATGGCAGACTTTGAAAAAAATGACCAGTTAAGCTAAAGGTATCACTAAAAGAGATAGCCATCTAAAAATACAGAGTGGAATCAAGATGCTAGAATCAAGAACTAAGTGCGCCACAAGTCCTAAAATGAAACACCAAGCTTAACATAGATTTACATAACGCATCACAAAGCACTTAATTTTTGACACTTTGATTATGGCTTATCTCAGTAAAGTATGTCCTAGACTAGGAACCATCTACAACAGCCTCCTAAGCTTTAGCCCGAATTAATTTAGCACATTTAAAATGACCTTTTGAGCCAACTTGAATCACATTTCACTAATTGAAGCATCTCAAGCCTTACTTTTCGATCATGCCAAGCCAAAAAGCTTAAGGTTTCATGATCTCGGATATACAAAACTCCCCCAAGTTCATGCCTAGTGCAATGGCAAGCTGTCTTGTGGAGAAGAATTGTTGAGATGCATACTTAATTACAATTTCACCACAATTTGCCACAAGTATTTCCAGAAAGGATAGAAGTGATTCAAGACGGAACTAAAATGGCTCAAACTTAGACTTGACCTAGAATCAGAATTTAAATAGGTATTTAAACATGACACATCTCAAGAAGTGATCACTCAAAACAAAACTAGCCAAAGAATTCAGCCTTGCCATGTTGTTTGTTCAAGTTGATAAAATTTATTAAGTAGCTAATTATGGCCTTGCTAAGCTACACATGTAAAATCATCATCAAGAAAGCTCAATATACACATCATGACTTGTTTCATGATTATTGGCTTAAATAATATTTAAAGTTATAAAAAAAGGGAAAACAAGCTTTATAAAGACATACAAAAGAAAAACTCCCCCTCAGAACAAACCCATTGGATGACATACTCGCAACTCACTCCGCAAACGGACAAAACGAGAAGTATCAAGCGGCTTATTGAGATGAGATCTAGGAATCCAGTACTGGGACACATGACATGAAGGAACAGAAACAAAACTAGAACCAGAACCACATGCGCATGCACGATCAGTACGCCAAAAAGGAACCTGTCTCACTACTCCTCGAAACGCAGGCAAAACAGAATGTGAATTATTTGAATTATAACCCAAACCAGCACATGAAGCAGATTTAAAGCCATCATAAAAGTCCTCTAAAAACCCAACTTTCGCATTAGTTCTAGAGACAACAAAAGAGGTTGCACGATTTTGTCTTAAGGCATTCAATCTTTCCTTTTTTCTCTTTCTTAGCACGCCTAAAGTAAAATTCATGCAAGTGCCCATCTCTACCACAATAGGTGCAATGAAATTTAACATAATTAGAATTCTTTTGAGGTGATGAGCTAGCACCTACAACATTAGCAAAAGAACTGTGCACAAAACTAGTAGATTTAAACACAGTTTTATGAGGCTCACTTTTTGTTTCAATTAGCCCACTTCCAATGATTTTAACAACCATAGGTGGATTATTCTTGGCATAATCTGCAGCATTAAACCCTAAACCAGTGTTTTTGACACTTGTTTTTGACTTGTCTAGGATCATATTCAGATTTTTCTTGCCAAAAGAAAAACACTCTAAAGTGTCCTTAAGGTACTCATTTTCTTTTGCTAAAGTAGGAAAAGTTGTGCATTTAATTAACATGTTCATTCACAAGATTATTAGAAGCACTAGATCGAGCCAATCTATCTTTTTAGTAAAATCATTAAGTTGTCTAGTAAATGCTTCTATTTTTGTGCTATGTTTAGGACAATTAGAGCAAGAAAGTGTCTCATGATAAAGCATCTGTTGTATTGATTCTTGAGATGATTTAAGTCTAGTTTCTAGCAATTCATAATTAGAGCAAGCTTTAGATTGAGCATTTGAAATACTTGACTCTAAACATGTAGAAGAACTAAACTTGAGCTTTTCAATTTCATCATTGGCAAGTTTTAAATTTTCATCACAAGAATCATATGCTAATCTTAGTTCATTAAGTCTAGCAGTTACATCCCTAAGTTGAACCAATGTTGATGCATTAATTGTTCTAGCAGTTTCCAACTCATAGTCTAAAACTTGACAAGACTCACAAGATTCGTCACCAGGAATAGAAGCTGTAAGTCTATCAATTTCAGAATTTAATCTCTCAACAACAAGATCATGTTTTTTAATTTTCTTTTTATACGTTTTCAGCTCATCTGTCAATCTAGGCATAGTATGAGATAAATCTGTATAAGATGATTTTACCTCACCAGGATCACTGTAGAGATCATCATTGTTGAGCTCCTCTCTGCTTGCCATTGCAACCTTGCTCTGATACCACTTGTAGGATCGTTAACGTCAAACAGAGGGGGGGTGAAAGATTGTGGAAGATTTTTCACACTCGAGCAATCAATAATTAGTAATAGATGAATCACCAAACACCTCCAGTAGCTTTTCTGGATTAATTCAACGACGGCGCAGCAGCACACGTCGGAGACTACCAAATGCTAGACACCAGCCCCGCGCTGCTGTGCTATAACATCCCGTTTTTAGTTCTTGAACAGTGTTTTCGGTTTGTCTTTTGTTTCAAAAGCTTAATTCAGTTTTCTCTCGGACTTCGAATTTCAAATCCTCATTTCAACTTTGGTTTCGAATTCCCCATTTGGGCTTGGCCCATTTTCTTTTCCCTCTTTCCCCCTTAGCCTAGCCCAACCCCCCTGCTAGCCATGCCGCTCTGCCACACCCAGATCGCTGCCGATACTCGCTTGACGCCATTGCACGCCAAATTTTCGACCTCGTAGAGCTCGCCCTGCCTTGTCCCGTTAGCTCGCACCTGCGCCTGCCCACACCTGCTTCGGGCCTTCCAAGTCGCCCCCTGATGCCAAGTCGCCCATGTCGCGCCAGAGCACGCCCATCCCGCCGCGCCATGTCGGCATGCCGCCAGCTTGGCCGGCCGTCAGCACCTCCCAACGGCTCCTTCACCCCTCCTGGTGGCTGTAAGAAGCCTCGACCTTCTCGCCATTTCCCTCCCTACCTTGTCTCTTCTCCCACCGAGCGCAAAAGCCGGCGAAGCGCCCGAGCTCCTTTCAGCCGACGTGCCCTCGGCGCCATTTAGCCGCTCTGGCAAACCTCTCCCTACGCCACCACTGTTACCAGGTGTCCCGGGACCCAATCCCCCTCCTAATTTCTCTCTTTAGTCATAGGATCACCGGAATTCCTCCTTTTCCCCATTGCCAGCCGAAAATCCTCTACCACCTGATCTTCTTCTCCGATGAAGGTTGAGCCAAGGTAGGCGTGTCATATCGTGTTCCCAAGGTTCTCTGTCACATCCCCAAATTAATTAATGATAATTAGTATGTATCTCATCAGCATGCATAATATGTTTGAAGCATTTGCATAATTTATTGCACTTAGAAAATCTTAATCACAAGAGTAAACTCTAACCTAAAGTAACTCTCGAAAGAAAAACAGAGTTAAGTCTTTATAAATACCTCTAAAATAATTTATTCAAATACTATATTATTTATCAAGAATGAATATAATTTTTCCCAAATTTTTGGAACTTAATCTAACCCTTAGAAAATCCAAACTTAATTCAATAACCAGAGTAAACTCATGGATGTCCGAGCAAATGAAGATACCACCCTCGTGGGGTTCCTCAGTTCATCAATCTCATCAACTCAGTTCCACCATATCCTTTCAAGATGCTCGTCGTCGAAAACATCCCCTCTGTTGGGAATGTCCTTAGGATGAGGAACACGATCACGAGATCTGAACGCACGAGAACCCACAACGGTGGCAGGTGCAAAGAACCCAAAGGAATGGTCAAAGAACTGGAACTCTTCTTCTCCTTCGGAGTTAGCGGCATCAGTAGCTTGACCTTGGAGGCTAGGAGGATCATCCGCAGAGACTTCCTTCCTAGCGTGGTGACTAAATATTTCACCCCCATGGCCAGATGTCTCCGCCGCTACCACTTCGCCCCTGGCTCTATGACCACTCCGGTGGTCGTAGTCGCTTCAGCACCAACGGCACCTTCCACCACTCGGACGATGGACGATCCTTTAACCACCGCCACTGACATTCCTCCGTCTGCTCGAGAAATAACAGTGGGTTCCCCAACAGGAACGTCCTTGATGATGAGAGGAGCTGGGCTAAGATCATAAAAAGGAAAACACGATTAGGTGGTAAAAAAGCAAAAGGTAAATGCTATCCTTGCACTTTTGTCTCTTTTACATACCTCCGAGTGTCGGACTTGATCTTAATTTTGGAAAAAGCTTTCCCTAAAGAGGATTTCTTCAACTTTTTCTCAACCACGTATGGTCAAGACTCAAGTTGAGGAACGGCCACGACCACGTCTGGTCGTAGGTCTTGATCGGGCGCCATCGCTCCATAGGCCTCTTGGCTCTCCGGATGGTCGAGACCAGTCTCGACCACCTCAAGGGCAGCACTACCCTCGACCACGGGCATTGCTGGTGTAGCGGTCTCCTTCACAAAAGACATAAAACTCTTTCTGTTCTCCTTTTCTAGTCGCTTGATAAAGCCGTGAGAGGCAGAAATTGTGAAGGTTTTATTGTCATAGTAGAAGGGTACCTTGGTCTTGGGGGCTTTGGGTTTGAATACTTCAGCTACTCCTGCCGCAATTGCTTCCTCTGCAGCAGCTATTTCCGCCACAAGTGTAGACGAAGTAGCAGAGCTTGAACTTGCGCCCTCCTTGTCAACAACTTGCGTGAGCTTCCTCCTCCTGGTCTGAGGAGCATCTGCTTGCTCAATAGCAGAGCTCAAGATTGCTCCTCCCTTGTTGACGACTTTCACGAGCCGACGCCTCTTCGCTGGGGGAGAAACAAACTGCTCTACGGCCGCACCGATGACCATCAGTTCGACTTCTTTGTCGTCCCAGCGGTTCTCCATGCCTACTTTCTGCAGAAATCAGAAAGAGAGATATTATAAAGCAGTCGTAAGTTCTTCTACGACCATCATAATGTCATAAGCTTTTCTACGACAACCCCCTAATCGTAAGCTTTTTCACGACCAGGACCTAATCTTAAGCCTTCCTACGATCAGTACCTAGTCATAAGTTCTTCTATGACTACAAAGTCCTAATGACAAAATCAGTTCTTGATTACCTTTAGGCGCTCCACCTTGTCCTCTAGGGATATGTCAGCCAGGATTGGAGGCGCAACAACATGGGCCGGGGACTTCTCACAAATAAGCTTGACCCTAGTGTCAATCTCCTCTTGTGAGAGGTCTACAGGGATAAGAAAACTTTCAATAAGACAAATTCAAAATGAACGAAAAGAAGGCTAAGCTTGAAGTTTACTCACCCTCCTCGTAGTCCCTGGTCGGGTCTTTCGGCCCAGAGTACCTCCACATTGGATAAGCCCTCTTCTTCAGAGGGCTGATGCGGTGCGTGACGAAATCCTTCACCACGTGCCATCCAGTAAGCCCCTCTTCCTTCAAGTCTGCAATGGCTTAAATGAAGGGGGCGATCCGACCGAGATCCTTGGGACTCGTATCCCAGGTAGAGATCTTATCGGCTGGCTTCCCGGGGAAGGAGAGGCTATCCTCAATGGTGATCTCCTAATAGAACCACCTCTTCTTCCACTCTGGCCACGACAACCGGGTAAACATCTGAATATACTCCCTTGACTTCCCATCATAGAGCTTCAGACTACAACTACCGGTGACCCCAGATAGTCTGGTCGTTCCGTAGAAGTACTGGAACAACTCCAAGTCAGCCGGAATCTCTAGGTAGGCCTCGCACAAGTACACAAACACCCCCAACATCGTAATGGAGTTAGGAACAAGGTTCACCAACTCCACACCGAAGTATTTGAGTACAAGCGTGAGGAAAGGATGAGCAGGCAATCAAAGGCCACACTCACAAAACGCCTAGAAGACAGGGATTTTCCAATCTCACCTGACGGCCAATGCTGTCCGGAAGCCTCGATCCACTTCACGAATTTCTCCTTCAGGATCTTCTTGAAGTCGACCAAAGCCTTGATTTTGGCTGCATCCATCTTCGATTCGACCCACTGGGAAGCGGCTCTGGCCATTTCTCCCAAAAGCCAAAGGTTTGGATTTGGAAAGATTGGGGAAGAAGGCTCGATTTGGTCGACGACGAAGAACTCGAAAGCTTGAACAGCGAGAGCGATTTGGGGGAAGGTAAAAGACCTTATTCTCACCCACGGTGAATATTTATAACCACACGCTTGAAGTTAAAAAGACATGGCTACCCAACGGTTGCCAACGCTTCGGGAACCGCTCCAACAGACAATGATTGGAAAGATTCTACTTCCAACCACAGTACTACGACCACTCGGTGATCGTAAGATCTCCTATAACCACCTGGTAAGTTGCAAGATTATTCCACAATTTTCTTGACCAAGTAAATTTCTGGTCAAATGAAATACCAGTCGAAGAGTTCTTCCTTCGACCATTTCCCTATGACAACTTACTGGTCGTAAGACCATCTACTGCTCCTTTTCCAAGTAAGTTATTTTCGCTTGAAGTTGGGGGGCTAGATGATGAGGATATTGTAATCCTCATTTAATCATTTATCTATAATTCATATTATGGATAATAATGACATCATATAACTCGAGTATACCCCTTAATAGTCATGAGGGAGAATCTGGAGGTCGTAAGTTCTTCTACGACCCCCCCATAGTCGTAAGTCCTTCTACAACTACCCCATGGTCGTAAGTCCTTCTACGATCAGTTTGTGGTCGTAAGATCTTCTACGACTACTACCTGGTCGTAAGCTCTCCTACGACCACCACCTGGTCGTAAGTTCTTCTACGACCAGTCCCTAGTCGATAAGGCTCACAGACATGTGGGCCTAGTCGATTAAGGAATCTTCTGTACCGTATCCAAGGATATGAGTAATCAATTACATTGTTATTCTTTGGAATAGCAGCACGATTTAACTCCCTGTTATGGTGATGATTGCCTGGCGATGTGGGAACATTACAACTCCCGTAATAACCTCCAATAACGGCTCCACGATCTGGAGCGTTAAGGTGACCTTTATACTAGAAACCCAACGACGCACTTTGAAGACGGTATAAAAAGCAAGGATCATCAGGACAGTAGGGGGGCAGAAGCCGATTAGAAGCACAATACTCTAGTCTTTGGTTCCATCTTGTAATCCAACATACTCAATACATACACACATGAGTGCGGTTGTTATTCTCCTAGGAGAAGGCCCGAACTTGTATAAAAATCCCCGTGTCTCCATCTCTGTGTGATTTTGAGCCTAGAGGAACCCCTGAATCAAACAATCTTTACGTAAGTTCGGTTCTAAAACACCGACAGTTAGTTAGGTCCTATACTTGCTAGTTATCCTTGATTATTCCATTCTATATATGCTTAAGATAGATGTTTGTGATGTTATGTATTTGTGGGTTGAGTGCTTAACCATTGCAAGTCTAGTAGATGCAATAGATCCATCGACGGGGTTAGCTCGTCGATTGTGGGAAACACATAACAATTCATACTTTCCTTTTGTCTAGATCGTTGTATCTGGTTGTTGAGTCAAAACATTTGTTGATGTTAAATGGTTTTTGGGTCTGGACAAGTGGTTGGCAGTGTGGGTGCTATTATGCACGAGACTCGGGTTTGTGGTTGTCTTGTCCGGACCGTTAAGGACCGAGCCATGGGCTGTCATTCCATGTAACAATCGTGCTATCACACGCGGGATATGGGTACCGTTTGGTCAAGTAAGGGAAAGGTTTCATTGGTTTAGACCGCAAGTGGTGTGAGGATATAGAGACCGTGAAATCCTATGTTACTTCGGAACCCAGTGTAATATATACTGTGTATGGGAGCATGATTACCTATGTTGGGGGAAAAACCAACATACTAACTACCTTACACAAGCCCCTCCGACACAACATGCATGCCCGCTTAGCATTTGCTATAGGCATATGTACTAAGTTGGGGTTCATCTTGCATGGGTGGTCTATCTCAATAAGGCTTTCTTGCTAAAAAGTACCAAATCTCGATTTCCCCAGCCGACATACCTAAGGAAGTGTGTCATTATCTGGAGGCTTACGAGCTAATAGAGTCGTGTGGGTAAAATAGTAAACCTCTGCAGAGTTTAATCTATTCAAATAGCCGTGTCCACGGTTATAGACAACACTTGGTTTAATATGCGTTATCGTTAGTCTTGTAATTAAAATTTGACATGGTGATAACTTGGTTTCGGCATGAATGGGATGTTCATGTATCTTAGTTTATCAAAGTGGGCAGCCACTTTAATAGTGATGGATCTATACAATTATCTATGTCTTGTGAAATCATTTATCTTAAAAGAATGATTTACAAACTGACTTTTGAAAATTAGATGGTCTTGGAATGTAAGTTGTTGTATTTTCTGCAAAACTAAGCCACTAATGCCATCCTTTGGAATAACCTCTAGCATAAATATTTTTCTTTGTGTAAGACTTGCAGTACATTTGTACTTAACCCTTCTTTGCAAATTCAAAGTGAGGAAGACTTGAGTTCGATGAGCTCATTAGTGTCGATTTAGGCGACGCTGATGAGTAGTGCTATTATTTAACTCCCAATCGGTTGCCATGGGTTATGGGGCACACCATTGTTGGGCACTGTTCGTGTGATCCGTGAGCGACTTCGGACGGTTCAATCTCGTCAGAAGTCTTATGCCGACCATTGTCATCATGAGTTTAGCCTTGAAGTGAGTGATCGTGTTTACCTCAAGGTCACTCCAATGAATGGAACACATCATTTCCAAGTCAAGGGCAAATTGGCACCTCGCTATATCGGACCATTCCGAATTCTAAACAAATGAGGATCTGTGGCTTATCAGTTGAAGCTTCCACCATCTCTATCGAATGTGCACAATGTCTTCCATCTTTCACAACTGAAGAAGTGCCTCCAAGTTCGATCAAGCAACCGAGTTAGATAACCTTGATTTGCAATCCGATCTTTCTTATCGGGAGCACCCGATACATATTCTTGAAGAAACGGAGCACAAGACGTGAAATCGCAACATCAAGTTCTTGAAAGTTCAGTGGAGCAACCATACTGAAGATGAAGCAACTTGGGAGCATGAAGACCAAATGCGATCCGAATATCCAGATCTTTTTCCTTCTGCCTGAAGTGCTTTCGAATCAAGAAAGGAAAGGTTAAACAAAGCAATGGAAAGGAAAAGGGAATAGCCATTCCTTCTAACCTTGTTCGGATATCTTAGCACTATTTTTGAAGGAAATCAAGACAACATATGTTGTATCTTCTTTTAGAACCTTCCTTCCGACCTACCGAGATCTCGGGGTTGAGATCTTTTGTAAGGGGGGGGGGAGGTTTGTCACATTCCCAAATTAATTAATGATAATTAGTATGCATCTCATGAGCATGCATTGTGTTTTTGAAGCATTTGCATAAATTATTGCACATCGAAAATATTAATCACAAGATTAAACTTTAGCCTAAAGCAACTCCCCAAATAAAAATAGAAACAAAAACTTGTGATCATCTTCTAGAAATAATTTATTCAAATCTTATATTATTTATCACGAATAAATATAATTTTTCTGAAATTTTTGGAACTAATTTCAACCCTTAGAAATTTCAAACCAAATTCAATAACCTAAGTTAGGTTTGAATTTAGATTAAGCAAATAAATCTTGAACAGTAAGGTTTAAGAATTTTTATGAGCACTAGACCTTCTCGGAAACCCTTCTAATTTATTTAAGATTTTTAGGAATTTTATTTCTATTTTTAGGACACCGGTCAAAGTAGAGAAGTAGATTTAAAATCAGTCAATCGTGGTTTGACTAGGGCCGATCAGGACTGTCCAATCAAGATCGGCTGGTCCTAACAGACAGATCGATCAGACCGCACTGGTCCGAATAATCTGCCCGAGCCACTTGACTCAATCAAGCCCACTAGCTACATCTGCGCAAGACGGACTCGGGCTCATGCGCCACAGTCCGCTTCTTCCTCCTCTCGTTGGGTGCTCAGGCACCGAGCACCACACGGCCTTGATCCTCTTTCATGCGCCAGTGACGCCGTCGATCCACCACCCCTGACAACCACTCTAGAGCCTTCTCCACGTAATGTCGCCCCATGTCTGTCATCTTCCCAGGTTAAAACCCCTTCAAACCCTAGTTTCTCCTCACTTCTCCTCTTTTCGGCCGAGGAGAAGGAGGCTCACTTTGCCTCACTTCGTTGCTAAGATCCGCACCACTTTGTCCCGCATTCTCACCTTCGTATGCCGCTTCCATTTCGCCTAATGCGAGCTCTCCTCATCGCTTGTAGCTTCTGGACCATCTTTGTGCTCTCGGCAGCTCCAGAGCACGCATCTGATGTCACATCCCCAAATTAATTAATGATAATTAGTATGCATCTCATCAGCATGCATTGTGTTTTTGAAGCATTTACATAAATTATTCCACTTGGGAAATCTTAATCACAAGATTAAACTTTAACCTAAAGCAACCCCCCAAATGAAACAGGAACAAAAACTTATGATCATCTTTTGAAAATAATTTATTCAAATACTGTGAAAATTATCATGAATAAATATGATTTTTCCCAAATTTATGGGACTAGATTCAACCCTTAGAAAATTCAAACACATTTCAATGACCTAATCTAGGTTTGAATATAAACTATACAAATTAAATCATGAACAGTAAGGTTTAAGAATTTTTATAAACACTAGACCTTCCTAGGAACCTCTCTGATTTATTTGGGAATTTTAGGATTTTTATTTCTATTTTTAGTGGCCTGGTCAAACTAGAGAAACTAGATTTAATCAGTCAACTGTCATCTTTGACTAGGGCCGATCGGACCGTCCGATCAAGATCGAGTGGTCCGAACATTTCGACTCATGCGATCGGGCCATCTGATCAAGATCGAGTGGTCCAAACAACACCGACCCAAGCCATTTGGTTGAGCTCAACTGCCTAACTGCACCAGTCGAGCCAAACGAGGGCACGCGCATGTGTGCGACTGACGTGCTAGGCCCACGCGTCAGATCCATCCCCTACCTCTCGCTGACGAGCACCAGGGCGCGAGCTCCACGCGGCCGTGACACCCTGAGCGAATCTGGTCCACGCCGTGAGCCACCGCCCATACCAACCTGTCCCTGAGCTTCCTCAGCTAACGCCGCCTCCATCTCCGTCTTATCCCCGTGTTAAAGCCCTCTCCTTGCCCTCAGTTCAGCTCATTCCTTCTCTCGAGGCTGAGAAGGAAGAAGCTCGTTTGAGCACTACGCTCGGGTAAGCTTCAATCCAATGGTTCCTCCCTTCTCTACATTCCTTACCGTATCCATTTTTACTAATGAGCGGGCTTGATTTGGCTTGTAGCTTCCAGTCCATCTTCGTGCCCTCGGTAGTTCCAAAGCATGCACCCGAGGACCTCACTCTGTCATCTTCAACACCGGTGAGTATTGTCCTCACTTTTGCGCGTCATCTTGTGTCCTTGAACATGAGTTAGTAAACCCCTCAAGCAATTTTGGCCTTGCACGACAGAACTTCATGAATTCTTGATTTGTCCTTTTGGTCAAGAACAACTTTTCATCTCCCACTTCGATCTGGTAAGAAATTTTCCAATTCCTTTTTTCTACACCTTACTCCTAGCATCTTTAAGCTATCTCGAAGCTTCATTCTCTTCCTTGTTGCCCAGAGCAATCTCTTCTCGTGAGCCGAGCCGTCATTGCCGCCTTCTTCTTCTTAAATGACACACCTGACTCGAGCTATTCTGACCATCTCTACTCCACTACATTGCTCAGGTAGCCTCCCTAGACCACATAGATACTATGGCACCCACGTAGAGGCACAATGCCGAGCTTATCTATGCATGCATGTTTTGGCCAAAACATTGCTCCGCCCCTCTTTGGCTAGCCGCCGATACGGTCCACCTCAAACGTCTCCACCACCACCAAAATGTGCGCAGTACTATAGTGTAGCTATCCCAGCCCTTGGTCGGCACCGCCATGGCGTGTAGTGCCGGTGAGCCACCGGGCAAGCGCGCGGACGGGGAAGTCCCCATTGTCGTACGCAGACTAGCACTGTAGCTCGACAATTAGCGTTAACGATGGTGATTAGCATTAAATGGTTGTCTTAAGGAAGTAAATAAATCGCTTACATGTGGACCCCGCGAACAGAAATTGAGAGGCTAAACCGGTATCTTGCGGAGTATGACAAGTGGGCCTAGGCACTTAAGCGCCGTGCGCTGTGCATGTGCACCGGCGAGCCTGGTTCATAAAACTGAGTCTATGACGGGTAGGCCCCACATGTCAGCACATTTTAAATCGAAAAGTTAAAAGAAAAATGCACTATTCAATCGGACCCCACGGGTCAGCGTCTTGGCTAGCGTAGCGCCCGGTAATAAAAGTGTTAATTGCTTTAGAAATTCCGGAAATCAATTATTTACACACTGAAAATTCTATTAACTTCAAAAATCCGTAACTAAATCATCTTAACTTCAAATGAGATGAACCAAATTATTTTGGTCTTATAATATTATTCTCTACTTACCTATGTAATCCTTGTATCCACCACTACTCTACAAAATTTCACCAAAACATTCAATTCGGTGAATAGTAACATATTCTAATTTAATGGGATTTTCGTGAAATCTGAAATTCAAACTGCTATATATCTCACATACTAAATCCAAATGGAATAATTCTTTCACCTAAATTCATATAAAATCATGCACTAGCCACTGTATAAAATTCATGCATTTTATCACTTTGAATTTTATGGTATTTCTCGATGTTTATCGATGCCTTTATTCTATAGAGCCCGAAGCGATCGACGTAGACTCATTCGCCACCGAGAGTGAGCAACTTAACTTTCAGCAAGGCAAGAATCATTTGAACTTTATTTTTGCATCATATTGATCCCAGTTTTAATACACTAGTGTTTGAAATGCAATGATATTGCTTGCATGCTATTTTTCGTATATCGATATGTTGTGAGTAGTTAGTTATATCCTATACTTGCTGGTTATCCATGATAATTCCATCCTACATATGCTTAAGATAAATGTTTGTGATGTTATGAATTGGTGGGTTGAGTGCTTAGCCATTGCAAGTCTAGTAGACGCAACAGATCCATCGACGGGGTTAGCTCGTCGATTGTGGGAAACACATAACAATTCATATTTTCCTTTTTATCCAGATCGTTGTATCTGGTTGTTGAGTCTAAAACTTTGTTGTGGATTAATGGTTTTTGAGTCTAGACAAGTGGTTGGTAGTGTGGGTGTTGTTATCCATGAGACTCAGGTTTGTGGTTGTCTTGTCCGGACCGTTAAGGACCGAGCCATGGGCTGTCATTCCAAGTAACGATCATGCTATCACACATGGGATATGAGTACCGTTTGGTCAAGTAAGGGGAAGGTTTCATTGGTTTAGACCGCAGGTGGTGTGAGGACATAGAGACCGTGAAATCCTATGTTCTTTAGGAACCCAGTGTAATATATATTGTGCATGGGAGAACGATTACTTATGTTGAGGGAAAACCAACATACTAACTACCTTACACTGGCCACTCCAACACAACATGTGTGCCCGCTTAGCATTTGCTATATGCATATGTACTAAGTTGGGGTTCATCTCGCTTGGGTGGTCTATCTCAATAAGACTTTCTTGCTAAAAAGTACCAAATCTCAATTTCCCCGGCCGACATACCTAACGAAGTGTGTCATTATCTGGAGGCTTACAGGCTAATCGAGTCATGTGGGTAAAGTAGTACACCTCTGCAGAGTTTAATCTATTCGAATAGCCGTGTCCACGGTTATGGACAACACTTGGTGGTATGCGTCATCGTTAGTCTTGTAATTAAAATTTGACATGGTTACAACTTGGTTCCGCATGAATGGGATGTTCATGCATTTTATTTTATCAAAGTGGACAACCACTTTGATATTAATTGATCTATACAATTATCTACGTCTTGTGAAATCTTTTTCTTAAAAGAATGGTTACAAATTGGCTTTTGAAAACTAGATGGTCTAGGAATGTAAGTTGTTACGTTTTCTTCAAAACTAAGCCACTAATGCCATCCTTTGGAATAACATCTAGCATAAATATTTTTCTTTGTGTAAGACTTGCGAGTACATTTGTACTTAACCCGGTTGCTTTAAATTTAGGTGAGGAAGTCTTCGAGCCCGATGAGCTCCTTAGCGCCGATTTAGGCAATGCTGACGAGTAGCGCTATTATTTAACTCCCAGTCGGTTGCCATGGGTTATGGGGCACACCATTGCTGGACTTTTGATTTATTTATATTGTTTCCGCTACTACTTATTGTTTTTATTTGAATTTGGCCGATCGGCCACTTGTAATAGTTGTAGACTTAACTATTATTGATGTATGTCTTTTGGATTATCAATGTATGAATGTTGTATGGATGTGATTGATGTTCAATGAGAGTATGAGCTTGTTGGTTGCTGATCTTGGGAACCAACACGGTCTCATAATCTCTGTTGATGAATTCCCTTTTAACTCATTAAGTATGGTCTTGAACTGTTTGGAGGAACGGTTATCATGTAGTGCTCGCAGAGGAGCAGTACACATGATCATCGGAGCTCTAGTTCAGTTAGGACTTCTCACTTAGATGGAGTTAAGATGGAATTCATTTACTTGATGCCCAGAGTTATTTACATAAGATCGGGAAGGCCTCGGTCTTACGGAAATAACCTGGGGGTCCTCACAGTCACTGATCTTGGGAGTCAACACGGTCTCATACTCACTGTTGATGAATTCCCTTTTAACTCATTAAGTGCGGACTTGGACTGTTTAGAGGACCGGATATCATGTAGAGCTAGCAAGGAAGCAGTATGCATGATCGTTGGAGCTCTAGTTTAGTTAGTACTTCTCACTTAGATGGAGTTAACATGGAATTCATTTACTTGAGGCCCAGAGTTATTGCCCTAAGACCAGGAAGGCCTCGGTCTTACGAAAATAACCCAGGGGTCCACACATTCTCCCGCCCTTCCCCTACCTCCTCTCGGCCAATTGCTAGCCATGGAGCCCCGCCGCCGCCAACCCGTCTTCCTCCCCACCAGCCACCATGGACCCCTCCCCGGAGCCTCCCCGAGCTTCTCCAAGCCACCCTCCCCTTCCTCACCTCTGGGCGCAGCCCATGCGTGCCCTACTTCCCCCGGTGCGCCGCTCCACCATCAGTGTCGCCGCGCGCCTCCACACTTGTGCCGCCGCCGCCGCCCTGGTGCTTCTCCGGTGCCGCCACCACCGCCAGTGGGACCACCACCCTCGTTGGGTCCCATTTCGCCCACTTGCTAGCCGACCCTTGCCTTCGCTCGCCGACGCCGGTGATGCTCCCGCGTGCCCTGGCCCTCCCCTGTTTGGTCCAAATCCGGACAGCGCCTGTAGCTCAGTGCTTAATGCACCAAATCCCTGTCTTAAGAGCTAAGCATTAATTATTGTCGGTTTAGTGCTTGTTTAATTGCCGGTTTAATTACTGCTTAACCCTATGACAAGTGGACCCCAAGGCTTAAATGCACAGGAGCAACTCGGTGAACCCCAGGGACTATGCATGTGGACTTGGTCCATGCACTGTGTTGGTAAATCCAGCCACTATGCATGCGGACCCCACTGCCAGTGAGTGAAATCCTCTCTCCTCTTTTATTTTCTAGATTTAAATTCAAAAGAGAACTTCGGAGGTTCCGTTCTCCCTCATTTTAACTCTAAAAATTATGAAATTTGTTTCTAAAAATTTGTAAATTCAAGATGTTGCTAATGGTAGTGGTCTTGTTTTATTTGGAGTTCATTTATTATTTCTTGTGTATTTATTTGTTGTCTTTGCTTGTTTGCCCTTTTTCCGACACTTTTGTCTACGTAGAGTTCGAAGAAGCGGGAGATCTCCATTTCTATCAAGCTCAAGATTACCAAGACCCTCTTGCCTTACCCAGGTGAATCAATACTTTGATCATATTGAGCCTACATTTTATACAAATTATATTCCTTTAAAAGACCAAATTGTATGCTTTAATTCTTTACGCAAATGTATGTTAAATCTTAAGGTAGTTAAATACCAACTTGGTAATTAATTATTAATATGCCATCCCTTGACAGTTGAATCAATAAGTCCTTGTCACCATAGTAATTATGTGGTAACTTTACTTGTTATAAGTCGTACTTAAGCACCATACTAGTCTGGCTTAAGTATCAGGGCATTAAATGCCCTAATCATCATCTTTCAATCAAGAAAATGGATTTGGGCAGTCATTGCAGGTAAATGACTAGAATGTTTGAGATGATCTATTTTATGCTTCTAAAAACCCTAATAACCTGCTGTTACTACATCTGGGCGGATGGTATAATGGATGGTATGATGATGGGTGCTAATGCAGCCCAAGGAATGTTGGATTGTGGATGGAATGTGGAATGAACCGCCCAGATGGTCCCTAAGGACTTAATCCTATGATGACCTCCCAATGTAAAACAGTGCACCCACAGTCTATAATGGTTTCGACTTGGCTAAATAATTTGTATCCATCAATAGGGGTTGCACCAGGTAGATGACCTGCGACGTTGTAAGCCTTTGTGACTATGGGTTGGGTGCACCGCTTACGTATCTGTGTGGATGTAAGTCGTGAAGGCGCAAGAGGTGGTCTAGGTAAGGGTTGATAGGTCTATGTGAGCGTAACCCTTCTTAGGTGGAACCTTAGTGGGTGTAACAAATACCGGAGAAGGCATTGTAAAGGCCTTATGATGATCTCTCCTTGATTCACATGTCTACGAAAACGTGTGTATATATCAAGATGATTATCTCTTGTGGGTAAAGTATACAACCTCTGCATAGTGTAAAACTGTTCGAACAGCCGTGCCTACAGTCAAAGATGGACATGGGAACTTACTAGAGTTAGTTCTAATTCAAAAACCTTTTGTGGGTGGGTTGAAAACATGTCGACCTCACATAGCCCTAAAATTGGATTTTTCCTGGGTAGTCGTACCCAGTGTTGTTCATAGTTGGAGGTAACCACAATAAAAATTAAGCATAAGGTGGAGGCAACCTCTGTTGTTATTAATATTACAAAATTACTCTCTTTATTAAAATGCAATTAGTTAAAATGCTAAGTGATAGGAATTTCTAAATAATGGTAATTAAAAATATTGCCTTTAGCAAATAAAAGAACCCGGGCCATCCTTGTTAAGCCTTGTATGTATATTACTGCATTTTGTGTGTTGGCTCGCAAGCACGGAAGTTGTGCTCATCCTCGCTCTTTCCCCCAACCTTCAGAAGCCGTGGAAACTAGACATTATGCATACTACGAGGATCCAGACGTCGAAGGCTAAGGAGATGATGAAGCGTAGTTTAGTCTGTAGTTGTTTTAGTCTCGCCTCAGTCTAGCTGACTCCATCGGTACTTGCGTACAACCAATATTATCCAAGGCATTGGATAATATCGGTCATACACGGGCAACCCCAGTCGCTTGCCTGTGGAGAGATGTGCTCTACTCCTTTTGCTTCCATTGTCGTTTTCCGCTACTATTGTGTTGTAATCAATTTGGCCTGTTCGTCCCTTATTGTAAAACCTGATCCGACGTGGTTTATGTGACTCTGATGTTTGTAATATATCGAATGGTTTAGTTTACGTCATGTATGAAATGATTTAGTAAGGTATCTGTGAGTGCTATCTACTGATCTAGGGAATAGCACTATGTTTTCACTGAAAATTTAGATTTTTGAAATCCGGGTCCAACATGTGCATAGCGTGCACCGTCCTCGTACACGCAGCCCCTTTGCTAATAAGTCTCGGAGATCGCAACTCTAAATTATCAGTAGGTAGGTGCTAGTACTTGGCTAAGCAACAATCCTGTCTGGCGAGAAAAAGAAGAAGCGGTACAAAGCTCTTCTTCTCAATCTCGATAATTCATAAAAGCAAAGACAACTAGATGGATTTCTTGGTTTACAAGAAGAGCAACTAGGTCGTTGAACAAATGCAATCCAAGGATAGATATACTCGCGAACCGGTACGAAAGGAGAGACCACCAGGATGAGCCTCGATTAAAGAACAGTAGCTGTGTTCTTCAATCCGCGCCAAGAACAAAACCAAAACCCTCACAAGAGAAAACATCCGAACACCCTGATTTCTTCAGCCGCCAGAGCTATCAACAAAACCAAAACCTTCATGAGAGAAAGGGGAGGAAAGGGATAGGGTTAGCTGCTCACCCACTTGCCCTCTACCTCTAGCACTCGGAGTCTCGATCTCGGCCGCGTGGGAGTGGGAACGGGGTTGGGGGCTACGTGGGAGTGGGAGTTGGGCTATGCAGGCGTCGAGTGGGCCGCGCGGATAGAGCTGGAGCCTAGAGAGGGCGTGGCTGGCTATGAGTGCGACGGGCTGAATTAGGATACACAACGCAAGTATGTATTTTAAGTATATTTACTAGTATATATACCTAATATGCCTAATAAATACTGGGTTTTTTCTCGAAAAAAATGGGTGTATATCTGTACACCCATGTCCCTATACTAGATCCGCCCCTGACTCTATGGATCGTACGTAGTTGATGTGGATGATGACTAGGACTCATAGGCTCCTTGATCTCCAAAATTATTCAGCACATAATCCACTTCTTGACTTCTTGTGTTCTTGGTTGTGACCTTACCATCAGTAATCAGTAGAGTTGTTTGTGCGAAGAAAGTCCTGCAAGTACTTGTTTGGGTTAGGAATGAGAACGCTATAAACGATATCACAATACAAAAAAATGTAACTAAAATAGCAGATTCAGCATATAGGAAATGGATTATATATGGCTGAAGTAATCTAAACTATCTAACATCATTGATGAAACTTTGTATTTTGTGGTGATAGCAATACCTACATTACGTGCGGAGGAATTTCAGAGCAGCCTGCACGATATGGAAAATAAAAGACTCAATCAAGTGAATCAATCTTATGAAATGGAGCTAAACATGTAAGAGGGACAGATAGACTAACCCAATTGAGAATATAGTCAGCAGCAACTATCGCAGTTGCATATGCTCTCATTGACCGATTAATTGTAGAAATCACATTGGTGCCATTAGGAGTCACAAAGTTTGAGAGAGATTTGCAGGACTCCAAAGGACTAACTATATGCTCAATTAGCTGTAAATATCTTAAAATTAATCCATATTTCTGTTCCAGTACATTAGTTGTAGTTAAGAGAGGTGTAAATTCAACAAAACGAATAGAGTTTGTGATGACTGGTGAGTGCCTAGGATTCCCTTAATAATTCTATACTGATATGATATATGTCGTAGATTGCATAGGTTCTTTAGATATTTCTCATGGATGACTCTTTTTTGTTGTACACATGCCTCTAAAGAGTAAGATGCGCATTTTAAAATAGACCATCTAACATTATAGCTGGACCGACACAAAGCAAAAGCATATTTTCTCTCATAGCAAGCAGCATCTAAAACAAAAGGCGTTTACAGGAGAGGTAAAGCACAATATACATTTACCTCCATATAATCTATGTCTCTGAATTCTGACAGTGGTTGTCCCTTAATGAGAGGAGAAAATGAGGACACGTGGGAAGCTATATGCAATGCACACTACTACGAAAATGCTATCTTGGGCCTTTGATCACGAGACGGTTCATCGAAACCGCTCAGATAAACTTCAATCTCGAGCGGTTTTTGTTACCCACCGCGTGTTATTCTCCGCGCTAAAAACCGCTGCAGTGAAGATATCATATCACGAGCGGTTCATGCTTGGAACCGTCAGGATACTTCACGACGGTTCCAAACATGAACCGTCGTGATATTACCCAATATCACTGAGCGGTTTTTAGTTAGAACCATCTGTGATAATTCACGAGCGGTTCCAAACATGAACCGTCGTGATATTACCCAATATCACGAGGCGGGTTTTATTAAAACCGTCCGTGATAATTAACTCATCACGAGGCGTGCGTATATATAGCTCCGCCTCCCCGCCAAAACAGATATAGTCTTCTTGATCTCCATCTCTGGCGCTCGATAGGTCCATCGCCGTTCGTGCGGTTTGAGTACATCGCCTCACCTCCTTGCCGGCTGGTCCATTTGAGCTATATATTGTCGCCGAGGAGCTTGCCGCCGTCGCCTCTGCTTCACCGATCGGCGACCAGCCGCGCCTTGGACCTTCCCGACTTTCATTGACACCTTCCTCGTGATCGAGGTGAGATCTTTGAAGCATAAGCATCCTTTAATTTGAGTAGTTTGAGCGTTTACGCGAAATCGCTAGTTCGAGCGCCTCCATGGGACATCACCGTCGGTTCACCTCAAAGTAGCCCTTAGGGCGAGAGCCACGACTATATAGCAATGCGATGTCACCCTAAGCCCGTTTGAGCTTCAAATTAATCCTCTTTTTTTAATCATTTAGTTAATAAACTAACGAGTCTATGACATGTGGGACCGCCATAGATTTTATAAATAAAATCATGAAATAAAAAATGACTCACCGACAAGTAGGGCCCACATGTAAGTTAATAAAATCGAAAAATGTAAAAATGAAAAAATCGTAATTAAGCCTCGGAAAATACGCTTTGAAAGTCATCACCCTTTTATTTATTTTCGGGTTTTCAATACGAACCGTGTGATGGACCGGTGGATGTACACCGAGAACCGTGTGAGTGAAGAGTACATTAATGGCGTGTCTACTTTTACAAGAGCCGCCGAGGAGGATATGTTGAAAAAGGGGCGGAATATATGTCTTGTCCATGCATTGATGCGAGAATCAAGATGTTTAACAACCGAGCGCAGATCGAAGCACACTTGATTGAAGGGGTTTCAAAAGGGTTATACATGTTGGACCGATCACGGTGAAGAGCATATTATCTGAAGTCAACGATATGCATATTATCTGAAGTCAACGATATGCGCGAATGATGTCGATTGTGGTTCTCGATTCGGATAGGCCGCACGATGACAATCTAGATCGATGCTTCGCGATGCGAAGGGAACCGTGATGAGAGGGAGTATGTTCAATTCGGGGTGTGATGGAGGACTCGGAGAAACCTTTGTTCCTGCCGCAAGTCGGAATACACAAGGTTGTCATCCGTGCTTAAACCTGCTGAAATTGAAGGCAAGCAGCGGTTGGTCAGACAAGAGTTTCACGAAGTGTTAGGTCTCTTAGCGGACATGCTTCCGAGGAGAAATGAGTTGCCCAAAACCACCTACAAAGCCAAAAAGGTTCTTTGTCCATTGGGAATGGAAGTAGAAAGAATACATGCATGTCCGAACGACTGTATCCTCTACCGTAACGAGTATACAAACATGCATGTATGTCCGGTGTGCAACGCATCCCGATACAAGCGTAAAAGCAATCGAGATGACGACGAGGAATCGAGGTGAAGAAAGGACCTCCTGCTAAGGTGGCGTGGTATCTTCCTGTAATTCCCCGTTTGAAGCGGTTTTTTGCGAACCCAAAGAATGCAAAACTGCTGTATTGGCACTCAAAGGAGCGTAAGAATGACGGAAAGTTAAGACACCCTGCTGATTCCGCCCAGTGGAGAAACATCGATAGGAGGTTTGCAGACTTCGGTGCGGAACCGAGGAATATAAGGTTTGGATTGAGTACAGATGGAATGAATCCTTTCGGTAACATGAAGCGTGACATAGCACTTGGCCGTGACACTCTGTATCTACAACCTTCCTCCTTGGTTGTGTATGAAGCGGAAGTATATTTTGTTGTCGATACTTATCCAAGGGCGAAGCAACACAGGAATGATATTGATGTGTACCTAGCACCATTGATGGAAGATCTAAAAATCTTGTGGATTGAAGGGAGTGCAATTATGGGATGCGTACAAGCGAGAGAACTTCACTTTACGCCTTGTTGTTCGCACCATAAATGATTATCCCGCCCTTGCTAATCTGTCGGGCGAGTACAAAAGGGCCAAAGCACATACTCACTACTTAGATGATACCGAGAGTGTGTGGCTGAATCACTCGCAGAAAACCGTGTACATGCGTCATCGTAGGTTCCTTCGAGGGCTCACCCATACCGCAGGATGAAGAAACAATTGACGGAGAGAAGGAGGACAGTTCGGCTCCAAGGCATTTAAGCGGAAAAGAGGTCTATGATATGGTTAAGGATTTAGATGTTGTGCTTGGAAAGGGATGTAAATCGAGGACAAGTAAGAAGAACATGTGGAAAAAGAGATCAATATTTTGGGACTTACCTTATTGGGAGCACCTAGAAGTTCGCCCTTTGCATCGGCGTCATGCACGTAGAGAAGAATGTATGTGGCGACTTGATTGGTCTCTTCTTGAACATTCGTGACAAAACAAAGGATGGTGTCAGCATGCGGCTTGACTTGGTTGATATGGACATCGGACTGAGTTAGCACCAACAAGGACCGATAAAGAACGAACGTACCTTCCCTTGCTTGTTACACTCTGTCCAAGGCAGAGAGAACCGAATCGAAGCTGTGCGGTGCTTGCATGGCGTGAAAGTTCCGTCCGGTTACTCCGCCAACATGAAGAAACTTGTTTCGATAAAAGATTTGAAGTTAATTGGCATGAAGTCTCATGATTGTCATGTGTTGATGACACAAATGCTCCTGTTGCAATTAGAAGTATTTTGCCGATCAAGGTCAGAGACAATCATGAGGTCAGTTATTTTTTAACACAATTGCTCGAAGGTCATCGATCTCGAAGGACTAGATGCTCTGCGGACGAGGTGGTGGCGACTCTATGTGATCTTGAGATGTATTTCCCTCCGTCGTTTTTCGATATCATGGTCCATCTCATTGTTCATATTGTGAGGAGATAAAGATGTGCGGGCCCGTGTTCCTCGTAGCATGTACCCGTTCGAGAGGTTCATGGGAATTCTCAAGTCATATGTCGGAATCGATCTCGGCGAGGGCAAGATCGTCGAAGGTTATGCAACCGAAGAGGTCATTGAGTTACGCCTCGATTACATGGCTCGGTCGAACCGATGGGTGTGCCTCGATCTCGCCATGAGGGAGGCTCGAGGGTATCGGGACCATCGGAAGGAAAGCAATCACTCCAAATATGGATCGTATGCTCAAGCCCATTTCACGGTCTTGCAACACATGGTGAAGTGTCCTCGTATATCGACCCGGCACAAGGGCGTGATTCGCAACCGAGAATCCGCTGCGGCGGATGTTTGGATCACGAGACAACACAATGAGCGGTTCAACCAATGGTTGAAGGAGCGACTTGCTAGGAGCTCGTCAAGTGATATCTTGACATAGTTGGCAAAAGGGCCAACATTCTGCTTGTAACATGGCGAGGATCGACATAAATGGGTACACATTCTATCTGCAGCTCGGGATATAAAAGCACTAACGAACAGCGGTGTCCGTGATAGATGCATTCGATGCCGATGGGGTGAGGAGCTCATACTATGGGCAAATAGAGGAGATATGGGAGCTCGACTCGTGCTTTTCAAGATCCCCTATTTTGGTGTCGTTGGGTCCATCTCCCACGTGAAGGTCGACAAATGCGGCGTCACTACCGTGGACCTCGAGCGTGTCGGATACAAAGGCGAACCATTACGTCTTGGCTAACCAAGTTGTTCAAGTCTTCTATGTTACCAACCCGCAAATAAGAAGCGCCACGTAGTTCTTCATGGAAAAAGGAGGATTGTCGGAGTTGAGAATGTAGTGGGCGAGGAAGAATACAATCAATTTGACGAGTTGCCTCCTTTGGAAATGGCATAAGGGTCGAGGAAGAAGAACATGACGAAACTAGCTACATCTGCGTCGATCATCATGAAGGGCTAATTTTTAAAGATTAATTGAACAATGTGTGTATATGTATGTATTACGATGAATGGTTAATTTTAGTTCATTTGAGTTAATTAATTGATTTGTCTTGTGAAATGGATGTGATTGTTTCTCAAATGAATGTGAATTGGATGTATATACATGTACTTGTTGTCTTTTACGCTTGTTTGAGAGGGCATGGCTAGCATTTCTGAGGCTAGCCAATAAGCAGAATCGATCTAGATAACCAATTCAAAATAATATCACAGACGGTTTGAACTACGCACCGTCTCACATATATATCACAAGCGGTTGTTTATTAAAACCGTCATGATACATGTATATCACGCACGGTTTTTATTAACACCGCATGATACATCACATATCATCGACGGTTGTTTATTAAAACCGTGCGTGATACATCACATATCACGAGCGGTTCTAAATTAGAACCGCAGCGATAATTTATATCCTGACGGTTCTAATCTAGAACCGCGTCAGTGATGTCCATCCTATTTACATTAGGACTCTAGCTAGGGTTTGCCGCGCCACTCTCAAGCGATTAAGTTTTTCTCAACTCCTCTCGCTCGGCCTCCTCCCGAGCCCGTCGCCACCGTCCTCGGCGCCTCCTCGAGCCCGGCGCGACTCCTCCCGATCCGTCGTCGCCGCCTCCTCCTCCAGCCAGCCGCCCTCCCGTGCCCGCCGAGCCTCCTCCTCTGACCCGGCCGCGCCTCCCCCGAGCCCACCGCGCCTCCTGCCCGAGCCCGCCACCTCCTCCCTCCCCAGGCCAGCACGCCTCCTTTGGCCTTGCCCTGCTGCCTGCTCGTCTTGCTCCTGCTCATCCTTCTCCTCGGCCCAAAGGTAACCAATGCCGGAGTTACCGATCGACCCCCACCCTTTCCCTAACTATTTCTATCAATAATATATCTGTCATGGTCCTTCATGATAATTGTACATGTTTTAGGAATTTGTATTTGTTCTAGTCGATTATTCATATGGTATTTGTTTTGATCTCTCTTTGGAATACATTGCAATGATAATTCTATTTCTTGTGAAGATGTCTTCCGCTCATTACGAGTCATCGCCGCCTCATGTGTGCGATGATGCACCATCCTCTGGAACAATATCCAACCGCGGTAGAAGAAGAGGAATATCGAAAAGGCCCACGGACGATTTACCATCACGGAGTCGATCGATGCAGGACCCCTATCAATCCTCGCCGACGGCGTCGCATTCCGGAGAATGGTCGGAATAGTTGCAGAGCAGGTCAAGATCACCTATGATTCGTGGAAGGTGGTGCGGACCATCAAAAGCTTTGCATCTTTGGCGGAAATTCTCGCATCGTTCGAGATCCCAAGTAGAACTCACGGACTCCGTCTGCGACGACAGCGTTGCTACGAGCGTGCAAAGCGTGGAAGAACTTCAAAAGCACGCTTGTCAAGAACTACGTGGAGAAGGATCTGAAGCCGCCCTTCCACAAGTATCTATTCTTGGAAGAGTCTGGGCGAGTTTGTGGCGAAGAAGGCGACGAGATGAATTTAAGAGTGAAAGTCTGGCGCTACGGCCCTCGAGCAAAAACAAGCACCCCCACGCACTCGGCACGGCTGGGTATGCGGGTAATGCCCGATATGGAGGGATCGAGAACAGCGAGCAAGCGGTTTGAATCTCTCCTGCTATTTCGAGATCACTAATGCTGCGCTACCGACAAAGGGTTATTTGCGAGGTTACGTATTCGCCCTCTGAAGTGTACTTTCCAAACCCGGAAGACTAGGAAGTGTCCCAACGCCTGGTAAGATATCGAACTACCTAGTTTGTAATTACTCCATAACTCATAGGAAGTGAAATGACATATCGGGCTATATTGCAGATAACGCTGAGTGCACAATCTTCCGAATGCTCATTCCAGGCAGATAGGGAGAAAGATATACTCTCTGCGGCCCTAGGAAACAGTGAGCATCCGGGTCACACGAGAGGCGCTGGTGTTTTTGTTACATGGGAACAATGGTTCCAAGCGGACTCCGGATCGTACCGGAGTAGGAAGAGAGCCAAAGCCGAGCACGATGCAAAGCTACGAGAGGATCTTCGTGCATCCCTCAGAGATGAGCTCACTGAAAAATTCACTCAATCCTTTGAGGAAAGGATGCGTGCGTTCGAGCAAAAGCAGATAGAGACCTTTGAGGAAAGGATTAGGGGATTGCAAATGCCAAGTCAGTTGGAAACCCCTGCCCCTACTATACCGCTAGCTTGACCCCCAAACATCCGAGTAGGCTGGCGTCCAACCCTAACCCTACCACAATAGGTGATGACAGATTTTCCGTCGATGACATCCGGTAATAATTATTATCTCTGAAATGCTCAATCCATTGATAGGCTGTTGGAGTAGCTAATTTTGTATCGTTATATGCGTAGGTGGCTCTGAAGTGCAAGCTCAAGTGAGATATGTCTCTGTTGCCCTAGATCTTGCTTGGGGCCAGGTGTATCCATCCCATGTGTCGAGCTTTGGTGCAGTGCAAATCTAGCGCCGGGTTTATAAAAGTGAATGTGGGCGGTGTTTGTGCCAATTTGAGGCCGTCCATGAAAATTCCCCAAAGCGATGAGGTCATGACTCTAGGGCAAGCCGTTGGAACATTCATCCGATGGCCCAAGGAGGACATCTGCACGGAGCTACTGCTCGGTGTCAACTTCACGGAATGTCTGCGCGGCATCAACTCCACGGACTGAGTGCACCGGCTACTGCTTGACACAAAGAAGGGCCCGCTGCATCATATGCATCTACACCTCGTGCTCAGTCGACTCTTGTGAAGTCGACCTATACAAAGCGAGGCAGCAAGGACGATCGAGTCCTCTCCTGATATACCCTTCTTGCCGTTGGCCCGGAAATACAAGCTAGGCGGCCGTTGCTCGAGAAGTTAGACAGACCCTACCCTAGAATTTGGATTGCGGAATTGCATACATGGTACATGGATCGATCCAACAAGCGGTTGATCAACGATGCTCGGGTGTCACCGTCAAGTTCAAGGAGCATCATTTTAACCACGTGTATCAAGGCGCTGTCTTCACGGTGACCTTCGACGACTTGTTACATCTCTTCAACCTCGGCGAGCTCGGCGTCTCAATCATACGATCTTTGGACATTTGTAAGTGTGTACAATCACGGTCAATGTTAGTGTAATATCGATAAATGTTATATATAACTCCTAGCTTTTGTATAATAGATACATGATCTGTGAAGCGAAAGAAGGAAATCACCGGTAGGTTTCCTCGACCCACACATTGTCTCCGAGCAAAGCATCACGGCGGATGCAACATTAAATCGAGAATTACGTTATAGATTTTTCATGGCTCACCGCAACAAGGAATTCATACTTTTGCCCTACAACCGAAGTAAGTAGTGTTGCACTCTGGCTATACTTGTTGATTTGTACTTTATAAGCAACACGAACTTAGGTTTAATGACCATCTTGACATACCTAGGTACCATTGGATTCTAATTGTAATTATACCAAAAGCGAAATCGTAATATACCTAGATTCCCTCAGAGGGCCACTCACAACTTCACTACTATCAGGAGTTTAATCATCGGTAAACACATTTCCTCCATAGAAACTCTATTGTAGTCTTTCCTTCCTTTGCAATGGCTAAGGCTAACTTCTTGGAGTCACGTGGGGTGTTCGGCGTGTTACATGCTAAAGGATGGAATATCAAGGGAAGGACGCCGCACATGATCAAAAATTCGGTACTTGCTAGCTAGTACACATTAATCCTATATAACACTTCGTAGCAATGCCTCTCGAACTAACCAATTCTATTTTTGCGGTGCCACCGGCAAGAAATAGCGGCACATAGCGTCTGTGGATACTATGTTTGCCACAACATGCAACTACTCATCGGTTCGCGATCACCAATGATCCTCGGGTTTGTCAATCTTTCAACAATTATTTCATATATACTTACCAATTTATATAAGCCCGAATTTAACCTTCATATCGACGGAGTTGCGAACATCGGCTGAAGCTGCGTTGGAGCAGAGCGAGCTCATAAAATTTCGATCACACCTTGCGTCATTCTGAGCAGACGGTCATAAATCCAAATGGGAGTTTCCACGATGTAGCGATTGAACTTGATTGAGATAGATTGAACATAATGGTACATGTGTGTAAATTAATGTACATTAATGGTTAATTTTAGTTAATTGATTTGTGAATTGGATGTGTGCTTGTTTACGAAATGAATGCAATTTTGATGTGCTTCGAAATGAATGAGAATTGGATGTGCTTGTTTGAGAGGGCATGGCTAGCATTTCTGAGGCTAGCCAATAAACGAAATAGATTTAGCAATGCAAAGACTACCATAGGCGGTCGTGGAGATGAAACCGTGCGTGATGATCAACTACCACAGAGCGATGCAGTATATGAAACCGTGCGTGGTAGTCGACTATCACGAGCGGTTTCATCTACGTATCGTCGTAATAATCGATCATCACGACGGTTTCATCTACGGATCGTGCATGGTAGTCGACTATCGCTGACGGTTGCATCTACAAACCGTCAGTGATAGTATGTATTACGAGCGGTTGAAAACCGTGCGTGATGACCATTAGCATTCTTGACCCATAAACTCGGGCGGCTCACGGAACCGTGCGTGATGGTGTTTTTGAACCATCTGTAAAGGCCTTTTACGTAGTAGTGGCAAGTCTAGAACAATCAAAGCATTCTACGATATCACACCAAACCAAGAAGGGTTCCTTGAAGCCAACTAAAACATCTCTCAAGATAGTGCATGTCATGATAAATAAGCTATGGAGTGGAAGCGAGAATGCATATGGATGGAGTCACATAGATTATATAACATTCTTGATGAAACTTTGTATTTTGTAGTGATAGTTTTGAATTCACGTTATAAACGATATCACAATACACAATAATGTAACATAAATAGCAGATTTAGCATATAGGAAATAGATTATATATGGATAAAGTAACCTAAACTATCTAACATCATTGATGAAACTATGTATTTTGTGGTGATAGCAATACCGACATTACATGCGTGCGGAGGAATTTGAGAGCAGCCTACACGCTATGGAAAATAAAAGACAGTGTTGGACGTCGGATAAAAGATAAGGAATATTTACTATAAAGCAAAAATCAGGAGAGAAAAAACGGAGATGTTCTAGGTGAAGCAATAGATCCAGAAGTAACCAAGAAAATGATATGGGCTACAAAGGAATTTACTGAAAAAAATCATGTATGCTCCACAAAGCTTCTTGGATTGCAGCACCGACATTACAAAGACGTTCATCTATTCCAGTCTAATGAAATGAAGGAAAGGATAAATCGCTATTAAATTACAACGAATGAATGCTACTATAAGAGAAAAATAAATTCAAATAGCCATATTTATCAGGTCACTAACAGTTGAAAATCGAAACACAAATCAGGTCCATAAAAAAAACTAAACAGAATTTAAAAGAGCACGTGTTCAAGCATTTTCTTTGCACAACACACTTCTTTTCATCTGATGCCAAGAAGCTACTCTTTTTTATAATTTTGCATTGATTCAAAGACACGATGGCGGAATGTATATGGATGGAGTCACATAGATTATATAACATTACTCATGAAACTTTGTATTTTGTAGTGATAATTACGAATTCAAGTTATAAACGATGTCACAATACAAAAAAATGTAACTAAAATAGCAGATTCAACATATAGGAAATGGATTATATATGGATGAAGTAATCTAAACTATCTAACATCATTGATGAAACTTTGTATTTTATGGTGATAGCAATACCTACGTTACGTGCGGAGGAATTTGAGAGCAGACTGCACGATATGGAAAATAAAATATAGTGTTGGAGGTTAGATAAAAGATCTGAAGAAGGAATATTTACTGTAAAGTGAAAATCAGGAGAAAAAACGGAGATGTTCTAGGCGAAGCAACATATCCAGAAGTAACCAAGAAAACGATATGGGCTACAAAGGAATTTATTGAAAAAAAAATCATGCATGCTGCACAAAGCTTCTTGGATTGCAGCACCGACATCACAAAGACGTTCATTTATTCCAGCTTATTGAAATGAAGGAAAGGATACATCACTATTAAATTACAACGAACGAATGCTATTATAAGAGAAAAATAATTTCAAATAGCCATATTTATCAGGTCACTAACTGGTGAAAACCGAAACACAAATCAGGTCCATACATAAAACTAAACAGAAGTAGCTAGAGAGATAACAGTAGAAACCGTGTCATTATAATTGACAAATCAAAAGCAAATATTTCAATGAAGACTCATTCTGCCACAAAGTAGAACTCCCACTAGAAATGACATGTGCAAAGGTGCTTATGAAAATCATTCATTGGTATATCCAAGTCTATCGACTGCAACATGTAGAAATTGCCTCTGCAGAGTGAAGAAAAAATATGTAGAAACTACCTTGACTCCAGTATTTGTGGCATCTCTTGATGCACGAAGCAATGGATAAAACATGGGATTGAATGCGACAGAAAGCGCACAATCAGCCAAGTACCCTGAAAAGAAGCATGATATCATGTTAGTTTTTGCAATTACAAATGGGCTGAACTTATACTTCCAAGGAAAAACTCACAAACACATAGAAATCATAATAACAAACAACTATAGAAGAAGCAATAGATCCAAACAACCACACAAGAGGCACAAGGAAGCGAGAGCCTCCAAAGATCCCCAAGACGTCGTGTTCCCAGGACCAAATTGGGGCAAAATCTAAGCGGTGCAAGAAAGGGCGGAGGGAGAGGGACCGAACTGGGAGGGAGGAAGGGACATGCAGCAGCGGGTGAAGAAACCCAACGGAGCGGTGGGGTAGGAAGCGGAGGTCGTGAGGCAAAACCCAAACGGTGTCCATCCGGATGCGCCGAGGTGGCGGTTGGGGAGGGATACCAAGAGGGCGGTGGGGGATAGGGAGGGACCGGCCACGCTCATGGAGAAGGCGGCGGCGAGGGGGGGAAGGGATGGGAGCCGAGCGTCGCGGATTGAAGGGAAGGGAAGGGTGGCGCCGTGGTGGCGGCTTGGGAGGGAGACCGAGGGTGCGGCGAGGGGAGAAGACGTAGGGGGCGGTGAGGGAAGAAGATGGAGGGTGGCGGTGGCTCTGGAGGTAGAAGGGGAAGGCGAGCGACGGGCACGATGCAGGAGATGTGCACAGCGCGGGCGAAGAGGATGAGGCGTGTGGCGATGGGGTCGGCACGGCCAAAGAGGAGGAGGGCAGCGAGCTACGGGTGTGAGGCGGGCGAAGGGGAGGAGGCAGCCGGGGGGGATGGGGTAGCAAGTGTGGAAGGTTGGGAGGAGAGGGAGAGAGCAGTGGAGCTGGTGAAAAAGGGGAGAAGCGAGAAGCGAGAAGCGGGAGGAAGACTCAAGAGGAAGGCTCGCGAAGAAGATGTGCTGGCGAGGCGATGTGCCCCGCGCGAGGCCGCGTCGGACAATCCTATGGCTGGTCGCGAGCGGCCGTTTGGAGCAAGCGCAGGAGCTGGGTCATCCTCACGCCATCGTGGACGGCCGCTGCACATCTGACGGGAGTGCTGCTCCGGGTCGACGTGTCCAGTCCCGCAAAGCTCCCTTTCTTCCAAGAATTAAGTTAAGTAATTTTCAAAGACGAGGTATGAGATTTTTTGCACAGTTGGTGATTTGGTGTCTATGCTGTTTCACTGTGTATGGCTATTAAATATTAACTACGCCAAATACTAATTGTTAAGCAGAATTCATGTTTAATCCTAATGTCGTATGCGGTTAACAACAGAAACAGTTTCAGGATATGAATAGGTAACAGAAACCGTTGCCCTTTTATCTATTACCTATTCAAAGATCAAACCTCAAAGATACTAATAGCCGCTGGACCCTAATCCTACAGTACTTGAATATGCAGCAACATTGGAACCTTATGAATTATGATGTGAGGACAAAAAAGCTCTACTCGCAGTCACATTGTAATTTGGATCTATTAAAAAAAAAGGCTAAGTTTTCCTCTTCTGTTGGGATGTGGACCCAATAGAACATGATTTGCTTGTGCATGTGAATCCATAGATAAATTCTTCTAGTTGCAATACAAGATTAGAACACCATTTTTGCTCTCTGTCTGGTTTTGAGTGTAAAATTAGCCACCATTTTTGCTCTGTCTGGTTTTGAGTGTAAAATTAGCTTTTTATTTCTTTACTGAAGGGTTGTGGAAGTGTCGGCACTGCGATTGGACATACCGCTTGAGTAGTCCATGCAGAAATGATATCCTAAATCACCAAGGATATTGCCAAATTGCAAGGAATCTTGAATCGTTAGTTCAGAATGAATCATTTTACGGTTCACCAACAATGGTTAGTGTTGAGTCGTCAGAAACGTAGGATAACAATGATTAGCTTCTCATACTTTCTTCAAGTTTGAACAAAATAATAAGAAGAAGAATAGGTGATCAAGCAGTACTTGCTAAGGGAGGCTTGGCTATTACTTGTGTTGGAACCGGCGACAGCCCTTTATGCGAGAGAACAATCACATCAAACATACAAGAGACACAAAAATTTGTTTATAAGGTTCGGCAAAGCCTACATCCCCGGAAGCCGAATCGCGGCATCTCTGTCTGTATGAGGAGTTTTTTTTTCTTCTAATTAGGATTACAAAAGGTCGGCGGTATATATTTATACCCCGATTACATATTCAACTTGGACTCATAGTCCATACCGCGGGGGCCTTCGCCCATTGCACCCCTCAGCCCACAATATTTCATAACCCCACGCAATGTGGTCTCCCCTGTATGGTTGTGTCCGAAAAGCGTACGTTGTGCACCCGCTTTGCTCCCATTTGCCAAACTAAGCTGGAGTAGTTGTCAGCCAAACCCAAGAAGACTCAGCCGATCCGCTCGACAAAACACTCGGCAACGCATTCGGCAGAACGCTCGGCAGTACACATCGTGAACACACACGTACACGTCGGAAGCCAATCGAAGATGAGGCGCGCACACGCTATGGCTCTGGCCAAAACGCACACGCACACGCACACGCTATGCAGAAAAACGACCACGCTGGAACGAAGATACACTCTCTGGAAAATCACATACGCAAGAAGAACAGAGAGATTTTAGTGCTGCATGCACGGCAGCTTTTCTGTTTTCTTTTTCCTATTGCTTGTGTGGAGGCCCTTGAAGTCGAATCTGTTTCAAGTTAAGAGATTACACCAGAGGCATAACTTTTAACAGGAACGAGCCCAATTTCAAGTTCCCAGATATGTGTCTCGCATTAGCTCCTAAGATCAATGGCTAATGCGCACATATCCTAAACAACATTGTACACAATCATACACCAGTCATATATTATTAACAGTAATTTACAAGATTAGGATTTAAGTACATAATTTACACATGTGACCAACGGTCAACTATAAACAAAAGTATGCAGCGGAAACAAATATAAACACCAAAAAATACCACCAAGTGTGCCCAACACCTGAGGGCAACTGAGTGGAGGTAGAAACAACATCATTCGTCAGTGTCGCCATAATCGGCGCTAACGGATGGATCCTAAGCATAATAGTCCTCACCCGCAATAAGTGGTTAATCTGTTTGAGTACAAAAGGCACTCGCAAGTCTTACACAAACTAATAAAAGAAAGTGTATAATAGGACCTACGATGGATTAGATAAAATACATGATAAAGGTTGTCCAAAGGAAGTCTATATTGGCATTAGTTTTTCATAAAGCAACAAGTTTTATCCCTATACTTTTTAATTTACAAAGGCCATTTTGCAATCAAAAATTGGACTAAAAACATCAAGTAACTTTTACTTCATCATAAATCAAGACATATCAAAGTGGTTGTCCACTTTGACAAGCTAGCATGCATGAATAACCATTCATGCCGATACCAAGTTATACCCATGTAAATTTTATTTCAGAGTCTAACGATGATGTCTATCACAACCAAGTATTGTCCATAACCAGAGACACGGCTATTTGAATAGTTTTAACCCTGCAGGGGTGTACATCTTTACCCACATGACTCGATCAGGCCGTAAGCCTCCGAATAATGGCACACTTCTGTTGGTATGTCGGCCGGGTAGATCGAGATTTGGTACTTTTTAGCAAGAACATCTTATTGAAGTTGGAACACCCATACGTGACTAAATGCCGTTAGTACAAGCTACTGATAGAACCTGCTAAGCGGGGTACGCATGTTGTGTTGGGAATGCCAACCCAATGAACGGAAATTTAAACCTGTGCTCATTCGCACATATTAAATTGCAATCGGATCCCTATGAACATATGATCAAACACATATGTCCTCACACCACCTGTGTTCTAACCCAATAAAATCCTCCCCTTACTTGATCAAACCGGCCCCAATCCAGCGTGCGGTAGTACAAGTGTTACTTGGAATGACAGCCCAAAGTTCGGTCCTTGTTGATCTGGACAAGGCTACCACAATACCCAATCTCGTGCATGAAGGCACCCTCACTATCAATCACTTGTCCAGATCTAAATCATGTTTTAATAGTCAAATTTCAGACTTAAACCTTAGTTTCAAAAATCTAAACAAAGAACAAAATTAAAATTGATTCAGTGTTTCCCATGATTGACAAGATAACCTTGTCAACCAAACTACCGATCTACTAACTTGCATGGCTAAGCAGTTACACAAAGGATAGATATATCAACACATGATTCCTAACCTAAGCATATCTGTATGGAATAATTAAAGGTAAGCCTCAATAATTAGGACATAGCTAACTAGACTCACAAAGTATTGATATAACAAAATAGCATGCATGTAATTATCATTGCATTTCAAAATACTAAATTACCAAAACTGGGATCCAAACGATGCAAAAGGATGATTTCCTTGATTATATTCCACTTGTTCAACCTCGGGAGTCTCAGCAATATAATCACTCTTGTCGGGCAAATCATAATCTAAAAATAACAATAACGAATAAACACCGAGAAAACTAAAAATGCCAAGATGCTGAAAAATGCATGAGAAATTTACAGTAGTAAGGTCCTTATTTTAAATAAATTTAGGTGAAAATTTTAGTTTATTTGGAGTTCACTTCAATTTTCTATGAATTTTATAAGGTTAAAGTCTTTAATGTACAATTAATTTAATTATCAAATTTTTTTGTAATAGAGACATGTGTGAGAGTTATTCTAGATTAAAGTATAGTAAAAATTATAACTAACAAAATTGATTTCATTTGATTTGGAATTAAAATGAATTACTTATGACTTTTGAAGTTTAAACCATTTTCACTATAAAAGTAATTCATTTCGAGGATTTTAAAATGTAACCAATACTTTTTGTACTAGACCGCATCTAGCCCTAGTCATCGACGGCGGGACCCAAAGTCAAGGATTGACTTGGTCAGTTTTGACTCATCGGCCGAAGAAGGACGCCGAAGCGCATTCTACAAAATACGTTTTCCAATTACAAAAGCGTACTTTTCGTCTAAGCGAAAAGAAATATATTTTCCTTAAGAGAAAGTGTACTACTCAAATTAACCGTACCACTTAACCGAACTTATGGCCTGAGTTTGTTGAGAAACCCCTGATGTTATTATTTATTATTGTTTTACTATTTTAAATATAAACTTCTTTAACTGCTAAATGCATCCACATATGCCTGTTAAGGTAAACCCTAACCATCCTTTGAACTCCTTACATGTAATTATTTAGTTTTTCCATGTAGCTTGTTGAGTACGGAAGTTGTACTCATTCTTGCATAATCTGCAAATCATCTACAGAGGAAACCTGGGAAAATACAGAGGTTCATGATGAACAGGATATTGGTGGACCCACGGATAGCATCGACTACTGTTGTTAGGTTTCGACTGCACTCAAGCGTGCCTGTGGTTTGAAGTTCTTTTGTCTTGTATTATATTAACTTTGGGCTTGGATGTCTGTATCACTATAAAAACTGGTTGTTAAAGCCTTATCCTTGTGTAATAAAATGTTGGTTTTGTTGTAATCGAAAGCTTCCTTGAGACACTGCTTACTTCACAACTGCATATCATAGACGGTTGTGAAGAGTTTAAAAAATCGAATCACTGGAATCAGTGTTCGTATGAATGAGAATGAACATCCGGAAGATTGACATCACATGAAATGATATAAAATCAGAAAAGGAACTATTCTCTGGAAATTACTGTTTTGGCTTCTAACTAGATGTGCTACACAATGACTAATGCGACCCATATGCTAGTGAGTGAGTGAGAGATAGAAAAGAAAGAAGTCAATGACATGTGGGCCCCAAGTGGAAGTGACTCAATTGCGATGAAGAAGAAGAACGGAGCACAGGCTATAGAGAAACAGAGCAGAGACGCATGGAGCCAGAGACAACGCCGGCGAGGGAAAGGGAGGGATGACCGATGAACTAGCAAAATGGAATCACGGTGAGGTACTCTACCCACTAGTGGTGGCGGCGGCCATGGAGGCGCACGAGCAGCGGTGGCACACGCGGGCAGTGGCGCTCTGGCACCGGCACCAACGAGGGAAGGTGAGCACAGGGTGTGCCTCGGTGAGGGGAACACGATGGTGAAGATGGTTCGGCTCGGGAGTGGCCAAGGAGGTGCGCCCACGACGGTCAATGGTACAAGAATGGCGACGATAGTGCCGAAGCTCCACGGTGAGGGAAAAGCCAAATTGAGGTAGGGGATTGGAAGAGTGATATTGGGAACACGGCGTGACGTGGTTGGTTTGCCTAGAGAATCATCGGAGAGAGCGATCAATGCGAAGATGTCGTCGCCAGACTCCGAGAATACAACGGGTGGCGTCGCGTGTTCCAGGAAAAAGGTGGGGAGTTAGGTGTTGAGGCTTGGGGAGAATCGAAGAGGGGAGCGAGGGACATGCGGTGCTCACTTTATATTGTGAATGCAATGCTTTAGTTGACGGGGAACGCTCGGGGAAAAAGGGTCAATTTCAGGTTTGCAACGAACGTCAACGAGAAAACGTAAAATTGAATGCAATCGTGGGAGGAAACATGCAGTTGATTGCTAGGGATCCTAGGAACTTGAAAAGATTGAATAAAATAATTTTGAATTTAATTGAAGTTTATTTTAATCATTTAAAATATTTTTTATTTTCCGAAATTTGAAATTGAGCTTTAAATTAATCCAAGAAATTGCAAATGATTCCTTTTATTTTAAAGCTTCAAAAAGACTCCAAAAATTAGAATGTTACAGACTACCGTGCACCGGAGGCTACATCTAGGGAGGTGGAAAGACACTGCAGCCCCTACAAACATATGACCTTTTTAGAGGTAGAATTGTAATATCTTGTACCCTGGATGTAACACTATAAATAGGCACTTTCCCCATGTAATAAGGAGAGGACTTTTTTGAGCAATAAAGATACACCTTTAACACTCTTAAATACCACTCACCTTTGAGGACCTTCGGGGTTTCCCCCTTCTTTCTACTGTCTAGTTTGTAGCTATGACAGGATCTAATCAAAGATCATCTTGATCATCTTTCATCCACGCACAAGCCTTTAGATTAAGTTTATGTTTTCACCCAGTTTTGTGTCTTCTTGCCCTCAATCAAGAAATTCATGGAACCTTGGCAATGGTCATCTCGATCTTCGATTGGTATAGGTTCCTGACCTCTTGAAGAGCTATGTCTGAAATCCCAAGTGTTTTGAACATCTAGATTAATAATTAGGTTGTTTTGCGGATTCATCGTCGTGATGTTTTCTGTCGCCAGGCGGAGTGGTCGACCGCCTTGCCTTGCTTGCTTAGGGTCGGCCAATGGTCATGAAGTATGATTTTCTGGTTTTAGCTCAAATCTTCTGCCATGATTTTGAGACCTTGATCTTCATAGCTTTGCATAGCTATTAGAGAGAAAAGGGAGGTCAATACCAAAGGAGAAAAAGTGAGATCCTATCCCCCCTCTAGTCGCTATTTCGGTCTAACAATTAGCAATGCCATCTTGCTACTTTACATCAAGCAATTCTCCATGCCAGACAGAGCATCTGCTATTGCCATAGGAATAAGCAGTGCAAGAGCGGTAATTGACCCAAGCTTATGCGCATTCGCTCAAATTGGTAACTTCTTCTATTCTTTGGGCGTTGTCGTCGATACGAGATCGGATAGTGAACTTGTAGGCACCCCCGATTGGTTATGTCAACCGCCGCGAGTGCAAGCAAGACCTCCACGAGAATCAAACACCTCAATCATTGCTTATGTATTGCATATGTCTAGTAGTTGTTACAAAGAATGGCCTCCTTCTCCCTTTTACATAGAGCCTATTTATAGAGCCCAGACGGGTTGGCCCCAGCACCCGATGGGGTTAGTGACCTCACCCGGTTTGTTCTTTGGACCTCGTGCGGAGTGGAGTCTGCCGATGTGTCTCAACTCTCATTGGGTTGGCCCTCGGACCTCGTCCGTGGTTAGTTCGGCGATGCGCCATGAGGTCATTGCTAGCTCGAGGTAGCGCGGAACCCTCCCCCAACAGTAGCCCCTCGCTGACCTAGACGGACGTTTTGGCGCCCACCCGGGCCGGCGCATGGGTCAACGCGTTGCCTCGGGCTGGGCATTCGGATCCTTTGGCCTCCCTACAAACTGCATGAAAACAAGCCATTTGCCCTTTGCAGCGAGAAAGGATTTTTTTTTTTGGTGCTGTAAGTTGTAGTATATCCTTCCTGATCTCCCAGAAATAAGTCTACATTAAGTGTTAAACTTCCCCATTTTTTTTCAAATGTAGGAAATGGAATGGAAGCAAGAAAAGTTGCTCCAGGCTGTTGATGCTGTGAGAGATACGGAAGAAGATTCTCTAGGTGAGGCCCTCTCCGCAGCCGCTGGATTCTGAAGGGGTCAGATGAATGGTGAACGAGGCGGTATCCCGGCTCAGGCGCTCCCCTACCGATTTTTTTTCCGAGAGATACGAAGCAAGAATCGGTAAGGATCAGCACGAGTGGGCCACAGTATTCTCAAAGCTTCTTAGCACTGTGTGCTCTGCAACATGTGCAAGCCAACAGTGAAGTGCGTCAATGTCCAACATCGGCAGCAGCTTCTAGCCTGTCAGATTCGAAGTGCTTTGATAAAACCGAGTACTTCGGCATTGTATCGCGGACAATTAACAGTAGCTTGGTGGGTGGACCAGGTCCATCATGATTGGTCGAAGGCTATAAAGGGCGCCTTTCCTCCCGCTCCATTTCTCTACGCCACCCCACCACTCCCTCCACGGTATTCCTTTTCTCCAACTTTTGTCCTTCTGCGCATTTCATTTCTCTGCGCCGCCACTCCCTCCACAGTATTTCTTTTCTCCTCCTTTCGTCCTTCTGCGCATCAAAGGCGTGAGCCCCCGAGGGGATCTGGGGCTTTCCCCCCGAGCTAGTCTGGCGTGAACCCCCGTGGTTGTCCGCGGTTTGCCCCCGAGCGGGTCTGGCATGAGCTCCCAAGGCTGTCCGCGGTTTTCCTCTGAGTGGGTCTGGGGACTAGGGCGAGCTTCCGAGGTGGTCTGCGCGAGACGCCCCAAGGAGGCCTGGAGCCCGTCGTCATCTCCTTCTCCCAAGGGGCTCTGTGCCTCCTCCCTCCCCCCGGGGTCCCCGCGCCGCATCCTTCCCAGCCCCGGCCTCTTCGTCGCGCCTCAAGCCATTCCATGCCGACGCCACGCGGCCCCAGGGCTCTCCGCGTTGCCACGAACAACGCCGAGGTCCAGATACAAATCCCAGGTTAGTTTGCGGGTGATAGTAACTGTTCGATCGCCACATTTTTCGTGTTTTTTGGTTAGTTATTCATTTGCATTTTTTTGGATAAATAATACGTGCAAATTTAAGAGGCCAATTCAGTGGTGAGAGTGAAGAGAGAATTCTTTGCATGGATTGCAATCTAGCCATTTAGCTTTCCAACGTGTGTGGGGCAATTCTTCTTGCTGTTCTCTGCGCGGGCAAGGTGTTTGAAGAATTGCCCGGGAGAGTGACGGTGCAATGAGATGTTTTACAAACAACATTTGAACATGCATATTGATCTGAGTCTGCATGCACGCTTGCTTTGCTTTCCCAGCTTTCACCCGCGCCGCCTCGGGGTCCTCTGCGCCTGAAGTCCCTCCGCGCCACACCGAGCAGGTCCGCGCCACGCCGCGCCGAACAGGTCCCGTGGCGACCCCCGGCAGGCCCACGTCGTCTCCCGTGGCTGCCCCAGCATCGACCTCCGGCCGGTCCGCGACCCCGCCGCCACTCCGGTGAGCACCAGCGTGTTAGGACTGAAGAAATGACGCTGTGAAGTGAAGTTTGAAGAAACGATGGAAACGACGCCGAATTCATGAAGTCCGAAACGTTATCCGGAAGGAAGCGCCAGGAGCGCTGGATGAATCTTTATGAGGATCTAACGGTTGACCAGCTGTGTTGCAATCTCGGTAGCGAATTAGACGTTAAGAACTATAGCTCGTTTAATGATTGCAGTTTATGAACTTTAAGACTAATGCTAGAATCAGCTGTTGGTATAAAAGCCGGTCGAGGCCTTGTAAGGGATATTATTCTGAACATTATTGCCAAATGGAACTCTAGCCGCCTCATCCCCTTATTCTCCTCTTCACATCTTAGTTTATTTTACAGTCCGTCCCGTTTTCCTTCTCTGGAAAAGATTCAGAAGTGAAATCCTTGCTGAATCTGATTGTGTTTGCTTCGGATCTTGACAAAGTGGTATCAGAGCTACATTCTTGGCCTCAGATCTGATCTAGAGCTGTCTTAACAAGGGTTTGGAAACTAGTTTTCCTGTAAAATTCTGGAGTTAAGCCTGTTCTTGAGCAGAATCGGGGGTACTGTGGATCTGTGCTGGGTTGAGAAATACTTTATTTTCTCAAGGAAAATCCCTAGTCAGGTGGAGGATTGACTATGGCCAAGCATGGAAAGGAAGATGTGGTTGAAGGAGGGAATCAACAGTTATGCTACCAAGGGGGAGCTTGATGAGGTCAGGACGAGCATGGAGTTGATTCAAAAGGGGCAAGTGGAACAAAATCAACTGATGGAACAACACAACAGACAACTGGAACAACTGATCCTAGCCATAAACACTCTGGTGAGTCAAGTTACTCGGAAGAATCTGGACACAGGGGATCCATCAGACCGATTCTCCAGTTATAGAGGTAACTATGAGAACTATCCTTCCCCTCCAGTAACTATGTCATCTCCAGCTAGTATAGCCAGATCTGCGGGAATGTTCATATACAATAGTGGAATTTCAGCAAGCCAAATCCAGAATAGTACATCGTTAAGTGCTGCTAGGATAATAGAAAATGTAAGCTCGAGTAGGAATCTGAGCGCAGAAAGATTGAATTCTTCTCCACTGTCCCTGTGTTGATGAGTACACAAGTTCCACCGATACTGCCGCATCCCATCTGTATGGGTGGTCTGGGGCATAACATGCTATTTGGTAATATACCATGTCCTATACAAGTTGGAACTGGTATGCCGCCTTGGGCTACTAGAGTTACTAGTTCTACATTTCAAGATTTTGCCCAAATGGAAGTAGAGGAGCGTAGTGGGTACATGAGTAACAGAGGAAACCAAGAGAACTACAATCGCAGATCTTTTGCTAGAGGTCCGAAATTGGATTTTCCTGAGTTCAGTAGGGATAATGTTGATTATTGGATCAAAAAGGCTAACAAGTATTTTGAAATAGCTAAGGTGCCATTGGATCAGAGAGTAGAGATAGTTTTATTGTATTTGGTATATAGAGCAGAGATATGGTGGGCAGGCTCTGGCATCAATATGGATAGTTTGTCGGGGTCCTCTGCGCCTGAAGTCCCTCCGCGCCACACCGAGCAGGTCCGCGCCTCGCCGCGCCGCGCCGAACAGGTCCCGTGGCGCCCGCGGCTGGCCCACGTAGTCTCCCGCGGCTGCCCCAGCATCGACCTCCGGCCGGTCCGCGACCCCGCCGCCACTCCGTTGAGCACGAGTGTGTCAGGACTGAAGAAACGAAGCTCTGAAGTGAAGTCCGAAGAAACGACGCCGAATTCATGTAGTCCGAAACGTTATCCGGAAGGAAGTGCCAGGAGCGTTGGATGAATCTTTATGAGTATCTAACGGTTGACCAGCTGTGTAGCAATCTCGGTAGTGAATTACACGTTAAGAACTATAGCTCGTTTAATGATTGCAGTTTATGAACTTTAAGACTAATGCTAGAATCAGCTGTTGGTATAAAAGCTGGTCGAGGCCTTGTAAGGGATATTATTCTGGACATTATTGCCAAATGGAACTCTAGCCGCCTCATCCCCTTATTCTCCTTTTCGCATCTTAGTTTCTTTTACTGTCCGTCCTGTTTTCCTTCTCTTGAAAAGATTCAGAAGTGAAATCCTTGCTGAATCTGAGTGTGTTTACTTCGGATCTTGACAAAGTGGTATCAGAGCTACGTTCTTGGCCTCAGATCTGATCTAGAGCTGTCTTAACAAGGGTTTGGAAACTAGTTTTCTGTAAAATTCTGGAGTTAAGCCTGTTCTTGAGTAGAATCAGGGGTACTGTGGATCTGTGCTGGGTTGAGAAATACTTTATTTTCTCAAGGAAAATCCCTAGTCAGGTGGAGGATTGACTATGGCCAAGCATGGAAAGGAAGGTGTGGTTGAAGGAGGGAATCAACAGTATGCTACCAAGGGCCAAGGGGGAGCTTGATGAGGTCCGGAAGAGCATGGAGTTGATGGAACAGCACAACAGACAACTGATGGAACAACACAACAAACAACTGGAACAACTGACCCTAGCCATAAACACTCTGGTGAGTCAAGTTATTCGGAAGAATCTGGACACAAGGGATCCATCAGACCGATTCTCTAGTTATAGAGGTAACTATGAGAACTATCTGTCCCCTCCAGTAACTATGTCATCTCCGGCTAGTATAGACAGATCTGCGGGAATGTTCATATACAATAGTGGAATTTCAGCAAGCCAAATCTAGAATAGTACATCGTTAAGTGCTGCTAGGATAATAGAAAATGTAAGCTCGAGTAGGAATCTGAGCGCAGAAAGATTGAATTCTTCTCCACTGTTCCCTGTGTTGATGAGTACACAAGTTCCACCGATACTGCCGCATCCCATAGATATGGGTGGTCTAGGGCATAACATGCTATTTGGTAATATACCATGTCCTATACAAGTTGGAACTGGTATGCCTAACAGAGGAAACCAAGAGAACTACAATCACAGATCTTTTGCTAGAGGTCCGAAATTGGATTTTCCTGAGTTCAATGGGGATAATGTTGATTCTTGGATCAAAAAGGCTAACAAGTATTTTGAAATAGCTAAGGTGCCATTGGATCAGAGAGTAGAGATAGTTGTATTGTATTTGGTAGATAGAGCAGAGGTATGGTGGGCAAGCTCTGGCATCAATATGGATAGTTTGTCTTGGCACCAATTCTGTATGATGATGGGAAAGAGATTCTCTGATCAATCAGTGTATGATGTAGTGGCTTCTTTTCATTCAGTAAAGCAACAGTCCACAGTTACTAGCTATATTGACAAGTTTGAAGAAGCAATGGCTCTAGTAAGAAGGGGCAATCCATACCTACCTGAAGAATACTACATCAGAAGCTTTGTGGCAGGGCTGAAAGAGTACATTCAGAGTCATTCTCAGTTATAGAATCCCTCAACATTGATTGATGCCTATTGGGTGGCTAAAAGGTTAGAACAAGCCAATCCTTTCAAAAGGGTACAGTCCAGTACTAACAAGGAAAATTTCAGAGGCAATCAAAGCTGGTATAGTAATAGGAATGCTAATATCTAGAAGACTGGGGGAGGTGAACCGAAAGGTAATCCTGGAAAGAACCAGACTGGAACTAGTAGTAATAAGAATGAAGGAAAATGTTTTAGATGCAATGAAAAATGGTATCCAGGTCATAAAAATGATTGCAAGATGAACAAGCAAGCGGGAGCAATGATAACCCAACACTACCAGAAAGCCGGGAAAACCTGACAGCCCCGAATTTTCTTGACGGGCCCGCACCGGCCGTCAAGATTTTTTATTTTGGTCACGGGAATAGTACCCCTCTCAAGAAAATTCAAAATTTGCTGGCAGTTATAATATAACTGTCAACATAATATATTTTACTGACGGTTAGAACCGTTAGGTTAAATATTTTGGTCTGCACGCGGGAAAACAATCGTTGTCGTGCCCAATCTCTCCATCGTGCGCTCACCACACAAATAAATCCCCTCCAAAGTCTTATCCCCTTCTTCTCTATCTTCTACCTCCCTCCATCTCTCCTGGCTGAATCCCCCATGGTGTTCCTCCCTCCGGTTGACCAAGCACCTAAGCGCCGCTGTGCTCATCTACTCTCTACCATTGCTTTGTGCCCGCCCCCTCGATCTCACGGCCCACCAGACCCCACGCCTCTGGTCCGCGCCGGTGCCACTCCGGCCTTAGGTGCCACCCCATGGCGCTGGGCTCACTTGCGCCTCCTCTCTCTCTCGCCTGGGCCTCCCCACGGCTGCTGCGTCGGCGCCGCCTCCCGGCTCGTCCTCCTCTCGGCTCGCCCGATCCAGCTCCTCCGTCGAGTCTCCAGCGCCATCTCACCGCCTCTGGTCCGGTGCCATGGCGCCGCTTCCTCCGGTTCCTCCCGCCACAGTGCGTTGGCTCGGCCAAATTTCTTAAGGCTAGGCCGGTTAGCCTGGCTTGCCCTCGCTCTCCCCTTTTTTATTTTCTTCTTGATGGTTGATTTGTTTACTAAGGCTTGATGCAAGAGATTCATTTCCTACTGACTGGTTGATTTGTTTACTAAGGCTTGATGCAAGAGATTCATTTCCAGATTTTAGTGTTTGTTCTAGTTACTCACTGATGTGGGTTTTGCCTTGCTCAAACATGAATGCTGTCATGGAGGTGGGTGCTACTGATGGTATTGCTTCACTACTATACTGAGGTAATACTTCCCTTTAAACCCTTTCTCTACCCCTTGCCCCTTAATGCTCTGTGATGAAGAAACTGAGAGCTAAATGTTGTATGTACTCTGTGATGGCTTGAGTGATGCTGCTACTGTGAGATGTTCTATGTCCGGGCCAATTTATAGCGAAGAATATTAATGTTAAATCTTGTTTTGGTGCAGAATCATAACAAGTAGAGAATCAACAGCTTGATCGAAGGAAGAAAGCCTCCTAAAGACGGAAGGTTCAAGATCTTCACACCGAGATCCATGGTGATGTCTTAGTAGCAACTTTCAAGTGGTTCCATGCATGTCTATTCAATATTTTCTCATGCTGTTTATTTCAGTTGTATTGCTAGTGCCAATTATCGATCCATGGTGATGTTTTAGTAGCAACTTTCAAGCGGTTCCATATTTTTCTAAAAGCAACAGAGGATCTGGTTTACGCTAGGAAAACATATAAGTGCTCTTTTATTTTTGGAACAAGAATTTCGTAGCTTCACAAGTCAATGTGTAATCACCTTCTATGCACGATAATTCAAAGTGAGTTCGCTACTACCGTCTGCGCAGAGTCGGCGATGGTTGCTATGATGATTGGAGTCTTGACGGCTACATTGCCAAGAAAGTAAGAAATGAATCCTCGCTTAAGAACAAATTGATGTCTTTTGTTAGTCCCTATCGTGAACGGGCAAGAGATTGGCAGCCTCATACGTGAACTTCTACATAGCCAAGAATATTAATGCCAAAAGTTATCTTCAAATTGACTGCTTGGACTACTCTTAATATGTTTGTGGTGAATATACAAAACAACATCCACAAGCCTATCTATGTGTTGGCTATTCAATGACCTTATGTGGTTTATATGACTGAAGGCCATCCTTTAGATGACAAAGCTAGAGTTTTAATTGGGATTATTTTATCCAACTTGTGAAAGTTCAGAGTATACCATTATCTTGTTAGTTTTGAGCCTCATAATTGATATGCGTGCAAATTCTGCAAATTTTCACATTCGCCATGAAGAGATTGTCTTCACACCCAATTGAGCGCAAGTTTTCATGTAATAGTTCAACTTCTTGGATGAACAAATTGTGTATGAAATGTTCATGAAAAGATTGGTCTTTTGAGACATTGGTGGATAGAAGAGCATTTGCTTCTGTAGTTCACTGCCTTAGTTAGCGAGATCCTACTAGTTCATTCTAATTCTTGCACATCCTGCTAGTTGATGGAGTTTAACTTTCAAGATCCTAAATTTAGGTGATGAGCTCCTTTCTATTATCGCCATCTTCTCATTTCCAAAGATGCGAGTGAGTAAATCATCTAAATAAATGATATCCATCTCATAAACTCAAAAATACTATTTTGTGCAAAACAATTTTTATTCTTGGTGAATAGGCTCTGCGGCATTTGGAAATTGCAACTCATAAATTCTCGAGATTAGTTGTAGAAGAGGTACCAGAACTCTATCTTCACTAAAGCTATCCTCTTGGAGATCAATGATTTAACTAGCCAACTAAACAACCTCGTGTAATACATTTCATTAGCTGCCCAAAAACTAATTGAAGAAAAACTATATATATTTTTTGTTTCCTTCGATACTATGCAGCAAAGGCTCACAATAAATAGATTTGGGAATAAGACTAGTGTCAAGCAAAATCTCGATCGATGGCCAAAACAGGAGATGTATTAATTATTTAATCTGTAAGTGATATGTCAATTCTTAGTGTATTACTTTCGCCAAAAATTCTTGATCAAGTGATACATGATTGTCACAGTAGTCCTGGAGCGGCAGCTTTCGCCAATTACTGGAGCTTGTGGTGTGTTGATTTTCATCTATTTCAGTCAAGGTGTGTATTTTAGAGCTAATTGTTAGGTATTATGTTCCCAGGGTTTGTAGATTTTTGCATTTTGGTGAGGTGTTCTTAATGACAATTTTTAGGATGGCTTTTGAATGTGTGTGATTGATAGTGTTTGGACATCAGAGTAGTGCTGGGGAGAGGAGCTTTCAAGACTGTGTATGTCCTCAGCATCCTCTTATTTCACTTTGTGTTTCTTTGTCAAGGAGATTTCTTTTGATTGCAATATATGTTGTCTTATCTAAGAATCTGCACACAAAAAAAAGTTGGCATTGACCATAGCTGCAATCATGTTTCGGCCAACACAATGTTGTTGATTTAAAAACACACCATGTTAGTGTTACACTATAATTTATATTCTTTAGTTTGTCACTCATTATTTGTAAATGGTAATCCAATGGTTCGATTTCAGATACATGTGTTTGGAATGCATTCTATCTGCTTTTTGACTCAAGAGAGTACTAATAGTAATACATACCGCTAATTCATATAGTTTGGTTTGGAATTTATTATTATATTAGTTTTTTATCTGTGGACTTACTAATGCACATGCTCGCTTGTAGCCATAGGCGTCTTTGTTATTGGTCCACTTTGATCAAAAACGACTGTAAAGGTCTCAACTAAAGGAAAACTAGTAATTTAGTGTTCATCCTCATAGTGGCATTCAGGAACATATTCACAATGGCAAATTGATACACATCATAATGTCACATGGCTTATTTTCCTTTTGCTTTCTGATCACCCTTATAACTAGTACATGGGGTTGTATGTAACTTTATGTATCCATTCTTAATTTGGATTTGGTTACAAGGCCTTCGATGAGGTTGAAGGTATCGAGGTTGCATGGAATCAAGTGAAGATAGATGAGGTGATGCAACCTCCAAATAATCTTGAGAGGTCAGTACTCGTAAGTTCATCTACCAAGTCTCTCAAGCATGGTAATGTAATGAAGTTTTGTAATTATTGGGTTGATGATCAATAGAAGACAATTAATGTTATTACTGAATTGTTCACGTCTGGAAGTCTCAGGCAGTAAGTAACAAGTAACAACCATGCTTTGTTGCTACTTCCATGCTTCCTTGAGGAATGACACCGTTACAACTTTGTGCATTTCTAGTTACCGTCGGAAACATCCACGTGTTGACTCAAGGCAATAAAGCATTGGGCAAGACAGATTCTTCATGGATTGGATTACCTCGCTGACCACCAACCTCCGCTTATCCACAGAGACCAAGTGTGATAATATTTTTGTTAATGGGAATCATGGAGAAGTTAAGATCGGAGATCTTGGGCTAGCTACAATGATGCGAACGCCTCGGCGAGAAGTGTTATTGGTAATAATCTTTGGCCTACTTTATTGGTTTCCATCCTTCTATGTTATTTCTGAACAAAGCTGTTATGGTCCTTTGGTTTGGAGACACGACTTACTAACCATTTTGATGGTACCACTAAATCACTTGACATAGTTCGTGGTCAATGTTAGCCACATGCATAGCCAATTAGCCATTAGTGACCTGACTTATTGACATTTAAACCTTATGTGTTACATACACGAGGTTTTGAGTTTTCATTAACTCATATGGTTCTGTCTATCATACATGGGGCCTCTTCTTACTTTCTGCAGGTACTCCTAAATTAGAGTTGCATTAAATACGTCTAGTTCTATTCACATTCAGCATATGTGGCGTATATACATAATACACAAGCAAACGTGTTAGAAAAAGGACGATATGAACTTAATTAGAAATATTGCTCGTAATGGGAATGAATATAGTTAGCACATCAACAAAGATTTAAAAACTTGACACTAACCCTATCCTCTCTTTGCCATGACTATATTATATGATTGTAAAACATTGTGACCGTATCAAAATTTCAATGAGCATTTATACTTGATTGTGCCAAAACTTGCTATACTTTTCTCCAAAAACACGAACTAAACCTTTCTTAATACAATCAATGAACTTTAGGAAACTAACTAGATTTGGCATACGAGATGAAACACGCCGGAAACATTCTAATCTTTGCCGATGTTAATCAAGATCAATATTTATTTTGGACAATGTCTTTGACAGTGGCTTGATGCTTGACTCCCAGACTTGACGGTGTTCACCCTTTTAAGGAGAACATATATTAATGATGTTATTATTGTAACAAATATTTCCATGAGCACGATGCCCGTGCTACTTTTTTTTATTGATTGCCTGTCTTCTCTACAATGTAATTCATTAACAAATTGAACTCTGCGAAGGAGGAATGGCCAAAATGGCGTTTAGTTGTCAAACAAGTGCCCTGTGTAATTGTTTATTCTAAATATATGTGTGTACTACGAAATTGCTATGTCTTATCTTGCGACATCGCTCATCTTGCCTATGGAAAACTACACCTTTGCGCTGAATGGAACTACTTCAGACTTTTTGATGGAATGGGAGCGATCACTTTGCATTAAACTTGCAGAGAATAGTGCAAGTTCAACGTTGGTCGGGAAATAATTTCCAATGTGGAATAGTCTGTTCCTTCTAATTCTCGTATTGGACTCATCGCTATTGCCCTCTTTATATTAGTTCACTAGCGCCCTACCAATAGATAGGACAAGATGTTCTTAGGAGATTGTAGATCTTTTAGTGCATTTTTGAACTTTTGATTTTGAGTATTCTATCATATGTTCATATGACCATCAAAAGTTATGTGAATAATCATTGTGGTGCATATTCACTTTCATAACCATTGTGGTGCATATTCACTTTCTTTGATATTATTTTTCATTGAATATCGGTTGTTTCTAATAGTCGATATGCCTAGTTCAAAAAGCATGTGGTATGAGCTTAAGTTACATCTAAACAAACTTTTCTTTCAACTTGACACTTTCTCCTTGCACTTGCAGAAATGTGAAAATGTTCACAATACAACCAGATCGGACCGGATCCTCCCATGTGGGCTCAAGACTGAGATGACAATGCCATTGATGGCAACGATGCTAACACCGATGGCGATAACCGCAATGTCGACATTAATGGCAAAGAACAACCATGATACCAACAACATCAACCGCGATGGATGCAACTAATTGTCTACATGAACTTTGATGGTGTCTTGCTAGCTCTTTTGAATAGTTGAACATGGTATTGCTTGCACTTTTAGATGTACTTACATGACTTGTATGTGATATTAGTCTTTAGGTGTATTGTGGTAGTAATCGACTTTTAGATGTCTTTTGTGCGGATTGCTTTCACAAGTGAACCTTATGAATGGTATTGGGCTTGAAATGATAAGCTTGAACTTCTTATTTGCGTATGGAGTAATGCATGGATGTGTATTGTGAATTATATGATGTATGGATGTGTATTGTGAATTATGTGATGCGTGAATGTGTATGAATATGTGAATTGACAATTTCGCTAGTGGGCGCCGTAATCATAATTTTGTTGATAGGAATCGAAATATTTTGGCGTTGGTTTTGACATCGCTAAAACCAATTTCCGACGGGCCAAAACCGCCACGAAAAATGCTTTTTGTTGACGGTAATAGAAAAACCGCCGTTTAATATACTTGATTTGCAGAACGCAGTTCCCCGTCATGTAAACTAGATACTTGACGGGCCAAAACCGTCACGAAAATGCTTTTTGTTGACGGTAATGGAAAAACCGTCAGTTTTATATACTTGATTAGAATTGTTGCCCGTCCATGTAAACTAGATACCGACGGGCGGCACTCACGAAAATGATTTTTGTTGACGGTTATTGCGTAACCGCCGAGTTAATGTTTCTGACGGTTCTCACCCGTCAAGAAATATTTTCTTGACGGTTAACTGTCGACAAATTAGATTTTCCGACCACCTGCACACGAGGATTTTCTCAAGGTTAACCGTCAAGAAAATAAAACCTGACTGTTTTTCCTATTTTCCTAACGGTTTTCGACCGTGGGGAAAAACCCCTTTTCTAGTAGTGCAAGAGGAAGAGGAAAAGGACAACTTGATCTCTAGAGAAGAAGATCTGCTAGAACCTAGATTGGATCATAAGATGGAGGAAGGGCAGGAGGAAAAAGATTCCCCATTCCAGCTGTCAGTACATGCAGTACATGGTACTGGTTGAAAATCAGACTTTCACCCTCATGGTTCATTTGGGTAGAGCTAAGGGTACTGCTTTGGTAGATAGTGGAAGTAGTGCCACTTTCATAAACACTAGCATAGCCTTGAAAGCTAGTTGTCACATCCATAATAATTCGGCTGTAAAAGTTGTAGTTGCTAATGGAGAAACATTGTGGAGCAAAGCTCAATGCAAGAATTGTAAATATACTATACAAGGAAGAGAATTTATTGATACTTTTAGGGTAGTAGATTTAAAAGGATATGATTTCATTCTGGGTGCTGATTGGATTTACTTACACAACCCTATCAGTTTGAATCTCAAAACCCAAGAGTTGAGTATCACTTATTTGGGCAAACTCAGAGTGACTTTTAAAGATGAGACCTTACCATCAGAAAATTGCTTCGTACCAGTGGAGAAGCTACACAAGATGATGAAGAAAGGGGTAGTAGGAGCAGTGGTTTATGTTTGTAATTCCAATCTAGAACAACAGAAGACTACGACCATTCCAAGCATAATTGCAACCATACTTCAAAAATTTCAGAAGGTTTTTGAGGATCCTAAGGAATTACCTCCTCACAGAAATTGTGATCATGCCATTCCTCTTAAGAGTGAAGACAAGATAGTGAATCAGAGACCATACAGGTTATCCTATCATCAAAAGAATGCTATGGAAGGAATCATTGAACAATTGCTGAACTCAAGGGTGATAATACCTAGCATCAGTCCTTTCTCATCACCTGCCATATTAGTTAAGAAGGATGGGTCTTGGAGGATATGTGTGGATTATAGACAGCTTAATGCCAATACAATCAAAACAAATATCCTATTCCTATCATTGAAGATTTGTCGGATGAATTACATGGAGTTAACATCTTCTCAAAATAGATTTGAAATCGGGATACCATCAAGTAAGAATGAAGAAAGAGGATGTGAAGAAAACTGCTTTTAGCACTCATTTGAGGCATTATGAGTTCTTGGTGATGCCCTTGGGCTAACTAATGCTCCTGCAACCTTCCAAGCATTGATGAATGACTTATTGGCACCATTGTTTAGGAGATTTGTATTAGTTTTCTTTGATGACATCTTGGTGTACAACAAATCACTAGATGAACATGGGAAGCACTTGACATTGGTATTGGAATCTCTTCTGAAGCATAATCTTTTTGCTAGGATTAGCAAATGTGCCTTTGGACAAAGACAGATTAAGTACTTAGGCCATATAATCAGTGAAGAAGGAGTGGTTACTGACCCAGCTAAGATAGTGGCAGTGACCAATTGGCCCACACCAAAGAACATTACTCAGCTCAGGAGTTTCTTAGGCTTAATAGGGTACTACAGAAGATTCATCCAGAATTATGGAGTGATTTGTAAACCCTTGTTTGAGGCTCTCAAGAAGAGTTGATTTATATGGCAAGAAGCTCAAGAAAAAGCATTTTGCAAGTTGAAAGAAGTAATGACTAAGGCCTCGGTGCTAGCATTACCTGATCATAGCCAGTAGTTTGTCCTAGAAGCTGATGCCAGTGGGTATGGCATGGGTGCAGTGTTGATGCAAAATCAAAAACCGATTGCATTTATGAGAGGCTTTGGGCCCTAGAGCAACTGCATTTTCAACATATGATAAGGAAGCTTTAGCCATCATTAAGGCACTCAAGAAATGGAAACATTACTTGGCTGGATCATCATTGATCATAAGGACAGATCAACAAAGTTTAAAGTACAATTAGGAACAAAAACTGACTGAGGGAATTCAGCACAAATTTTTTGTTAAATTATTGGGCTACAATTATAAAGTAGAATACAAAAGGGGAAGGGAAAATAAGGCAGTCGATGCTCTATCTAGATGTACCACTCAGGAGAATTTGGGAGCTATATATGCGGTTGTACTAGTATGGATCAATGAAGTCTTACATAGTTATGATTAGGATGAATTCTACGAAGAGATAATAACTAGGATGACAGTGAACCCTAATGCTGAACAATATTATACATTGAAGGGGGGGTATTTTGAGGTTCAAAAACAAGGTAGTAGTGGAGGCTAACTCTGAGCTAAGAAGACAAATCATTATGTCCTGTCATGATTCATCTCTTGGAGGTCACTTAGGGGAGTGGGCTACATATCAGAGACTGGAACTACTTTTTCATTGGAAAGGAATGTAGCAGGATGTTAATAATTTTGTTAAGGAGTGCCCTATATGCCAAAAGAACAAATTTGAGCACACTCCTTACCCAGGTTTACTTCAACCTCTCCCTGTTCCTGACAGAGCGTGGACACACATTTCAATGTACTTTATTGAAGGATTACCAAAATCAGAAGGGAAGGAAGTGATTATTGTGGTAGTGGATAGATTCACCAAGTACTCACATTTTATTCCTATGAGTCATCCCTTTATAGTATTGCAAGTAGCACATGAGTTCTTAGATAATGTGTACAAGTTTCATGGGCTTCCTGCTATAATAGTGTCAGGCACGGACATAATCTTCACTAGTGGTTTGTGGCAGGAGCTGTTCAAAGCATTGGGAGTTAAATTGAGGCTTAGTACTGCTTATCACCCCCAAACCGATGGGCAAACAGAGAGGGTCAATCAATGTCTAGAATGTTACTAGAGGTGCATGACTTTTGCTAGCCCTAAGAAATGGAGAAATTGGTTAACACTAGCTGAATGGTGGTATAATAGTAGTTATCACACTAGTTTGGAGATGACCCCATTTCGAGCCCTCTATGGATTTCCTCCTCCCATGTTTACCGATGTGATACTATCTGATTCGGCTAATGAAGAAGTGAAGGGGTTGATGCAAAGGAGATAGTTAGCCAACCAAATCATTAAGGAGAATTTGATCAAGGCTCAAGATAGAATAAGTAAATATGCTAACAAGAAGAGGAAAGAGAGGGAGTTTGAAGAGGGGGATATGGTTTATTTAAAAATTCAACCCTACAGGCATACTTCTCTCAGTTTACATAGATCTCTAAAATTACATTCAAGGTTTTATGGTCCATTCCGAGTGCTAGATAAGATTGGGAAGGTAGCATATAAACTGCTCTTGCCTAGTGGGTGCCAATTGCATCCTGTCTTCCATGTGAGTCAGCTCAAGAAACACATTGGACCCAAGGTGATTCCACATCCAGATTTGCCTTTGGTTGACAATGAAGGGAATGTGAAAGTTTACCCTGCTGAAATTCTGGAAAGAAGAGTAGTGCCCAGGAGCAACGAACCGGTGGTACAATGGCTAATCCGTTGGACTAATCTACCGTAAGAAGCCGCCTCATGGAGGATGCAAATTTCATATCGCAGATATTTCCAGATTTCCATTCTTGAGTCAAGAATGTTTTGAAGAGGGAAGGAATGTCAGATCAAGAAATGAAGCTCAAGTGATGTCTAAAGAAATGATGGAAACGACGCCAATTCATGAAGTCCAAACGTTATCCTAAGGAAGCGCCAGAGCGTTGGATGAATCTTTATGAGGATCTAACAGCTTGACCCATCGTAGCAATCTCGGTAGTGAATTAGACGTTAAGAACTCAGAACTCGCTTAATGATTGTAGTTTATGAACTTTAAGACTAATGCTAGAATCAGTTGTTGGTATAAAAGCCGGTCGAGGCCTTGTAAGGGATATTATTTTGGACATTATTGCCAAATGGAACCCTAGCCGCCTCATCCCTTATTCTCCTTTTCGATCTTAGTTTCTTTTATCGTCCATCCTATTTTCCTTCTCTCGAAAAGATTCGTAAGTGAAATCCTTGTCAATCGAGTGTGTTTGCTTCAGATCTTGACACAAAGGCGGCATTGTGCTATTGAGTCTGCTTATTTTTTTCTTTGGGTGACTTGCACTTCCGTGAAGATTTAGTTGAAGAAGAGCCGGTCCCGTGACCCTGCACTGCACGCACACCCGCCTCCTCGCGTTGGCTTGACCAATTCTGCGGATTTGCCTGACCTAGTCTACACGACTAGCCTACGCTGGCCTCGCGCCATGGATTCGAAGAAGGTGGCCACTGCCACCGTTGGCCAACGCACCAAGAGGGGGCGGCGCTGCTGTCTTCCGAAGAGGAACGTCACACGGGGGAAGGCAGAGGGGGAGGAGATCCTTGAGAAGGGTATCCTGCCTCCCGCCAGATTCACAATTTTGGCGAATTCGGACCTTTCACTACCTTCCAAAGAATTTCATTTTGTTCAAATTTTTTCGCTTGGTTTAAATTTAGAGGACTTTACAGGTTAAAGTGAGTAAAAGAGGTAAGCATACAACTAACATGCAAATAGCACACATCGCCATGCTCATGGCCAAATGTCAAGGACCTAGGTTCAATCCTGTGTCGCTACCAGTTCGCTTATTTTTGGAATTTTTCAAAATTTAAAATTCAAATTTGAGCAAACCATTTGGCTGAAAATCACCGAAATTTCGCCCATTTCGTTTGGCAGCGAAATAAAATGCAAAACAAAATTGTGAACCCTGCTCCTGCTACCTCCGCCCCTTGAACTCGTCGAGGAGTCTTTTGGAATGCCTCGAGATGGAAGGAAAGATCGAGAGTGCTGACTTGGCCATCTTGCCCGATGCTGGTGCGGAGTGCCCCTGTCCACCCCCCGGGCATGCTTGTCATCTTTGCGGCGCAATTCGATGCTGGCCTCTGCATCCCCTCGGTTGACTTGCTAAAGGATGTGCTCGACATGTTCGCCCTCGCGGTCTCCCATCTCAACTTCGGTTCCTTCGTTTGCCTCTCGGCATGCTAGTGGGCAAGTGGAGCTTAGGGGTGAAGCGTCGGCCGTTGTCTCGGTGAGGGCGCCTCCTTGTGCTCTTCGTAGTCTCGCTGTCACGCTCTAGCCATCCGCATGATGCTCATGGCAGGCGGTCATGGCGGCGGGCTCGACGTGGTACACAGGTCGAGGCTGACGGTGGCGTCGCTCCAAGGCTTCGAGCTCAGGTTTAGGCCCTACCGTGATGAGTGAGGCCGCAATGGCGTGGGTATCGGCTTCCCTCTGGGCTTGCCTCTCATCGAACCTGGAGTACTTTTCCATGATAGATAGGAGTTCGGGCACGGTCTTGGGTTCCTTCTGGTCTAGCTTGTCGGCGAGCTCCCCTTTGTGTAGGGCTCGTTGCGCGGCTTCGATGGCGCTTAGTGTCAAAGATGCCTCAAACTTGACAATGAAGGTGGACGAAGCGAGACATGAAGTCCCGAATGGACTTGCCCGAGCCCTGCTTGAGAGCATGCAGGTCCGAGGATGTCATCGGCTTGTTCTTGCTTCCCTAGAAGTGCTTGCACAACATCTCCCGAAGTTGCTCCCACGAGTACACCGAGCGCGGTGGAAGAGCGAGATACCAAGACTAGGCAACCCCCGAGAGAGCAATGGGCAAACTCTTCACCATGACGACCTGCTTCTCCCGCCACCGCCACAAATGTCTCAGACACTGCAAACTCCATCGATCAAGTCGCCGAGTACCTTGTGACCTTTGGCATTCAAACAATAGAGCCACTGAGTTCTCTCGAAGCCCGAGCTCAAATGAGTTGGTGGCATCGGTGAGGTCGACGATCTCCGGGCGACGGCTACCAGAGGTTGGGGCATGCATAGAAGATCCTCGGTTCTTATCGAGATGGGCCTGGTGGTCGCCGAGGTCCACCGCAACCTCGGCCGAGGTGTGCGTGTCTCCGCCGAACTTGGTTGGGCGCATACCGAGGGGAGGGCCTATTGACTCGGGCAAGATCGGCAAGGCAAAGACGCTGCTGGCTTCAAATACCGCCATGAGAGCTTCAACCCTGGACGACCTGCCCAGTGGCACACCCGGAGATCCCTTAGAACCTCCCCGGAGGTCCGCAGGGACTTCCCAGACGCCCCGAGAGAACATCCGCTAGGACCTCCAGACCTCCCGAGAGGTCCGGAGAACCACTGGAGGTCCGGGGTCCCGACCTCGAGGAGGTCGTTGACCTCGCACCTCCCAATCTTCACGCGACTACTCGGGAGGTCCAAAAGGAACCAACCCGAGGAGGTCGTGGAGGCTTGAGGACGAGCTCGAAATCCATCGCGATCCAAACCATTTCAGAGATCATCGACTGGTTCTCGCAGCAAACAAGTGATAACATATACATCCACAAGACTTTATTAATCAACAAAAGAGGTTTGATTACAAGGGTTGCTTACAAAACTCCAGCAACCGAGAGCACACAAACGCAGCGGGAAACAAAGATATGGTCCACCCATTACACCACAGTGATCGGGCCGAGGGCGCGCCTAATTGAGTTGATCATCTTCATCATCAAAGGAGTCTTCATCTCGCTCAATTCATGAATCAAGCAAGAGTGAGCACAACGATCGTGTTTCACAAGTTACACCTCACAATTAATGTAATGACATGCATAGGGATATATCAAAGGACAAAGATATTAGGTTGATTTGCATAAAGCCAATTTTATTTCAAATACAAGTATTAAGTTTCAAGGCAGATTATAATAGATAAAGTTCATTTTTGCAAATCTATTTTCAGTTGGATAGCATTCATCATTGAAATGGTGAAGGATACCCTCCTGCACATGGCTTCCCGCCCACACCCAATTTGGTTAAACAACTAAAACCAATTTCATAAGTCTTTTGAAAACCAAAACCAAGAGCTAACTTTGAGTTACATTGCCAGCACGTCCATGACCGTGGACACGGCTATTTGAATAGATTTACACTCGCAGAGGTTATGACTTTACCCACATGACATGAATTCTCTAGTTTGCTTGGCATCCGTCGATACCACCTCACACTTCCTTTGGTGAGAGGTCTAGAGCACATGATAAGGCCTTTACAATGCATTGCTCCATCGTAGTCCACCCCCATTAAGGTTTCGTAGATCCCCCCTTTGGACTCTATCCATCCGCAGGGTTAATGGGGTGCCCCCTCTTAAGCCAGGTGGGACTATAACTAGTCATAACTTGACAAACCCACAAGCGTCCAGCAGATGAACCACGATAGAGCTTTGCAAATTAGTTAGCCAGTCCCACGCCCCACACTGGAGACATGTGGTTGCACAATTTTGGCATAGCCCATTATAGGCTTAGCAAGTGGTGTCTCAAAGACCGGTCCTTAACCGACCTAGGCGACAAACCTCAACCCTAAGGTGTCGGATCACACGACCCCCCGTGCATAGACATGCACCAACCAGACAACCAGCTTCGCCCAAGTCAAAACCATTTTCCATTTATTTTGCTTTTCAATACTCCATAGCAAACCAATGCCATAGCCATTTGTAAAACATCCATGACACACCAATGCCACGGCTCAAATTATTTGATTGAGTGATATTTTTCGTCAAAACTCCCAAACCAAGATTTTGGTCTAAGCATTACTAAGCATTTCATTTTTCAAGAGCTACGGGTCCTCACTATTGCAAGAACCAGGTTTTTATCTAAGGTGACAATGGGGTTGATTCAACATGGATAGAGGTCATACCAAGCAGTAGGCATAACTATGAATTTAAAGGTAGGCATTGAAATATCTTAGTGAATTAAGAATGCATACAACTTTGAAAACGACATAAGTAATTTGAAGTATTGGGTGCAACATGATCAAGAGTGTAACTTGCCTTGCTCAAAGTCTTGAGTCGCCTCCTCTCCTCATCGAACTCGTGCTCCCCACGGTCTTGACAATCTACACGTGAAAACCAAATAATTCAAACAAAGTTCAAACAAGATCCAAAGAACTCCAAATAAACTTAGATACAAAACCAACAGAGAGGATGGGAGATCAATAGGAGGTCCAATGAGCTTGTTGGAGGAGGTCCAGAGAGTCAAGAGAGGAGGTCCATGAACTTGGAGGGAGGCCTAAGGTAGGCTCGGTTGAGGTAGAGAGGAGAAATGGAGAAGAAAGTGAGAAAGGAGAGCTTCCCAAACTATATATAGTGGAAGCCAATGCACACGACCCAGGATAGGGTCATCAGGAGTTGGTAAAAAGGACAATAGGAGTGGGCAAGGAATGTGACAATCGGTATGGCATGAGTATTGCAAAGGTGAGAGCATTTAATGTGATACAACATGCATTAAATGCGATGAAGACTTCCTTGCCCCAAAGGATACAATCAAAGGTAAAAGAAAACTGGGAGTGTGACTGCCCAGTGGGGCAACCAAAACCCACAGAGGAGGTCCTGCAAGGCATTGAGGAGGTCTTGCAGTGAATCAAGGGGAGATCCTCACCCACCGGGAAGTTCGGACGGTTGGATCTCCAAAGGGGAGGTCCAAACGGCCAAGATTAAGCGCACTAGAGGAGGTCTGCAAGGGAAAGGAGGAGGTCCTCACCCGTAAGGGAGGTCCTGACGGTTGGATCTCCAAAGGGGAGGTCCAACGGTCAAGATTAATTACAAACGGGGAGGTCTGCAAAGGCAAAAGGAGAACCTCATCCGCAAGGAAGGTCTGGAGCCGAAGGATCAAATCTAGGGGAGATCCTAACAATCGGATCTACCAAAGAAGGGAGGTCTGGACGGCCAAGATCCCGAAAGGAGGAGGTCTTGACGGCCAGATCTTCAAGGGAGGAGGCCTGAACGGTTAAGATCTCCAAAGGGGAGGTCTTGACGGTCCAGATGTTCAAGGAGGGAGGTCTGGGCAGTTAAGATCTCCAAGGGGGAGGTCTTAACGGTCCAGATTTACAAGGAGGAGGTCGGGGCCGCTGGATTTCGATCGGACCGCTCAGAATGATCTAAGGCTTAAGGAGGGTGGGACGTTCGGATCATCCGAATGTCTCACCAGGATCAAACCGTCCAATGCAAATCGGACAACTCACAATCAATAGAGATGCAAATAGGCAAGGAGGAGGTCCCGAGGACCCGGGAGGTCCCAGAGGGACATGGAGAGGTCCTCAAGGACGCGAGAGGTCCCATAAAGGTAATGGAGGTTCAAGAAGCGGTAGTACCGCATGGTGCGTAGTACTACTGGCCGGTATCAAGGAACCTCCAGAGAAGGTTTCAAGGATACAAGCGGCGAGGGAAAGTCCAAGTAAACCCGAAAAGCTTCAACAGGATTCCAAAGGAGCTCATATGCACATAAGGGTGGCGCAGGCTTGGGGAGGTTGCAAGCCAGAGAAGACCCGATAGGGAGAATTGGACCCGAGGAGGTCCAAGCATTCGGGAGGTCTGGACCAGGGGAGGACAACACAAAGGAGGTCTGGACCTTTGGATCCAAGCGAAGGTGAGATCTGGACCATTAGATCCAGACGAAAGAAGGCCTGAACGGAGGGGTTTCTTAGGGGGAGGAACCCAATAGAGGAGATCCACGAAAAGTGGTCCAGAGGAGGTCTGGGCGGTCAGGATGAACCCGGGGAGGTCCTGACTGCCAGGATGAAGGGCCAAGGAGGTCCTTAGGAACACACGAAAAGTTTAGGTGGACACAGAAGGTCTATATGAACAAGAGGAAAGTTCAAGGGGACCCAAGGAGGTCCAAATGAACATGGGAGAGAGGTCTGGTGCAAAAGGAGCTTTCCAGCAGGGGAGGGAGTCTGGTCATAAAAGAAATGTCCAGGCAGCAAGAAGGTCTAAACCCTGAAGAGGTTCAAACCAACAGAGAGGTAGTCCAAATACAAGGGTAGTCTTGACACACAAGAGGTCTAGACTAGCAAGAGAGTTCCAGACACAGGAGGATCTGGGCTCCAAGAGACGGCCTAGCAAGAGGGATATCTGGGCATGATGGAATGCCCAAACAAGAGAGGTCCTGAAGGGGAGTTAAATACCAAAATTTAGATTTCAGAGATTAAAGGTATTTGAAACACAAATCTGAGCATAGGGCATCTCAGGGTAGTTGTGACCCGAAGGAGAGGTCAACACCGAAGAGGAACTAGAGAGGAGGTCCAGACCTAAGGGGGTCTAAACCAAAGAGATTCGAGCCAACAAAGATGTGGTCTGAAATAAAGGAATCCGAACACAATGCGAGGGAAGATCTAACAAGGTTAAACAAGAGGGGGGTCGGGAAAGAAAAGGCCTGAGCTTAAGAGAAGGGCAGAACTAACAGAGAAAGGAAAGGATAGCTCCAGAGAGCTCAAGTAACACCAAAAGAACTAAGCTTTGGATTAGTTGAAGTTTAGTTTAGTCATTTTAAACACTTCAAATTCTGAAATTCTCAGGTTAAGCTTTGAATTCTCATCAAAACCAAATGGTTCTTTTTATTTTGAAAATTTTCAAAAAGACTCTGAAAATCAGGGTGTTACAGAGCGCTACGCGGCTTCATCAGGGCCGTTCAGGACCTCCTCTAGAGCGCTCGTGCGCCTTCATCAGGGCCACTCAACACCTCCTTAGGAGCGCTACGCGTCTTCATCACAACCGTTCAGGACCTCCTCAGGAGCGCTCGCGCACCTTCATCAGGGCCGCTTAGGACCTCCTCCAGAGTGCTACACGTCTTCATCAAGGCCGTTCAGGATCTCCTCCGGAGTGCTACACGGTTTATCAGGACTGCCCAAGACCTCCTCAGGAGCGCTACGCGGCTTCATAAGGGCTGTTCAAGACCTCCTCAGGAGCGCTCGCACGTCTTCATCAGGGCTGCTCAAGACCTCCTTAGGAGTGCTACGCGGCTTCATCAAGGCCGTTCAGGACCTTCTCAGGAGCGCTCCCGCGTCTTCATTAGGGCCGCTCAAGACCTCCTCAGGAGCACTACGCATCTTCATCACAGCCTGCTCAGACCTCCTCAGAGCGCCAGACGCTTTCATCGTGGTCGCCAGACCTCCTCCGGAGTGCTACGCGTCTTCATCAAGGCCATTCAAGACCTCCTCCGGAGTGCCACACGGTTCATCAAGACCGCCCAAGACCTCCTCAGGAGCGCTACGTGGCTTCATCAGGGCCATTCAAGACATCCTTAGGAGCGCTCACATGCCTTCATCACGGCCGCTCAGGACCTCCTCCGGAGTGCTACGCATCTTCATCAAGGCCGTTCAGGACCTCCTCCAGAGTGATACGTGGTTCATCAGAACCACCCAAGACCTCCTTAGTGTGAGAACCTGGGGTATTTAACTTGTAATACTTAACCATAAAGATGATTTAAGCATTACAAATCAAATATCACGATTCTCAAGATATGTACTTCCTGCACGCAAGACACATACCCCATACAAAAATTAAGCATCAACTCCATTCAATCACATAGAATCCAAAATACGACATAACAATCCAAAAGACATACAAGATAGAGTTATTACAAACGGCCGACCGCCAAATTCAACTAAAGAGTCTAACATAACAATGAAGCAAATGGCCATAAGATGGCGATAACAAAAGTCGATTAGTGTGCCATAAACCACCGTGCAACCAATCAAGCACGCACCAACCTAGTCCTCGGCCGGGTTATCTCACAAAAGTACAACCCTTTGGGTTCCACTTCCTCCTCTGCAACAATTTAATTTGAAGCATAGCAAATGAGTACAAAATGTACTGCAAGACCGACGTAGAATAACAGACCTATATAAATAGCTACATGCAAGCTTTATGTAACTAGAGCAGGCTCTAGACACAAATTTAGCATAAAGCAAGATTTCATTTGCAATAATGTAATAGATTGGAAGCAATTTTACAATCTGAATTTATTTCACAAAAACAGCGATATAAAAAAAAACAATAAAAGTAACAAGACATCCTGGAAGTGGCTAACCCAATAGCCACTACAACAATAGCATGAACTCCCCGTTCATACCACCCACATCAAGTTTTAATTAAGAATTCCAAATTGTTTAGTCTAACTCTTGAAAGTCCAATTCCAAGCGTGTCCATAACCTAGGACGAGGCTATTCAAATAGTTTTAACCCGCAGGGTGTACCAATGTACCCACACGCCGCATCGCCTTTTCGCCACTAGATTTAGCACACTTCCTTTGGTATGCCTAAGACGGCTAAGTCCTACGAGACATTTCCAATGGACGATGCTAATTAAGAGTCAGAACCCACGGGATAAGGACACATTAGACAGCCTAGCCGGTCTGCTGATGCTCCCTCCCCACATCATACACACACATTTTATTTTTAACACACCCACCGACCAGCTCATTAATTAACACCGCCCAAAGTACTTAGCCAAGAGGGGTCCCATATGTCCCTCATGTGGTTAGCACGCAATTATACTTGGTTTTGGTGAAACAAGATGTTCGGTCCTTGTTGACCCGGGCAAGACATACACAAACCCAATGTACCACCATCCAACCACTTGCCCAAGTCTGAATCATTTTATTTGCACTTTTAGTTTTCAAATCAATTTAGCACAAGGTGCTGATCATAAAATGATTTGTGTGATCAAGGTTATCGACTAAGTCGATAACCGCCCAATCTATCGATAACTAAGCATTTCTAAGCATGACATCGCAAAGACAAAAAGAGCATAATTAAATCACCGGGCTCTAATTCACCAGCGATGTTAATAACTTATGATTTGTGGCAGGGGATAACAATTTAGAGGCAACAATGCAATAGGAATAACTACCTCTAATCGACAAAATTAATTTGACACAAGAGCATGCATACATATTGTTGAAACAAAGTATTAGATTTGAAAGTAATAGGACTTAAGCATGATCAAACTGCTTGCCTTGCTGTGGAGGATTATCTTGCTGCAGAGGAGCACTCTCGTTATCAATAATATCGTTAGAACCTAGCGAAAGAAATCCAAAATCACAATAAGAACGAATAACTCCAAAAAGACGCAGAAATTCAAAGTCATCCAAAAATTATGAAAAATTCACAGAAGGTAGAGCATGATTTTAGATGAATTTAGCAACAAGAATTAATTAATTTGGATGTTCTATGCAAAAGTTATAACATTTTTAGTGGCAGTTTTCTAGAAAATCCAGTTTTAATAGTAAACTGTTACTGTTCATAATTTAAATATTTTGGTGAAAATTTCCAGAGCAGTGGTGCACTTGGAATTTTATAGATGCAGAGCTCCCCATGAGATGAACAATGGAGTTTGATTCACCTCATTTGGAGCTAAGATGATTTTTCTATGATTTTTCAAAGTTGTGAAAGTAGTACTTAAGTTACATACAAAATGAGATTCTCAGAAGCAGTGTCATGTTTATAACCTATTTTACAATAAACTAAAGCAACAGAGGATTCTAACAAAATTGAGTTTACTCTTTTTGGAGCTACTGAGAAATACTTATGCATTTTCAAAGTTAGAGCAATTTTTAGTGCAACAATAATACTACCATAAAGTAATTTTACCAAAAATGTTTTCTGTAACAGTAACAAGATTATAACCATTTTTATAATAAATTACATTTAAAAATGAGACTAACAAAATTTGAATCATCAATTTTGGAGCTAAAATGAATTACTTATGAAATTTTAAAGTTTAATTAATTTTCGCTCACAAATAAAACATTCCGAAATTATATAAACATGCTATACTTTTAATACCCAGCCAAACCTAGTTTCTACTCACTGACCAGTGGGGCCACGGTCAAAGTTCAACCCGGTCAAACCCGACCTGCACTCCAAACCTAATACGCTTAAACCGGGACACGATCGCCCATCAAGTGAAGAAATACGCTTCCTTAAGGGAAAGCGAGAAACCCATCTAACTACCACTTAACCGCCTAGGCCCACCATTAAGTGGCACTACAACAATAAAGGCCAATCATTAGCAAACAAGAAGTCACATTTTACCAACAAAGATACGATTAAATGCTAATCAACGCCATTAACTCCTAATCAAGCCGCCATGAGAGCGCCGACGTCTCACGCGCTGGCTGCCATGAAGCTGAGCTGCTGCCCACGGCTGCCACGCACTACGGCGCCCGAGTGAGTGATTACATGATCCCCGCGACCTTGCGACTCGACGGCATCGGCGGGCGAGGCCGAGGTGGCTCATAGCGCGCAAGCGCGACGCGGAGAGGCGGAGGAGGACTACGGCTAACAAAGGCAAAATGCGGAAAAGGCACGCCCGCGGAAAACTAACGCGTGCAAAGGCAACAAGGAGGTTCTAGAGGCTCACCACGATGACCCGGAGAGGAGGAGCTTGCCGGAGCTGGGTTGGCGACGAGAATCGAGGCGGTGGCGAAGGCTTCACCGAGGAGAGCTCAACCAGAGCCAAAAGGGTCGGAGCTGGAGGCATGGAGAGGATTAGCAAGGTCCAAGGATGGTGCGAAAGCACGGGATTGGAAGATAACTCACCAGATCGACAACGGGACGATGAACAGTGAAGATGGCCGACAAAAGGGGAAACTCAAATTCACAAAATCCTGAGAACACAATGCTGAAATTAGATGAGGGGTTTTACTCCTAACACGAAGGGGCACAAGATGACGCACTTAAGCTAGAAAGGAACTCACCGGAGCACGGGTTGGCACGCATGGCGGCTGACGGAGCGTGTCCCGGAGCAAATGAGAACTCCACAATGACCAGGGGCTACAAGGTAAGACGGCTTTGCATAAGCAAAATGGAAATGGTGAAAGGCGACGGAGCCGAGGGACAAGTCACCGGAAACTTCACCTGCGAGGTACACGCACTCGAGCTCCCCTCTCCTCAGCCACCGAGAGGAGAAGTGGGTGAATTGGAGGGGGAAGATGGGGTTTTGTGCGGAGCAAAGGATGGAAAAGGGCACAGCGTGAGATGGCGACGCTCCCGGATAGGTCGACGGGCGGTGGATTGATGCTGCTGCCGGGCGCTAACGGAGGCGAGCAGACTTGGCACTGGCAAAGGCGCTTAGCTTCGAGCGACGCGACGCGAGGTGGACGAAGGAGCCGACACTGGGCCCACTTGGCAGCAATGACTTCGGCGCGAAGGCCGATCGCGTGAAATGGATCGAGGCGGCCGCTGGATTGAGATCCAACGGTTGCATGTGATGCGAGGTTAGTTGGTTGGGCTCAGCCAGGTTGGCTCGGGCCGACTCGAGTCGAGTTCGAGCCCGACCAACAAGGACCTCTCGGTTTTTGATTAAAAGGCTGAGAAGTTTGGGAATTTTTGGAGGTAGCTCCGAAACTCGAAAAATTATGAAATTTTTATGGGAGCTTGCTGGATCAGACTACAAACTTGTGTAATTTTCTCAGGAGTTTTTATGCGCTGCATTATTCTCCAGAAAATCCACAAGCTGCTGAGCTAGGGTTTGACCAGAATTCAACAGGTTTGACTAGCCCATAAGAAATAGCAAACAAAATCTAAAAATTAAGAGATTTTGCAGAGAGGTTACTAGGATGATCTAGATGATAGGAAAAATATTTCCAGGGAATGATCATGACATTTGATCATGGAGTTTCAAAGATTGACTATCTCCATAAATAGAAACATGGTACTAATGGAAATAGGAAATACTAGGGAAGGTTTTCTAGAAAATTACAAATGACAACATGAGGCATCAAAAGTTTTAAATTATCCTCATTTTATCACATTGAAACACACATCATTAGTTTGGGATGTTACAATTCTCCCCCCCCCCCTTACAAAAGATCTCGACCCGAGATCTAGGTAGGTCGAAAACTGGGTAGAATAATTCTAAAAGATTTCACACATCTGCTGTCTTGATTTCCTTTAAAGATAGTGCTGGGATATCCTAAACAAGGTTACAAGGAGTGGTTACAACATTTTCCTTACCATTGCTTTGCTTAACCTTTCCTTTCTTGATTCAAAGACACTAAGCAGAAAGAAAAAGATCTGGATAATCCTTCCGCATAAGGTCTTCTCGCTCCCAAGTTGCTTCATCCTCGGAATGATTTGCCCACTGAATCTTAAGGAACTTAATAGTACGATTCCTTGTCCTTCGTTCCGCTTCCTCAAGGATACGAAAAGGACGCTCACTGTAGGTCAAATCCTCTTGCACATCAAGACCTTCCAATGGAGCTTGCTTAGTAGGAACACGAAGGCACTTCTTCAGCTGGGATACATGGAATACATTGTGTACCCGGAAAGTGCAATGTAAGTCCAACTCGTATGCCACAGCCTCCCCTTCTTTTTATGACACAGAAGGGTCCGACGTACCGAGGTGCTAACTTGCCCTTGACGCCGAATCGTCGAGTGCCCTTCAAAGGAGTGACTTTGAGATATACATAATCATTTTGTTGAAAGCTCAACTTGCGACGGCGACGATCTGCATAGCTCTTCTGTCGCGATTGAGCCGTGCGCAAGTGAGCTTGTACCAACCGAACATGATCTTCGGCCTCCTGGATCGAGTCCGGGCCAAAGAGTGATCTTTCACTAGTTTCTGACCAATTCAAGGGAGTCCTATATTTCCTCCCATATAATGCCTCAAATGGTGCCATGCCAAGACTAGCTTGAAAGCTGTTGTTGTAGGAGAACTCGGCAAACGGCAAACACTTCTCCCAATTCTTCCCATAGGAGAGTACACACGCCCGGAGCATGTCTTCCAATACTTGATTGACTCTTTCAGTTTGGCCATCAGTTTGAGGATGATAAGCTATGCTGAAAGAAAGACGAGTCCCCAAAGCTTCTTGCAAACTATGCCAAAACCGGGAGGTGAAAAGTGAACCACGATCAGAAATGATCGTCTTCGGTACCCCATGCAAGCATACGATGCGGGACATGTAGAGATCCGCCAAACGACTCGCACTGATATCAACACGCACAGGAAGAAAATGGGCTACTTTTGTCAACCGATCAATAATAACCCAGATGGCATCTTTTCCTGTGGAAGTACGGGGTAGACCGGTGATGAAATCCATTCCAATGGAGTCCCACTTCCACTCAGGAATGGGAAGAGGCTGCAACATGCCTGCTGGTCGCTGATGTTCGGCCTTCACACGATGACATACGTCGCACTCGGCGACAAACTTTGCAATCTCCCGCTTCATACGGGTCCACCAGAATCTCTGACGGAGGTCTTGATACATCTTCGTGGCCCCGGGATGAATAGACAGAGGAGAATCATGGGCTTCGCGGAGGATGACATTCCGCAATTCCATGACCTTCGGAACAACAAGACGTTTTCCGAACCAAACGACGCCATTGCCATCTTCAGAAAAGCACTTAGCTGACCCACTTTTGATATTCTGCTTGATTTGACTCACACCTTTATCTGTTTGTTGAGCAGCCTTAATCTGATCTTCTAAAGTTGGTTGCACAACCAAGGTAGTGAGAAAACCATGCTCAACCACCTCCAAGTTGAGTCGCTGAAATTCTTCATGAAGGGCGTGTCATTGTTCTCGATCATCAAGGTGTTGCAATAAACCTTGCGATCGAGAGCATCGCCACAACATTAGCTTTGCCCGGATGGTATTGGATACCCATATCATAATCTTTGATCAATTCCAACCACCTTCTTTGCATAAGGTTCAGATCCGGTTGGGTGAACAAGTACTTCAAACTCTTGTGATCCGAAAACACTTCGCAATGATTACCGATGAGGTAATGTCGCCAAATCTTCAGTGCATGAACCACTGCAGCTAACTCCAAGTCATGAGTTGGATAATTGAGTTCATGTGGCCTCAATTGTCTTGATGCATAAGCCACAACCTTGCCCTCTTGCATAAGAACACATCCGAGCCCTTGACGAGAAGCATCGCAATAAATATCGGCTTCGGTGGACGCCGGAAGAACAAGAATGGAGCCGTGGTCAACCTCTTTTGAGCTCTTGAAAACTCTTCTCACAATCAAGGACCACAAAAATTTCTTGTCTTTCTTGAGCAATTCATCATTGGCTTCGCAATCTTGGAGAAGTTCTCAATAAATCGGCGATAATATCCCGCCAAACCAAGAAAACTCCTCACGTCACTCACTGTCTTGGGCTGACCCCAAGAGAGCACATCATCGACTTTACTAGGATCAATAAATGATGATGCTTTCGCTGAAAGGATATGGCCCAAGAATGCCACTTCGCCCAACCAAAACTCATACTTGCTGAACTTCGCATAGAGTTGATGTTCGCGAAGTTTTCCCAACACTAGCTTCAAATGTTCAGCATGCTCTTCATCATTCTTCAATAAATGAGAATATCATCGATGAAGACCACCACAAATTTGTCCAAATACTCCATGAATACCATATTCATAAGATTCATGAAAAGAGCAGAGCATTGGTCAAGCCAAAAGACATGATCAGATACTCAGACAACCCATAACGAGTAGAGAAAGCCGTCTTCGGAATATCTTCGGATCGGATACGGACTTGATGGTAGCCCAATCTAAGGTCAATCTTAGAGAATACCCGAGCGCCGGTCAATTGATCGAAAAGGTCGCCAATCCGAGGCAACGGTATTTGTTCTTCACCACACGCATTTAGTGGACGGTAATCAACACACATCCGCAGAGTCTTGTCTTTCTTTTTTACAAAGATCATCGGACAGCCCCACGGTGATGAGCTCGGGCGGATAAAACCCTTCTCTTGAAGCTCTCCAAGTTGCTTCTTCAACTCCTCCAATTCATTTGGAGGCATCCGATACGGCCGCTTGGAGATCGGGGCGGTACCGGGCAGCAACTCAATGACAAATTCAATGTCTCTAACAGGAGGCATCCCTGGCAACTCTTCGGGAAATACATCCGCGAAGTCACACACCACGGGGACTTCATGGATCTCCAAAGTTGGCTTTGCTTCAAGTGCACAAAGGTGTGGTTCTAGTAGCTTCGGAGAAATCCCGACTTGCTTGCCGGAAGAACTTGTGAGAGTGATGAACTTTCTGGCACAATCAATTTGCCCCAAGTGTTGGGACAACCAATCCATGCCAAGAATTACATCCAAATTTGCTGAATCGATGAGGATGAGGTTTGCCAAAAATCCCACTCCTCCAATCTCAATAGGGACATCCCGACATTCATATTCAGCTCTCATTACCGACCCCGGAGAGTGAACAATCAAAGGCACATGCATAAGTACAATAGGAAGACCACTAAGTGCAGCAAAGGACTTTGATATAAAAGAATGTGAAGCTCCAGAATCAAATAAAACTGTAGCTGGGTGAGAGTTGACAAGAAGCGTACCCAACACTACGTCGGGTGCCTCCTGAGCCTCCTCGGCCGAGATGTGGTTGACTCGACCGCTACCCACATTCGGGGCCTTCTGATGAACCTTCTGATCATGACCATTTCCATGCCCGCGCCCTACATTAGGACGAGGGGCCGCTCCAGCCTTCTTGGGGCATTGATTAGCATAATGCCCCTTGTTGTTGCGTAATAGCGGTGTGACGCCAAGAATGGGTTATGGGGACCTCCTTGTTGTCCCAGCAGTGCACGGATCGAGACACGGCCTGCGGTGGGCGTGGTACAAACGCCGGTGCCCTCGATGGTGCTGAAGTGTGAGAGTGATGCACCGGGGCTTGCCCGCCATAGGATCGAGGAACATAGGCCTTAGCTGATTTGTGGGCCTCCCACTTGCGCTTGCGAGAATCACCAAGCGCCCTCGCTTTGTGCTCAGCAACAATAGCCTTGTCCACAAGTGATTGAAAGTCAGGAAAATCAACAATAGATAGCTTGTCCTGAAGCTCCTCAGACAAGCCATCCATAAACTTCTCCTGTTTTGCCTCATCAAGGCACCTCCTCGAGCGTGAGCGGAGAGGTGGTTGAAGTCGTGGAGGTACTCGGTCACAGATCTGCACCCCTGCTTGAGCGCAGAGAACTCCTTCTTTATCTTCATCACTCCAGCGGGAACATGAGCCCGCCGGAAAGCAGTGCGGAACTCAGCCCAAGTAACAGCCCGGCCCTCGGGCTGCATGGCGAGGAAGTTCTCCCACCATGAGAGGGCTGCCCCCTCCAGCTGATGGGAGGCAAAGAGCGCCTTCTCGTGCTCCTGGCACTGGGCAACATCGAGCTTCCGCTCAACAAGACGCAGCCAATCATCCGTGTCAAGCGGATCCTCAGACCGCGAGAAGGTAGGTGGCTGTGTGCGAAGGAACTTCGAGAGTCCTCCCCGCTGATGGTGGCCACCTCCTCCTCCTGATCCGGAGGCACCAGACAAGTTGGAGGTGTTCCGGGCGATCGCCTCCAGGACCCTTGTCTGATCCATATGATTCCGCTCGATCTGAGCGAGAACCTCAGCCATGGTCAGAGGAGGTGGAAGCTCCTCATCCCGACCATCAGGTTGACCCTGGCTGCTGCGTGTTCGACCAGCCATCCTGTTTCATCAAGGCGGGTTAGCAACAAAAACCCGAAACTAGAGAGGCAAGGTAGAAAAAGGTAAGCTATTGACTAGTGAATCGATATATTACCCTAACCCAATTTCAACCATATAACCAGCAAGGAAATGAACTCCAACAATTACAAGAAGACATAAGATCCAAAGCAAAGTTTACAAGACACAAGATTCGACTTCTCGGTACGACCAACTTGTATTAAATGAACAAGCAATCGTTTTGAGAAGACAATTTCAGAACGCATCTCAAGTCTTATTGCATCCAGAAACCATGGTAAAAACCCTCTAAGGGTGCATTAGACGTTAGCTATCTTATAACACATCTTACCCTTTTAAACCCAACAAGTTTTAGTTGAATTATCCTCTCATTTTCAGTCCTAACGAAGAACTAGGTGCTTGCTGTCCAAAACTTGTACTTGCTGTCCAGATTTTATATCTAAGCCCCAAGCTGAATTTTCCAACTCCAAAAGCTTCTAATTTCCTCTAAAAGACAGCCAACACTTCAATTTTAAAACACTCATTGAACCCCAAAACCGATTATTAAACGATAACAACTATCTTTGGAAGGGAGATAAGAGGAAACATCTTTTTAAAACTTTAACAAGAATAAGATGAGAGGAGCGATCTAAGATAGGTAAGAAGTAAAATCTGAGAACTTACTTAAGTTTTTACAAATCATTTGACATTTTGAAACTAAGTTTTTCAAAATATCCTATGGACGACTAAGCTAGTGGCTTCCATGATTAGCCTGGCTCTGATACCAACTTTTGTGAGAACCCGGGGTATTTAACTTGTAATACTTAACCATAAAGATGATTTAAGCATTACAAATCAAATATCACGATTCTCAAGATATGTACTTCCTGAATGCAAGACACATACCCCATACAAAAATTAAGCATCAACTCCATTCAATCACATAGAATCCAAAATACGACATAACAATCCAAAAGACATACAGTATAGAGTTATTACAAACGGGCCGACCGGCCAAATTCAACTAAAGAGTCTAACATAACAGCGGAAGCAAATGGCCATAAGATGGCGATAACAAAAGTCGATTAGTGTGCCATAACCCACAAGGCAACCAATCAAGCACGCACCAACCTAGTCCTCGAAGCCGAAGCACATCTCACAAAAGTACAACCCTTTGGGTTCCACTTCCTCTCGCAACAATTTAATTTGAAGCATAGCAAATGAGTACAAAATGTACTCGCAAGATCGACGTAGAATAACAGACCTATATAAATAGCTACATGCAAGCTTTATGTAAGTGGAGCAGGCTCTAGACACAAATTTAGCATAAAGCAAGATTTCATTTGCAATAATGTAATAGATTGGAAGCAATTTTACAATCTGAATTTATTTCACAAAAACAGCGATATAAAAAAAACAATAAAAGTAACAAGACATCCTGGAAGTGGCTAACCCAATAGCCACCACAACAATAGCATGAACTCCCTGTTCATACCACCCACATCAAGTTTTAATTAAGAATTCCAAATTGTTTAGTCTAACTCTTGAAAGTCCAATTCCAAGCGTGTCCATAACCTAGGACGAGGCTATTCGAATAGTTTTAACCCTGCAGGGGTGTACCAATGTACCCACACGTCAGACCGCCTTTTCGCCACTAGCACACTTCCTTTGGTATGCCGGCACGGCTAAGTCCTACGAGACATTTCCAATGGACGATGCTAATTAAGAGCTGCAACCCACGGGGATAAGCACACATTAGACAGCCTAGCCGGTCTGCTGAGGCTCCCTCCCCACATCATACACACATATTTTATTTTTAACACACCCACCGACCAGCTCATTAATTAACACCGCCCAAAGTACTTAGCCAAGAGGGGTCACATATGTCCCTCATGTGGTTAGCACGCAATTATGCTTGGTTTTGGTGAAACAAGATGTTCGGTCCTTGTTGACCCGGGCAAGACATACACAAACCCAATGTACCACCATCCAACCACTTGCCTAAGTCTGAATCATTTTATTTGCACTTTTAGTTTTCAAATCAATTTAGCACAAGGTGCTGATCATAAAATGATTTGTGTGATCAAGGTTATCGACTAAGTCGATAACCGCCCAATCTATCGATAACTAAGCATTTCTAAGCATGACATCGCAAAGACAAAGGAGCATAATTAAATCACCGGCTCTAATTCACCAGCGATGTTAATAACTTATGATTTGTGGCAGGATAACAATTTAGAGGCAACAATGCAATAGGAATAACTACCTCTAATCGACAAAATTAATTTGACACAAGAGCATGCATACATATTGTTGAAACAAAGTATTAGATTTGAAAGTAATAGGACTTAAGCATTATCAAACTGCTTGCCTTGCTGTGGAGGATTATCTTGCTGCAGAGGAGCACTCTCATTATCAATAATATCGTTAGAACCTAGCGAAAGAAATCCAAAATCACAATAAGAACGAATAACTCCAAAAAGACGCAGAAATTCAAAGTCATCCAAAAATTATGAAAAATTCACAGAAGGTAGAGCATGATTTTATATGAATTTAGCAACAAGAATTAATTCATTTGGATGTTCTATGCAAACGTTATAACAGTTTTAGTGGCAGTTTTCTAGAAAATCCAGTTTTAATAGTAAACTGTTACTGTTCATAATTTAAATATTTTGGTGAAAATTTCCAGAGCAGTGGTGCACTTGGAATTTTTATGGCATGCAGAGCTCCCCATGAGATGAACAATGGAGTTTGATTCACCTCATTTGGAGCTAAGATGATTTTTCTATGATTTTTCAAAGTTGTGAAAGTAGTACTTAAGTTACATACAAAATGAGATTCTCAGAAGCAGTGTCATGTTTATAACCTATTTTACAATAAACTACAGCAACAGAGGATTCTAACAAAATTGAGTTTACTCTTTTTGGAGCTACTGAGAAATACTTATGCATTTTCAAAGTTAGAGCAATTTTTAGTGCAACAATAATACTAGCATAAAGTAATTTTACCAAAAATGTTTTCTGTAACAGTAACAAGATTATAACCATTTTTATAATAAATTACATTTAAAAATGAGACTAACAAAATTTGAATCATCAATTTTGGAGCTAAAATGAATTACTTATGCAATTTTAAAGTTTAATCAATTTTCAGTTCACAAATAACACATTCCAGAAATTATATAAACATGCTATACTTTTAATACCCAGCCAAACCTAGCTCTACTCACTGACCAGTGGGGCCACGGTCAAAGTCTAACCCGGTCAAACCTGACCCAGACCCAAACCGGAATACGTTTTCTAAACTGGGACACGTACTGCCCCATTGAAGTGAAATAGAAATACGCTTTCCTTAAGGGAAAGCGTAGAAACCCATCTAACTACCACTTAACCGGCCTAGGCCCACCAGTAAGTGGCACTACAACAATAAAGGCCAATCATTAGCAAACAGTAAGCCGTTACTTTACCGACAAAGATACGCATTAAATGCTAATCAACGCCATTAACTCCTAATCAAGCCGCCACTGATGGCGGCGACGTACACGCATGGCTGCTACATGCCATGAAGCAGCTTCGCCGCCCGCCGGCGCTACGCACCACGGCGGCCCGAGTGAGTGATTACACGGATCCCGCGACCTTGCGCTTTGACTGACAGACGGCACGGGCGAGGCGGAGGTGGCTCACAAGCGCGGCGACGACGAGAGGCGAGGAGGACTACGGCTAACAAAGGCAAAATGCGGAAAAGGCACGCCCGCGGAAAACTAACGCGTGCAAAGGCAACAAGGAGGTTCTAGAGGCTCACCACGATGACCCGGAGAGGAGGAGCTTGCCAGAGCTGGGTTGGCGACGAGAATCGAGGCGGTGGCGAAGGCTTCACCGAGGAGAGCTCAACCAGAGCCAAAAGGGTTTGAGCCGGAGGCATGGAGAGGATTAGCAAGGTCCAAGGATGGTGCGAAGCACGGATTGGAAGATAACTCACCAGATCGACAACGGGACAATGAACAAAGAAGATGGCCGACAAAGGGAAACTCAAATTCACAAAATCTCGAGAACACAATGCTGAAATTAGATGAGGGGTTTTACTCCTAACACGAAGGGGCACAAGATGACGCACTTAAGCTAGAAAGGAACTCACCGGAGCGTGGGTTGGCACGGTGGCGGCTACGGGAGCGTGTCCTGGAGCAGCTGAGAACTCCACAGCGGACCAGGGGCTACAAGGTAAGACGAAGCTTTGCATAAGCAAAAATGGAAATGGTGAAAGGCGACGGAGCCGAGGGACAAGTCGGCGGAAACTTCACCTGCGAGGTACACGCACCCGAGCTCCCCTCTCCTCAGCCACCGAGAGGAGAAGTGGGTGAATTGGAGGGGGAAGACGGGGTTTTGTGCGGAGCAAAGGATGGAAAAGGGCACGGCGTGAGATGGCGACGCTCCCGGATAGGTCAGACGGGGCGGTGGATTGACGCCACTGCTGGCGCTAACGGAGGCGGAGAAGACTCGGCGCGGCGCGTGGCGTTCGCATTCTGAGCGACGCGATGCGAGGTGGACGAAGGAGCCGGACAAATTTCGGGCCACTGCCTGCAATGACTTAATGGATGGCGATCGCGCGGAAATGGATCGAGGCGGGCCGTTGGATTGAGATCCAACGGTTGCATGTGATGCGAGGTTAGTTGGTTGGGCTCAGCCAGGTTGGCTCGGGCCGGACCTGAGTCAGGTTCGAGCCCGACCAACAGTGACCTCTGGTTTTTGATTAAAAGGCTGAGAAGTTTGGGAATTTTTGGAGGTAGCTCCGAAACTCCAAAAATTATGAAATTTTTATGGGAGCTTGCTGGATCAGACTACAACCTTGTGTAATTTTCCCAGGAGTTTTTATGCGCTGCATTATTCTCCAGAAAATCCACAAGCTGCTGAGCTAGGGTTTGACCAGAATTCAACAGGTTTGACTAGCCCATAAGAAATAGCAAACAAAATCTAAAAATTAAGAGATTTTGCAGAGAGGTTACTAGGATGATCCATATGATAGGAAAAATATTTCCAGGGAATGATCATGACATTTGATCATGGAGTTTCAAAGATTGACTATCTCCATAAATAGAAACATGGTACTAATGGAAATAGGAAATACTAGGGAAGGTTTTCTAGAAAATTACAAATGACAACATGAGGCATCAAAAGTTTTAAATTATCCTCATTTTATCATATTGAAACACACATCATTAGTTTGGGGTGTTACACTTAGGGTCGCTCAAGACCTCCTTTAGAGTGTTAGGTGGCTTTATCAGAGCCGCCTAGGACCTCCCCAGGAGCACTTGCGCGCCTTCATCAGAGCCACCCAGGACCTCCTCAAGGGCGCTCACGTGGCTTCATCAAAGCCACCCAGAACCTCCTCAAGGGTGCTCACGTGGCTTCATTAGAACCGCCCAGGATCTCCTCAGGAGCGCTACGCGCCTTCATCAGGGCCGTTCATGACCTCCTCAGGAGAGCTATGTGGTTTCATCAGGGCTGTTCAAGACCTCTTCCAGAGATCCCGCGCGGCTTCATCAAGACTTTCCGCGAAGGCCTCAGGACCTTCCACAAAGACTTCCTCGAGGAAGCTTACGTATTTGAATAGGAAAGATTTATCAGTTATAGAAAGTCTGGAGATCAGATGGTATAACCGAATCATATCTGTGAATCTTGTTCGCTTTTAGGAGTTCTGATCTCTTACGGCTAAGACCTGCTGCCCTTTAAATAGAAGAGGGTCATGGCCGATTGAAATCATCACCAATCGATCAATACAATTTGCATCTACTATTTTTTCTATCGTAGCTTCCCTGTAGTCCTGTTTCCTTTTCGATCTCTTCTGCTTTCCCGGCCAGGTTCAAGGACCTTGTCAAGATATCGCCACCACCTCAACACCACGACTAGCTCCGCCTAGGTGTTGTGCGCTGTGGTTTTTCGGCTAGGTTGAATCCTAACGTCGCTTAGGTTCAATTTTGCCGCTATTTATCAAATCGTGTATTAGTGCTTCTTCGTATCGTATTTTTGCGCCAACACGAGGTAGCGCAGGGATCCTCCCCCAACAGGTGTTATAGAGCAATGTAACACCAGGTATGGGGTGGAACATGTCTATTGAACTTGTGTTTTTTCTTACTACCACAATCTAATGGAGTATTTCTCATGCACCAGCCTGCTCGGTCATCAGGTTCCAAATCCTCAGGACTTTAGAGAGAAGCTCTTCATACAATGACAGAATGGAAGTGAATTGCCATTGCAGATGGTGAAAAGGTCCACAGGCTGCATACACAGTGCACGGATCAATGGGTTGGGCATATATGATTATCCAATCATATCTGGTTTCCAACCAAACAAGCATCTTGATCTGACCAGAGGCGTCTAGTAGGGTCAATATGGCAAATGATTCATCCAATGAAGTATACTTGTAGTAAATCAACATATACGAGGTAAATCAAATCGCTGAAGCGTGGATCCATCCCTGGCACCGAGTTGAATAATCGTCCAAGCCATTTTCTGGATGACCGATACACTACAGAGGAGGAGTTGCGGTGCCTGAGGACGATCCCTCCGGCACCGGTGAGGCCAGTTCAATGCAGTATGAGCCAGCAATACCCGGATGAATCAGGTTCTTCTTTGAGACGTGTTTCTCGATACACGGATACACGGTCTTGGAGCTGCCAGCTTGTCCGAGACGTGTTTACCGCCTCTGATGCTGCGGCAATCTTAAATATCCCACTACGGCTTAGGGCATCTCCAATAGTTGAAGATAACCTTGTCTCTAACATATGTTACATCATCTTTAGAGACAATATCTTCAATAGATAGTCTCTAGCACACTTTTTAACATTTATATTTTATATTTTTCCTTTGAAACGGGTCTACATGTCAACTAGAGTAAATTAATATATCATGTCTTGTTTCGCGTGCACGACAGTCTCTTCAAAAAGAGACGGCATGTGCTCTCTCTCTCCTCCCATTCTCTTCTTCATGTAGGATTTTGTTGACGTGACATAGCTAAGAAACGGCAATAAATACACTATTGGATATGCTCTTAATGGTGTAGAAGATTTTATCGCTTGGTCACTGGATAAATCGAGCACTTAGGGCATCTCCAATAGTTAGAGATAACCTTGTCTCTAACATATGCTACATTATTTTTAGAGACAACATCTTCAATAGATAGTCTCTAGCACACTCTTCAACATTTATATTTGATAATTTTTCTTTGAAACGGGTCTACATGTTATCTAGAGTAAATTAATGTATCATATCTTATTTCGTGACATGTGCTCTCTCTCCTCCCCCTCTCTTCTCCACGTAGAATTTTGTTGACGTGGCGTAGCTAAGTGACAACAATAAATACACTATTGGAGATGCCCTTAGTGAGATCAGCGCACCGATCCCTGGTGAATCATAAAGAGTAACTAGCTCTCATAGTGGAGGCAGACGGCATCGACGTCATCATCGCATAATGAGGAAGTGTGGAAAAAGGTGATGACAAGTGTCCTACGTCCCATACCTCCCTTTCCATCGCTTTACCCACTGATTGGCCACTGCATCTCTCTTTTTCATCTCTACATATCCAATCCCGCATCGCCTCCCTCTCCTATCTTCTTCCTCCCTCCTTCCCTCCCAGATCCGATCCACCCAGAGGCTTTAGCCAGATCCTCACGCCCCCTACTCCAGCTTCTAAGACGACAGATCGATCCGCCCGATCACGACAACCATGGAGAAGCCATGTACCTTCCTAGTCCACTCGACCAAGGCTCCCCCCTCCATGGTGACCCAGATCAAGGCCGACCTCGAGGGTAGCGACATTGCTTTCAAGGTCAACACCATGAAGCAGGTCATCATGCTCCTCCTCAATGGCCAGACACTCCCGCACCTCTTCATCATTGTTGTCCGCTATGTCCTCCCCTCCGAGGACCACACCATCCAAAAGCTCCTCCTCCTCTACCTCGAGATCTTGACAAGCGACGCCGCCTCTGGTTGCGTCCTCCCAGAGATGATCCTCATTCGCCAGAACCTCCGCAACAACCTCGAGCTTCATCTGGGTGTATGTTGTTGTAGGCATTGCTCAATTTTGTTGCAACAGTTGGCCCGAAATGTTGCTCGAAATGTTTTTATTGTTGCGATGTTGTTGCATCAAACGTTGCGGCAAGATGTTTTCTTGTTGCAATGGTGTTTTTAATTTGTTGCACAAAAGTAAACATTTTGTTGCAGTCCTTCACTATTTGATTGTTGCATCGTTGTTCCAAAAATATTGCAACAAATATTTTCGGATGTTTCTACTGTTATTTTCAAATGTTGCAATATTGTAACTTTGAAATTTGTTTGTTTGGGATATTTAAACTAGTTTTTAAAAGCGCAGCTATGTTCTATTCCGATGGTTTGATGCATTTTCGATGAGAATTTGATATTTTTTCTATTTTTTCTTAGCATTGTATTTATCATTTGCGCATTTGATTGTACAAATGGATTAATTTTGTTACTGTGCACAAATGTTACGTCGAAGTGCACGATGGGATACGTCCGAGCGCTAGAGCTGAAAGCGGTACCGATCCCTTCATTCACAAAACTTCAAATTTGTTGTAGCTATGAACAGCGCAACAGAAAATGAAGAGCAGACCCGATCAGGGTAACCATTTTCGGCCTGTCAATGGCAAAATATTTGGGCTTCTTTAGGGAGATCAGCCCAAATAGCCATAAGGCCCAAAAACTATTGCTCTGTCCCCAACTCCCGTTTCGTTCTCAGTCCTCAATCCCAGCGACCGATCCCCAATCCACCATCGTTGGGCGGCGACGCATGGAGGGCGGCAGCGGCGAAGGGGCGGCGCATGGAGGGCCGCGGCGGCAGGGGGCGGCGTTCGGATGGCGTGGCCTTCTGGGGCTCGTCAGGGATGGTTCCTGTTCATGTACGGCTGGAGATGGAGACACTCGCTCATTAAGCCTCTGCTTATTCAGGTTTTGGTTTTGCTTCATCCTTGCTTATTCAGTCCGACTGGCATGTGTTTTTGTTTGTGCATATCTCGGTTTTTGAATTTTGGGTAGCATTTTGAATGTTTCGGACGAGATTTTCCGGGAGACCTCACGGTCTTCGCCGGGTCATTGGGGCGGTAGAACCGTCCCTACGACAGTATATAATTTAACAAAGTTTGGTAGCTAGCAACCTGCTAGATGCCATGATTCCTTTATACATTTGCCGTGTTCTTTTGTAATTACTAATTAATCTACTGTTTCTTAATCTATTTGAATTAACTACAGGTAGATAGTTAGCTTGTTGCTACTCCTTATTAGTAGCTAGGTACTCGCAACTTGCGAGACAACTAATTGCATGTTGAGCAATCGATCTCTCTGCCATTGCTACCTCTGTAGGAGTGTAAGCACGTACTCTCTAGCTATCATTAACTGTCAATAGATCCATCACTTCAATTATTTTACATGCATTCATTTTGGTTCGCGCAGGCAGGATTGATTGGAGCACCCAATGATTGGAGATGGATGGGTGATGGACATTATTTTTCATGCGCTGATACTTGTCGCAAATGCGCTGTTGAACCTTTGGAGTAACTGGTCGATTGAAATCCTGCTCGTTGTAAGCTTCGGGATGCAGTTTGTGCTCAGCATGCGCTGCAGCTCGTCATCTGGCTCTTCTACGTTGGGGGCGACTATGTCGCGACTACAGCCCTCGGTCACCTCTCCGTGAGCAGCGCATCCGGCGAGCGCCAACTCCTGGCGTTCTGGGCGCCCTTCTTCCTGCTGCACCTGGGTGGACCCGACAACATCACCGCCTACCAACTCGAGGACAACGAGCTGTCGACGCGCTACGTGCTGGAGCTCATCCTGCGGATCTTGGGGGCATCGTATGTCGTCTACAAATCCATTTCCGGCAGCTGGACCTTGGTCCTAGCAGCCTGGTTGATGCTCCTAGTCTGTGTTGCCAAGTACGTGGAGAAGATATTGGCGCTCCATCGCGCCAACTTGGGCAGCATCGGAAGCTCAGTCCAGAACCAGCGACGTCGTGCAAGAGGTGGCCGTCGTTACACAAAGCCTGTGCTTCTAGGGGACAGGGGAAATGACAGCTGCGCCATGTTAATGGCTGCTCACTCCCTGTTCCAAATCTGCAAGCGCGCGATGGTCGATTCTTCGAACGAGATGGAGTCAGGTGACGTTGCAGACAGCAGAAGAATTCTGTTCGACCTTAGTAGTTCGAAGGACATGTACAGGGTTATGGAGACAGAGATCTCCCTGATGTATGACTTGCTCTACACCAAGGCTGCGGTGATCCACACTTGGCATGGCTACTGCATCCGTGTCTTGTCACCGCTTGCCGCTTTCGCTGCATTGTTGCTGGTTAAATTCAGTGATCAACATGGTCATAGGCCAGCCGATGTCGTGATCACTCACATATTGCTGGTTGCTACCTTCCTCCTGGAGACGGCATCACTTCTCAGGGCACTAGGGTCGTCCTGGACAGTCTTCGTGTTGTATGGTACTCAGCGATGGGGTTGGTTCCACCATCAAGTCTTGTGCCGTAGCCGATGGCATCAGTTTCGTCGTGTGGTTGCATCTTTTGGCCGGCTTGCCAAGGTGAAAGGCCAGAGGCTGTGGTCAGGGCACATTGGGCAGCTTAACCTGTTGCAGTTCAGCACCCGTGAGCAACCCAGCAGAGCGGCAAAGGAAAAAGTGGGACAAGACTTGGGGGAGAAAAAAGAGCGTAGCTCGGAGACTATTGTGATTCCACAGGATGTCAAGGAGGATGTATTCAGAGATATATTGGAAAAGTTGACTCGGTTAAGGAATACAATCAGAGGGGGCAAAGAAAAAGAGGGTGTAGAAGCGGCAGACATGCTGAGAATGATGGCCGAGTCCAGGACGAAAAGGGGTCAAAGGGCACTGCATAAGTGGGGACTATACGACGATTTCCGATGGAGCCTCGGTGAAGAACTCCAAGAGGGCATCCTCACATGGCACATCGCCACTGATATCTACCTCTTCAAGTCCGATATAGCCAACAAGGCCGGAGATGCCTGGGTAGCGCAGCGTGTGAGCTCAATCAGGACGCTGTCCAACTACATGATGTTCCTCCTTGTAGAACGCCCCTACATGCTTCCAGGCCTTGTTTTCCGCAGGTTGTACGAACTGACCTGCGAGGATTTGGTCGGAATTTGGTCGAGAACTCGAGATATGGGACTCAGGACGAGCTAAGTTCTTCTAGGCTCTGGAGCACTCTGCCTTGGAAACTATTCCAGCCGCATGATGATCCAAGTTCTTCTAGGCTCAGGCAAAGGCGGGATAACCTTGCCAGGATCCTGTGTGACCAGGAGGACAAATTGAAACCTGACGACGTTAAGAGTTATCTGTCTTCTGGAATTAAACTTGCCAAGAAACTGCTCCCTTTGGATTAGTCACGCAAGTCGGACGTGCTGCCGGCGATCTTGGAGGTGTGGGTCGAGACGCTCTTCTACGCGAGCTACCGAGGCAGCAGGAAGTCCCACGCTAGGCAGCTTCAGCCGCGGCGGTGAGTTGACAACCATCGTGTGCAGTGGCGGAGCCAGGAATTTTTCAAAGAGTGGGCAAACCATAAGTTAAGTATGTAATTATGGCCTATTGAGAACCGTAAGCATCGGATAATCGGATACACAATTACACATCATGCAAATCCACAATAGTTTTAAAGTAAAAGAACGGATACGATACATCACACATGTAAAGGTTCATATATGAAAATAAGAACGAGATACGATAACAAACAACTCACTAGACACTGCCAAAGTTGCGACGAGTCAACAACAAAAGTCCAAATGTCCAATCACACAACTAAAAGAGAGTAAGAGACTCTACAAGATAAAAAAAAATTAATTAGTAAATCATACAACTTTGACTTGAAAATATATTCACATCGGAAAGAATGAAACATACCGATAATGTGCTAATTAGGCTTATGGTTGCGGCTGTGGTAAGCTTCTCGAGTCAACCAAAAACCTTCTTATTTCTGAAATTTTAACAATTATTGTTATGTACCAACCAATAAACAACAAACTTAGGAATAAATTAATCCCTAATTATATACTAATACAGTAATACTCAGCCCAGTCAGCCGGTCAGCCCCAAAACCAATTATATACTAATCGACAGACTCATCCACATCCACTGGCCACCCACCCATTTCTTCTTTATTATTTCTTTGTCCTTTCCTTTCCCAGTTTCCTATCTCTATCTAAGAGCATTACTGGCTGCATTAGAGCGTATCGACAGAGTCACAGAGACACAGGCTCATAAGCTCATTCACTCATCCATTCTTGGTTTTCTCTATCTCTCTATCTCTCATTCTCTCTATCTCCCAGACTCTCAAAGCAGTGAAAGCAGTGGCGGTGGGGCGGCTCATCCGACCGTGCGGTGCGCCGGCGGCTGGCGGCCGGCCCCTACCTGTGCAGCTGTGCTGCGCCGCAGCGCAGCTGTGCCGGCAGCGCCGCCACCGGTGGCTCCCCGGCCGCCTCCCCATCGTCCCCGTCGTCCCCGCCTCCCCGGCCTGCTCTCTCCGCGCCGCCGCCGACGCTCGGCCACGCGCCCACGCCCCCACGCGGGCCACGCCGCCAGCCCGCCACGGCTCTCCTGAGGCCCGACCGCGGACCGCCCGAGCCCGCCGCCATCAACAACAAAGGGAAGAGGCAGAGCTCACCTAGCGCCCTAGCGGCTAGCTGCCTGGGTCCCGGAGCGGAGCCGGAGCCGGAGCCGGAGCCGTAGCCGCTGCCCGCCGCTGCCCGCCGCCGCCGCCGGAATCGCCGACTCTCTGCGGGATTTGGGAATGGGGATTGGGGGAACGGGGAGGCTGCTGGATTCACTGTTCACTGTTGGAGACGCTGCGCTGCGCTGAGCGAGGAAGCGGGCCGGCTGTGCTGACCGAGGCCCATGTTGATGTACATCGAGTCGGCGGCCCAAAGGCCGGGCAACTGCCCACGCTACAGGCTCCTTGAATCCGCCCCTGATCGTGTGGCTTATGGCAGAACACATTGGTCTGTTCACCATCAACAGAAAAGGCAAGGCTGCTAAAGAGGAAAGCTGGAAAAGAAGCAAGGACACTAGGTTGATTTGTCTCGACAGTCTTATTATTGTGTATCTCACTTTTGTTTCTCTGAACTCGTGTCCTATTCTCTAGTTTGCCTTTTTCCCCATTCCATTTATCGTAGAAAACACGTCTTGATTTACTTTTCTATGTAACCACAGGTGCTCGAGTACTTCTATCTCACACTGAAAGTGTCCGTTTCGACTGAGAAGCACCAAGTTAATTATTTACTACATCCGTTCTTTTTTACTTGTCGTTTTAGACACTGGTACTGTCTCTAATACATTTCTTTGATCATTATTTTTCTAATTATATGTTACCCAAAATTATAAAAAATATAATGATATTGAAGTATTTTGATAACAAATCTACTCATATAATTTTCTTGTGACAAGTCTAAATATTTTTCTAGAAATTAATAGTCAAAGTTTTAAAATGTTAGCTATACGCTTTCTAAAACGACATGTAATTGAGAAAGCAGGGAGTACCACCTAAGAGCGACTTTAATTCAGGTTTTAGGCCACGTACTGATTCCAATATTGGACGAAATTTTCTACGTAAGCGTCAGATTCTTTTCCTTTGCCCTGCTAGTAACTGCACTGCCACGGCGAATTGGACCGGTACTTTTTGAACTACTGAACGACTTGCATCGACTTAATTTCCACGTGTCAGTTACTATCGTGTCTCATGTGTTCCACTACTCACACCGCCAAGACGCAGCACGAGAAACGACAATGACGAGTTCGGCTTACATGAGCTAAATAATTGTGCAGCCTGCAGCCATGACTATTTGCTAGGGTAAGTACAGGGCGTGATAGTACATGTAGTACACTGGGTCGGATCCTTTCCTATACCGCACGAATCATTGTTTAAACAATGTAGAAACAGTGTTTGGCAGTATGACTGTAACAACAGAAAAATGGCTATTGTAGCAAAATATACTAATGATTTTTCTTATATTTTTGGGCACTGTAGCACTTGATCTTGACCGTTGTTTATTTTTTATCGGAAGAGAAGGACCTATTGTATGTCACTATACTTTTCTGCATTAGTCTATGCTAATATAAAGGATCGCTTCTAGTACACTGTTGAGACTTTTTTGTTTATTGGACTAGAATGAGCGTTCCTTCGTGTCGAAGCCTTGGGGGCTCGTCTCGCCGTTCTCCTCCAACGGAGTCACGGTGGAGCCGAGATGACGGCGAAGGTCATCGCACGGAGGCCGTCTCCACAGAAGCTTCCCGAACTAGCCTACGTGTTGGGACGCTCGTGCGCTCCGACGCCCAGGTACTACACGCGTTGCGACGGGAGGCCGATCGGTCCAAAACGTCGGGGATCGATGGAGGTCCAACGGCGTCTATTGGAGGCACGATCGAGGCGGCGCGAGCGCAACGGGATGGGCCTTCGCCGGCCGAGCGCACTGGTGAATCGGGATAAATGACCACCGCCACTAAGACATCCATTGAGGACATCTTCTCTCACTCCTGGCGTTGTATTCCTACCAGCTCGTGGCAGTGGATCCCGAAATCCGCCTGCATCGGCGATTTAGGGTTTCAAGCCACATCTCGGGAGGTGAGGCGATTGGGGCGGCAGCGAAGGTTGTCCGAAGAAATCGAGATCCACCTCCTCTCTCTCGTTCCTTTGTCGAAGCTGTGAGGGGTGCTTGATGGATCGAGGCCGGGGAAGGAGGTACCCCACGCTTTGATGGGGAGGACCGAATCGGATCGAGGAAAGCGAAACTTCCAGAGAGTGGATGGAGGAAGATGACATGCTGGGGGAAGATGAACTGAGGGAGAAACTTCGTCGTGATCATGAGCTAAAGAGAAGGACCCATGAGAGCCATCAAGGTAACAGATCAGGTACGCAAGGGGGTGTTCCAGATGGGGATCGTTCTCGCTTTGATTCTCACTTCGGGGGTTCTGGTAGAGACAATTATAATCAGGGCTTTGGTAGGAATTCTGATTTTCGCAAAGAGTTGTCTAGCAGAGATGGGGGTGGTCCTCGGTTCGATCTACCAGGAGCAAGTGATTCTAGAGGAGGAACTGGTTCTGGTAGAGACAATTATGATCAGGGTTTTGGTAGGAATTCTGATTTTCGCAAAGAGTTGTCTAGCAGAGATGGGGGTGGTCCTCGGTCTGATCTTCCAGGAGCAAGTGATCATAGAGGTGGATCAGGTGGTTGGGGTGCTAAACCGAGAGTGGTTCCTAGGGATCCACAAGTTGGTACAGGCAAAGGGGATGATAATAAAAAAGGCTGGGGTGATATAGGACCTAATACTGGGGTTCTCAGATTTGAGGACCAGGGGACTTGTTTCCGTTGTTTGCAGTCAGGTCACCATCAAGCCAGATGTACCAATCCCCCCTAGTGCTACAAGTGCAAAAAAAATTGGGCATACGGCTTCCGGCTGTCCGGATGACAGGGTTTTCCAAGGTCTGAAACTATGCGGGTTTGGCATTCCCGGACAAGGCTTTTACAGCTTACATCTGACGGGCCTACAACAGTCTGATCAACAGGAGGTTGTAGGGGTGTTGCGCATTCTGGAAGGGGTGGCTTCAGTTGACAAAATAGAGGCAGAATTGAAACATCTAATCCAAGCCAATTGGGATTGGAAGGTTAAGAAAATTTTGGAGAATGACTTTGGGGTTATCTTTCCTTCAAAGGAGATGTTGAACACTTGGTCTAAAGCAAGAAGCGTGGAATTAGCTTTACATGCCATTAAAGCTAAAATAGATAAGTCTGATATGGACCCGGAGGCTTCTTCCTTCCTATCTACTGCCTGGGTCAAGGTTTCAGGGATTCCTTCTTTTGCTAGAACTGTGGAGGCAGTAAAAGCAATATCTAGCACAATTGGAGAACCTGTTGAGGTAGATGAACTTAGCTTGACGAGATCTGATCCGGTGAGGGTGCAAGTCCTAAGCAGAGATCCCTCGAATATCTATTGCTTTGTTGAGATCTTTACAAATCAATGGGCTATGAAATTAAATTTGAATCTGAAGGGGATGTTAGTAAGAAGAAGGGAGCTCCGGTTTATGACCATTTTCATCAGAGGCGTGATCATAAGAAAAAGGATGATGATGAGGAGAAGGATAATGAATCAGAAGATAGTAGCCGTAATACAGCATGGGAAAAAATGGTGGAAGAATTCGGAGGTGAATCTCACCAATCTACTGTGCAGAAAACTGGGGATGGCAAAGGTAAATCAGATGGGAACCAACAAAAAGAAGATGCTTCTTCAGAAGGAATCGGTGAGACCTCAGAGGATTTATCATCTTACAGTCAGCCCTTAGCAATTGTGCCCATTTCTTCTTGAATGCCCGATGCTTATGGTGATGTGAAGGAACAGGGGAGTACGGAGACTATGCTGTTAAAAGGGGAACTGTCTTCAGAACCAGTTGACGAAGGTACCAATATCTAGGCTGATGCAATTGTGATACATTCTTCTGACAGTGAGTCTCTGTTACCGCCTCCTCTATGGCCTTGCATCACCTATCCTGTTAAAACACAAAACCCTGAGGAGATACACCAGAAGGCTAGCCCAGTAGAATCTATAATTCCTGCTCCTCGGATTAAGCAGCTGAGCTTGATGCAGGGCCCCAATATTGAGGATCTGGTTGACATGGGGAGTGATAAAGAGATAAGCGAGGAAGTCAGATCGCAGTTTAATAGTACTCCTAGAAGTTACGAAACTTTGAGCGGTTTAAGGGGTGAGAGCTCTAAAAATGCGGAGTGGATCTCTTACAAGAAAAAAGGGAGGAAGACTAGTTTCAAAGACCCTATGATGGCTACAAGGAAGAGCTCCCGGATCCAGGATCAAGGGATGCCTATCCAGAAAAAGGCCTCCCTATTAAAATCAATCCACAACCTGGACAACCAAGGTATGATTTCTAACAACTCTTTTACTATTCTAAATGATACTCCTGTACCTTATTTAGAAAAAGTAGCTTCTGTTTGTGGAATCAAGTTGGGTGCCACAGAAAAAGAAGCTACCGCGGTTATTGCAGTCATGCAGGCTCAGGAAAAGGCTAGGGCAGCGATTTCTAAGGCTGAACTTGATTCCAAACAGTCAGATTTGAAGGACAAAATTAGTCCTGATGGGGGTGTTTCTAGTGTGCCTGTACCTACCCTTAACAAAGGGAAGATTGCGGTGAGAGATAAAGATGACAACAAAGGGGTGCACAGAGATATTGCTGAGTCGAAGCTGGTCTGTACTACCCTTAAATCAGTGTAATCATGAAGATCCTTTTTTGGAATATAAGAGGGCTGGGTAAACCAGCTAGGAGAAGACAGCTCAAGGAGTTAATTTTCAAGGAGAACTTTGAAGCCATTGGGGTGCAAGAAACACTTAAGCAAAATTTTACTGTTTCGGAGCTGAGGGAGCTTTCAGGGGGTGCTGCTTTCCTTTGGCACTGGGTGCCAGCTCAAAGTCATTATGGGGGTTTACTGCTTGGGGTGAAAAATGATTTACTGAAAGTTGAAGACCAAGGTAGATTTTATGTTAGCATGACAGTGAGGCACAAGATTACCAACTTCAGATGGGAGTATGTTTATGGTCCTGCCCAACATAAGTGGTCCCTGGATTTTCTTGGGGAACTGTCTGCTAAATGTGAGAATTCCAGTCTCCCTTTGGTTATGGGGGGCGACTTTAACTTGATTCGTAAAGCGGCAGACAAAAGTTCAGATCGCATTAATCAGTTTCTGATGGATCATTTTAATGATTTTATTGCTATAAGTAGGCTTATGGAGATTAAAAGGGGTGGCCCGAAGTACACTTGGACGAACAAGCAGAGTTGCCCTATTATGGTGGAATTAGACCGAATTTTTGTCACTTCAGACTGGGAAGCGAAGTATCCGCTATGCTCAGCTTACAGTTTAATTAGAGTAGGCTCAGATCACAGGCCCATTGTTTTGAACTTGGGGGACAAGGAAAAAAGAATCTCCAAGAGATTTCATTTTGAGAAAGCCTGGCTTGAACAAGAGCACTTCAGAGAGCTTATTAGTAGCAAATGGGGTGAGATTAGGAGAAAGTGGCCGGTTCAGGCCCACTCTTTGGATAAATGGACTGGAACTTTAGCTTCTTTAAGGAAATTCCTTAGAGGTTGGAATGCTAATAACAAGGGGGACATTGCTATTAGAAAGAAAAAACTGATTGAGTATATTAAAAATTTGGATGAGACGGAGGAGATGATGGGGTTGAACACAGATCAGTGGATGGATAGATATAAAGCTGAGAGTTCTCTGGAAGAGATTTATGATATTGAGGAGAAACACTGGCAACAGAGAGGGAATGAGAAGTGGTTACTACAAGCGGATTCCAACACTAAATATTTTCACAGCTGTGCTAATGGTAGGAGAAGGAAAAATCTTATCCTTTGCCTGGAGAATGAAGGAATTTGTATAACTGAAGAGACAAATATAAAAGAGCACATTTACAATTTCTACAAAAAATTGTTTGGGGTGGAAAATGACAAGAATGTCTCTCTGGTAGATAATTTCTGGTCTGGGAAGAGGCAAACGACAGATGAGGATAACTTGTACTTAACTACTATGTTCTCCGAAAAAGAGGTCTGGGAGGCTATTAAAGATCTTCCGGTGATTCGACACCGAGCCTGGACGGGTTCCTCATGTCTTCTACAAAACTTTTTGGGGGATGTTCAAAGAAGTCTTCATGGAGATTGTTGGGACTTCTATGATGGTAAGCTAGACCTTAAAAAGTCGAACTACGGGGTGATCGTTTGATTCCCAAAATCAAGTCGACTAACATCATTAAGCAATTTAGACCCATTTGTTTGTTAATGTCGACTTCAAGATCATCACCAAAATGCTGGCTGTCAGACTAGGGGTTATAGCCAACTCCGTCATTAGTGACTGTCAAATTACTTTCATTAAGGGGAGGAGTATCTTAGATGGGGTGCTTTCTCTGCATGAGATCCTACATGAGATTCGTTCTTCTAAAACTAAAGGTGTGCTTATGAAACTCGACTTTGAGAAGGCTTATGACAAGGTTCAATGGAGTTTTTTGGAAAAAATAATGAAAGGTAAAGGCTTCTCAGATCGGTGGATAAATTGGGTGATGAGCTCGGTTGTAGGAGGCAAAGTTAGCATTAATGTGAATGGGGAGATTGGTTCCTATTTTACTACCCACAGGGGTCTTAGACAAGGAGATCCCCTTTCTCCTTTGCTCTTTAATCTTGCAGCGGACGCCCTAACAGCCTTGATTGAAAGGGCTCAAAACGCGGGGCTGATCAAAGGTTTAGTGTCTCATTTGATCCCGGGGGGTGTCCCTATCCTCCAGTACACAGATGATACCATTCTGATGATCGATTGTGATGAGAGATATATTTTACATCTTAAATTTCTTCTTTACTGTTTTGAATGGCTCTCGCGTTTGAAAATTAACTATCACAAGAGCGAAGTTTATGTGCTAGGGGTGGACAAGGAGGAGGCCATTAATGTTTCTCACATGCTCAACTGTAAGCTGGGAAAGCTCCAGTGATAGGAAACTTAACAAAAAAAACAGGGGGAAAGGTTATTAGTAAAATGACTAACAGACTGGACAACTAGAGAAATAATCTTCTTTCTTTTGGGGGAAGGCTGGTCCTTGTGAATAGTTGCCTTAGCAGTCTTCCTATGTACACTATGGGGTTTTACAGACTGAACGAGGAGACCCACAAGAAAATGGATTCTATTCGGGCTAGGTTCTTTTGGAGAGGTGCGAGTGATAAATTCAAGTATCACATGGTGAAGTGGAAAACGGTTTGCAGACCAAAAGACTTTGGTGGCCTAGGGGTTTTGGATACTAGATTAATGAATGATTGCCTCTTAAGCAAATGGTTCTGGAAAATTTCCTTAGCCAAGAATGAAATTTGGTTCAAAATTCTCAAAGCTAAATACTTCCCTAGTGGCAATATCAACGACAGTAGGTTTAATAGAGGTTCTCAATTTTGGAAAGCTCTTCACAAAGTACGGCACTTGTTTCAGAAAGGAGCTATACACAGAGTTGGCGATGGGGCCAACACTTGTTTTTGGACAGACGTCTGGATTGGCAACTGCCCTTTCAAAATTTCTTATGATAAGTTGTTCAAAGTCTGCTCTAAACCTGACATCAACGTGGCAGATTGTATGGTTAATAATGAATGGAATATTGACTTCATCAGAATTTTTGGTAAGGCTGAGAAAGATTCCTGGGACTTACTGAAGAATGAGTTGCAGGAGGTAAATCTAGATGCAGAATCTGACAAGGTTCTCTGGGGATTGGAGAATTCGGGGATCTTCACTGTTAAGTCTCTCTACCGTCATTTGTCTTTTGGGGGGAGGATAATCAACACTACTCAGAGGATGTGGAATAGTAATCTACCTTTGAAGGTGAAAATCTTCATCTGGCTTCTCGAACTTGACAGACTTCAGTCAGCAGCTAACCTTAAGCTGAGAGGGTGGAAGGGCAATGATAAATGCATTTTCTGTGGGGTGACAGAGGATACAAATCATATTTTCTTTACTTGTGTTTTGGCTAATTTTGTGTGGTCCTGGATCAAGGGATGTATGAATTGGGATAACATTCCTACTTCCTTTGTTGATTTCCAGCATTCCTGGTTAGGGCGGGGTGATACCAGTTACCATATTTCTCTTTTCAGTTTTGCAGCTTTTGCGTGGATGATTTGGAAAACTCGCAACAAATGGTTATTGAGAAGCAGTTTCTAAAACAACCGATCGCTGTTGTTTTCAAGTCACTCTCTTGTTTGCAGAGGTGGAGACCTCTCCTCAAGGAGAAGGAGCGCCAGGAGCTTGACGCAGTGATTGCAATGGTCGAAGTCTGGATGAAGAATTCTGCTCCCGATGTCTAAATCGTCTGGATGCCGCTTCCTCTTTTTTTGGACTAAATCTGATTTTCTTTGTTTGAAGTGCTGTTTCGCTGGTTGTTGCACCTTCTATTAGCTTGCTTTGGTTGGTGCGAGGATGCCTGCTGCTGGTATGGTCAGGGTGATTGCGCCATGGTGATTGCAGTTGGATGCCGCTTCCTCATTTTGGACTAAATCTGAAACTCTTTGTATGAAGTGTTGTTTCTCTGGTTGTTGCACCTTCTGTTAGCTTGCTTTGGTTGTATAGGCGCGTGATTGTAAGCTGGTAACCCCAGCCATTTTGTTACTTTCTGTTATTAGCTTTTATAAAAGCTGGGAATAATTCCCGTTTCAAAAAAAAAAAAAAAGCAAACACACCGGTTTCATTAAGGAAGTCCCCAACAGAGTTTTACAGAGTAAGTACGCTGGCGAGTCAGCATGCAATTGAATCCCATGTGGAAGCAGCTAGCTAAGCAACAAGGAGTACGAACTAGTTATCCACTTTCAACAAGAAGCAAAAGAAAGAAGAAATTACGAACAAAACAGGTTAGGAATCACCCATGTGCTCATTGCATTAGCAAAGCACCGTGAGCATGTGAGCGTACGTGCTTGCATCTTTCAGACCAACTCGTCATTAGGTTACTTGTCAATACTAAATTTGGAATCAGGGGTTACTGGATTAAGGTAGATAATTAAATACAGTTTCAACATGGACTCATTTTCCAGTTCCGTTGTGTTGATGACTGATAGCTGATCGATCTTTCGTACAGCTTGATGGTGGTGCCTTGGGCCGGGCTGGCACAGCTGATGTCTTCGCCCCACGGCCCGCCAGAACCGCCCCATGCTGGTCGGGCCCAGCCCAATTTCCACCGGTATGAGTTTAGAGTCAAATTTAGACGTAAGATTTTGTCTTAGAATAGTATCACCATACAATAAGAATAAATAATGTCATAGACAAAGTAATAGAAAGCAATAATTTAAGCAAGAAACAGAATAAGATTACTACTTACAACGTTGTCGTAAACAAAAAATGGTGATAGAAGATTATATCCACATATGATTCATGCCTCCTGAGGCTGAGACTTGTTTTAGTTACTCCGGCAGAGAGACATGGTGAAAGGGAAATGGATCATCTGCATTGAATGTCTGAATACGGAGGATTTACGGTGCTATGCATGTCCATATCAATAACCATAGTGTTCACATAATCACAAAAGTCTGTTTATAGAGTGATCCTCTGCGTGACGCGGATTCTGGTGAAAGTGTTCTGTCGTAATGACGGTTGTCAGCTCACCTCCACGGTTGAGCTTCTTGGCATGGGACTCCCTGCTGCATTGGTTGGCTGCGTAAACTAAAAATATCCGTTGGCATGTCAAGGACAAATTCTAACGAGTGGAAGTTGCACTCTGTCTCGATGCCTGTGGAGCAGTCCCTCGGCGAGTTCGATCCAATAATTAAGACGAGAACTATTAAGAGCTTGTGCCTCTTTTCTCTCTCACGTACGTATCTGTTGTCTTCTTGTCCTCTCATCTGCTATGTTTTATTGATCGATTAGTCGGTACCACGAGGAATACTGAATTGGGAGTGCCTATTCATAAGGTGGCTGAAAATTTATTTAGTATAAGTCACTTTTTTCATCCATTGGATCAATATCCAATCATATGACATCTATTGGATCAATATCCAATCATATGACACACCAATCTCTACGTAAATTCAATGGTCACAACAAGTGATTTAAACTTAAGAAAATTTCAAGCAACTTAAAACTAGCAAAACCGTACTGAATTTACAACATTTATTTATACTTCTTAAAAGCTTGAATAAAACATACAACCATAGCCTCCTTATATAGAGGACTTGTCCTGAGAATTGCTAATCCTAGCAGGACAGGTAATCCCAAACTGCAGAGCGAACACGAATTACACGAATACAGACGGAAGAGATGAGAGGCATCGTAACAGAGAAATAGAAAAGGACATACGATATGTTTCATATGACAAATGATCTACATCATTTGTCGATGCCAAATATGCTAGCGTGTTCTGCTAGAATCCACACGATGGTTGTCAGCTCACCGCCACGGCTGAGCTGCTTGGCATGGGAATCCCTGCTGCATCGGACGGAGACATTGATCAACAAACGCACCCACGCCTCTAAGATGTGTTTCAACAGTTTTTCCGTATTCCACCCCAACCACAACCTATCCTTATGCATCGATTCACCCTCATCCATCGATTCATCCTCATGCATCGATTCATCCTCATCCATCCATTCATCCTCATCCATCCATTTATCATCCATCGATTCATCATCCATCGATTCATCATCATACCTCAATGCCGTGGATTTTCTTAAGAAGAAGTCCCGAAGTCTTTTCTTAAGTCTTTTCCTAGATGTTTCGTCGGGAATTAGGCTCCAATTCAAATACTTTGTACTTGCCAGTTCTAGCAGCACCTGGGCGCATTTAGTTCCATCCCAGAGAATAATACTTTTCTTGTACAAATCACTTGTTGTAGCCTCCGTAGTTAGCTTATTCTCCATGTTTAGCAGGATGCTGGCAAGCTTCTGCTCTCTTATTGTAGAACCGGGACTTATTCTCGAGCTACTGGAAGATCCTTTGTTGCGCGGCTTGCGCCATATTTCATCCAAAGCGTTGCGGGTTGCTCGGTGCAGGCTCTGGAGCTGAAGGCCTGGTAGCATGTAGGGGCGTACAGAGACGAGGAACACCATGTAATTCGACAGCGCCTTGATCGCCGCCTTCACGTCTGTGGACGATGCTGCATTTTGGTCGCTGTGCAAGAGGAAAACGTCCGTGGCGATGTGCAAGACAAGGATGACCTCTTGGAATTCAGGAGCGAAGTTCAGAGCTTCCTCTAATTTCCTACGCCCCAGCTCGGGCGGTTTGTCCTTTTTCTTTTCCTCTTCCTCCTTTTTCTTTTTCTCTTTCTCCTTTTTCTTGTCCACAGGGTACGCTAACTCCAGTAATTCCCGTATCCTTTCGAACAATTCCTCCCTGACATCGTCTACTGAAATATCAAGGCCCCTCGAGTAATGGTATTGGTACTCGTTCCAAGCGTTCTCCTGTCCAACACGCTTCGCCAGTCTGCTGCATAGACTTGTCGTGTCACGAGTGCACTCGTGCAAGAAGTTGTACTGCCCAATGGTGCCCGACCACATTCTGTAGCTACTACTTGACGCCCTGAGAAGGAGTAAACGGCCCAGATCCAGAGACACGACGACACGACGGAACCGGTGCCATGTTCCAGTGCACAAAAATGCATGGTGAAGCCAACACCGTGGCCTAGCGTCCAAGAACGCATACGTCCATGTTGACCCCAGAGCCCCGAGCAGCCATCTCATATCCAGGAGGAAGGTGGCAGCCAGCAAGATGTAAGTGATAACGACATCTACTCTCCTCTGGCCGTCTTTACTGTAGAAGAAAAACAGCAAGGACGCCGCGGCGGTGAAGGGCGGCGAAAGGACACGGATAATGTACCCACACCAAGTGTGGATCACGGCTGCCTTGGTGTAGAGGATGTCATACATGAGGGAGAGCTCCATCTCGACCACCTTGCACATATCCCCCCATTTCAAACGGGGTGATTTTCTGCGGGTCTCACGGACACGCTTACCTGGATGTGGATCGCCGTACTTGTCGTCCGAATAATCAGCAAAGGCACCCTTGCTGATATAGAACAGTCTGTGAGCAATCTGTAGGGCTTGTTGATCAGTTCTTAACCCAATCTGCAGGGCTTGCTGATCAGTTCTTTTCTTGTGCGTCTTGCCTGAGCTCTGGATGTGGCCCAAGTCGCCTTTCCAGAGCGCCAATGCCCTCTCCACAAACTTGGCAACGCCCGCGATGAACATGATGACGGCCGCCCAGCGCAAGGTCCCGCTGCCGCCAATAATTACATGTTTGAATAGGACAATAATGGCTAGCACGCCCTGCGCGACAGAAGTCAGACACTGGCGCCCCCAGAGATTGTTGTCCTCGAGGGAGTAGGCGTTGATGTTGTCCGGGCCACCGAGATGCAGCAGGAGGAACGTCGCCCAGAACGCGACGAGCTGCTGCTCGCGCGACGTGCTGCCGAGGAGCAGGTTGCTCAGGGCGTAGTTCGCGGCCCAGCCGCCCCCTTGGTACGCTAGCCACAGGAAGAACCTCCGCACACCGAGGGCTTTATGCCGACGGATCTCGGCTAAGAGGACGAGGAAAACATGCGCGGCGAAGCTCAAAAGGATCACCACACGGATCCGCCATTCATTGAACAGATCTAACGCCCGGATCAGCCATTCCTTCATCAGATCTAACAATCCAGCCATATTGCTCCTGCACGGAAATTAAGAACGCATAAATATCACATACGCATTCATGCATTTCTTGACGGACAAATATACCGCTCGCTAATTGAGAACGTAACACATACCGTCGCGTACTTCCAGTTTAAAGCAGTGGTCGATCAATAGCAGTTACTGCTATCTAGCTAGCGAGTACGTACGTGCGATCGATGTGCAGAGTAGGCTCAACAAATTAACTTGAACTGATTCATCTCCCAAATAATCTCTTGCTCGATCGAGTAGCACAAGCTAGAAGGGCGAGTAAGAAATAACTAGCTAACTAGGTTCAACATTAAGGGAGCGCGCGCCGTATGAAAATGTGTGGACTACTTACTTATCCCTTCAGCTAGCTCAAATTAATGCATATGCATGTGCTCATTTCATTAGCATTCTTGGTTCAGGTGGTCCCCAAGGCTGTCGCAATGCATGTGAGCGTGATCTCTATACATGTTTTGTCTCAGACCAACTCACCATTCAAGGTACCACAGTTATTGTAAACGAAAAGTGCAACAGAAGGTGGCATGGTACTAACTAGCTACCTTTCGCTAGCTCTCGCACGCGCGGCCAGTGTGAATATCATGTGCTCATCATTTCATTAGAGCATCTTTAGTGTATTGAACCGACATAGATTCAAAATTATATCATGTAAGCATTCTAGGAACTGAGTTTGTTTTTCTCTAATGTATTGAACCGATTCCTACTAATAACTGGGACCCACGTTACATTAAAAAACCACAACATAAAAATATCCTCTCTCAACCGCACTCTCTTCTATGTAGTTGTTTAATGCTTTGAATCGATTCGTAAGTAGAGTTCGGTTCCATGCATTTTTTTTGTTGGAATTGACCCCTCCAATATATTGAATCGATTCAATGCCTTCTCTCTCCTCATTTGAACCGGCTAAAACACAACATTGGAGATGGTCTTAGCGGGGCAATTAGCTCAGTGACATCGCGTTAGAGCGTAATCGGGGGAATGACACTCCGTTCATCTCGGGCTGGAAAATAACATCGCGAACATCACAAAATTAGACGAATGACATCCTGGTTTTTTCCAGAATTTTTTAAATATAGAAAATTAGCTCAAAAAATTATCAATTTTTTTGTGGAGTCTCCCGACATAGTTTAATTGCTTGTATATTTTTTTAAAAAAAAACTTTATACGTTCCGATTTTGTCTCTAAAATTCATTTAAGTAAATTATTTGTAGGAATTTCCTAATATAGAAAATGAGGTCCAAACATTATGAATTTTGTTTTTTAGGCTCCTTAAATAGTGGGCTTGATTGTGTAATTTGTTTGGAATTTTATAAAATTAAGTAATGCAATTTCATAGTGTCCACTCTGTGAGGAGTCTAATATTTCATAATGTAAGGACATTATGAAATTGTATTAATTAATTTTAAAAAATTCTAGAAAAATTACACAATCAAGTACACTATGTAAGGAGCCTGAAAAACAAAATTCATAATATTTGGACCTACTTTTATATATTAGAAAATTCCTACAAACAGTATACTTAAATGAATTTTAGAGACAAAATTAGAATTTATAAAGTTTTAAAAAATACAAGCAATTAAACTATTTCAGGACACTCCACAAAAAAATTTATAATTTTTTGAGCTAAATTTCTATATTTAAAAAATTCTGGAAAAAGCCAAAATGTCATTCGTCTAATTTTGCGATGTTCGCGATGTTATTTTCCAGCCCGAGACGAACGGAGTGTCATTCCTCTAAATATGGCTGAACGTGATGTTACTGAACAAATTTTCCCTTGAGTATATGCCTATCATTCTGCTTTTCCTTTCAAACTTGAGCATTTTGCTGCCAGTACATACGTAGGGGAGTCATATATGTTGGATTTAATCTTGTTGTAGTATTTTGTTAGTTTCCTTTTAGTTCTTTAGGTGTTGTGTCCGGTTTGGACATAGAATCCGAGTAGGGATTTGAGTGCGTGTATGAGTCGGTTTCGGTCTGCATGTGTATATAAAGTGGACCTGTGCTGTAAAGAGGTGTGTGAGTCAAGAGAAGGTGTCGGAGTTGAGTTGAAGAAATAGAAAAAACAAAAAGAGGAGCAGTTGCTCCCGAAACCAGTCGTGTGTTTTTGTTTCGAGTACTATTGATCTTTTCGAGTACTGTTCATCGGTTTGACCACGATCTGGTCGGAAGGAGGTCCGACTCCCTGGTCGGAAGACTGCACGTGATCGAAAGGAGGTTTCGACTACCTGGTCAGAAGGTTTCGAGTACCTAGTCGAAAGAGATTCGATTACATAACTGGTCGGAAGGTTTTGACTACCAGGTCGAAGGAGGTTTGACTACGATATATGCTACCACTACTACGTAAATGCTAATATCGACGCCGATCACGACGGTTCATCGAAACCGCTCAGATAAACACAATCTCGAGCGATTTTTGTTACCCACCGTCGTGTTATTCTCCGCGCTAAAAACCGCTCAGGAAGATGTCATATCACGACGGTTCATGTTTGGAACCGTCAGGACACGACGGTTCCAAACATGAACCGTCTGTGATATCACCCAATATCACGAGCGGTTTTGGTTAGAACCGCTCGTGATACTTCACGACGGTTCCAAACATGAACCGTCGTGATATTGCCCAATATCACGCAGCGGTTTTAGTTAAAACCGTCCGTGATAATTAACTCATCACGACGATATATATAGCTCCGCCTCCGCCAAAACAGATATAGTCTTCTTGATCTCCATATCTCTGGCGCCACGATAGGTCCATCGCCGCCTGCGTGCGGTTTGAGTACATCGCCTCACCTCACCGAGCCGGCTGGTCCATTTCACCAGATATTGTCGCCGAGGAGCTTGCCGCCGCCGCCTCGTTCACCGATCGACGACCCAGCCGCGCTTTGGACCTTCCCGACTTTCATTGACACCTTCCTCGTGATCGAGGTGAGATCTCAAGCATAAGCATCCTTTAATTTGAGTAGTTTTAGGCGCTTTCGCCAAATCGCTAGTTTCAGCGCCCATGGGACATCACTGCTTGTTCGCCTCGGGCGAGACCTTAGGCCGAGAGCCACGACTATATAGCAATGCGATGTCACCCCTAAGCCCAGCTTTGAGCTTCAAATTAATCCTCTGCTTTTTAATCATTTAGTTAATAAACTAACGAGTCTATGACATGTGGGATCGCCATAGATTTTATAAATAAAATCATGAAATAAAAATGAGTCACCGACAAGTAGGGCCCACATGTAAGTTAATAAAATCCAAAAATGAAAAAATGAAAAAATCGTAATTAAGCCTCGTAAAATACGTTTTGAAAGCCATCACCCTTTATTTATTTTCGTGGTTTTCAATACGAACCGTGTGATGGACCGGTTGGATGTACACCGAGAACCGTGTGAGTGAAGAGTACATTAATGGCGGTTCTTTTACAAGAGCTACCGAGGAGGATATGTTGAATAAGGGCGGAATATATGTATCGTCCATGCATTGATCTGCGAGAATCAAGATGTTTAACAACCGAGCGCAGATCGAAGCACACTTGATTCAAGGGTTTCAAAAGGGTTATACATGTTGGACCATCCACGGTGAAGAGCATATTATACAGAAGTCAACGATATGCATATTATACAGAAGTCAACGATATGTCGCCAATGTCGATTGTGGTTCCGATTCGGATAGGCCGCACGATGACAATCTAGATCGATGCTTCATGATGCGTATGGAACCGTGATGAGAGGGAGTATGTTCAATTCCGGGGCGTGATGGAGGACTCAGAGAAACCTTTGTTCCCGGGCTGCAAGTCGGAATACACAAGGTTGTCATCTGTGCTTAAACTGCTGAAATTGAAGGCAAGCAACGGTTGGTCCGACAAGAGTTTCACGGAGCTGTTAGGTCTCTTAGCGGACATGCTTCCGGAGGGAAATGAGTTGCCCAAAACCACCTACAAAGCCAAAAGGTTCTTTGTCCATTGGGAATGGAAGTAGAAAGAATACATGCATGTCCGAACGATCAGTATCCTCTACCGTAACGAGTATACAAACATGCATGTATGTCCGGTGCAACGATCCCGATACAAGCGAAGAAGCAATCGATGACGACGAGGAATCGAGGTGAAGAAAGGACCTCCGCTAAGGTGGCGTGGTATCTTCCTGTAATTCCCGCTTGAAGCGGTTTTTATAACCCAAAGAATGCAAAATCACGTATTGGCACTCGTGAGGAGCGTAAGAATGACGGAAAGTTAAGACACCTGCTGATTACGCCTAGTGGAGAAACATCGATAGGAGGTTTGCGATTTCAAAAGCGAACCGAGGAATATAAGGTTTGATTGAGTACAGATGGAATGAATCCTTTCGGTAACATGAGCAATGACATAGCACTTGGCCTGCGTGACACTCTCAGATCTACAACCTTCCTCCTTGGTTGTGTATGAAGCGAAGTATATTTTGTTGTCGATATTTATCCAAGGGAAGCAACTCGGGAATGATATTGATGTGTACCTAGCACCATTGATGGAAGATCTAAAAATATCGTGGATTGAAGGTACCGAGAGACCATGTGCGTGTCGTCCGCAGAGTGATGGGTAATTGACAAAGGTTTTAGGTCACGAGTTTGGTTTGTGTGGTCGGACCTTGTCGCTGCGCTGTTCACGCTGCTGTGAAGTCAATCGTTTGTCAGAAAATCGAACGACCGGCGTGTTATGGGCGTGACGATCATGAGGCGGTTGTACCGATTGGTAAATGGCGGTTGAAGAATTCCAGAGAAGTTGTTTTTCGTGTTCGGTCTTCATTGGAAATCGAACGACCGCAGTATTGGAGCCAGACGACCGAGTGCGGTTGATCCGCCGGTAACATGGCGGTTGTACCGATTGTTTTGTGAGTTTCGCCATTTTGGTGATTTGAGTTTTGGGATAGGTCATATCCAGTGTGTTCATGCATATGTGTTGCATATTGCATGTTTGAGCTAACGCGGGTCAAGTTGTGAAGAACTTGTTCGGTTTCGTGTTCTTGTCCGTGGTGGCCGCAGGACGCCGAGCGGAGTCGTGGCGAGACACGGTGGATCGGACTAAGCGCAGTGGCGCCGAGGTCGAACGGTCGATGTGTCAAGACGACGGGACTCGAGGTGGTTGCGGGCGTCTTGAGACAAGGAGCGAAGCTTCCTGAAGGTGCGTATAGGCGACCGGAAATTCGCAAAGTCGCACAAGCGGGAGCGGCTCCGTTGGACTTAGCGGGCGAACGGGAGGAGACCCGTTAGCCAAGGCTATATAAAGGATTGGAGGGCTGCATGCCCTCTAGAGCACTTGGGTGGAATTAGGGTTTTAGAGTCAAAAGAGGCTTTGTGGGTGTTTCTTTTTGCTCTTTAGTTGTTGAGAATGGAGGTGTAGGCAGAGGTGTGCTCCTCGCTTGTGCCCTTCTTGGTTTTGTGTTCATCTCCCTCAAGAATGGATGAGTTTTTGTTCTTGAGTTGTGAGAGTGAGGAGATGGATTGAGCTTACATGTAATCATCCTCTGGTTCTAATGTCCATGCGTATGGGGATGTATCTCTTTGTATTTCGCTCTTGATTCAATGAATGGAAATCAAGTTTTCTTCTTCGTGCTCTTTGTTCTTCGCTCTTCCTTTTTGTGATTTTTGGGTCTTTCTTCAATCCGGGAGTTTTTGCTTGGTTCTTCCTCTTGATCTTGCTTGTTGGGACATGTGGGAACCTATCTAAGGTCATCTAGATCATCATCCACCCACGAGCAAGTCGTTAGATCAAGTTTTGATTTTTGCCCGCTTTTGAACCCACCTTCGCTCAAATGCAAAAGGATAGGAACCTTGGCATGGATCTCTGAAATCGTTGCTTGGAATAGGTTCCTAATATCTTCGGAAGGTGTGGTTCAATTTTGGTCAAGTTTGGCCGCCAGAGATCAAAAGTTACGTTGATCTTCGCTTTTGAAACCCGAGCGGATTTTGCTCGTTCCAGACAATCGGATGAACCGGCTTAACATCGCGGTTGTATCGATCGCGTACAACCGGTCATTTGCTCTGCGTTGTAGCCGATCGCGTACAACCGCCGCTTGCTTCGCGGTTGTACCGATTGTCCCGATTTGTTCGGATCTTCCTCGCTTTTGTTTGTTTGAGCTTTGGTGGTGAGGAGGATTCAACATAAGACTTCCTCTCGGCTTAATCATTGATCTTCATAGCTCTCATAGCTATTGGAGTGATTTATAAGTTGAATCCATTCTTTGCGAAAAAGTTTATGTGCTCCTATTCACCCCCTCTAGTCGCCTTCCGTCCTTCAATTGGTATCGAGCCGGTTAGCTCTTTTCAATAGATCTTAACCGGTCTCAAGAGCCGTGGCGATGGACAAGTACTCGACCAAGCCGCTGCTTTTGATGGCATCGACACCCCTTCCGAAGAGCCGAATGGAGACATACATCCAGCCCAGGGGTATGCCATCCGGCGAAGGTCAAGGTTCGATTCATTGCTCGCCGATGAGAACATCAATGCCGGAACATGGTTGATGTTGAGGCGAATGCAAAGGCAAGGAACATCATCATCCGTGGTTTGAGTCGAGTGAGTTTGACCGCATATCTCACCCGTCGTCCGCCTCGATATCCGGGTGACCTCGACGATACCATGAGGGCACCACCCAGATCAAGACGGTTCGACAGACCGCCTCAAACGAGAATACAACAAATTTGAGATGCTTGTCGGTGAGTCCTTAGATGAGTGCTTCAGACGCTTTCACAAGATCTTGAGCAACCTCCGAGCGGTCGGTCTCACATACCCGACTCGGACAATGCTCGCCGATGCTCACGGACTCGATCAAGCGTGTTTGGGAGATGAAAGTGACCACCATCAAAGACACGACAGACCTCTCGACCTTGACTCTTGATGCGGCAGACTCACGCCTCAAGACTCACGAGATTGACGTTGTCTCGAGGTCAAGTCACATCGATGGCCTTGGTCACCGATCCCGCCAAATTTTCCGAGTCCTCTTGCAATTTCTCCTTGTCGCTTCTCTCGTGACATAATCGATGATCGCTAGAGCAACTTATGGATGAGCAAATTGCCCTCCTTGCTCAGAGATTCTCCCACGCTTACAAAGGAGGAGGGACAGAAGAGAGGAGGACCCGTGATTTGCTTCGAGTGTGGTGGCCCCAACCACATTCGCAAACCGCCTCAAGCCGAGAAGGGCAAGAACGACTACTACGGTTCGGGCAAGAACGACTACACCGACAAGAACTGCAACAAGAAGCCTCCAGCTCAGGCGCCCAAAGAAGAAGAAGTTCCGCAACTTCGCAAAGCCAAGAAGCTCTTCCACTGTCTCACCGCTTCTCGACGACCTCGACCTCGGCGAGGTGGAGGGATGGAGCGACGATGACGGACGGGTGACCAAGAGCCCAAGCATAGCGGCGACGACTTCTCCCAAGATGTGCTTCATGGCCCTCGAGGGCGAACTCAAATGACAATGAAATCTCCGACTCGGGACGAGGTAGATCCCACCTACGAACAGCTCAATCATGCTTTTCTTAAGCTAGGAGGTTTTCATGCTAAAGCTAAGGCTAGGTGTGCCGAGTTAGAGAAGGAAATAGATAGACCGTCACTAGATATTATTGCTCTTACATCCGCTCCTTCTAGTGATGATTGTGATACATGCTCGCTTTGTCAAGTTGATATGGAGAAGTTAAGGACCTCACATGATAGTATGTCCTCCGAACTTAATAGTGTTAAGGTGGAGAATGTTAGTCCGCTTGTTGAGTTAGAGTTGAGTAGGATGGTCATACCCTACTTATTACCGATGAGACTACTTCTCCCACCTCATGTGAGGGTAAGGACATTGTTGCTAGAGGATCTTATGCCATGCTCCTTGATCTCGCCTCGAGTCTTGTGAAAATTGCAATAACTTGAAGATGAACTTAAACCAGGCAGATCATAAAATTGTCGAACTACAAGCTTTTTACTTGAGCCGATTGTTTCATGCTTGAACTGTCCTAAGTTAATCACGAACTTGAGGTCGTCTCCAAACAGCTTCAAGATATGATTGATCATGATAGGAAGTTGGCTCGCTTTGCTTCTAAGGACCCCGTTAGCTCACCATGCATTAAGTGTAACAAACTAAAATCGACTTGATTGCTTTGGATGAGAAATGTGTGAAGCTAACTAAGGACCTTCTAGAGAAGCCACATTGTGCTTGCAATATGATTGTGGAGAAGGGGAGAAGCCTCGGGTAAGGATAAGACGCTTAGCAACGTGAACCAACCGGCTAGCAAGAGGATCTGCCCTTCAGAGTCGGTGTGCTTGCACAAGCCATTCTTCCCTCTCGCCGGGTTCTTCTTTTGCTCCTTACCTTCTGCTTGCCTCTTCTTCCCCGCGCTTTTCTTGCACCTCTCTCTTTAGGAGTGTCAAGACTTTATGAACACTCTCGAGAGATTTGTAGGAGGCAAGAAGAAGCTCAATCTTATTCTAGACCAATCTAAGATTTGCAGATTTAATCGTGGTCTAGGATATGACCTCTTTGAGGACATGAGGAAGCATCCACCGCCGTGCTCGCACTCCATAGCACTGTGTGTGATCGAGACTAAGCCTGTGACCGAGAAAGTCCATTTCAAGTCGGCGGCTATGTCCAGGATTTCGACAAGAAGGTAATTTCACATGTCGCTTCTACCTCTCGTAAGGTGAAGTATCACCGCACCTTCGTCGGTAAGGATGGACACACAATGATCGATGCTTCAGCGCGCCAAGATCGCTACAGAGACCATGTTGAGTCTCTTAGGCGATTCGTGGTCGGCCCCGGACCTTGAGTGCACCTAAGACCAACACGAGGTCTAGGCTTGGTTCTTCCGATGGGTTTGTGCAAAGATCGAGGACTTGGTTTTTCCGAAGTTTTCGGTTTTCGCCCTCATGTCGCTTTCAATCGTGACTTCCGCCGGCCCCGAGGGTAGATCTCGCTTTCCCATCGAGATAGCTACTCATGGCGTGTTCAAAGATGTTGTGTGTTCGACTCGCTTCAGTAGCGGTCGAACCCAAAGAACAGCCTTCTGGTCTACTTTAGACCTTCGCTTTGAGTTACAGAGAGCGAGGGTAGATAGAGGTCACCGTGCTTGACTACTTCATCTGCCGACGTGTTACTCAAGATTGGGTGCCAAAATCATTGTTGATTTATCCCATCTCGAGACTTTACTCTCTGCTTGACTCAGTTCGCGGTAGGGAAGGAGAAGGTTTGGCTTGTAGACTCCTGGTTGTTCTCGCTATATGACCGGAGACTCCGCTGGTTCTCCTCCCTAGCCCGCGCTCCAGTGATGAGTCGATCACCTTCGAGACGCTTGCTCCGACGCGCCATCGCCAAAGGTACTGCGTATGAATGCTTTTTTTATTCTTAAGGATGTTGCCTTGGTTAGTAAGTCGCAGACAATTTGCTTTCCGCTTTCACCTTACGATGACGGTTTCGAGGTGAGCTTCAAGAAAAATGCTTGCAAAATTCTTGACTCTTCTAGTAGTCCGTTTTATGGATTTCTCGTTATGGGAGGATCTTTCGTGCTGATTTTTCCGAGTCTTCCGCGATCCTCTCGGTGTTTAGTTGCTTCGAGTCCCGCGACTTGTCTTTCTCGCATAGGAGACTTGGTCATATTGATTTGACCATTTGACTCGAGTTAGCGCCATGATCTCATTCGTGGTCCGCCAAACTCAAGATGGTCAAAGATCTTGTTTGCTCTCCATGCTCAAGACGCAAGAAGATGGTTGCCGCTTCTCATCCTCCCATCAAGCATTATGACCGATGCACTCGACAACCGCTCCACATGGATACAAAGGGGACCAAATGAAAAGTATCGGCAGGAGGGAAGTGGTATGTGCTTGTCGTGGTCGATGACTTCTCGAGGTATTCTTGGGTGTTTTTCTTAGCCTCGAAGGATGAGACGCCACTTTTCCGAGGTCTTTTAGTAGGCTTTCTGCTGAGCTTCCCGGTGCCTTACGAGCGATCCGCAGATGACAATGGCACGGAGTTCAAGAATTCCTACTTTGAGAGTTTCTCGTGGTGAGACGGTGTAGAGCACCGGTTCTCTTCTCCATACGCCCCTCAAAGAAATGGCGCTAGGAGAGGAAGAACCGCACCTTGGTCGAGATGGCCGTGACGATGCTTGATGAGTACTCTACACCGAGGAAGTTTTGGGTTGAGGCCATTGCATCGCGTGCCATGTTTCAATCGAGTTTTTCTTCTGCACTCCTACACGCACTTCTTATGAGTCGAGATACTGCCAAAGCCCAGCCTCTCATTTTCGTGTGTTTGGTTGCAAGTGCTTTATCTTGAAGTCTGGGAACCTAGACAAGTTCGAGTCACGTTCCTGTGACGGTATCTTTCTAGGCTACTCGACTTCTTCGCGGGCTTATAGGGTCTGGAACTGCGAGACTAGCAAAATGGTAGAGACCTGCGAGGTGACTTTTGACGAGGCCAGTCCGGGGACTAGGCCAGATATCTCAGGTTCTTTAGAGCAGTCCGAGACCATCTTTGTGGATGATGAGGACGATGGAGATGACGGTTGTCTACCCGATCCATCCCTCATCCACTCCTTGAGGTGCCGCCTTCCACCGCACCTCGAGGTGATCGACCTTGCCTTCGCTTCCTCCGAGCTAGTGGCTCTGCTCCTACCTCATCACTCATGAGGTAGAGGCCACTTCTTCATCTCTCCCAGACCTCCTAGACACATCCAAAAGTTCATCCTTCAGAGCGATCATTGAGATCTTTTCGAGCGTGTTACCCGCTCAAAATCTGGCTTATCTCAATTCTGTCTCCATTCTGCCTTCATTGCCTCTTTTGAGCCCAAAGATGTTTCTCATGCTTTATCTGATGAGTCATGGGTCAATGCCATGCATGAGGAATTAGAGAACTTTGAGAGAAACAAGGTCTGGTCGCTTGTTGAGCCCCCACGAGGCCACAATATCATTGGAACCAAGTGGGTGTTCAAGAACAAGCAGAGTGAGGATGGGGTAGTCATCCCAAACAAGGCGAGATTGGTAGCTCAGGGTTTTCCTGTGTTGAGGGTCTAGACTTTGAGGAGACCTTTGCCCTCAGAGCTCGACTTGAAGCCATTAGAACTCGCTTGCCTTTTGCAAATTCTAAGGGTTTCAAGCTTTACCAGATGGACGTGAAGAGTGCCTTCCTCAATGGCCTTATTGAGGAGGAAGTCTCGTCCGACAAACCTCCTGTGTTTCGAGAACCCCAAATACCCTAACCATGTCTTCAAGCTTTCAAAGCACCAGATGGATTCTAAGCAGTGCTCCCGAGCTTGGTATGAGAGGCTTAAGTCCTACTTGATAAGTCATGGTTTTGAGATGGGTAAAGTTGACAAGACCTTGTTCATCCGCCGCATGGCATCGACCTTCCGCTCGTCTGATCTATGTCGATGACATTATCTTTGGCGGCTCTTCCCATACTCTGGTTTCTCAGCCTTGATGTCATGAGCACCGAGTTTGAGATGAGTATGATGGGTGAGTTGACCTTCTTCCTTGGCTTCCAAATCAAGCGCACTCGGAGGGTACATTTCTTCATCAAGGAAAGTACACTCGTGACCTCCTGGCGCTCGACATGAGTGATGGGAAGCCTGTGTCGACTCCCATGGCTTCTACAACCTATCTTGACCTGATGAGGATGGCGAGCCGCTTGATCAAAAGGAGTTTCAGAGCATGATTGGCTCCTCTTGTACCTCACCGCCGAGACCGTATATACATTTTTCTCGTGTGTTTGTGCGCTCGCTTTGAGCTTCTCCTCGCTTTCACCGCCAAAGGTGAAGCGATCTTTCGGTACTGCGAGCTACCATTGACTATGGTATCTCGTACTCTTCCTCATCCCGCCTTTCCTTGAGAGCCTTCTCGATGCGCACTTCACCGGTTGTAGGATAGATAGGAAGAGCACTTCGCACCGCCAATTTCTTGGCACTTCTCTTGTTTCTGGTCTTCAAGGAAGCAATGCGGTGTTGCGCATCAATCCGCAGAGGCCGAGTATGTTGTCAGCACCGATTGTCAGAGTCAAGTGCTCGATGGCTTCGACCTCGGGACTTTGGGTTAGTTATCGCATGTTGTTCCACTCTTTTGTGATAACACTTCGATTAACATTGCCAAGAACCCAAAGGCAAAGATTCCCCACCAAGCACATCGATATTCGCTTCCACTTCCTTAGAGACCATGTAGAGAAGGGCGATATAGTGCTCCAGCCAGGAGAGTGACCACCAGCTATCGACATTTTCACCAAGCCATTGGATAGTTCGAGGTTTTCACTCTGCGGGAGAGCTTGGGGTGGTTTGTCCTTATGGACTCTGTAGTGAGGGAGCTTTGGGTTTTACTTGTTTTTCTATATTATTTATGCTCTTGCTCCTTGTCATTGCATTGCATTTTGGGTGCATTTGGGATTAGTCCTCCTAGCATAGATTAGAGTGCTTCTTATGTCTAGTTGTTTAGATTTCTGCTCTTATCTTGTGATTCTAGGATGTCGCTTATTAGTCACTTACTTATCTCACTAGGTTGAGCTCACTCACTTCTTGTAGGTTCTAGCGAGGGTTGGGCCACCCTGCAGACAGGCACGTGTTTGCTCCTAGGTGTGTTAAGTGGGCGCTTGATAGTCCTAGAGTCATTTGGGGTAGATGAGAGTCATCTGAGCCATAGTATTCTCTATATCTTATCTATGCTTTAAGGACTGTCTGTTTTTTGTTCTCTTTGCCAGCTTCTCGATTTATTGTTTTGGTTCAAGGGGAGTTCATTTGGGAGCTTCTGGAGCTTAATATTGACTTAACTCAACTTGAACTAAAAATAGCATCTAATGTTGAGGGGAGCTGGATCTTCGTGATTTCTAGCATTCTCGCATTGTAATATAACTACATTGAGCCTTGATTATTATCCTCGCTATGACATGTTTACAATGCTTTACACCTTGCCATGACTTGTGCTTATTTGCTAGATTTATCATGACTTCATATGTGTAGCCTAGCTTTTGCCATGATAAGTTAATTAAAATTGCTCAACTTAAACTAAAACTTGTCATGTTAGCACTCGAGATTAGTCTTTCTTGAGCTATCCTTTTATGTTTCATGCCATGTCAAATAGGCTGGGTAGAGTGATGAATCTATATTGAGCCTTAGATTGAGCTGTTTTAGTCTCTTGATGTTGCATAAGTTAGTACAACATGCTAAAATGCAAAAAGATCTCTTTTGTGCGAAAAAACTGACTTCACCAATTCTTCCCTATGAGACGGCTTGTCATTGCACTTGACATGAACTTAGGGGAGTTTTGGATGACCTAGACTACCTTCTTAAGCTTCTCGCTTGAAGTAGTCGTGATAAGGCTTGAGGTCTAGCACATGATAAAACAAAAATCTGGTTGTCAACAACCTTGAATTTCAAAGATAATATATCATTTGTGCTCAAATTTGCTTAAAGCTATCAAAAGAATCAAGTACTTAACCAATGTTTCAATCTTGAGCTTATAGCACTCTTTTGGTCTCAATTTAAGCTTCTTAGTTCCGCTTAGCTTATTGACATGGCTCGCATCATCCTTGGATATCTCTAGCGAGACTTTGCTCATTGATGACTTGACTTGCTCACATAATGTACCTCATTTTCAGATTGTCATCTATGTGTTCTAGCTAGCTTATACATATCTTGTCATGATCTAGATAGCCTTTTTATTAAGTTATGGCTTGGTGTATTACATGTTGGTCATTATGGATAATTCTCATGGCTCAAAATGCTTAAATAAACAAACTTCAGCCATTTTCATCCTTTAACATGTCATATTCTCTCTATTGCATCTTGATGCGTTTATTGCCAAAAGGGGAGAATAGAGAGGAAAAGTCTGTTGGGGAACAGCTTTAGAGCTTTGGAGTTCAATTTGCTCTTTCAGTTGTTGCTCTAGTGTTCCTTCCGTCGACATGGTCATTAGTTTCACTCTTCTTCTTTGGACCATGTTGATTCACAAACTCAAACTCAACTTTGTTTTTTTCGAGTTTGTCAATATACTCATCAAGGGGAGATTGAGAGACCATGTGGAGGTCGTCCCGTGAGTGATGGGTAATTGACAAAGGTTTTAGGTCACGAGTTTGGTTTGTGTGGTCGGACCTTGTCGCTCGCCGTTCACGCTGTTTTCGTGAAGTCAATCGTATCGTCAGAAAATCGAACGACCGGCGTGTTATGGGCGGTACGACCATGCAGGCGGTTGTACCGATTGGTAAATGGCGGTTGAAGAATTCGGAGAAGTTGTTTTTCGTGTTCGGTCTTCATTGGAAATCGAACGACCGCAGGTATTGGAGCCAGACGACCGGAGTGCGGTTGATCCGCCGGTAACATGGCGGTTGTACCGATTGTTTTGTGAGTTTCGCCATTTTGGTGATTTGAGTTTTGGGATAGGTCATATCCAGTGTGTTCATGCATATGTGTTGCATATTGCATGTTTGAGCTAACGCGGTCAAGTTGTGAAGAACTTGTTCCGGTTTCGTGTTTCTTGTCCGTGTGGTCGCAGGACGCCGAGCGGAGTCGTGGCGAGACACGGTGGATCGGACTAAGCGCAGTGGCGCCGAGGTCGAACGGTCGATGTGTCAAGACGACGTGGACTCGAGGTGGTTGCGGGCGGCGAGACAAGGAGCGCGAAGCTTCCTGAAGGTGCGTAGGCGAATCGAAATTCGCAAAGTCGCACAAGCGGAGCGGGCTCCGTTGGACTTAAGCGGGCGAACGGGAGGAGACCCGTTAGCCAAGGCTATATAAAGGATTGGAGGGGCTGCATGCCCTCTAGAGCACTTGGGTGGAATTAGGGTTTTAGAGTCAAAAGAGGCTTTGTGGGTGTTTCTCTTTTGCTCTTTAGTTGTTGAGAATGGAGGTGTAGGCAGAGGTGTGCTCCTGCTTGTGCCCTTCTTGGTTTTGTGTTCATCTCCTCAAGAATGGATGAGTTTTGTTCTTGAGTTGTGAGAGTGAGGAGATGGATTGAGCTTACATGTAATCATCCCTCCGGTTCTAATGTCCATGCGTGTGGGATGTATCTCTTTGTATTTCGCTCTTGATTCAATGAATGGAAATCAAGTTTTCTTCTTTCGTGCTCTTTGTTCTTCGCTCTTCCTTTTTGTGATTTTTGGGTCTTTCTTCAATCCGGGAGTTTTTGCTTGGTTCTTCCTCTTGATCTTGCTTGCTAGGACATGTGGGAACCTATCTAAGGTCATCTAGATCATCATCCACCCACGAGCAAGTCGTTAGATCAAGTTTTGATTTTTGCCCTTTTGAACCCACCTTCGCTCAAATGCAAAAGGATAGGAACCTTGGCATGGATCTCTGAAATCGTTGCTTGGAATAGGTTCCTAATATCTTCGTGAAGGTGTGGTTCAATTTTGGTCAAGTTTGGCCGCCAGAGATCAAAAGTTACGTTGATCTTCGCTTTGAAACCCGAAGGATTTTGCCTGCTCCAGACAATCGGATGAACCGGCTTAACATCGCGGTTGTCTGATGCGGTACAACCGTCATTTGCTCATGGTTTATCTGGATCATGGTACAACCGCCGCTTGTTCGCGGTTGTACCGATTGTCCCGATTTGTTCGGATCTTCCTCGCTTTTGTTTGTTTGAGCTTTGGTGGTGAGGAGGATTCAACATAAGACTTCCTCTCGGCTTAATCATTGATCTTCATAGCTCTCATAGCTATTGGAGTGATTTATAAGTTGAATCCATTCTTTGCGAAAAAGTTTATGTGCTCCTATTCACCCCCTCTAGTCGCCTTTCCGGTCCTTCAGTGCATGTGTATGGGATGCGCATACAACGAGAGAACTTCACTTTACGCTCCTTGTTGTTCTCGCACCATAAATGATTATCCCGCCCTTGCTAACTGTCGGGCCAGAGTACAAAAGGGCCAAAGCTCAGACTCACCGCTTAGATGATACCGAGAGTGTGTGCTCAATCACTCACAGAAACCGTGTACATGCGTCATCGTAGGTTCCTTCGAGGGCTCACCCATACCGCAGGATGAAGAAATAATTCGACGGAGAGAAGGAGGACAGATTCAAATTCTAAGGCATTTAAGCGGTAAAGAGGTCTATGATATGGTTAAGGATTTAGATGTTGTGCTTAGAAAGGGATGTAAATCGAGGACAAGTAAGAAGAACATGTGGAAGAAGAGATCAATATTTTGGGACTTACCTTATTGGGAGCACCTAGAAGTTCGCCATTTGCATCGACGCCATGCATGTAGAGAAGAATGTATGTGATGCCTTGATTGGTCTCTTCATCAACATTCGTGACAAAACAAAGGATGGTGTCAACGCACGGCTTGGCTTGGTTGATATGGACATCGACCGAGTTAGCACCAACAAGGACCGATAAAGACTAACGCATTTCCCCGCTTGTTACACTCATCCAAGGCCGAGAGAACCGAATCGTGCGGTGCTTGCATGGCGTGAAAGTTCCGTCCCTAAGCATTCGCCAACATGAAGAAACTTGTTTCGATAAAAGATTTGAAGTTAATTGGCATGAAGTCTCATGATTGTCATGTGTTGATGACACAAATGCTCCTGCTGTAATTAGAAGTATTTTGCCGATCAAGGTCCGAGACAATCATGAGGTCGTGTTATTTTTTAACACAATTGCTCGAAGGTCATCGATCTCGGGACTAGATGCTCTGCAGACGAGGTGGTGACGACACTATGTGATCTTGAGATGTATTTCCTCCGCGTTTTTCGATATCATGGTCCATCTCATTGTTCATATTGTGAGGGAGATAAAGATGTGCGGGCCCGTGTTCCTACGTAGCATGTACCCGCTCGAGAGGTTCATGGGAATTCTCAAGTCATATGTACGGAATCGATCTCGCCAGAGGGCAAGATCGCCGGGTTATGCAACCAAGAGGTCATTGAGTTCTCGCCGATTACATGGCTCAGTCGAACCGATAGGTGTGCCGCGATCTCGCCATGAGGGAGGCTCGAGGGTATCGGGACCATCGGAAGGAAAGCAATCACTCCAAATATGGATGCGTATGCTCGAGCCCATTTCACGGTCTTGCAACACATGACCAAGTGTCCTCGATATCGACCAAAGACAAGGACGTGATTCGCAATGTAATCCGCCGCGCGGATGTTTGGATCACGAGACAACACAATGATTTGTTCAACCAATGGTTGAAGGAGCGACTTGCTAGGAGCTCGTCAAGTGATATGCTTGACATAGTTGGCAAAAGGGCCAACATTTACAGCTTGTAACATGGCGAGGATACGACATAAATGGGTACACATTCTATACGCAGCTCGTGATATAAAAAGCACTAACCAAAACAAATGTGTCCGTGATAGATGCATTCAAGATCGATAATGAGGAGCTCCTACTATGGGCAAATAGAGGAGATATGGGAGCTCGACCACGTGCTTTTCAAGATCCCCTATTTCGGTGCCGTTGGATTCATCTCCCACAGTGAAGGTCGACAAGTCTGGCGTCACTACCGTGGACCTCGAACGTGTCGGATACAAAGACGAACCATTCGTCAAGCAACCAAGTTGTTCAAGTCTTCTATGTTACCGACCGGCAAATAAGAAGCGCCACGTAGTTCTTCATGGAAAAAGGAGGATTGTCGGAGTTGAGAATGTAGTGGACGAGGAAGAATACAATCAATTTGACGAGTTGCCTCCTTTCGAAAGCGGCATAAGGGTCGAGGAAGAAGAACATGACGAAAACTAGCTACATACGCGTCGATCATCATGAAGGGCTAATTTTAAAGATTAATTGAACAATGTGTGTATATGTATATACATTCGATGAATGGTTAATTTTAGTTCATTTGAGTTAATTAATTGATTTGTACCGTGAAATGGATGTGATTGTTTCTCAAATGAATGTGAATTGGATGTATATACATGTACTTGTTGTCTTTTACGCTTGTTTCAGAGGGCATGGCTAGCATTTCTGAGGCTAGCCAATAAACAGATCGATCTAGATATTAACCAATACAAAATAATATCACGCATGTTTGAACTACGCATCGTCTCACATGTATATCACAGACGGTTGTTTATCAAAACCGCTCGTGCTATATGTATATCACGAGCGGTTTTTTATTAACACCGCTCGTGATACATCATATATCATAGACGGTTCTAAGTTAGAACCGCTCGTGATATATCACATATCACGACGGTTGTTTATTAAAACCGCTCAGGACACATCACATATCACAGAGCGGTTCTAAGTTAGAACCGTGCGTGATAGTATGTATCATGATTTGTTCTAATTTAGAACCGCTCGTGATGTCCATCTTTACATTCGGACTCTAGCTAGGGTTTGCCGCGCGCCACTCTCAAACGATTAAGTTTCTCAACTCCTCTCGCTCCCTCCTCCCCGAGCCTGTCGCCATCCGTCTCGACGCCTCCTCGAGCTTGCGGCCATTCTCCTCCCGATCCCGCTGACGCCGCCTCCTCCTCGGCCCAAGGCCTCCCCGAGCCCGCCGAGTCTCCTCCTACTGACCGACGCGCCCCCCGAGCCCACGCGCCTCTGCCCAGAGCCCCGCCTCCTCCTCCCAGCTCCGCAAGCCTCCCTTCGACGCCCGCTTTGATCTTGCTCCCTGCTCGTCCTTCTCCTCGACGCCTAAAGGTAACCAATGCCGAGTTACCGATCGACCCCCAGGCCCCTTTCCCTAACTATTTCTATCAATAATCTGTCATGGTCCTTCATGATAATTGTACTTGTTTTATTCATATGGTATTTGTTTTGATACTGCTACTGGAATACATTGCAATGTGGTGTGGTGGGCTTGAGATGAATGCTCTGTGATGATAATAGTCTTGTACTGAAATTGTTTTGATAATCGGGTTTGTACTTGAGCTCTAATTGGAATGCTTACTCTACATCTGATAGCAATACAAAATGTTAAATCTTAGCTTTATGCTGATTTCATTTGTTCACATGATGTTCTATTTCTTGTGAAGATGTCTTCCGCTCATTCTCGAGTCACGCCTCATGTGTCTGATGATGCACCATCCTCTGGAACAATATCCAACCGCGGTAGAAGAAGAGGAATATCGAAAAGGCCCACGGGCCGATTTACCATCACGGAGGTCGATCAGTCTGGGACCCCTATCAATCCTCGCCGAGCAGCGTCCGCATTCCGGAGAATGGTCGGAATAGTTGCACGGGAACGGGTCAAGATCACCTACGATTCGTGGAAGGTGGTGCCCGGACCATTGAAAACTGCTGTGCTGACGGAAATTCTTGCATCGTTCGAGATCCCGGTAGAACTCCTGGACTCCGTGCGACGACACGCGTTGCTACAGGCGTGCAAAGCGTGGAAGAACTTCAAGAGCACGCTTGTCAAGAACTACGTGGAGAAGGATCTGAAGCCGCCCTTCCACAAGTATCTACTCTTGGAAGAGTCCTGGGCCGAGTTTGTGGCGAAGAAGACGACAGATGAATTTAAGAGTGAAAGTGCGGCGCACACGGCCCTCCAGGCAAAAAACAAGCACCCCCACAGACTCGGCACCGCTGGGTATGCGGGTAAAGCCCGATATGGAGGGATCAGAACAAAGAAAAGCGCTTGAATCTCTCCTCGCTATTTCGAGATCAGCGATGTGCGCGCCGACAAAGGGTTATTTGCGAGGTTATCTATTCGGCCTACGGGGGAAGTGTACTTTCCAAACCCCGAAGACCAGGAAGTGTCCCAACGCCTGGTAAGATATCGAACTACCTAGTTTGTAATTACTCCATAACTTCATAGGAAGTGAAATGACATGTCGGGCTATATTGCGATAACGCCGAGTGCACAATCTTCCCAAGGCTCATTCAGCACGGATAGGGAGAAGATATACTCTCTGCGGCCCTAGGAAACAAAGTGAGCATCCTGTCGCACGAGAGGCGCCGGTGTTTTGTTACATGGGAACAATGGTTCCAAGCGGATCATGGATCGCATCTGAGTAGGAGGAGAGCCAAACCGAGCACGATGCAAAGCTACGAGAGGATCTTCGTGCATCCTCGAGAGATGAGTTCACCAAAAAATCGAGCGGAGGTCGTTGAAAAAGTCACACAGAGGTCACTCAATCCTTTGAGGAAAGGATTCGTGCGTTCAAGCAAAAGCGAAAAGAGACTTTTGAGGAAAGGATTAGGGATTGCAAATGGCAAGTCGGTTGGAAGCCCTCGCCTCTACTATACCGCTAGCCAGCCCCCCCAAACATCCGAGTAGCTGCGCGTCCAACCCTAACCCTACCACAATAGGTGATGACAGATTTTCCGTCGATGACATACATGTAATAATTATTATCTCTGGAATGCTCAATCCATTGATAAGCCTGTTGGAGTAGCTAATTTTGTACCGTTATGTACGTAGGTGGCTACGGCGCAAGCTCCAAGTGAGATATGTCTCTGTTGCCCTAGATGTTGCTTGGGGCGGTGTATCCATCCCAGACGGAGCTTTGGTGCACGGTGCAAATCTAGCGCCGGTTTCGCAAAAGTGAATGTGGACGGTGTTTGTGCCAATTTCGAGGCCGTCCCATGAAAATTCCCCAAACGATGAGGTCATGACTCTAGGGCAAGCCGTTGGAACATTCATCCAAAGGCCCAAGGAGGACATCCGCTCGAGCTACTCGCTCGGTGTCAACTTCACGGAATGTCTCGCAACGGCATCAAGTCCACGGACTGGATCCGCACCGGCTACTGACCGACATGGCAAGGGCCCGCCGCATCACATGCATCTACACTCGTGCTCACCGACTCTTGTGAAGTCGACCTATACAAAGCGAGGCAACAAGGGCAAGGGCAAATCGAAGACGATCGAGTCCTCTCGATATCCCCTTCTTGCCGCTGGCGGAAATACAAGCCAGCGAGCCGTTGTTCGAGAAGTTAGACAGCCCTACCCTAGGACCGGATTGCACGGAATTGCATGCATGGTACATGGAATACCCAACAAGCCGTTGATCAACGATGCTCGGTGTCACCGCAAGTTCAAGGAGCATCATTTTAACCACGTGTATCAAGACGCTGTCTTCACGGTGACCTTCGACGACTTGTTCTCATCTCTTCAACCTCGACGAGCTCGACGCCTCAATCATACGATCTTTGACAATCGTAAGTGTGTACAATCACGGTCAATGTTCGTGTAATATCGATAAATGTTATATATAACTCCTAGCTTTTGTATAATAGATACATGATCTGTGAAGCCGAAAGAAGGAAATCACCGGTAGGTTTCCTCGACCCACACGTTGTCTCCGAGCAAAGCATCACGGCGAATGCAACATTCGTCGAGAATTACGTTATAGATTTTTTCATGGCTCACCGCAACAAGGAATTCATACTTTTGCCCTACAACCAGAAGTAAGTAGTGTTGCACTACTGGCTATACTTGTTGATTTGTACTTTATAAGCAACACGAACTTAGGTTTAATGACCATGCTGACATACCTGTGTAGGTTCCATTGGATTCTAATTGTAATTATACCAAAACAGAAATACGTAATATACCTAGATTCCCTACATAGGGCCACTCACAACTTCACAGCTATCCGGAGTTTAATCATCAGGTAAACACATTTCCTCCATAGAAACTCTATTGTAGTCTTTCCTTCCTTTGCAATGGCTAAGGCTAACTTCTTGGAGTCACGTAGGGTGTTCGACGTGTTACATGCTAAAGGATGGAATATCAAGGGAAGGACGCTGCAACATGATCAAACATTCCCGGTACTTGCTAGCTAGTACACATTAATCCTATATAACACTTCGTAGCAATGCCTCTCGAACTAACCAATTCTATTTTTGCAGTGCCACCAAAGAAACGGCCGGCATAACATCTGTGGATACTATGTTTGCCACAACATGCAACTACTCATCGGTTCGCGATCACCAATGATCCTCGGGTTTGTCAATCTTTCAACAATTATTTCATATATACTTACCAATTTATATAAGCTCAATTTAACCTTCATATCGACAAAGTTGCGAACATCGCCAAATGCGTTGGAACAGAGCGAGCTCATAAAAATTCGATCACACCTTGCGGCATTCCTGAACACACAGGTCATAAATCCAAATGGGAGTTTCCACAGTGTAGCAGATTGAACTTGATTGAGATAGATTGAACATAATGGTACATGTGTGTAAATTAATGTACATTAATGGTTAATTTTAGTTAATTGATTTGTGAATTGGATGTGTGCTTGTTTCGAAATGAATGCAATTTTGATGTGCTTCTGAAATGAATGAGAATTGGATGTGCTTGTTTCAGAGGGCATGGCTAGCATTTCCTGAGGCTAGCCAATAAACAGAAATAGATTTAGCAATGCAAAGACTACCACAGACGGTGCAGATGAAACCGTGCGTGATAATCGACTACCTGACGATGCAGATGAAACCGTGCGTGATAGTCGACTACCGCAGACGATCAGATATGAAACCGTCGCGATAGTCCACTATCACGCACGGTTTCATATACGCATCGCTCGTGGTACTCGACTATCACGCAGCGGTTTCATCTACGCATCGCTCGTGGTAGTCGATCATCACGACGGTTTCATCTACGACCGTCGTGGTAGTCAATATCACGATGGTTTTATCTACGGACCGCTCAGGTAGTCGATTATCACGCACGGTTGCATCTACGCATCGTGCAGCGATAGTATGTATTACGACGGTTCAAAACCGCTCGTGATGACCATTAGCATTATCGACCCATAAACTCGCACGGCTCACGGAACCGCCTGTGATGGCGTTACGAACCGCTCTGTAAAGGCCTTTTTCGTAGTAGTGTACCAAACATATGCAAGCAACTAGCAAACAGTTAAACAAATCGCTGTAGCTAGTAGCTAGGTAATTAAACAAACAACCGCGGATAGAACAAATCACTGGTGGCTTAATATGCTAATTTGTCGCCGGCACATGGATCCAAGGTGATTACAATTTGTCGCCGGCACATGGGGAGTACATACGTAGTACATGTGTGCTACCGAACACATGCAAGCAGCTAATTTGTCGCCGGCACTCGGAATACAAGGTGTCCCTTGATTACAATTTTTTTTTGTGGGCATGATTACAATTTTTCTTTGGTGTGCTTGATTACAATTGCTGATTGTTTTACCAGCCCTTTATTACAAGTGTGTTTATATTCATATTGTTATCTTAGACTCATGTTCCTAGAGGGACTTAACAAACAAAATCAACATTACAGACTCAATCTACTCCCTTCATATAATTTTAGAGAAATACTAGCGCACGGTATACCGTTCGCTCAGCCTGCAACGGGATAGGCCGGAGCCGTCCAATCAACCCCGCGACACACGCATCCTAAAGTCAACGCCGAGCGCACTGCGCACCACGCTCGCCGTCGCTCCCCGTGTGCGCAGACCAACTGGCCATCAATGGTAGGATCCATATTTAAAACACCAAACGCTCTCTCTCTCTCTGATGTTTTGATTCCTCTTCTTGACTTCTTTTGCTGTGCGTGCGTGCAGTACCATCCGGATGAAAATGGCTTCCATGACGAACACAACCGCAAGGAAGCAATAGAAATCTTGCTGTGCGTGCGTGCAGTACCATCCGGATGAAAATGGCTTCCATGACAAACACAACCGCAAGGAAGCAATAGAAGTAGATATGAAATTTATCTTGTTGCCTCTAACATGCAGGTACGAGGAGCTAGCTGATGCTGGCGTTCCGCTCGTCCACGGTGTTATGGTTTCGAGTACTGTTCATCAGTTCGACCACGATCTAGTCGGAAGGAGATCCGACTACCTGGTCGGAAGACTGCACTTCATGCATGTTACTCACTTGCGCATATGATTTATGGGACGGTACGGACCGACGCTTGAGTGCAACAAAATGTTCACTCAATTAATAAAAATGTCCGATCCGTGCGTGGAATATCTGAAGCCCTCGTGTCGGTACCATACTAGTCTTATGACCAGTAACTAGTACACACACATACACAATATACATACAACGTAAAACAAATATGATGCTTACCTTATACGATTACATCACAAGTGTAGGATACACGGCCGACTGGCCAAATAAAATGACAAGTATCAGAAGTAGCAAATTGAACAACGGAAGCATAATATGTATAAAGTCCAAAAGTCCAGCAGTATGCTCATCCAAAACCCTCAAGCAACTGACAAGAAACAAGTCCTATCAAGACCCGTCACCGAACCCTTCGATACAGGGGCAAAGAACGCATCGTTTGGTATAGACTCTTCTCTAACTTTGAACAACAAATTAAATAAGATTAGAAGAATGGACAACCATCTTCAACGTGTGGGTGGATAACCATCGTGTGGATTATGGCAGAACATGCTGGCCCGTTCCGCATCGGCCAAATTAACGACGAAACTCGTGTTCCGAAAGCAGAAGAAAAAAACAAAAAAGAATTAGAAGAATGTAAAGCCTTTTGTGAATTAGGTCCTGATGTGTTGTGTGTCGCCAGAAAAGGAAAAGAACGACAAACCTAAGGAAGCCAGAAAAGACACTCGCGATAAAACTAGAAGGTACTAATGTCGATCATTTGTCATACATAAAGGCAGTATCTCCTGTCCTGTCTCCTCCTTTTGTCGACTCATATATCCAAGATAGTACTAGGTTGAGAAGTCCAACATGTAAAAAAGACTGTATCTCCTGTCCTGTCTCCTCCTTTTGTCGACTCATATATCCAAGATAGTACTAGGTTGAGAAGTCCATTATGCAAATTTTGGCCGATGATGATATAGTATTCATTGCCCTCAGAAAGCTTCCAACTTGGCATGCCTGCATCCAGTTTGTAGATTGTACGGTCATATGGTCTCAACAATAACAGGTCACATGGTGTCAACAATAACAAACGCTAAAATGAATATGAGATCATGATATAGTATTCAACGCCCTCTTCTTCTTAGTTTCCTGTTTCTTTAGTTTGCCACCTTATCGAAAGAGAAGATTGGTAATTGATTATTTGCCACTCATGTGTCTATGACATGTGGGCTCGGGACCCAGATGTCATAGACACATGCAGTGGCAAATCATCAAATCCACTCTTTTGGAGTGGCAAATAATCAATTATCCCTTTTTTTTCGTGGCCGTTGCATTAAAGAAGGGGTGAAACGTGTGAGCCGAGCATCCAAGCCTCAAACGCGGGCGGACAGGGCTTGAGAGTCCATTGTGCGAGCTCTCTCATATGGTCTTGAATTATAGTGTTGACTGATTGGAACCATGGAGTAACACGGATATGGTATTGTTGGTTGAGGTCTCAACAATAACAAATTAGCATATTAAGCCACCAGTGATTTGTTCCATCCGCGGTTGTTTGCTTAATTACCAAGCTACAACGTTTTGTTTAACTGTTTGCTAGCTGCTTGCATGTGTTTGGTAGCATATACGACTCCCCTACGTACGTACTGGCGGCAAAAAGTTTGAAAGGTAAATCAGAATGACAAGTACCGCCAACTGGCTGCATTAAAGAAGGAGTGAGGCGCGCGCCAAGCATCCAAGCCTCGAACGCGAACGAGCAGGGGCTGAGAGCCCTCGGTGCCAACTGAGCTAAGCTAAGCTCTCTCACATGGTCTTGAATTATAGTGTTGACTGATTGGAACCATGCATGGAGTTAACACGGATATAGTATTGTTGGTTGAGGTCTCAACAATAACAAATTAGCATAGCTAGGTCATTAAACAAACAACCGCCGATGGAAAAAATCACTGGTGGCTTAATATGCTAATTTGTCGCCGGCACATGGATCCTTTCTTGTCTATTATATAGCCCACACTATATTGGGAAAAGAGTTCTAACCGATCTAAGAACATCTACAATAGTCCATGACACTTGGTACTAAGGGACGGATACATCAACCAGCCCTATGCGCAGAGATAATGTGTAGGGTACAGAAGAACTCCAAGATGGAAAAGTAAACAAATATGAAAATAAGATTAATCTGTACCAGAAGCAAGGTGGTGTAGAAGCCACCGGCTGTCCGCTCCTGCAAACCATCCGTAAAAATAATCAGAGTTGGGATCACAAAACAACACATAAAAAATCAGTGGTCACAAAAATCGACAGAGATTTAAGAAAATATCGGTCAACATACAAACAGGAAAACCGTTAATGACTGTCCTTTCACAAAGAGCTTCCTTTTGCTAGCTCTCGCACGCGCGGCCAGTATGCATATCATGTGCTCATCATTTCATTAGCTAGCTCGCACACGCGGCAACGATCGCGACCATGTTACGTGCATGTTTAGCTAATCGATATACTGGATTGAGTATATTTTTAGATAATGAAGGAGAAAATATCTTTCGGCCTCTGCATCAATGATGCACACAGCCTAACTGGATTAAGTATATGACTGTCATTCTGCTTTACCTTTCAAACTTGAGCATTTTGCCGGCAGTACGTACGTAGGGGAGTCGTATATGTTACCAAACACATGCAAGCAGCTAGCAAACAGTTAAACAAATCTTTGTAGCTAGGTCATTAAACAAACAACCGCGGATGGAACAAATCACTGTTGGCTTAATGTGCTAATTTGTCGCTGGCACATGGATCCTTTCTTGTCTATCATATAGCCCACACTATATTGGGAAAAGAGTTCTAACCGATCTAAGAGCATCTACAATAATCTATGACACTTGTTATTAAGAGACGGACACACCATCATTTAGGTGATATGGAGGAGACATGATGAGGAGAGAATATGAGCTTGTTATTAGATGAAGAAACAAGCAAATTGTTGATACCAAGACATAAGAAACAACAAAATACTTGTTCGAGACTTGCTTGTTACTAAAAACTCATTTTGTGGGTCATACACACTCACTACTAGAAAGCTAGGAAAACCTGACGGTCACCAATTTTGCTGACGGGCCCGCACCGGCCGTCAAGGATTACTGTTTTGGTCACGGGAGTAGTACCCCTTCAGCAAAATTCAAATTTTGCTGACGGTTTTTATATAACGCTCTGAATTGAGCAAGAACTAATCTACTCCCTAGATCAATTCCCTGAGTGGTGTTGGTAATCCAAAGGCAAGATATGTCATGTATGTTGGATAGCTAGATATGCCAGATGGACATGGTCTAGAATCCTTATCGCAGCCCGACTGCGAGAAAGTCATACCCTTGATGTTGTCTTCATCTGCAGGACATACTAGTACTTAATCACCGCTAAGCTCTAAGTTACATGATTTATTGCAGCCACTACTAGAAAAGGGGTTTTTCCCTACGGTCGAAAACCGTTAGGAAAATAGAAAAAACCGTCAGGTTTTATTTTCCTGACGGTTAACCGTCAGGAAAATCCCCTCAGGTCTGGGTGGTCGGGAAAATTTAATTTGTCTGACGGTTAACCGTCAAGAAAATATTTGCCGACGGAAGAAAACCGTCAAGAAATATTAACCTGACGGTTCTCCAATAACCGTCAACAAAATTCATTTTCGTGACGGTTTCCGCCCGTCACGTATGTAGTTTACATGACGGGGCAACCGTTACCGTCAAGTATGTAAAATCTGACAGTTTTTTCCATTACCGTCAACAAAAAGAATTTTCTTGATTTGTTTGTTCGTCGAGTTTTATATAACGATGTATGCATCAAGTATCTTATCAAGTATATAAAACCCGATGGTTTTTCTATTACCGCCAACAAAAGCATTTTCGTGACGGTTTTGGCCCGTCAGAAATTGGTTTCGTGGTGTCAAAACCAACGCCAAAATGACTCCGTTCCTGTCAACAAAATTATGATTCTAGCAGCCCACTAGCAAAAATTGTCAATTCACATATTCATACACATTCACGCATCATATAATTCACAATACACATCCATACATCATATAATTCACAATACACATCCATGCATTACTCCATACACAAATAAGAAGTTCAAACTTATCATTTCAAGCCCAATACCATCCATAAGGTTCACTTGTAGAAAGCAATCCGCACAAAAGACATCTAAAAGTCCAGTACACTAGCACAATACACCTAAAGACTAATATCACATACAAGTCATGTAAGTACATCTAAAAGTGCAAAGAATGCCATGTTCAACTATTCAAAAGAGCTAGCAAGACACCATCAAAGTTCATGTATGGTACACTATAGAGCTTGGTTACTCTCTGGTGCACCTCGTCTACTACCCAATCACCCCCCTTGTCTCCCTTTGGAGTAAGGTAGACGGGCCCTTCTATGCCAAATCTGCTCGTAAAAGGAACAGACGATCAAAAGATACCATCGAGTCCCACAAAGACAAAAGATTGCGAGAACATGTTAAGGTGATTATTCTTGTACATAAACATTTGATAAAAAAATTAACACTTTCCTGGTTGAGAACGAGAAAAAAAAACAGCGCCAAAGAAATGGTCCAATACCTCAAATTTATTATATAGAATAGTCAAATAATATGTTAAAGAACACCTGCCATATCTGATTTCTAAGAAATCCGCTAAATGGCCACAGGATTCAAGTTCAAAATCCATGCAAGAGCATATCCTACTTGGATTACTTCAGGGCCATCAGTATTAAGTTAAAATGAGGATTGACGGGGTTTTGCTGGGAGCACTGTTTTTTTTTTTGCCCTTGTGAGCAGCATTATAGGGCTAGCTTCCCAAGTCCATGAGCTGGAGCATTACTCCACACAGTAGAACAGTTGCATCAACTTTATTTTATTAGCTTACATGTTGATGCATGGATAAATTAATGCTAGGGCCACGAGCACCCTACAGTCACACACACACACAGATACAGAAAGAGAGGAGAGAGAGCGAGATCCATACTTTGGAACGAAGGCTATGAAACCATTTGCCTTGATCTTTACTATTCTAGCTTCGGTGTCAGTTGGCTTGCAAGGTAAGAAGTGTAGCAGTCTTAATGGTCATAACTAGATGGAGCCCCTCTTTCACAACGTCGGTGTCTCATGATCTGCATAAGCGTTGAAAACATAAGTCTAAAAATGATATTTCAGTAGTAAATAGTAAAAGAATAGAGCATTTATTGCAGTACGAGATGGGTGAACACAAGAGCAAACCTTTGCTAATGAATTTAAGTTCCGCAAGTCTACAGTTAGTGGATCGACCAAACGGCTGCAAATTCAGGGGAAAAAGCAACCAAGTTTATGATAATGTTTTTGACCTGCTAGACCAACTTAAAATTCTACTGCCATATATATAATAATGTTCAAGCTGAGAAGGTGCAATGACAGAAAGCACCTGTCATCCATTCTTGCTTGTGCCTCCACATAAGACATTGCCGCACAAGACTTGATAACACTCTTTGTGTATAGTGTGGATATGATATCAGCATGAGGTGTCATTTCCTGCAGACGCATATTCCAAAAATACCAAAACACCAAGAAGCAAGTATTAGTACGATTCTTTAAATGCCAAAGGACGGATGTAATTACTTTAGGCCACAGAAGCACCAATATTTAGAAACGCCAAAGGGCAGATGACAATAAGTACTCTGCTCGTAATACCAGAGCATCAGAAATGAGAGGCTTCTACCCTATTCCAAAATGTAGGAACTATTGTATGACTCAGATCTAACAATTTAGTAAGCTTCTCCAGCACAAGACAGTCTTGGAGATGGCTTTCTTTGGGGAGAAGGAAAAGGTGTCTTGGCAAATGGCCCAAATTACCACGACACACTAACGAATAAGCATAGTGAAGGCTGAAACAGAAAAGATATGTGCAGTATTATCTGGGCTTGAGTACAATATGGACAATCTAAGTTCATATAGTAGGAAGAGGGCATTGTGGACATTTGTTACGTATAACAAAACTTTTCTTAATAAGAGCAGAAAAGGTAGTGACCACATTTAGATATCCTTATACATCAGACAAATCAACATTACAACAAAATGTCACGAACTAGACTCACCCAAATGACAGAGAACGCCAACCTCTCGACATCAGCACGAAGAGAACAAACATCTGGAAACCAACATAATTCAGAGAAACCATCAGTCACCTATGCTACTAGCCTACTACAACATTACAGGGAGTATTCTTAAATTGAAATAGTCCACTTCAGTTGATTTAGTATGCATGTCATATAAGTAACAGCAATACCTTCAGTTAAAGGCTTTGGAAGCATGTCAATCCGCTGTCCCACAAGATAAACAGAAGTACCCCTTTGTGCGGCCTCCTCATCAAGAGGAGTACCAGGATGAACAAAATTAGTGACATCAGCAATATCTGGTCAGCCCAAGTCAAGAACTGCAATCTTCATATCAATAGCAACAGTATAAAAGGTGCATGGGATAGAATGTGAAAGAAACATACAAATTTCCTATCAATGACAGATAGCATTCATGACGCAAGGTCAGAAATAGAATTGGTTTTAGCTGGATATAAGGACTTTCAAGCATCACAAGTACCGCATGATACTATAAATACTGTACATCACCAATGCCCAAAACCGCTTCAATATGGAAATTCGGCCAGCCTTTTTTATGTCATTAAGGTTTTTTGTTCCTGGAACCTATTGAAATTGAGTCATGCCCATCGAAGCAATTGATCTATCAACCAAAATGATTTCTAAATTGAGTTTGCTCCAAGCAGAGAGCACATAGAACTAATTGCAAGCCTCCACCATTACACTTTTCTAAGTTTTCTTCGTATTTGACATCTGCCTGTGCAGATATAACTATATGCTACATCCAACATCATATTCTTTGCATATTTACTGCTTGCATTTCTAACTAAAAAGGCAATCTTATGTCAATATGTGATAATCTCGAAGCCAGGTAGATGCAACAGAGCCTACTCACAATTTGCAAAAATAAAGCTATCATCAACTGAAACAAAGTCAACAAGGTAAATTTAACTCAAAGGTAACTAAGTAGAAGTTCAAAAGCTCATAAGATTAACTTGCATTCTAAATCTGAGCTGTGTAAATACAAAGTAAATTGATAAAGGATACGAACTCCAACTTCAAAATTCCCATTTGGAAGTGGCGTGCAATGTAGTGCATCATCAATATCCCTACAACCTAAACAGCAGTTGAACCGTAAGAGCTAAATCCAACTACAGAAACAGCAATAGAATACATGCATCATAACTTACCAGGTGGATCCACGCTAAAGACTCTCACATGCCGCAAGTCTTGTCTATTAGGATTAGCCAAATCTTCAGGTGATAATGTCCAAGGCAAAGGTGGCAAACAAGCAAGGACTTGTGTAGAGAAAGGTCTTGTGTTGATATCATTCTATAGTAAGACAACCTGTTTCATGCATAAGCATCAATTAGAATGCTTGCGTCAAGCACATGCTCCTACATGAAAGCCTTGATAAGGCAAGTTGCAAATGCAGCTCCTATACAGTAATTGTAAATGTTGTGCTGCATAGCACTTTATGCAGATGCAAGTTTGTAATATCAAAACTTGCCTCTGTTTCAGTATCTTTGTCACCAATATCTCCTATAGTCCGTACATAGTGACCTGATGGATATCGAGATAAGACAGCCCATGAATCAACTGCAACGACAATCCTTTTCTTCAGAATATTCTCAAGCTGTCTAGTTTGAATTGAATCTTAGGAATTCTTCGATCTTTTGACACAAATAAAGCATGAACAATGCCCCTGCTACCAGCAGGCATGGGCATTGGCTCCAAGGACCCACAATACCTGCAGTACGCAAGCATTTTATGCATCAAAGTACATAAAACAACAGGAAGTGTAACTAAAAACTGAATAGTTTGGTAGATGACAACCTAAGTAGTAAGTACAAACACAATCCAAAATGGCATCATACAGATAGCAATGTAATGTTTAACTAACATTACCAAATATTGTAAGAAATGTATGATAAAATGAATATATAAACATGTGTGAAGTAGCAGGGCAGAAATTTTGTCAAGATTCATTAGTTGAACCCATCCATCATTTAGGCATGCAAAATACATGCATAGAAAATGAGAAAATCTAACATGATTACATGAACTGTGTGTCTTCTCAGTTCATTTCCAGATCGGAGCTTATATCGTAATTAGAAAACCACATTCAGAACTTATAAAAACTCACGAGTTCCAATTTCGCTTGATGATACCGACAACACGTCCAACTGGACGACTGGAGACAGAAACAGCTGATGGTCCAACTGTTGGTTGAGTGGAACTGGTGTTCCGTGGAGCATCATCAGCACTATTTGGAACCAAATGGACATCCTCTTCATCACCATCTTCTGAAGGAACAGAAACACCCATCAAAATAAGAAAAATGAGACAGGTTGAAAATTGAAGAACATACCATCATCATCTGCGATAAATGACTTCGACTCGTGCCATTGATCTTGTGGCAAGAGCTCAACAGCAACTATATCTCCATCGAAGGCCCTGTTCATATTTGAACGGCCACGGATAACAATCTCATCACCAATGCTCTCACTTCCAACATAAGCTTCAAATGGATTGTAACGATTAACTCGAAGCTTCCCTTGATGGTAAATTCCACAACGCAGACCAGATGTAATTTCTGACATAGGTTTATGCTGCAATGATATCAAGATAGCAAATATGTATATTCGACACAAGATGGTAAATGTCGTCAAGAATGCACAAATGACAAATCTATAGTTGGTAACTTGGTATACCTCACTGTAAATTACGTTCTTTTTGGATGGTCTAAGATCTTCTACATCTTCCATTGTAGCATCTCCGCTAGTTGGAACAACCACCAAATCGAGCAAACCAGGCTGTGCAAGCGATCGTACATATGACTCAACTGGAACCAGAAATATTTTGTTGAGATTACCATAAAATCATTTCTCAGTATTTTGAAAGATTCAGGCATTCAGCTGTCAATTTATTGTAACATAATATCCAACTAGCACCTGTCTCTGCATTAAGGCCTTCTTCAGTAGCTCTCCGTTTGTTATCTCTATCATTTGTAATCAGCAAAACTTTGGCACTCTCACCAAGATGACTTTGGTACCACCGAACAGCAACACGAATTGCTGATAGGAAAAACATAGCCAGTAAAGAGCAAAGCAGAGCATACATAAAAACATCCTATGTGCAGTGCAACTATGAATGTATATGGAATAAGTGGGAATGAGACATCACATAAACCAAGATAACAAAATAATCTGGTACCTCTATCATTACGATCATTTGGGTTTTCCCCAACCATCTCTTTGACATAAGTATCCCTGTTTTTTGAGTAAATGAGAAATCTTAAGCTTGTGACGAGGAAAAAAGAAGGTTGCTGATGCTAAGCAGATGTAAGTTCTGATATGAACAGCTTACACACCTAAAGGGACATGCAAATAAAAGCAAAAGTGTGAATTCCTTGCGGATAAGTAATTGCACATTTGTAGTGGTGCTTACATAGGCACATTTTTGCCAATACAACCATGTGGATACTGCTAATTGAGGTCTTATTTTCATGCATCCCAAATAAATATGCCGTTTGGAGGGAACACTACTTGAACACATTTTTAGGGAAGACAAAATCAACTTGGCCCGATTTATAGAATTTACTCCTTATCAGCTTTGTTGCTCTAAAAGAAATATGGCCACTATCAGATTTTCCTTGATTTGCCCACACTAGCAACTTAATTATACTTCTATAACTACTTCAGTGGTTTATCTGCACCATTCCATCAACTAGAAATTTGAAGTTGTTTTGCTTCAGATAAGAACTGAGCAAAAGTACCGGAGGCTAAACTCGCATCCAACTAGTCAAAACAACCATTGAATGAACCCAAGGTAGAATCCAGGCGCACCTGTGGTGCTCGTTGGTGAACACGAAGAACCTCCGCGCTGTGTCGGTGCACAGAGCCTTGATCCTGTTGTACACGGCGAGGTTCTTATTCTTCACCTCCTCCAGCACCACCGACAGAACCTCCGCCCCGGCTTGCCCCGGGGGTGGCTCCACCACTGGGCGAGGCGGCGGGGAAAGTTGGAGGCGGCGCGAAATGGGGAGGCGGCGGGGGCGGGAGGCGGCAGGAAATGGCGAGGCGGCGGGGGGCGTGGAGGCGGCGCGAAATGAGGAGGCGGCGGGGGGCGTGGAGGCGGCAGGAAATGGCGAGGCGGCGGGGAAAGTTGGAGCTTGGGATTTTGGGAGCGCGCTAGAGGAGAGGACGTACAAGAAAACACGAGAGGGAATTTTTTTCAGGGTGGCGCCATGCCAAATTTTTTAGCCGCGAAGAGCTCTTCTCATGTCAGGTCGAAGGAATTAACTCGACGGTTCTAACCGTCAGCAAAATAATTTTTATTGAGCGTTATATAAAAACCGTCAGCAAAATTTGAATTTTGCACTATTTCCGTGACCAAAACAGTAATCCTTGACGACCAGTGCGGGCCCGTTAGCAAAATTGGTGACCGTCAGATTTTTCTAGCTTTCTAGTAGTGAGCGATGGATCACATAAAGAATAACTGCGCAACAGGACAAGATGGTTTTTTACTTTTTACAATGTGACATCGAGTTCCTTGCTTATAATGTGTATGAGTCAGCAGTCAATTGTGACAATGAATTGATGATAATAAATCAATACTAAACCTTCAGTTAAAACCGAGATTGTGTATCCTGAACACAATTCCTTTTAAAAGGAAAACATCTGAACAAAAGGATGATTACAACGAATCATGAATAAAAACCAGCCATTTTAACGTAAGAAACATTACAATGTACATACACTTCGCGAACATTAATTACCTCTGATCCACATTACAATGTTAAATTTATTTCACAATTCTAATCAAGTGTTCATTTTAAATCATAAAGAGTCTCACGTCACTGCATCAGTATGGAATCAGTGAGCAAAAGGCATAGACATACGGCATCTGGTGAATAAATGTGCAATGCCTTCCCTACCAAAACAAAGAAAAAAAGAAAAAGAAAGAAAAGCAACGCCTATATATACATGTGTGGCCGATGGCTTGCCATCCATCAGTGCATTGGCTAGCCTAAGGCCTGTAACCATGTGGGTTTTTGCTACTGAAAAACAAAAAGATAAGCTTGCTTTTAGGCCTGGGAGGCGTCAGGATCCATCTCTACGGTGTGACAGTCCTGATGTAGGTCTCAAGATCAACAAATATGTTCCTCGTATAGTATCGCAGCCCTAAATCCAGCCCAATAAAAAATAAGAGTACGCTCAAACCGGCAAGTTCTATTGGAGTTGTACTCTTGAATCTTGTGATTCCTCCATACGTTAGGACTGATATGGTGAAATGCCGACTACTGATATCACAAGCTGCTGGTACTCATGCAATAATTTCACGTGATTTTGTAGCACAACAGGTGATACCGTAAGCTGAATATAGACAGAAGGAAAAGCAAATTATAGTGAATATTTCTCCAATACAAACTAGTCTAGTCTTGAATTAAACGCAATAGTTTGTTGGTGATTTTCAGGAAATAAATGAGGTAACAAAGCTAGATTCTGTTTGTGATGCTAAAACTAATTTGGGGCGTTGCATGAAATTTACTAACCTCATGTTGGTGATTTTCAGGAAATAAATGAGGTAACATGTGAAAGATGACTGAATTGAGCAAGAACTAATCTTTGGAATATGTCATATTTTGCGTCGGCTAACAACAATCGGGTAGAAGTAGCTACATATTGTTGTTGCAAGATGGATCATTATATGTAAAGAACAGGACTGACATCTACCATTTACGCACAATTGTGTTTGAGTTTGAAGCCCAGATTTTAAAGGTACATACAACATACTATATGCAACATTACTGTCTTTTTAGGAATGTCCTTTTATGGTTGTCTTTTATGCTTTTACTAAAATCTATTGTTCAATGATGCATAATAAGTAATAAATATTGCATCTGTAAGTAATCAAAATTATGTCCTATTGTTGCAAATGCAATGTTATGTTGGACCAAATTTGTTCTTGTCTTACGTGGGAGTTATATCATAACCCACGTTATGTGTTGATTGCTAAATTAATAATTATGTGCGATTCTCTAATTTGGGCATACCATCATATGATATTTATAATTAACATGTTCAAGTTGTTAAACACGTAACTATTTAATGGCGTACCATGAATGGATGTATATTGGTGGCGGCGTGGTACACTCCCTCTAATGAATGGATTGATCACACCACACAATTCTTGGATCGTGCATTCTCTCGATCCAAGTTTAGTCGAAGGTGACACCATTAAGTGTCCATGTGCAATGTGTCGGAACTACTTTAGGCACAACAGTACCTCGTCGAGTTGCACTTGAGTAAATATGGGTTTAGGGCAAATTATCAAACACGGACAACACATGGTGAGAGCCTTGTCGTTAGGCATGATGAATTTCATGAATCTGATCAGATGGATAATATGTTGGGTGACCTAGCCGGTGACTATCCACCAGCAATTGATGAGGAGCCAAATGCCTCTGCCCAGGCTTTTTATAGGATGGTCGCTAGTGCTGATGAACTAGTCCATGAGAACACAACACATTCTTGTCTATCCGTTGTTGCTCGCTTGCTAGCTATGAAGTCACAGTACAATATGTCAATTGCACACTATGATGATGTATTACAAATAATTCATGAACTTTTGCCCCTAGAGTCTAAGTTGCCCGAAGACTTCTACCGTTCGAAGAAGCTATTAGAGGGTCTCGGTATGCCATATGTGAAAATTGATGTATGCTATAATAATTGCATGCTTTATTGGAAAGATAATGAGCATGAAGACAAGTGCAACTTTTGTAATACCTCTCGATACGAGGTTGGCAAGAATAAAGTCCCACGTAAAGCATTGCGGTATCTCCCCATTACAAATAGACTCCAAAGGTTGTATGCACACTGAAAAGCATCTAGGCCCCTAAAAATTGTTTTGGTAATTAATGACAATATGTGATTATGGGATTAACAAGTTTATTGAGTATTTACGAGGTTAAGTCCCATTGGTGAATGTGTTAACGCAAGGATGCATGCCAAAGGAGAATATGAAGATCCACAAGACTCAAAGACAGGTACAAATAGTCTAGGTTCCTCTTTTTCATTTTACCGGTCTTAGGAGTTTGGTTGGAAGACCGGATTATAGGTTAAATGCCGTACTATTAAGAGGGATCAAAGCTAGTAGCTTGACAGCATGTTCTTGTGGCATATGGATCAATTTAGGATCATGCATGCATTTGAATTTGAAATTTAAACTGATTTGAATGGTTTTAGAACTTGTCCACAATCGGTCGTATCCGTCTGTGGTATCGGTCGTCTTAGGGATCGATCGTTCAATTTTGTGTGGCGGTTAAATAAAACCAGTAGCGCTGCAAATCTGACTTAAACCTTCTCATAGAAATCGGTCGTACCGGCCGTGCCTAACGGTCGTACCGTTTTGCGGTCGTTCCGATTTTTATGAGCCGGTTCAATAAAAAGAACAAGTGTAAAATCGCCGAAAACTCCTCCGAAATCGGACGTTCCGTTTTTGGGAACGGCTGTACCGGCCTGCGGTCATTCCGATTTTTGTATGCCGGTTCAATTTTTCCAGAACCATTGCAAATCTTGAGCAGTTCGCAAAACCCTACGATCGGTCGTCTTGTTCAGATATAATCAGACGACGGAAATCGGACGTATCGCGACTTTTGCTCGCGTCGTTCCGATGGGCGTTCAACGGCTAGTAAATCTATTTTAGTATCTGCTTTGTGGCGTTGGCATCGCGTTGATTCGAGTGCGGCACGACCGCTACTTTGCTCATGATCGTTCGATTTTCCCTGAAAGTTGGGAATTCGTCTCCAACGGTCTCTTTTGTTGGTGTGGGCTTTATATACCCCCCAACTGCTCTAGACACAGTGTGACACACTTCATTGAACATCCATAGAGCCTTGTGAGCCTTGTGCACCCACTCAACACTCAAAACCTCTTATGCATTTATTGTGAGTTGGTTGAGATTCATTCAAGTGCATTCATACTCCTAGTTGATCCATTTGCACTTGAGTGCCGTCAAGTGAAGACCGGTGATCTTTTACTCTTGGAGTGTTGCCGCACTCCTAGACGGCTTGGCGGAGAGCACGGTGATCTTTTCAAGAAGATTGTGAAGAGGCCCGGTGCAAGATTGTGAGTGGTTTGGTGTTCGCCATCTCCGGAGCGGAGGAAGAACAACCATAGTGATCGAGGGAAGGCTTAATCCGTGGAGCCGGCTTGAGGTGTCAAGCTTCCTCAACGTGGACTAGTGAAGACCGGCAAGTCTTCGATACCACGGGAAAAACATCATCGTGTTCTTGTGGTTACTTCTAGTCTTTACTCTTCCGCATTTATATTTCTAGCTTGTTTATTGTGATTAAATTGCATAGCTAGAAGTATAACTTGTTTAGACTAAGTTATTATTTCGATAAAATTGTTAAATTGTTAAAAAGTTTAAAAACCTCCTATTCACCCCCCTCTAGTCGGTTATCCTTGATCCTACAAGTGGTATCAGAGCTTGGTCTCTCATTGATTTAGACTTAACCGTCTAAGAGAGAAAAGGATGGCTAGTGAGGGAATTGCTATAGGAAAGGCTCCTCTCTTTGATGGCTCAAATTATGCTTATTGGAAAATTAAAATGTCAATTTATTTAAAGGCCATGAGTCCGAAGATGTGGAAAATCGTAAATGAGGGTTACGTTATGCCTCTTAATCCACTACTCCCCACGGAGCAAGAGGAGCGTAATGCTCATTTAGATGCCCAAGCTATGAATGCTCTATTTGGCGCTTTGAACGCGGATGAGTTCAATAGAGTGAGCAACTTGGAAAACGCTCATGAAATTTGGACCACCCTCTCGGAAATCCATAAGGGAACATCCACGGTCAAAGAAGCCAAATTGCATAGGCTTCGGATTAAATATGAGACATTCATAATGTTGCCTAATGAAAACATCAATGAGATGTATTCAAGACTCAACAACATTGTGAATGAGCTCAAAGGCCTTGGGACTAACCTTCTTGATGTTGACATTGTTCTTAAGATGCTTAGGGCTCTTCCGGATAAGTATGAGACGTTGGTGACATTATTTCTCAACTCACCCGAGTTGCCAAGGATGACACCAACGGGGCTTTTGGGCAACCTCATCACAAATGAGTTGTTCAAGAAGGACAAGGAAGAGCTATTGGAGACATCTTCCTCAAAGAAGAAGATTACCGCTTTCCAAGCCAAAGCGGAATCAAGTGATGATGAGGATAAAGAAGATGAATCCGATGAGGAATATGCACTCCTTGTGAGAAGAATGAAGAAGTTCATGAAGAAACGCCCCAATAGAAGCTATAACTTCGACAAGTTCAAGAAGGGGCAAACCTCAAATGACAAGAAGCGTTATAGCAACATCCGATGCTATAATTGTGAAGAGAAGGGGCACATTGCTTCTCGGTGTCCCGAGAAAAAGAATGACAAGGACAAGTCATTCAAGAAGAAGGAATATAATGGCAAGAAGAAGCTTTTCAAGAAGCTTTACAAGGATGGCAAGAATGAAGCCCACATTGGAGAATGAGATTCTAATGATGAGTCAAGCGACTCCGACTCCGACTTCGATGAGAATGAGTCCCACAAGAAAAGGGGACTAGTTGGCATTGCTATCAAAGAAGCTCCTTCGCTATTCTCCACTCCTACATGTCTCATGGCAAAAGGAGATAAGGTAAAATCCATTGATAACAATGAACCTACTTATGATGATTTAGTAGAAATGCTTGATAAGCTAAATGAATATCTTGGAAAAGAAAATCAAAATATAAGATCTTAAGTAGAGAATTTATTTCTCTAAAAGATTCTTATGAAGGGCTAAAGGAAGCTCATGATTTGCTTACCCAAGATTATTCAAGCAAGTCTTGTTCTAGCATAGGAATTACATGTGATATTATTGATGATGTGCCTAGTGTAGAAATTGCTAAAACTAGTGCATCTATTTCATGTAATGATCCTATTGCTTTGCCATGTTGCTCTATTATTAATGATAATCATAATATTGTTGAGCACAATGATGCTAAGCTTATTGTTGAAAACAATGAGCTAAAGGAACAAGTAATCAAGCTAAGTAAGAGCTTGGAAAGATGCTTCAAGGGTAAGGCTACTCTTGATAAACTTTTGAGTGAGCAAAGGTGCTCATTCAATAAGGAAGGTCTTGGGTATGTGCCTAAGAAAGGTAAGAAGCCGGCAAACAAGCCCACAAGATTTGTGAGGCAAAATGGTAAGTATTGCCATAATTGCCGGGAAGTAGGACATGTGCAACAAAATTGTCCTAAGGGTAAGATTCCATCTATTGGTATTTATGATTCATGCTATATGCTTAGAAAATCTAAAGATGGTAAAGTAATTGCTCGTTTTGTTGGCACTTCAATTATGGGCGCTAAAAAGAATGCTATTTGGGTGCCTAAATCCTTGGTTACTAACCTCCAAGGACCCAAACAAATTTGGGTACCTAAAAGAACTTAACTCTTGTTTTGTAGGTGAACTATAAGACCGTGGAAAACATTGGGTGCTTGATAGTGGGTGCACTCAACACATGACCGGTGATAGAAAAATGTTCACCACATTCGAGAATGGAAAAGGAGTAGACAAGATCACTTTCGCGATAATAGTAAAGGAAAGGTATTAGGTTTGGGTAAAATTGCTATCTCAAATGACCTTTCCATTTCTAATGTTTCTCTAGTAGAATCATTAAACTTTAACTTACTATCCGTTGCTCAAATTTGTGATCTTGGACTAATTTGTTCATTCTCAAGTGAAGGTGTAACCATAACTAATGCAAATGATAGCTCTTTAGTTTTCAAAGGCTTTAGACTTGGAAATCTTTATTTGGTTGACTTTAGTTCAAGTGAATCGTGTTTAAAAACTTGTTTAATGGCAAAAACCTCATTGGGTTGGCTTTGGCATAGAAGGCTAGCTCATGTTGGAATGATTCAACTTAAAAGCTTTTCAAACATGATTTAGTTGTTGGCTTGAAAGATGTGAAGTTTGAGAAAAATAGACTTTGTAGTGCTTGTCAAGCCGGTAAGCAAGTCGCTAATTCTCATCCCTCCAAAAGTATCATGTCAACTTTTAGACCATTGGAACTCTTACATATGGATTTGTTTGGGCCAACAACCTATAAGAGCATCGGGGGTAATAGCTATTGTTTAGTCATTGTGGATGATTACTCTAGATATACATGGATATTCTTCCTAGATGATAAAAGTGAAACCTCCGGATTTTCAAAAGATTTGCAAAAGGGCTCAAAATGAATTTGATTTCAAAATAAAGAAAATCCGTAGTGATAATGGTACCGAGTTCAAGAATACTAAAGTTGAAGACTTTTGTGATGAACTTGGTATAAAGCATGAACTTTCCACAACCTACACTCGGAGCAAAATGGAGTAGTAGAAAGGAAAAATCGTACATTAATTGAAATGGCTAGGACAATGCTTGATGAATATAATACTTCGATAGTTTTGGGCGGAAGCTATTAACACCGCTTGTCATGCCATAAATCGTCTTTATTTGCATCGCCTTTTGAAAAAGACTTCCTATGAGCTTATTGTAGGAAGAAACCGAACATCTCTTACTTTCGAGTATTTGGTTGCAAGTGTTACATTTTAAAGAAGGGTGTTCGTCTTTCAAAATTTGATAGTCGTTGCGATGTTGGTTTCTTGCTTGGTTATTCTTCAAATAGCAAAGCTTATCGTGTCTTCAACAAAACTCCGGTTTAGTTGAAGAAAGGCACGATGTGCAATTTGATGAAACTAATGGCTCTCAAGAAGAGCATGAGAATTTGGATGATGTAGGAAATGAAGCCTTGAGGAAAGCAATGGAGCATATGCAAATAGGTGATATCAAGCCGAAGATGATCCATCATCTTCCACTCAAGTTGAGGCTCCAACCTCTTCCACTAATCAAATACAAATTATTGAAGAGGACGACAAAGAAGATGATCAACCATCCAACCTACCACCAAGAATTCACAATGCAATTGCGAAGGTGAGAGACCATGTGGTCGTGTCTCCATGAAAGTGATGAGTAATTGACAAAGGTTTTAGGTCAGTCGAGTTTGGTTTGTGTGGTCGGACCATGTCGTTCTATGCAGTTCACGCGTTTTCGTGAAGTCAATCGTATTGTCGGAAAATCGAACGCAAGAGTGTTTATGGGCGATACGATCATGAGGCGGTTAATACCGATTGGTAAATGGCGGTTGAAGAATTCGAGAGAAGTTGTTTTTCGAGTTCGGTCTTCATTGGAAATCGAACGACCGCATGTATTGGGCGGAGACGACCGGAGTGCGGTTGATCCGCTGGTAACATGGCGGTTGTCTGGATTGTATTGTGAGTTTCGCCATTTTGGTGATTTGAGTTTTGGGATAGGTCATATCCAGTGTGTTCATGCATATGTGTTGCATATTGCATGTTTGAGCTAACGTTAGGTCAAGTTGTGAAGAACTTGTTCCCGGTTTCGTGTTTCTTGTCTCGCGTGGTCGCAGGACGCCGAGTGGAGTCGTGGCGAGACACGGTGGATCGGACTAGGCGCAGTGGCGCCGAGGTCGAACGGTCGGGATGTGTCAAGACGACGTGGACTCGAGGTGGTTGCGGCGTCTTGAGACAAGGCGCTGAAGCTTCGGAAGGTGCGGGGCGAATCGGGAAATTGCAAGGCCGCATGGCGCGGGCGGCTCCGTTGGATATAGCGGCGAATGAGGCGGAGACCCGTTAGCCAAGCGCTATAAAAGGAGAGGAGGGCTGCATGCCCTCTTGGAGCACTTGGGTGGAATTAGGGTTTTAGAGTCAAAAGAGGCTTTGTGAGGTTGTTTCTCTTTTGCTCTTTAGTTGTTGAGAGTGGAGGTGTAGGCGAGTAGTGCTCCTGCTTGTCCCTTCTTGGTTTTGTGTTCATCTCCCTCTAGAATGGATGAGTGTTGGTTCTTGAGTTGTGAGAGTGAGGAGATGGATTGAGCTTACATGTAATCATCCTCTGGTTCTAATGTCCATGCGTATGGGGATGTATCTATGTGTTTTCGCTTTTGATTCAATGAATGAAATCAAGTTTGTCTCTCGAACTCTCGTTTTGTTCTTTGTGACTCCCATTTGATGATTTCTTGATTTAGTGAGTCTCTTGTTGTTTCTTGTTGGGAAGCCTCAAAACGAGTTGTTCTATGATGGGTTAGTGCCACAAGATCATTTGATCGATTTCCCGAAGAGCAAACTTGGTTTAAATCTAAGATTTCAGTTTTGGGTTGTCTTTGTTCTTCGTTCTTCCGTTTTTGGTTGATTCCTGAGATTTTGTGGATGGATCTACTCAATCGTTTCTTGGAATAGGTTCCTAACATCCTTAGGAAGGTGTGTTCCAATTTTGGTCAAGTTTGGCCGCGTAGATCAAAAGTTTCGTTGATTTTCGTTTTGAAACCCGAGCGGATTTTGCCTGTTCCAGGACAATCGGATGAACCGGGCTTAACATGCGCGGTTATCTGGATGCATGGTACAACCGCCGCTTACTCATGGTTATCTGGGGCTCAGCAGTACAACCGCCATTTGCTCGTGGTTGTACCGATTGTCCTGATTTGTTCGGCTCTTCCTCGTTTTTGTTTGCTGAGCTTTGGGGTGAGGAGTGGATTCAACATAAGACTTCCTCTGTGCTTAATCATTGATCTTCATAGCTCTCATAGCTATTGGAGTGATTCATAAGTTGAATCCATTCTTTGCGAAAAAGATTCGGTGCTCCTATTCACCCCCCCTCTAGTCGCCTTTCCGGTCCTTCAATTGGTATCAGAGCCGGTTAGCTCTTTTCAATAGATCTTAACCGGTCTCAAGAGCCATGGCGACGGACAAGTACTCGACCAAGCCGCCTGTCTTCGATGGCATTGACTACCCTTTCTGGAAAAGCCGAATGGAAACGTACATCCAGGCTCAAGGGTATGCATCCGCGCAAGGTCAAGGTCCGGTTTGTTGTTCCTGACGATGAGAACATCAATGCTGGAAATATGCATGATGTTGAGGCGAACGCTAAGGCAAGGAACATCATAATCCAGGGCCTGAGTCGTAGCGAGTTCGATCGCATCTCCCACCTGTCGTCCGCCTACGATATCTGGGTGACCCTCGATGCATACCATGAGGCACCACCGGATCAAGACGGTTCGACAGACCGTTCAAACGAGAATACAACAAATTCGAGATGCTTCTTTGGTGAGTCCCTAGATGAGTGCTTCGCACGTTTTCACAAGATCTTGAGCAACCTCCGAGCGGTCGGTCTCACATACCCCGACTCGGACAACGCTCGTCAGATACTTACGGCACTCGATCTGCGCGTGTGGGAGATGAAAGTGACCACCATCAAAGACACGACAGACCTCTCGACCTTGACTCTTGATGCGCTGTACTCACGCCTCAAGACTCACGAGATTGACGTTGTCTCTCGTAGGTCGAAGTCACAGTCGATGGCCTTGGTCACCGATCCCGATTCAAACCGAGTCCTCTTGCAATTTCTCCTTGCGCTCTCGTGACATAATCGATGATCGATTAGAGCAGACTTCGGATGAGCGACTTGCCCTCCTTGCTCGTAGATTCTCCCACGCTTACAAAGGAGGAGGGACGAAAAGAGAGGAGGACCTGTGATTTGCTTCGAGTGTGGTGGCCCCAACCACATTCGAACAAACCGCCCCAAAGCCGAGAAGGGCAAGAACGACTACGGCGGTTCGGGCAAGAACGACTACACCGACAAGAACTGCAACAAGAAGCCTCCACTCGGACGCCAAAGAAGAAGAAGTTCGCAACCGGCAAAGCCAAGAAGCTCTTCCATCGCGTCCTCACCGCTTTCGACGACCTCGACCTCGGCGAGGTGGAGGGATGGAGCGACGATGACGGGACGGGTGACCAAGAGCCCAAGAATGGCGGCGACGACTTCTCCCAATGTGCTTCATGGCCCTCGAGGCGAACTCGTGACAATGAGAGTGATCTCCGACTTCGGACGAGGTAGATCCCACCTCTGAGCAGCTCAATCATGCTTTTCTTAAGCTAGGAGGTTTTCATGCTAAAGCTAAGGCTAGGTGTCTTTGAGTTAGAGAAGGAAATAGATAGACTGTCACTAGAGATTATTGCTCTTACATCCGCTCCTTCTAGTGATGATTGTGATACATGCTCGCTTTCTTCAAGTTGATATGGAGAAGTTAAGGACCTCACATGATAGTATGTCCTCCGAACTTGATAGTGTTAAGGTGGAGAATGTTAGTCCGCTTCTTTGAGTTAGAGTTGAGTAGGATGGTACATTACCCTACTTATTCTTGATGAGACTACTTCTCCACCTCATGTGAGGGTAAGGACATTGTTTGCTAGAGGATCTTATGCCATGCTCCTTGATCTGCCCGAGTCTTGTGAAAATTGCAATAACTTGAAGATGAACTTAAACGCAGGCGGATCATAAAATTGTTTGAACTACAAGCTTCTTTACTTGAGCCGATTGTTTCATGCTTGAACTGTCCTAAGTTAATCTACTTGAACTTGAGGTCGTCTCCAAACAGCTTTCAAGATATGATTGATCATGAAAGGAAGTTGGCTCGGTTTGCTTCTAAGGACCTGTTAGCTCACCATGCATTAAGTGTAACAAACTAAAATCGACTTGATTGCTTTGGATGAGAAATGTGTGAAGCTAACTAAGGATCTTCTAGAGAAGCCACATTGTGCTTGCAATATGATTATGGAGAAGGGGAGAAGCCCGAGGTAAGGATGAGACGCTTAGCAACGTGAACCAAGCGGCTAGCAGGGGGATCTGCCCTTGAGTCGGTGTGCTTGCACAAGCCATTCTTCCCTCTCTCTTTGGTTCTTCTTTTGCTCCCTTACCTTCTGCATCTCTTCTTCCCCTGCTCTTCTTGCATCTCTCTCTTTAAGTGTCGAGACCTTATGAACACTCTCGAGAGATTTGTAGGAGGCAAGAAGAAGCTCAATCTTATTCTAGACCAATCTAAGATCTGCAGATTTAATCAGGGTCTAGGATATGACTTCTCTGAGGACATGAGGAAGCATCCACCTGCCGTGCTCAGACCCATAGCACCAGGTGTGATCGAGACTGAGCCCAGGACCGAGAAAGTCCATTTCAAGTCAGCGGGCTATGTCGAGGATTTCGACAAGAAGGTAATTTCACATGCTGCTTCTACCTCTCAGAAGGTGAAGTATCACTGCACCTTCGGTCAGAAGGATGGACACACAGTCGATCGATGCTTCAGGCGCGCCAAGATCGCGCGTAGAGACCATGTTGAGTCTCTTAGGCGCATTGTGGTCGGCCCGGACCTTGAGTGCACCTAAGACCAACACGAGGTCTAGGCTTGTTTCTTCTGATGGGTTTGTGCAGCATCGAGGACTTGGTTTTTCCGAGTTTTCTGGTTTTCGTCCTCATGCTGCTTTCAGTCGTGACTTCCGCCGTCCTGAGGGTAGATCTCGTTTTCCCCATCGAGATAGCTACCCGCGGCGTGTTCAGCATGTTGCAGGTGCTCCGACTCGCTCCTTCGTAGCAGTCGAACCCAAAGAATGACTTGGTCTACTCTTAGACCTTCGCTTTGAGTTCTGAGAGCGTAGGGTAGATAGAGGTCGATCGTGCTTGACTACTTCATCTCGCTTTCGACGTGTTATTCAAGATAGGTGCCAAAATCATTGTTGATTTATCCCATCTTCGAGACTTTACTCTGCTTGACTCGGAGTTCGCGGTAGGGAAGGAGAAGGTTTGGCTTGTAGACTCGGTTGTTCTCGTCATATGACCGGAGACTCCGTTGGTTCTCCTCCTAGCCCGCGCTCCGGTGATGAGACGATCACCTTGAGAGACGCTTCGTCAGGGCGCGTCATCGCCAAAGGTCTTGTCGCGACATTAATGCTTCTTTTATTCTTAAGGATGTTGCCTTGGTTAGTAAGTCGCGGACAATTTGCTTTCCGTTTCTCGGCTTCTGATGACGGTTTTGAGGTGAGCTTCAAGAAAAACGCTTGCAAAATTCTTGACTCTTCTGTAGTCCGGTTTATGGGATTTCTCGTTATGGGAGGATCTTTCGTGCTGATTTTTCCGATTCTTCCGTGATCCTCTCCGGTGTTTGGTTGCTTCGAGTCCCGCGATCTCTCTTCGGCATAGGAGACTTGGTCATATTGATTTGACCATTTGACCCGAGTTAGCGACCATGATCTCATTCGTGGTCCGCCAAACTCAAGATGGTCAAAGATCTTGTTTGCACTCCATGCTTAAGACGGCAAGATGGTTGCCGCTTCTCATCCTCCCACATTACTATGACCGATGCACGAACAGTTGCTGCTCCACATGGACACAGCTTGGACCAAATCGAAAGCATCAGCGGGAGGAAGTGGTATGTTCTTGTTGTGGTCGATGACTTCTCGAGGTACTCTTGGTGTTTTTCTTAGCCTCGAAGGACGAGACATTTACACATTTCGAGGTCTTCTTAGTAGGTCAGTCTGTTGAGCTCCGGGTGCCTTACGAGCGATCCGCATGATGACAATGGCACGGAGTTCAAGAATTCCTACTTTGAGAGTTTCATGGTGAGACAGGTGTAGAGCACCAGTTCTCTTCTCCATACGTCCCTCAGCAAAATGGCGTTGTGGAGAGGAAGAACCGTACCTTGGTCGAGATGGCCAGGACGATGCTTGATGAGTACTCTACACCGAGGAAGTTTTGGGCTGAGGCCATTGCGACCGCGTGCCATGTTTCGAATCGAGTTTTTCTTCGGGCACTCCTACACCGCACTTCTTATGAGCTGAGATACGGGCGAAAGCCCAGCGTCTCTCATTTTCGTGTGTTTGGTTGCAAGTGCTTTATCTTGAAGTCTGGGAACCTAGACAAGTTCGAGTCACGTTCCTGTGACGGTATCTTTCTAGGCTACTCGACTTCTTCGCGGGCTTATAGGGTCTGGAACTGCGAGTCTAGCAAAATGGTAGAGACCTGCGAGGTGACCTTCGACGAGGCCAGTCCGGGGACTAGGCCAGATATCTCAGGTTCTTTAGAGCAGTCCGAGACCATCTTTGTGGATGATGAGGACGATGGAGATGACGGTTGTCTACGATCCCGTCCCTCATCCACTCCTTGAGGTGCCGCCTTCCACCGCACCTCGAGGTGATCACCCTGCCTTCGCTTCCTCCGGAGCTAGTGGCTCTGCTCCTACCTCGTCAGCTCATGAGGTAGAGGCCACTTCTTCATCTCTCCCAGGACCTCCTAGACACATCCAGAAAGTTCATCCTTCAGAGCGAGATCATTGAGATCTTTTCGAGCGTGTTACCCGCTCAAAATCGGCTTATCTCAATTCTGCTCCATTCGCCTTCATTGCCTCTTTTGAGCCCAAAGATGTTTCTCATGCTTTATCCGATGAGTCATGGGTCAATGCCATGCATGAGGAGCTAGAAAATTTCGAGAGGAACAAGGTCAGTCGCTTGTTGAGCCCCCACGAGGCCACAATATCATTGGAACCAAGTGGGTGTTCAAGAACAAGCAGAGTGAGGATGGGGTAATCATCCCAAACAAGGCGAGATTGGTAGCTCGGGGTTTTCCTGTGTTGAGGGTCTAGACTTTGAGGAGACCTTGCCCTCAGAGCTCGACTTGAAGCCATTAGAATCTCGCTTGCCTTTGCAGCTTCTAAGGGTTTCAAGCTTTACCAGATGGACGTGAAGAGTGCCTTCCTCAATGGCCTTATTGAGGAGGAAGTCTACGTCCGAGCGACCTCCGTGTTTCGAGAACCCCAAATACCCTAACCATGTCTTCAAGCTTTCAAAGCCAGATGGACTTAAGCAGGCTCCTAGAGCTTGGTATGAGAGGCTTAAGTCCTACTTGATAAGTCATGGTTTTGAGATGGGTAAAGTTGACAAGACCTTGTTCATCCGCCAAGATGGCATCGACCTTCTGCTCGTCGGATCTATGTCGATGACATTATCTTTGGCGGCTCTTCCCATACTCTGGTTTCCCAGCCTCGGATGTCATGAGCACCGAGTTTGAGATGAGTATGATGGGTGAGTTGACCTTCTTCCTTGGCTTCCAAATCAAGCGAGACTCGGAGGGTACATTTCTTCATCAAGGAAAGTACACTCGTGACCTCTGAAGCGCTCGACATGAGTGATGGGAAGCCCGTGTCGACTCCATGCCTTCTACAAATTTATCTTGACCAGATGAGGATGGCGAGCCATTGATCGAAGGAGTTCGAAGTATGATCGGCTCCTTCTTTACCTCATCGCCTCGAGACCGTACATACACTTCTCCGTGTGTGCTGTGCTCGATTTCGAGCTTCTCCTCAGATCTCACCGCCAAAGTGAAGCGATCTTCCAAGACCTTCGAGCTACCATTGACTATGGTATCAGTACTCTTCCTCATCCTGTCTTTCCTTGAGAGCCTTTTTCGGATGCGAGACTTACCGGTCAGAGGATAGATAGGAAGAGCACTTCGCACCGCCAATTTCTTGGCACTTCTCTTGTTTCTGGTCTTCAAGGAAGCAATGCAGTGTTGCACTGATCCACATCGCAGAGGCCGAGTGCGTTCTTTGCAGCCCGATTCTTTGTAGTCAAGTGCTCGATGACTTCGACCTGCGGGACTTTGGGTTAGTTATCGGCAGTGTTCCACTCTTTTGTGATAACACTTCGCGATTAACATTGCCAAGAACCCAAAGTCAAAGATTCGGACCAAGCACATCGATATCCGCTTCCACTTCCTTAGAGACCATGTAGAGAAGGGCGACATAGTGCTCCAGTTTGTGAGAGTGACCACCGGTTGGTGACATTTTCACCAAGCCATTGGATAGTTCGAGGTTTTCACTCTGCTGGGAGAGCTTGGGGTGGTTTGTCCTTATGGATTTGAGTGAGGGGGCTTTGGGTTTCTTGCTCTACTATATTATTTATGCTCTTGCTCCTTCTTTGTTGCATTGCATTTTGGGTGCATTTGGGATTAGTCCTCCTAGCATAGATTAGAGTGCTTCTTTTGTCTAGTTGTTTAGATTTGTGCTCTTATCTTGTGATTCTAGGATCTTGCTTATTAGTCATTACTTATCTCACTAGGTTGAGCTCACTCACTTCTTGTAGGTTCTAGCGAGGTTGGGCCACCCTCGGGTAGGCAGTGCGTGTTTGCTCCTAGGTGTGTTAAGTGGGCGCTTGATAGTCCTAGAGTCATATGGGGTAGATGAGAGTCGATCGAGCCATAGTATTCTCTATATCTTATCTATGCTTTAAGGATTTTTGCTTTTATGTTTTCTTTGCCGACTTCTCGATTTATTGTTTTGGTTCAAGGGAGTTCATTTGGGAGCTTCGGAGCTTAATATTGAGTTAACTCAACTTGAACTAAAAGTTGCATCTAATGTTGAGGGGAGCTGGATCTTACGCATTTCTAGCATTACGCATTGTAATATAACTACATTGAGCCTTGATTATTATCCCGCTATGACATGTTTACAATGCTTTACACCTTGCCATGACTTGTGCTTATTTGCTAGATTTATCATGACTTCATATGTGTAGCCTAGCTTTTGCCATGATAAGTTAATTAAAATTGCTCAACTTAAACTAAAACTTGTCATGTTAGCACTCGAGATTAGTCTTTCTTGAGCTATCCTTTTATGATTCATGCCATGTCAAATAGGTTTGGGTAGAGTGATGAATCTATATTGAGCCTTAGAAAGAGTTGTTTTAGTCTCTTGGTGATGCATGAGTTAGTACAACTTGTTAAAAGGCAAAAGATCTCTTTTGTGCGAAAAACCGATCTCACCAATTCTCTCCTATGAGACGGCTTGCCATTGCACTTGGCATGAACTTAGGGGAGTTTTGGGTGACCTAGACTATCTTCTTAAGCTTCTCGCTTGGAGTAGTCGCATAAGGCTTGAGACCTAGCACATGATAAAACAAAAATCTGGTTGGAAACCACCATGAATTTCAAAAGAAAATATGTTTCATGTGTTCAATGTGCTTAAAGCCACAAAAGTATCATGTACTTTAACCAATGTTTCAATCTTGAGCATAGCACTCTATTTGGTCTCAATTTAAGCTTCTTAGTTCCGCTTAGCTTATTGACATGGCTGCATCATCCTTGGATATCTCTAGCGAGACTTTGCTCATTGATGACTTGACTTGCTCACATAATGTACCTCATTTTCAGATTGTCATCTATGTGTTCTAGCTAGCTTATACATATCTTGTCATGATCTAGATAGCCTTTTTATTAAGTTATGGCTTGGTGTATTACATGTTGGTCATTATGGATAATTCTCATGGCTCAAAATGCTTAAATAAACAAACTTCAGCCATTTTTCATCCATTAACATGTCATATTCTCTCTATTGCATCTTGATGCGTTTATTGCCAAAAGGGGAGAATAGAAAAAAAAAGTCTGTTGGGAACAGTTTAGAGCTTTGGAGATCAATTTGCTCTTTCGGTTGTTGCTCTAGCGTTCATTCATCGACATGGTCATTTGCTTCTTTTCATTTCTTGGACCATGTTGGTTTCTTCAAACTCAAACTCTTCTTAAAAGCTTTTTTCGAGTTTGTCAATATTCTCATCAAGGGGAGATTGAGAGACCATGTGGTGGTCTCCATGAAAGTGATGAGTAATTGACAAAGGTTTTAGGTCGACGAGTTTGGTTTGTGTGGTCGGACCATGTTGTTCTTGCGGTTCACGCGTTTTGCGTGAAGTCAATCGTATGTCAGAAAATCGAACGACCGGCGTGTTATGGGCGATGACGACCATGAGGCGGTTATACCGATTGGTAAATGGCGGTTGAAGAATTCGGAGAAGTTGTTTTTCGAGTTCGGTCTTCATTGGAAATCGGAACGACCGCATGTATTGGAGCAGATCGACCGAGTGCGGTTGATCCGCTTGGTAACATGGCGGTTGTACCGATTGTATTGTGAGTTTCGCCATTTTGGTGATTTGAGTTTTGGGATAGGTCATATCCAAGTGTGTTCATGCATATGTGTTGCATATTGCATGTTTGAGCTAACGTTAGGTCAAGTTGTGAAGAACTTGTTCCGGTTTCGTGTTCTTATGCGTGTGGTCTGCAGGACGCCGAGTGGAGTCGTGGCGAGACACGGTGGATCGACTAGGCGCAGTGGCCGAGGTCGAACGGTCGATGTGTCAAGACGACGTGGACTCGAGGTGGTTGCGGCGTCTGCGAGACAAGGAGCTGAAGCTTCGGAAGGTGCGGAAGGGGCGAATCGAAATTCGCAAGGCCGCATAAGCGGGCGACTCAGTTGGACATAGCGGGCGAATGGCGGAGACCCGTTAGCCAGCGCTTATAAAGGAGAGGAGGGGCTGCATGCCCTCTTGGAGCACTTGGGTGGAATTAGGGTTTTAGAGTCAAAAGAGGCTTTGTGAGGTTGTTTCTCTTTTGCTCTTTAGTTGTTGACAGTGGAGGTGTAGGCGAGTAGTGCTCCTGCTTGTCCCCTTCTTGGTTTTGTGTTCATCTCCCTCTAGAATGGATGAGTGTTGGTTCTTGAGTTGTGAGAGTGAGGAGATGGATTGAGCTTACATGTAATCATCCCTCTGGTTCTAATGTCTATGCGTATGGGGATGTATCTATGTGTTTTTCGCTTTTGATTCAATGAATGAAATCTGAAGTTTGTCTCTCGAACTCTCGTTTTGTTCTTCGTGACTCCCATTTGATGATTTCTTGATTTAGTGAGTCTCTTGTTGTTTCTTGTTGGGAAGCCTCAAAACGAGTTGTTCTATGATGGGTTAGTGCCACAAGATCATTTGATCAATTTCCCGAAGAGCAAACTTGGTTTAAATCTAAGATTTCAGTTTTGGGTTGTCTTTGTTCTTCGTTCTTCCGTTTTTGGTTGATTCCTGAGATTTTGTGGATGGATCTACTCAATCGTTTCTTGGAATAGGTTCCTAACATCCTTAGGAAGGTGTGTTCCAATTTTGGTCAAGTTTGGCCGCGTAGATCAAAAGTTTCGTTGATTTTCGTTTTGAAACTCGAGCGGATTTTGCTGTTCGGGACAATCGGATGAACAAGCTTAACATCTGCGGTTTGTACTGATCGCGTACAACCGCCGCTTGTACTGCGGTTTGTCTGATCTATGTACAACCGCCATTTGCCCGTGGTTGTACCGATTGTCCCGATTTGTTCGGCTCTTCCTCGTTTTTGTTTCTTTGAGCTTTGGGGGTGAGGAGGATTCAACATAAGACTTCCTCTGTGCTTAATCATTGATCTTCATAGCTCTCATAGCTATTGGAGTGATTCATAAGTTGAATCCATTCTTTGCGAAAAAGATTCGGTGCTCCTATTCACCCCCCCTCTAGTCGCCTTTCCGGTCCTTCAGAAGGATCATCCAATAGACCAAATATTGGGTGACGTAAGTAAGGGTGTCCAAACTCGCTCTCGTATTGCTTCTTTTTGTGAACATTACTCTTTTGTCTCTTCTATTGAGCTAAAGCATGTAGAAGATGCACTTGAAGATCCGGATTGGGTGAATGCTATGCATGAAGAACTCAATAACTTCACCCGGAATGAAGTTTGGACATTGGTGGATCGACCCAAGGAACACAATGTTATTGGAACTAAATGGGTCTTTAGGAACAAACAAGATGAAAATGGTTTGGTTGTTCGAAACAAAGCAAGATTGGTCGCTCAAGGTTTTTCACAAGTTGAAGGTTTGGATTTTGGTGAAACTTTTGCTCCCGTAGCTAGACTTGAGTCAATTCGGATATTACTTGCTTTTGCATCATGCTTTGATATTAAATTATTTCAAATGGATGTTAAAAGTGCATTCTTAAATGGTAAAATATCCGAACTTGTCTTTGTTGAACAACCTCCCGGTTTTGAAGATCCTAAAAATCCAAATCATGTCTATAAACTCTCCAAGGCGCTCTATGGTCTTAAACAAGCTCCTAGAGCATGGTATGAACGCCTTAGAGATTTTCTAGTCTCAAAAGGATTCAAAATCGGGAAAATTGATTCAACTTTATTTACTAAAGTTTTAGAGGATGATTTCTTTGTATGTCAAATTTATGTTGATGATATCATATTTGGTTCTACTAATCAAGATTTTTGCGAAGAATTTGGTGATATGATGTCTAGGGAATTTGAAATGTCCATGATCGGAGAATTGAGCTATTTTCTTGGACTTCAAATCAAGCAACTTAAAGATGGAACCTTTGTGAGCCAAACCAAGTACGCAAAAGATTTGATCAAAAAGTTTGGCATGGAAGATGCAAAACCGATCAAGACTCCCATGGCAACCAACGGTCATCTCGACTTAAATGAGGGAGGTAAATCGGTAGATTTAAAGCTTTATAGATCTATAATTGGTAGTTTGCTTTATCTTACCGCATCTAGGCCCGATATCATGTTTAGTGTTTGCATGTGTGCACGGTTTCAAGCAACTCCAAAAGAGTGTCATTTGATGGCGTTAAAAGAATACTAAGATATTTAAAGCATTCCTCTAGCATTGGCCTTTGGTTCCTAAAGGTGCTAAATTTGATTTAATTGGATATGCCGATTCTGATTATGCGGGTTGTAAAGTGGATAGAAAAAGCACCTCGGGTAGTTGTCAATTCTTAGGGAGATCTTTAGTATCATGGTCATCCAAGAAACAAAATTCCGTAGCCTATCCACCGCCGGTCAAGATGTTTCAGCGGGAAGTTGTTGTGCTCGGCGATTGCTATGGATGAGGCAAACATTGATGGACTATGGGATTACATTTGATAAAATGCCCTCTTGTGTGACAATGATAGTGCGGTGAAAATTGCTAATAATCTGCTCAACACTTAAGAACCAAACATATAGATATCCGCCACCATTTCTTGAGAGATCATGTGAGCAAGGGAGATATTGAAATTAGCCACATAAGAACCGAGGACCAATTAGCGGATATTTTCACCAAGCCTTTAGATGAAGGCGCTTTTGCAAATTGAGGAATGAATTAAATGTCATAGATCTTTCAAATGTTGATTGAACTCTTGCCTCTATTATGTGCTTCATTTGATGTTAATTGAGTATTTTATGAAAATTATCTTGAAAATTTTATTAAAAATAGCTATGATCATAAAAATTATATTCCTATATAGACAATAGTCTATTCTTTGCATAATGATCCTTAAAGTTAGTTAATTAAGTGCAAAACTAGGATCATTTGCAAAATAATCTCGATTCTAGAAAATTTCGAAATCCCAGATAATCGAACGACCGGAGTTGTAACAACGATGCGACGATCGCCAGAAGCGAACGACCGGATTATAACAGCGAGACGTCCGAAGTCTTGATCGACCGTGGCTCGTGGTCGATACTGACCGGTTCGGGAAAGAAAAAGCGTAACTCCTTTGCCGTTATTTTTCTTTACCTTATACCCGAATCAGTTCGTCCGAAGCGTTTTGCCTCGCCTCTCTCTCTCTCTCTCACTGCGGCGCCTCAAAGCCCTTCCTCAAATCTTCTCGAATCTGCGTCATTTCTTCAAAACCTTCGTGTTGCAAGCCTCCTCGTGGTTCAACTCCTTCAAATCCCAAGGTAAAACCTGGATTAATTCTCGTTTATCCTCTTTGGAACCCTAGGACTCTGGTTTTAGGTTTTGTTGAAAATGTGCTAAATTTACGTAGTTCTAAGTGACTAAAAGATGTTTTTGGTGTATTATGATGTTTAGCATCGATCCTTGGATTCATTCCATGAAAAATCACCAAAATACACAAATTTCTCAAACCTAGAACTTCGTCAGAAATCGGAATGTCCGGTTCTTGAGCGCGAACGATCATGATGCGGTCGTCTCGCCAATGAACGGCAGACGTCCGATTATCCCGACGTAAAACAAAATTTTGTTTCCTTTTCAACTAAATTTTAATTCGCTCATTCCGTTGAATATCGGTAACATATTCTCCGGTTACGAAGATGCCTAGGATGAGGTGTTCGACAAGAAAATCGCATGGACCTCCTCGAGGGCGGTCTTCGCCTCGATTCTCTGCCGCACCTTCCGAGTCTCCTCCACGTCGTCGTAAGGCGCTCCAAATGCAGAACTTCGGTCGATTAAATCGAAGGTTGTTCAGGAAAGGAAAAGCGCCAAAGACCGCCTCCGAGATCGAAGCAAGTGAAGAATATCGTTCAGATGATGATACTCGATCCGAGCATGACTCTCCGTAACGCATGAAGGCACTTTTGACAACTTAGGAACTCCTCCATCATCTCCTCCGGATCTGCGACTCATGACAATGGATGACTATGCTATCAAAAGGCATGTCAATCAATATCTTCGCAAGGCCGACTCTGTCAATCCAAGATTCCACACTACTTTTCAAGAGCAAGTTTATGAGCAACTTTATGGTAGGAACAGAAAATTTGCTGATGATAAGTGGATTAAGTGGACTTACTTGAATGACTTGGATAAGTACTGATGGAGTATATCGATGTTCCGTGATGTAGGTCTTCATGACCTTGTGAACTTAAAGCAAAATTATGATGATGAACTTATTCGACAGTTTTATGCCACTGTTCATGTTTCAGCTGATCTTCAATCTCTGAGATGGATTTCTGTGACTAGAGATTTGCAAAGTACAAAGGAAGAATTTGAGCAAATCTTAAATGTGAGGTCCAAATCTTGGGAGAAAATATTTGATAGTCGGCTTTGCTTGCTCCACTTTGGTCTCGAATATTATGACTCAATGTCAAATGCAAGCTAGAACCATCACCGGACTTAAGCCATTGCCAAGCATTATCAACAGGATAATCAATCACACCTTTTATCCTAAGAGTGGCAATTTTGATGCTATCAGGGGTCACGCCTGGAACATAATAGATCACATTATGCGAGGCGTCAAGTTTGATGTTGTGGATGTCATTCTCCAAGGCATAGTGTCATCCAAGAATGATAGAGTCAAGAGGATCTACTATGCACCCTATATAATGGCCTTGATTTCTCAGAAGATAACTTTTCGTGGTGGTCTTGGTTCAGTTCATAAATCATATAGACCACGAGACAGTGTTCCTCCTCGACCACCGCCGAGGATGACCACATTCGAGGCCGTGCCCTCTGCCGATCCAAATTGCTGTGAAGGTTCCATTGCTCAGATTCTTGAAAACCAGCAACTAATTCTCAGTAAACTGCATGATATGAAGCTTGCTCAGATGCAATTTCAGAATGAGGTATCTAATAAGTTGGCTGATATGGAATTAGTTCGGGAGGACTTTCATAATGAGGTTCATAACAGATGGTCGCTATGGTAGACGATGATCGGTGACATTGAGAAGTTATTGCGTGCTCCTTATCGATTTTCTTACACTCGTCGCCATCATACTTCTGCTACAGATTCAGCTCCTGTTACTCCTTCAGCTCCAGCCACTCAGGATCCTCCTCCTGCTCCAGTCACTCAGGATCCTCCTCCTGCTCCAGTCACTCAGGATCCAGCTCCAGCTACAGAGTCTGCATCTTCGGATCTGGCTCTTGTTGTTGTTTCAGCTCCTCCTCCAGAGCAGGTCACCACTTCTCAGGGTCCCGCTCCTTCGGCCCCAGCATCTCAGGATCCCTCTCCTGTTCCCGCTCTGACTCCAGCTCAGGATCTGGCTTCTCAGGATGACGTCCCTCCTCCTCAGGATCCCGTTGTCTGAGTTGCTTTTGGTACTTTGATGCCAAAGGGGGAGAGAAGAAGTGAAAAGAGATATAGAAGACATAGTTTTAGGGGGAGCAAGCGCAAGCTTTTGCTACTATAGTTATATTTGGACTTATATGTATTAGTTCTGTTGAACTTGTGTGCTTGTAATAGTTTTTATTATGTCTTTCAGCTTGTGGAACTTGTGGATGATGTCTTGTTATTATCCTAAATGCAATTTCAGACTTCGTCATAATTATCTATTGCATCTCCTTAAGCTCATAATTGTTAAAGAAGCCCTGCCAAAATTTCATAATTTCACTTCATGTGCTTGCTAATCTTTTATCTCTATATGCACATGTTTAGGGGAGCTTTCTTTAAAGTAGACTTAACAAGAAAATAATTCTCATCATTCATTTGTGCTCATTGTAAGAATTATGTTTTTGTGAAGTCGTCAATAGAATATACATTCATGTTATATTCAAACCAATCTTTTCACAATTTGTTTAGGGTTGTCATCAATTACCAAAAAGGGGGAGATTGAAAAGCATCTAGGCCCCTAAAAATTGTTTTGGTAATTAATGACAATATGTGATTATGGGATTAACAAGTTTATTGAGTATTTACGAGGTTAAGTCCCATTGGTGAATGTGTTAACGCAAGGATGCATGCCAAAGGAGAATATGAAGATCCACAAGACTCAAAGACAGGTACAAATAGTCTAGGTTCCTCTTTTTCCATTTTACCGGTCTTAGGAGTTTGGTTGGAAGACCGGATTATAGGTTAAATGCCGTACTATTAAGAGGGATCAAAGCTAGTAGCTTGACAGCATGTTCTTGTGGCATATGGATCAATTTAGGATCATGCATGCATTTGAATTTGAAATTTAAACTGATTTGAATGGTTTTAGAACTTGTCCACAATCGGTCGTATCGTCAGTGGTATCGGTCGTCATAGGGATGCGGTCGTTCAATTTTGTGTGGCGGTTAAATAAAACCAAGAGCGCCGCAAATCGACTTAAACCTTCTCATAGAAATCGGTCGTATGGCCGTGCCTAACGGTCGCATCGCTTTTGCGGTCGTCCGATTTTTATGAGCCGTTCAATAAAAAGAACAAGTGTAAAATCTGCTCGAAACTCCTCTCGAAATCGGACGTTCGTTTTTGGGAACGGCATCAGATCGCCTTCGCGGTCATTCCGATTTTTGTATGCCGGTTCAATTTTTCCGAAACCATTGCAAATCTTGAGCGATTCGCAAAACCCTACGATCGGTCGTATTGCTCAGATAATCGTCTGACCGGGAAATCGGACGTCTCGCGACTTTGCTCGGATCGTTCCGATCGGGCGTTCAACGGCTAGTAAATCTATTTTTAGTATCTGCTTTGAGCCGTTGGCATCGCGTTGACTCGAGATGCGACGACCGCTACTTTACTCATGCGGTCGTTCGATTTTCCCGAAAGTTGGGAATTGCTCCAACGGTCTCTTTTGTTGGTGTGGGCTTTATATACCCCCAACTGCTTCTGAACACAAGCAGACACACTTCATTGAACATCCATAGAGCCTTGTGAGCCTTGTGCACCCACTCAACACTCAAAACCTCTTATGCATTTATTGTGAGTTGGTTGAGATTCATTCAAGTGCATTCATACTCCTAGTTGATCCATTTGCACTTGAGTGCCGTCAAGTGAAGACCGGTGATCTTTTACTCTTGGAGTGTTGCCGCACTCCTAGACGGCTTATGGAGAGCACGGTGATCTTTTCAAGAAGATTGTGAAGAGGCCCGGTGCAAGATTGTGAGTGGTTTGGTGTTCGCCATCTCCTGAGCGGAGGAAGAACAACCATAGTGATCGAGGAAGGCTTAATCCGTGGAGCCGCTTGAGGTGTCAAGCTTCCTCAACGTGGACTAGTGAAGACCGGCAAGTCTTCGATACCACGGGAAAAACATCATCGTGTTCTTGTGGTTACTTCTAGTCTTTACTCTTCCGCATTTATATTTCTAGCTTGTTTATTGTGATTAAATTGCATAGCTAGAAGTATAACTTGTTTAGACTAAGTTATTATTTCGATAAAATTGTTAAATTGTTAAAAAGTTTAAAAACCTCCTATTCACCCCCCTCTAGTCGGTTATCCTTGATCCTACAAGTGGTATCAGAGCTTGGTCTCTCATTGATTTAGACTTAACCGCCTAAGAGAGAAAAGGATGGCTAGTGAGGAATTGCTATAGGAAAGGCTCCTCTCTTTGATGGCTCAAATTATGCTTATTGGAAAATTAAAATGTCAATTTATTTAAAGGCCATGAGTCCAAGATGTGGAAAATCGTAAATGAGGGTTACGTTATGCCTCTTAATCCACTACTCCCCACGAGCAAGAGGAGCGTAATGCTCATTTAGATGCCCAAGCTATGAATGCTCTATTTGGCGCTTTGAACGCGATGAGTTCAATAGAGTGAGCAACTTGGAAAACGCCATGAAATTTGGACCACCCTCTCGAAATCCATAAGGGAACATCCACGGTCAAAGAAGCCAAATTGCATAGGCTTCGATTAAATATGAGACATTCATAATGTTGCCTAATGAAAACATCAATGAGATGTATTCAAGACTCAACAACATTGTGAATGAGCTCAAAGGCCTTGGGACTAACCTTCTTGATGTTGACATTGTTCGCAAGATGCTTAGGGCTCTTCCGGATAAGTATGAGACGTTGGTGACATTATTTCTCAACTCACCCGAAGTTGCCAAGGATGACACCAACGGGCTTTTGGGCAACCTCATCACAAATGAGTTGTTCAAGAAGGACAAGGAAGAGTTATTGGAGACATCTTCCTCAAAGAAGAAGATTACCGCTTTCCAAGCCAAAGCGGAATCAAGTGATGATGAGGATAAAGAAGATGAATCCGATGAGGAATATGCACTCCTTGTGAGAAGAATGAAGAAGTTCATGAAGAAACGCCCCAATAGAAGCTATAACTCGACAAGTTCAAGAAGGGCAAACCTCAAATGACAAGAAGCGTTATAGCAACATCCGATGCTATAATTGTGAAGAGAAGGGCACATTGCTTCTCGGTGTCGAGAAAAAGAATGACAAGGACAAGTCATTCAAGAAGAAGGAATATAATGGCAAGAAGAAGCTTTTCAAGAAGCTTTACAAGGATGGCAAGAATGAAGCCCACATTGGAGAATGGGATTCTAATGATGAGTCAAGCGACTCCGACTCCGACTTCGATGAGAATGAGTCCCACAAGAAAAGGGGACTAGTTGGCATTGCTATCAAAGAAGCTCCTTCGCTATTCTCCACTCTTACATGTCTCATGGCGAAAGGAGATAAGGTAAAATCCATTGATAACAATGAACCTACTTATGATGATTTAGTAGAAATGCTTGATGAGCTAAATGAATATCTTGGAAAAGAAAAATCAAAATATAAGATCTTAAGTAGAGAATTTATTTCTCTAAAAGATTCTTATGAAGGGCTAAAGGAAGCTCATGATTTGCTTACCCAAGATTATTCAAGCAAGTCTTGTTCTAGCATAGGAATTACATGTGATATTATTGATGATGTGCCTAGTGTAGAAATTGCTAAAACTAGTGCATCTATTTCATGTAATGATCCTATTGCTTTGCCATGTTGCTCTATTATTAATGATAATCATAATATTGTTGAGCACAATGATGCTAAGCTTATTGTTGAAAACAATGAGCTAAAGGAACAAGTAATCAAGCTAAGTAAGAGCTTGGAAAGATGCTTCAAGGGTAAGGCTACTCTTGACAAACTTTTGAGTGAGCAAAGGTGCTCATTCAATAAGGAAGGTCATGGGTATGTGCCTAAGAAAGGTAAGAAGCCGGCAAACAAGCCCACAAGATTTGTGAGGCAAAATGGTAAGTATTGCCATAATTGCCGGGAAGTAGGACATGTGCAACAAAATTGTCCTAAGGGTAAGATTCCATCTATTGGTATTTATGATTCATGCTATATGCTTAGAAAATCTAAAGATGGTAAAGTAATTGCTCATTTTGTTGGCACTTCAATTATGGGCGCTAAAAAGAATGCTATTTGGGTGCCTAAATCCTTGGTTACTAACCTCCAAGGACCCAAACAAATTTGGGTACCTAAAAGAACTTAACTCTTGTTTTGTAGGTGAACTATAAGACCGTGGAAAACATTGGGTGCTTGATAGTGGGTGCACTCAACACATGACCGGTGATAGAAAATGTTCACCACATTCGAGAATGGAAAAGGAGTAGACAAGATCACTTTCGGCGATAATAGTAAAGGAAAGGTATTAGGTTTGGGTAAAATTGCTATCTCAAATGACCTTTCCATTTCTAATGTTTCTCTAGTAGAATCATTAAACTTTAACTTACTATCCGTTGCTCAAATTTGTGATCTTGGACTAATTTGTTCATTCTCAAGTGAAGGTGTAACCATAACTAATGCAAATGATAGCTCTTTAGTTTTCAAAGGCTTTAGACTTGGAAATCTTTATTTGGTTGACTTTAGTTCAAGTGAATCGTGTTTAAAAACTTGTTTAATGGCAAAAACCTCATTGGGTTGGCTTTGGCATAGAAGGCTAGCTCATGTTGGAATGATTCAACTTAAAAGCTTTTCAAACATGATTTAGTTGTTGGCTTGAAAGATGTGAAGTTTGAGAAAAATAGACTTTGTAGTGCTTGTCAAGCCGGTAAGCAAGTCGCTAATTCTCATCCCTCCAAAAGTATCATGTCAACTTCTAGACCATTGGAACTCTTACATATGGATTTGTTTGGGCCAACAACCTATAAGAGCATCGGGGTAATAGCTATTGTTTAGTCATTGTGGATGATTACTCTAGATATACATGGATATTCTTCCTAGATGATAAAAGTGAAACCTCCGGATTTTCAAAAGATTTGCAAAAGGGCTCAAAATGAATTTGATTTCAAAATAAAGAAAATCCGTAGTGATAATGGTACCGAAGTTCAAGAATACTAAAGTTGAAGACTTTTGTGATGAACTTGGTATAAAGCATGAACTTTCCACAACCTACACTCGGAGCAAAATGGAGTAGTAGAAAGGAAAAATCGTACATTAATTGAAATGGCTAGGACAATGCTTGATGAATATAATACTTAGATAGTTTTTGGGCGGAAGCTATTAACACCGCTTGTCATGCCATAAATCGTCTTTATTTGCATCGCCTTTTGAAAAAGACTTCCTATGAGCTTATTGTAGGAAGAAACCGAACATCTCTTACTTTCGAGTATTTGGTTGCAAGTGTTACATTTTAAAGAAGGGTGTTCGTCTTTCAAAATTTGATAGTCGCTATGATGTTGGTTTCTTGCTTGGTTATTCTTCAAATAGCAAAGCTTATCGTGTCTTCAACAAAAACTCCTTTAGTTGAAGAAAGGCACGATGTGCAATTTGATGAAACTAATGGCTCTCAAGAAGAGCATGAGAATTTGGATGATGTAGGAAATGAAGCCTTGAGGAAAGCAATGGAGCATATGCAAATAGGTGATATCAAGCCCAAGATGATCCATCATCTTCCACTCAAGTTGAGGCTCCAACCACTTCCACTAATCAAATACAAATTATTGAAGAGGACGACAAAGAAGATGATCAACCATCCAACCTACCACCAAGAATTCACAATGCAATTGCGAAGGATCATCCAATAGACCAAATATTGGGTGACGTAAGTAAGGGTGTCCAAACTCGCTCTCGTATTGCTTCTTTTTGTGAACATTACTCTTTTGTCTCTTCTATTGAGCCAAAGCATGTAGAAGATGCACTTGAAGATCCGGATTGGGTGAATGCTATGCATGAAGAACTCAATAACTTCACCCGGAATGAAGTTTGGACATTGGTGGATCGACCCAAGGAACACAATGTTATTGGAACTAAATGGGTCTTTAGGAACAAACAAGATGAAAATGGTTTGGTTGTTCGAAACAAAGCAAGATTGGTCGCTCAAGGTTTTTCACAAGTTGAAGGTTTGGATTTTGGTGAAACTTTTGCTCCCGTAGCTAGACTTGAGTCAATTCGATATTACTTGCTTTTGCATCATGCTTTGATATTAAATTATTTCAAATGGATGTTAAAAGTGCATTCTTAAATGGTAAAATATCCGAACTTGTCTTTGTTGAACAACCTCCGGTTTTGAAGATCCTAAAATCCAAATCATGTCTATAAACTCTCCAAGGCGCTCTATGGTCTTAAACAAGCTCCTAGAGCATGGTATGAACGCCTTTAGAGATTTTCTAGTCTCAAAAGGATTCAAAATCGGAAAATTGATTCAACTTTATTTACTAAAGTTTTAGAGGATGATTTCTTTGTATGTCAAATTTATGTTGATGATATCATATTTGGTTCTACTAATCAAGATTTTTTGCGAAGAATTTGGTGATATGATGTCTAGGAATTTGAAATGTCCATGATCGGAGAATTGAGCTATTTTCTTGGACTTCAAATCAAGCAACTTAAAGATGGAACCTTTGTGAGCCAAACCAAGCACGCAAAAGATTTGATCAAAAAGTTTGGCATGGAAGATGCAAACCCATCAAGACTCCCATGGCAACCAACGGTCATCTCGACTTAAATGAGGGAGGTAAATCGGTAGATTTAAAGCTTTATAGATCTATGATTGGTAGTTTGCTTTATCTTACCGCATCTAGGCCCGATATCATGTTTAGTGTTTGCATGTGTGCACGGTTTCAAGCAACTCCAAAAGAGTGTCATTTGATGGCCGTTAAAAGAATACTAAGATATTTAAAGCATTCCTCTAGCATTGGCCTTTGGTTCCCTAAAGGTGCTAAATTTGATTTAATTGGATATGCCGATTCGATTATGCGGGTTGTAAAGTGGATAGAAAAAGCACCTCGGGTAGTTGTCAATTTTAGGAGATCTTTAGTATCATGGTCATCCAAGAAACAAAATTCCGTAGTCCTATCCACCACCGGGTTTAATATGTTTCAGCGGAAGTTGTTGTGCTCAATTGGTATGGATGAGGCAAACATTGATGGACTATGGGATTACATTTGATAAAATGCCCTCTTGTGTGACAATGATAGTGCGGTGAAAATTGCTAATAATCTGCTCAACACTCAAGAACCAAACATATAGATATCCACCACCATTTCTTGAGAGATCATGTGAGCAAGGGAGATATTGAAATTAGCCACATAAGAACCGAGGACCAATTAGCGGATATTTTCACCAAGCCTTTAGATGAAGGCCGCTTTTGCAAATTAAGGAATGAATTAAATGTTATAGATCTTTCAAATGTTGATTGAACTCTTGCCTCTATTATGTGCTTCATTTGATGTTAATTGAGTATTTTATGAAAATTATCTTGAAAATTTTATTAAAAATAGCTATGATCATAAAAATTATATTCCTATATAGACAATAGTCTATTCTTTGCATAATGATCCTTAAAGTTAGTTAATTATGCAAAACTAGGGATCATTTGCAAAATAATCTCGCCCTAGAAAATTTCGAAATCCTGTGATAATCGAACGATCGAGTTGTAACAACGTGACGCGACCGCCAGAGTGGAACGACCGGTTATAACAACAGACGTCTGGTGTGGATCGATCGGCGACTTGTGGTCGGACGATCGCTGTCGGTTTGGGAAAGAAAACGTAACTCCTTTGCGCTTATTTTTCTTTACCTTATACCCGAACGGTTCGTCCGAGCGCTTTGCCTCGCCTCTCTCTCTCCGCACCGTCGCCTCAAAGCCCTTCCTCAAATCTTCTCGAATCTGCGCCATTTCTTCAAAACCTTCGTGTTGCAAGCCTCCTCGTGGTTCAACTCCTTCAAATCCCAAGGTAAAACCTGGATTAATTCTCGTTTATCCTCTTTGGAACCCTAGGACTCTCGTTTTAGGTTTTGTTGAAAATGTGCTAAATTTCAGAGTTCTAAGTGACTAAAAGATGTTTTTGGTGTATTATGATGTTTAAGATCGATCCTTGATTCATTCCATGAAAAATCACCAAAATACACAAATTTCAAACCTAGAACTTCGGTCAGGAAATCGAACGTCCGGTTCTTGAGCGCGAACGATCATGATGCGGTCGTATCGCCAATGAACGGCGACGTCCGATTATCCCGACGTAAAACAGAAATTTTGTTTCCTTTCAACTAAATTCTAATTGCTCATTCCGTTGAATATCCGTAACATATTCTCCGGTTCAAGATGCCTAGGATGAGGTGTTTGACAAGAAAATCGCATGGACCTCCTTGAGGACGATCTTCGCCTCGCTTCGCCACAAGACCTTCCGAGTCTCCTCCACGTCGTCGAAGGCGCTCAGTAGCAGCAGACTTCGGTCGATTAAATCGAAAGGTTGTTCAGGAAAGGAAAGCGCCAAAGACCGGCCTCTGAGACTGAAGCAAGTGAAGAATATCGTTCAGATGATGATACTCAGTCCGAGCATGACTCTCCAGTAACGCACTGAAGGCACTTTTGACAACGCTTGCTCCCAGTTGCTTTTCGTGGGTTCCTTCCGGAGAATATATGGCTATGCTTGGTGAGCTTAGTTTTTTCTATAGGCGCCAGGTGCTAAAGAGATAAGCAAGGATGTCATAGTATCACTCGAATGTAATGTTGCGGTGCTTCTATGCAAATTAGAGAAGATATTTCCTCCCGTTTCTTTAATCCTATGCAACATCTAATCATACATCTTCCTTATGAGGCTCGATTGGGTGGCCTGTTCAGTTCCACCGGATGTATCCATATGAGAGGTAAACATAAGTACTTCCGCTATTTTTCTTTCTAGCCTAACCATACATCTAATTAATTGTTTGATCTTTGTAGGTACATACAAAAACTTAGGAAGAAAGTGCGAATAAGGCTCGAGTTGAGGGTTCCATTGTTGAGGCTTACCTAGTTGAGGAGGCTACAAATTTTCTATCACTATATTTTAACCCGAAAGTTCGGTCAATTAGAAACAAGGCACCTCAGTACGATGATGGTGCCTCTACATTTCAAAGTTCATGCGACCATGACATATTCCAATACCCAGGTCGATACATTAGTCCTCGAGGTTGTCGTGATCTCACAATAGAAGAGTACAAGGTTGCCTTCTTGTACATACTGAGGAACTTATCGGAGATGGATGGTTTCTTTGAGTATGTGCTTAAGCTATGCAGCCTAATTCACTTTTCTATAATTATATTTGCATCATTCTAACTAATCTTGTTAATGTAGTAAATTTTCTAAAGAACAATGGACGAGCGGAATGAAACCAACTGAAAAGCAACTTCAGGAGTTGAGGTTAAATGGTTGGAAATCAGACCGTCCTATGCATCATGGACCCAATTTTTTCGATTGGTTCAAAACTCAAGTAATTATCTTAAACGTTGCAACTTGAAAAACCTAAAAATCATCTTTGTAGTAATCTGAGACTAATACAAGTAATTGCCTACTTGCAGTGCATGAAGTCATCTACCATTCCTAATGCCTTACGCCAAATGTCTTATGGTTTTCGCAGTAGAGTTACCACTTATGGATGTTATGATGTGAATGCATATAGATTCCGTTCATCAAAGTATGAGAGTGAGAAATCTGGATTGACTACAACCAATAGTGGTGTGTGTGTGTGTCTAGTTATGACGACAACAACAATGTGCTAGACTACTATGGTGTTATTGAAGACATTTTAAAGATTACTTGGGAAGGCAAGATGCGCCTTGAGTCGGTTTTATTTGATTGTCGTTGGTTTGACCCAACACCTAATGGAGTTAGGCGATCGAAAATTTGGGCTTGGTAGAGGTCAAGCACACATCTAGGCTTTCAAATTTTGACCCATTTGTCATCGCAAGTCGTTACATTGGTCTATTACCCGCCATACCCGTAAGACCGTGCTTGATCTATTGGAATGGTCGGTTGTATATCATGTAGCTCCACAAGGATATATTCCTTGAATAACAAAGAATGGTGATTTGACCCTCCTCAAGGATCAACTCAACAAATGGAGTTCTACCAGAGGATGGTTTGCACGGCACCTTTGTCATTGACTTAGGGGATGACTTCGAAATTACTCCACCATTGATCTTAGATGAGATAACAAATCCAAAAGATTTGGAATTTTTAGAACAACAGAATGTTAATCCTCAAGAAGATGAGCAAGAAACTGATGAAGATGAAGATGAAGATGAACATCAGGATCTAGATGATGAGCTTCAGCCTCCAACTTATGATCGAAATGATTTCTGACTTTTGTATTGTTGTCCCTGAAGTGTTCCTTTATAATACATTGTGTAATTTGTACCTGTGTTTCATGCTATGACAATGTTTTGATGTTCCATGTTGTTCTAACAACTGATCCTTTAATTACACTTGTTTTCATGTTATGTATGTCTAAAATGTTCTATGTTGTTCCATTGACTTGGCACTAATGTCATATTGCAACTATGCAGGATATGAATCATAATCCACGCAGACGACGTGGAGGTCAGCAGCATGGAGGAAATGCCTCCCAAAGGAGCCGTATCGTTGGTACCAACAGCAATGTGAATGGTACCAACAGCAATGTGAATGCCTCACAAGGATTGTCACATCGACATTACCTCGCAATGTCAATGGCTCTCAACGGAGCAAAGGATCATTTGACCGGTGAAGACAATGGAGCTGCTACAAAAGAGGAAGGAAGAAGAAGTCGCGAACTCAATTGAAGATGCCTTCACGCTCGCAAGATTGCCTTGAAACCTAATGGTGATAAGTAAGTATAGACATGTGCACTTGAGCATAAAGCATGGCAACTTTGAATTAATCATGCAGCCACTAGCCAAAGACAAGAAAATTAAATTGAGTATATATGATTATGCGAATTTATTTTCTGTTACTTGCACATACATAATAGATGCATGGTATACTGTGGTGGGAGATCAACCAACTGTAATTAAGTTGCGTATATAGCCAGATCCCAGATGTAGGACATGCCACATTATGAAATCTATGTACTGTTCTGAAGCTATGTGTATTCTTCGACAGACATTATGAAATCTATGTTTTCTTTAATTACATATTAGCATAAAACACGCTGCATTTTCATTATTGAACCGCATTCAATATATAATTTGCTATGCATAGTTGTATCTACTGAATGCATGTGCGTGCATGGAAAGGGCATTAAAGATTAGATTAACATGACCAAAGAATACATACAAACATTCTCATGCTTAACTCATGTAATCAGAGGCAATTCAAATATGTCAATTACATGCCCCAAAAGGACTACACATATCAAGCACAACTTGGAGTTATTCTTAGACATGAGTACCTGTGTTGTAGAGGACAAGGATGAGCAGGGTAGAACCTTTAATGCTCGCCTCGCTGACATGGGATGATTACTTTGTCAATGAAGATGATGCTGGAATGATCTGCCGCAGACGAGTGAAAATGAGTTTTGGGTAAGTAAATTTTGGTAAATCCATTATACTTGTGTAATTCGGATAAGTTAAGGTCGCTATTCAAATCTGGATAAAGATTTAAACCCGTTACATTTATTTTGTTCCTATATGTAGCATTTATTCAAAGTCAACGAAGACGACGAGGAAGAAGCAGATCGAAAGTGCTTGAAAATTATGCTTGAATCGTGTGAAGCAAATGATGTATAATGCTCGTGTTGATGCTTGCCAAGGAGTACTACAAAAACAAGGAGAGGAGATTGATGACACGCTGGCACGCCCAAGGAATTAGAGTATGAGCAAGATTTCATTGGTAGGATTTGGTGGTGCAATGAGCAAGTATAGCCACATCTTTGTCGTAATTGGTGCAAAGGACCAGTTCTTGACAAAACGAAGAGAGGTCAGGATGCACACTTCAAATCAAGATGTTGCTCAAAACCGATCGTGGTCACGATCATACTCGAAACTCAACAATACTTGGTATATTATACTCGTAACTGGTGCACTTTGCTTACCTTCAATTCACATATACTATGTCATATTTGACTAGGTTAATTGTGTTCTTTACCGTGTTGTAGGAACATAAGTTTGGACCAGAGAATGCTACATGCCTGAAGACATATGCTGTAATGAAGTCTGGCATGAAAAATGTGGACAGTACTGGCAGCAGTGGTCCAATTTGCAGCCAAAAAGCACTGAAACGCATTGTAAGTTCTACCATGTTTGTACTCAACTCAAGTGAACTTAACTTCTACGAAAGCAAATCATATGAAATGTTGCTTTTGTTCTAGGAGGATTACTCTGCAATGCCAAAGGCTCAACATCCAGATGGTGAGTGGGAGCAAAGAACCACTTGATGGAGCAATACTTTACAACACCAATGGTGGCTTGCCTCATGGTCAGATACCAATAGGGAATGGTGTCACAAGAAGGTCAAGTTCTACTAGCGCCTAAATCAAGAAATATCGTGCCATCCAATTCCACCTCATATCGTAATGTGCTTCGACATAATCAAGAACTACTCCGGACACAAGAAGTTCACCGCCAAATGATTGTGGTAACATTGTTAATACCTCATATCACAAATGCATATTTCTGTAACATTCTTTTCTTAGAGTAGTTGCATTCTGATGACAAGAAATAGGTGAGTAACTTGGTGTCTTTCTTAATCTCAAATTACTATATTACCTTTTTTTTTAGATAACTGATTCACAGGAAAAATATGATTCATTGTGTAACTAGTAAGTCAAGAACCCACTTACATTTGTCCAATCATCACTTGGAACTGATGAAGGTATTGTATTCAATTTTTCGTTGATTTTAGCATTTCATTCAAATGCTTTCAATGTGCTTATAGATTTTTTGGGAACCAATGGCCTACATGAGAGATCATTGTTCTATGACACGAAATGATAACAAACAAGAACATGTTAGTGAAACCGAACAATCTATGCATCGCTTTGTGTAACAAGCGGTGTGCATAGCTCACAATAAGAAGATCACCACCAACTGCCTTTGCTCAGGTGATCCTGCATTTAACTATGTATATTCAAACCCTTGACATTAGCAATTCAACGCACGGCACAATCAAGTCAACTGCTCATGGTATGCATACTTTCTTTACGGAGTAGCATTAATTTTCTTTAAGTGTGGTCAGAGGCAATATAATGTACATATAACATATTTCTCCCTTGAAATTAAATATATAAACGGCGGTCAAATTGCATGCATGTTCTCTGGTAGGAATGCAGAGAACTAGCAAGCTAGAGAAAAGAAGGAAAAAAATTAGCCTACAGATGGAGAAAATAAAACAAATTATTGATGTGTGTATATAGAACTCGATCAAGATTCAAGTATATAGCGAAGGCACTAACTTGAACTACTGGAAATGTAGTGGCGGATCGAAGTAAATACTGTGGGGTTAATTGATCCAGACCCTGTTTGACCATATGCAAATATGCACACCAGACGAGCAAAGATAAATTCAAAGATGACAAATTTTTCAAAACTGAAATGAGTTAGCAATTGCAATAAGACATACAAAGAAGAATTGATGGTGTAAATGAGCCGAGAGCGCATGATGATGATGATGATCTAGGTTTGTAGAATATGTATGAATTGGGACATCATTTTTGACATAGATGACAAGCATAAAGCTCGTCACTTGTAAATGGTGAGCACAAGAATGCTACTTCACCATGTTTGTATGATATGTGGTGGTGCCAATAGAGAAAATCCAGCAGATCAACAGATCAATTAAAATAGCATCTGCTTTGTCTTGGAAGAAAAAAATACAATTGAATATCCCGATTAAATATAGTAAATATATATGGATGCTATTACCCACTACTATATTGGAAACAAAGGACCCTTCCAACAGACTATCCATCAATACTTCACCGTTGTAGCGAAAAATCATTACCTTGTATCCATCAAGTGCACTTTGAATGAGCCGTGACATTCACATTAGTCCATGAATTGTAGAAGGAAAATGACCCACCGCAAATTATCCAGCCACAATTGACACCACACTAATCCTGGCTCCACCATGTACGGAACACGGTGAGTTGTCTCGCATATACTAAGTAATGTGAGATCATGTTTCAAACTACCTTTTTTTTTATCCGCTTTATGGTCTCCTTGTTACACAAACTTATGCTCGAGTTGTGGTTGTGCAACAGACAAATAATTTCTATGAGCATCATGCCCGTGCTACTTTTTTATTGGTTGCCTGCCTTCTCTACAACGCTTCTTCCGACCATGTTGTCTCGTTGTCCGCATAGTCACATGATGTCATTGATTCATATGTTAGGATCCTGCTAGAAAGCCAAAAATCTAACCTTGTAAAGTTTTCAAATGTAGATGCTTTTCCAGAAGATGGGTGAAGAACCACCACCAGAGATGTTGCACCATGAAACATCTGCACAATCACATGTAAGAATACTTAGCAATTAAAATTATTCCCAATACTACAAATAATATCTCATGAAAGTTACAAGGTTGTCCAAATCTCTATCATCTGGAGGACTAGTTTGGACTAGACACTAATACTTTTCGGTCTGTCAGAGTGACAACAAGCAGTGCAGCAGTGAGCGAGTGGACTCATGTTGAGTGTTCTATCCCATGAGCGTAACCTCAATCCCAATTAGTTACATATTCATGGTAAGGTGGTATTAGGCTTGTTTAGATTTTTTGTCCACGAGTGCAACTGTTTTAAAAAAAAAACAGGCTTGTTAAAGATTTTGATTGCTCTAGCTCTTCTTTTACCAATTATAATGGTTCTAATTGTGCTTACGCAGACTTATAATGCTAGTGTTCAGTGGGTTGTTTTAGCTCTTCTGTTAGCACTTCTAATGGTTTTAATTGTGCTAAGGTAGACTCATAATGTTGGTCTACTCTATTCATCTTACAGAAGGACCAGATCGGGCCGGATCCTCCCATGTGGGCTCAAGATCGATGACAATGCCATTAATGGCAACGATGCTAACACCGATGGGGACAATCGCAATGTTGACATTAATGGCGGCAATAACGATGATACCAACAACATCAACCGCGACGGATGCAACTAATTGTCTACATGAACTTTGATGGTGTCTTGCTAGCTCTTTTGAATAGTTGAATATGGTATTGTCAGCACTTTTAGATGTACTTACATGACTTGTATATGATATTGGTTTTAGGTGTATTGTGCTAGTGTAATCGGACTTTTAGATGTCTTTTGTGCGGATTGCTTTCTACAAGTGAACCTTATGGATGGTATTGGACTTGAAATGATAAGTTTGAACTTTATTTGTGTATGCTAATGTATGGATGTGTATTGTGAATTATATGATGTATGGATGTGCATTGTGAAGTATATGATGCGTGAATGTGTGTATGAATATGTGAATTGACAATTTTTGCTAGTGGGTGTTAGAATCATAATTTTGTTGACAGAATTGAGTCATTTTGGCATTGATTTTGACATCGCTGAAAATCAATTTCTGACGGCCAAAACCGCCCACGAAAATGCTTTTTGTTGACGGTAATGGAAAAACCGTCAGTTTTATATACTTGATAAGAATTAGCCGCGTCAAAGTATATAAAACCGACGGGTTAAACCGTCACGAAAATTCTTTTGTTGACGGTAATGGAAAAACCGCAAGTTTTATGTACTTGACAAGATAGCTCCCGTCGGTATATAAAACTCGACGGGTCAAACCGCCACGAAAAATTCATTTTGTTGATTTAATGGAAAAACCGCCGTTTTATATACTTGATTTGTAATGGTTGCCCGTCATGTAAACTACATACCGACGGGCGAAACCGCTATGAAAATGATTTTTGTTGACGGTTATTGCAAAACCGCCGTTTATATTTCTTGACGGTTTTTCCGTCAGCAAATATTTTCTTGACGTTAACCGTCCGACAAATTAAATTTTCCGACCACTCAGACTGAGGATTTTCTCGACGGTTAACTGTCAGAAAATAAACCCGACGGTTTTTCTATTTTCCTGACGGTTTTCAACCGTGGGGAAAAACCCCTTTTCTAGTAGTGACTTGTAGTAATTAAAGTCTTAGATACAAGCTTAAGAAACAATCTATTGGAAGGCTTGATTCTTTTTATTAGACCGAGTCGTCTCTCTCCTGTTAGTAACAAGCTAAGAAACAAACTATTGTAGATGCTCTAACACAACTTACAATAAAGAAAAAGTAATAGAAAATGAAAAAAAAAAGACAGACGTCATGCTGTATTGCGAAAGCAAGGTGTCGCTTTTTTTTAACTCGGAATTCAAGGTGTCCCTTGATTACAATTTTCTTTAGTGGGCTTGAACACAATTGTTGATTGTTTTACCGGCCCTTGATTACAGGGGTGTTTATATTCATATTGTTATTCATATTGTTGTCTTAGACTCATGTTCCTAGAGGGACTGAACAAACAAAATCAACATTACAGACTCAATCTACTCCCTTCATATAATTTTAATGGTGCCTTTTCTACCACGCACTTAATTATTTTCTCTCTCGGACAGTGGCGGAACAAGGCCTCGGGCTTCTTGGGCAACGGCCCGAGGCCAAGAGCCAAATTGCCATGTAAATTTAAGTGAAAAAACAGCAAAACCTTAATTTGGGCCAAAAGTAACTTACCAGTCCCGAGGCCTGGCCCAGGGCTGGCTAGGCCCCTTCTCTCGGATGCTATTACCACACACACAAAGTATTCTCTCTCATCTTTCCAAAATTATTATGAGAAGGTACTTGGTAATGTCCTCACATAGCTGTCTATGAAGCCGACTCTAACAACAAATCAGCACAAACTTTGTATCGAGACCAAAATAGGAGATAGAAACCGACCAAACAAACGACCCAAGTGGCCGTATGGAACCAGGAGAGGAACTCCAAGTCCGTGTAAACATCATAATTGAAGTTAACACGAGACTATATTTCATAAGTATTGAGGCGTCGAAGCTAGCCAAAGTAGCTTGCTACAAATTTAGCATATGTTTTAGGTTGCCAAATAGCTTGGGTAGGCAAAACATTGTAAAACCACAACATAGTACATATGCGTAAACTAAACTTTTAGAGCCGACGCATGCCACATGCTGAATACACTACCAGAATCAGCTAATTTCCCGAGTGCTCAAGTTTCCAGTGTTTTGAATAATACACTGAACTTCCCGAGTGCCTACTTAAACACTCGGGCACGAAGAAAACACTCAGAACTTAACATTTCTGATTGTCCGACGGACACTCGGAAACTTTGACGGAGCAACGGGAAAATGATTTTCCGAGTGTCGTTCGTTACAGACACTCGGGAGCTAAAAAAAATAGGGCGTGCCATTTCCTCCCAACCCCGTTTTTCCCCATCTGTCTAGTGTTGCTCGCGTGTCATCCCCAATCCTGCTTGGCTGCTCCCCTTTCCCGCCACACGGCCGGCGCTCCTCGTCTCCGCCTCCCACCGCCTCCACGCCGTCTCCCCCTCCTCCACCGCCTCCGCCGCCCGCCTTCTCATCTGCCGCCCCTCGCCTCCTCCCCACCTCCGCGACCGGCCACCTCCCGTCCTCCTCTTCCTCCTCCGCCGCCTCCACCTCTCCCTCCACCTCCCTCCGATCCCAACCCCGCCGCCTGCCCCTCCACCTCCTCTCCGATCCCGACCCCGCCCCCTCCTCTCGAGATCCGACCGCCGCCCGGCCTCCACCGCCTCCACCTCCATCTCATCCAACGCCAACGCCGCCTCCTCGTCTGTGAATGTAAGTCAATTAGTTTGATTAGTTGTTTTCGCTTTAGGTGTTCTCTCAATCATCACTAATCGTGAATAAACCGCAAAAATCTAACATAGAGCCAAGGCATGTCCATCAAATTTGGTAAATATATAAAGTTGTGACCTAGCCACTTGTACATGTCTTTTGTGTATGTCGTATTGCTTTTCATGTATATATAATCGACATTTCCTTGGTTTGGACCACTACTAAAAGTCGCTAGCCATTGCAACGAGATATATGCCGGATGCATGGGTTATTCTAAGATAGAAAAATGGGGAGCTCATGCTTATATGTACATACATATGGTCAAAACGTTACACAAAGATTGGAACCTCCTCGCATTGCAATGAGTCGATAAATTCTAAGATGTATAAAGCCATGCATGGTATGCATGGACGAATATAGCAAGGATAGGTAAAGAAGTATCTATCTCGATCACTTTATAATCTTCGTGTGTCCTCTACTAAACTTTGATATTACTTAAGAAAGCTAAGAAAGCCCTCAGACTCCACGCTTGCAAGCCTAGATCCCGATGTAGATATAGTGTGACTTTTGTCGATTTGATCCGCCGTAAAGTAGGATTCTACGACTTTATTTAAGTAGTTTGAACTATCGTGCTACTACCTCATTCTCTTTTATTTATCATTTTGGACATTGATGCGGTGCTCAAAAACATATTAACCAATGAACAATGGAAGACATTAATATAGCAAAACATTAATTTTTCTCGCTAATACTCACATGTCTTTGATGGAGCATATAATTCAATGAAGTCGCCATAAATACCGAATTGAGTCGACAATTTGCATTATTCAATTTGCAAAATACACGTGATTCTCCTAGTGAAAGTCACATTTTGGTCTTTTAAATTTGGACTCAGTTTGCAACCAAACTTAAACTTTTCAAATGACATATTTTTATTTTTCTAACCTTTCATCTCATTTGGTGAGTGTCGATTGACATATGATCCCAAACTAACCTATATGAGTTGATAAATTCTAACCGTCAAGAACCAAATGGTGCCACGAGAATGGATGCCTTCTCGGTCAGCTTTGATTAGTTGTTTTCGCTTTAGGTGTTCTCCTCAATCATCACTAATCGTGAATGCAAGCCAAGAGGCTTAGCAAGACCAACACATTAATTCAAATGACAGAGAAACATTTGGATAAAATCTAGAGTGGAATAGCTAATCCCCATGTGGTTCACATATTAATTAGTCAAAACAAGAATTTATTTGGTCCTAAAGATTCTCATTGATCGTAACAAGCTTTGATCTTTGTATTGTCATGTGCTATCACAAGTGTCGATCGATGTCATAGCTACACATATCAAGAATATAGTGCAAGCATCTACACCCTAAGTTACGCTTATATGGGCTGGTTTCAAAGATGCAAAACATAGAATCACCAAATTTGACTACAAGAATAATTGAATTAAGGTATAATCATGCACATATGCCTAACCTAAGCATTGTTGCTTACTTTGTTTTCAATATACCCTAGTCAAGACATACTACAGTTAAGCTTGATTGTTTTCTGCACTTGCCTATAGTGCCGCCGCCTCCTCAGCAGCCATTGTCCGCCAGAGATCTCAATTCACTTGGCGCTTCCTCGCCGATTGTCTCCGCCGACACACAACTGCAGCCATCTTCCCCAATCGCAGCCCGGCTCCCTCACTCCAAGAAGCATCAGAAGGTAGTGGATAAGTGTCATTACAATGCTACATTAACGTGTTAATAAATAATGGTATTCATATATATTGAAAGAAAGTGTTTTTATGTCTGCTGATCATATATATTGTCTTCATGTCAATGCTTAGTGTACATATATAGGGCATGCATCCTAGGGTAGCTTCTAGCTCGCTCAGTAGTTGTAATTTTTGACATAAATAAAAGTTGGATTAAAATATGCATTATGTTTTGCACACTAGGATGGCCGAGGATCGAAGTTGATATACACCGGGCGAGAGCGATGGGTGACTGCACTCCAAGAATGGATGAAAAAGTCGATGATTTTATGGATCAAGCATTTGCTAGGAGTAATGGATGGGTGTGTTGTGTCCTTATTCTCGTTGTTCAACACACGGCCACAAATGAGGGCAACAATGATCGCACACTTGCAAGTATGGATTTAGGTAGGCTATACCGTGTGGGTCTATCACGACGAGTCACAACGAAAGCGCATCGATGTGCTAAGGGAAGAAACGGACGATGGCAGCCACAAGGAGAGTAGGATAGAAGACATGCTAGATGATGTGTGTCATGCATATGTGCCACTGGCCGAGGAAGAACCGGAGCTCGCAACAAGGGCTTTTTTGATATGTTGTCCGCAGCGAAGTCAACCACTTCATGGGCAAACACAGTGTCCCAACTAGATGCCATCACACGACTACTTGCCGTCAGTCTCGGGCTCAAAGACAAGCATTGCTTGCTTTGATGCATTCTGCGTGTTTAGCACCCTTCTCCCGAGATGGTCACAAACTGCCCGCTAACTTGTATGAGGCTAAGAAATTGATAAGCGCACTAAATATGCCATATGAGAAGATAGATGTTTGTCCAAATCATTACATGCTATTTAGGAATGAGAATGTGGACAAAGATCACTGTGATAAGTGTGGTGAGTCTAGGTTTGTTGAGGTTGACTCCGTGATGGTCAAGAGGTAGCTTCCTATTGGCGTAAAAATACTTCACTATCTACCATTTGTGCCACTTAAACCAACGGTTATACATGTTCGAGGTTTCGCCAAACAAATGGTATGGCACAAGTATGGTCGTTTGCATTATAATGACAAGATGGTCCACCCATCTCGATGGTGAAGCATGGAAGCAATTTGACCGAGACTATGTAGAGTTTGCCATGAGCCTCTGAACGCTCAATTGCAATTGCAATCGATGAGTTTAACCCATTTGGTATGGGGTCGCCATACAAATTGCTATTCGTGGTTTGTCATTCCTTAACCTCCCACTGGCGCTTGCATGCGTATAAAGACATATTCCTTTCCTTGATAATCCTGGTCCCGAATACCCAGGAAGAATATGAGTGTATTCATGGAGCGGTGGTGGATGAATTGTTACATGCTTGGGAACAAGGCATAGTGACATATGATCGGGCATTGAAACAGAACTTCACCATGCGAGTCGCGCATCACACATCTATGCATGACTTCCGTCTGCACGGGATATTCTTCGGGTGGTCTCAGTACATGGAAGATGCCATGCCTAATCTGAGGAGACGCTATGCGGTCAAGGCTAAAGCATGGTCGCAAGCACTCCTTCTTCGATTGTCATCGTCAATTCCTTCCAATTGACCACGAATTCGTGTGACACAACCGGATTTAGGGCCAATATTGTTGTCCGTAGTGGACCACCACGCCGTCTGGCAGTGAGGAGGTTCATGCACGGCTAGATGCTTTGAAGCCTCTTGATGATGGTGATGGGTTCGAGAAATATGGTGAGGAGCACAATTGGACTCACATTCCAAGTTTGTATACCGCCATACTTCCATAAGCTCATTCTTCCCCATAACATAGATGTAATGCATAATGAGAAGAATGTTGCAGAGGCCATATTTAGCACATTCTTTGACATTCCGCATAAGACGAAGGACAATGTGAAGGCTCGCCTTGATCAGAGGAGCTTTGCAATAGGCCTCGCCAATATGATCCATAAGCCGCCTACTAGCAAGTGGGAGAAGCCAAGAGCTAGTTATTGCCTAACTAGGGTTCAGAGGAAGGAGATTTTGGAATAGTTTCAGCCCTAAAGTTTCGATGGGTATGCAAAGAAATCTAAAAGAGGAGTGAATTTAGCTACCATGCGCATCAATGGCCTAAAGAGCCATGACTACCACATATTCATGGAACGCTTTTGCCTCGTGATGATCCGTGGCTACTGTTGGAAATATGCCCTAGAGGCAATCATAGAGATGATTATATTTCATTATGTTCACAATATTTGATAATATGTTATCTTGTTCCTTGAATGAATCATCACCATGAAGATTAACGAGTATGTGACTTGTTGGTGAAGCTCTTTTTAACTTATGATGATGTCGTTCTAAAAGTATCCACGGTCGAAAGTCACCGGTCTAACACTAGTGACTCTACGACCAAAGACATGTATTGATTGATGACCACGCTTTCACCGGTCATGGATATAGGGATATCGAATCAATAATGTGGACACGTGTTAGAGAACATGGTGTTGGATAAGACCCACCTTGAGACACTATTGAGATTGTTATGATTCTATGTGTCGTTAGTTGGTCTCAAGCAATGATGATGTATAATCCTTAGACCCGAGATCAAGATGGTTTCCTACATGTGTAATAGCACTCTTAGGGGTTGCCAAACGCTATTCAGAATCGGGTGGTTATAAAGGTAGCTTTCGGTATGCTATGAAACATGCAGAGGATGTGACTGGTCGGATATGGGATTTGCCCTCCTAACATAACAGAGAGATATCTCTCGCCCTCAAGTGGTCGGATAAAGAAAGTGCATGGCTATACCACTAGTGGTCAAGAGTTCACCACATAAGGTTATCCGATACTCGATCGAGAAAGCATTGAACAGTCCATGGATGACACAACATCTCACCCGAGTTCAACCAGATATCGTGAGGCAAAGGGAGAATACATGAGAGAATGTTAGTTCGACCACTACCACGGACCGGTCGTATGGAGATACAAGCAAGTCGAGATCGGTCAACGTAATCTCGTGAGTGGTCGAAACCAAGTTGTAAGGAGTTACGAAGTTGGTCGTGATCAAATACTTAATCGTCAGATAGAGATAGGACCGGTCGTAAGTGATGAGGACTCGGTCGAGATCATATTGCATTAAGGTTCGTCCGATATAATTTGTGTGTATTCGAATCGTTATGTCCTCGCTAGGAACCGCTATTTACTCATGGTCGGAAAGGGTTTCCGAGTCACAACCGAACTACACATGAACCTAACGGGTCACACACTTAACGGGTTGAACAAACCAGATTTAATACGATTCAGAAGCGTGTTTGGATAGGATCCATCACGGGCCTATATAAGGAGATGCATGAGGCTATTGGGAGAGGTGAGTTGACGCGAGTTGCCCTACCGAAACCCTAGCCGCCATTTTCTTGAGAGCCTCCCCGTGCGATTTGGTGCTAGCACACCAGCGCACGGTTGTTCCTTCCCCGTGTGGATACCGTAGAGGCGCTTACTACGATTGTTGCGCTTTGAGGACGATCCGCGATCTTCACAAGGAATACAGAGGTTGCCGGAGGAGACGATCGACTACGACCACTACATCGACGCGTTCTTCGCTGGACCAGTCGCCCAACCCTTCTTCCGCCGCTCACAAGGCTCGGTGGTAACGATCTATGATCATCTACTTGCTTGGCATCCCGGTTTATGGTGGTAGAAAATTTTGTTTGTAGCTATTGTAGCCTACCCGTATCCCTTCAGCTACGTCCCTGAGTGTGTTTGGCAAGTGATGGAGGAGTTGAGCTTCTTTTATCGACAGCTATGTGCGAAAGAGATAGATTCCAAGGTAATGTCAACTATGGAGCGTGAAGTACCTGTGTTGCTTTGCAAGTTGGAAAAGATCTTTCCACCTGGTTTCTTCAATCTAATGCAACATTTGATTCTCTATCTTCCCTATGAAGCTAGGATGTGGGGACCAGTGCAAAACCGATGGATGTATCCAATTGAGAGGGAACAAAAGGAACTACGAGGCAAAGCAAAAAATCGATCGCGTGTTGAAGCATCCATAGCGGAGGAGTACATAATTGAGGAAATTTCCCATTTCACATCAATATACTTTGCTGACAATGTTCACACGTGCACAATCAAACCTCACGATACAATATTGGCATCCTCAAAATAATTGCTAACTTAGCCTCTTCACCGAAGAGGTGACACTTCAAGCGTGGTACTCCCAAAGTTTTATCGCGGGATGAGTGGTTGACTATGATGTTGTATGTCTTTACCAACCTCTCCAAGTGGATGATTACATTAGGTATGCAACAATTATTTTTCCCAATAATTGATGCATAAGTGTTTTAATCTACTTGTCTTGTTGCCTATAGGAATTTGTTAGGAGTGAGTGGAAGCAACGCCGAGACCCATCCGAAAAACAAGTTGAGAGCCTTCTTAGGAAGGGTGCCGAATTGTAAACCGAATTTCCGACTTGGTTCTATCGTAAAGTAACTTCTCTATTAGTTAGTCCTCCTTGCACATAATATTTACTAAGTAAAGAGGAACTAATACATGAAACCCATTCTATTTATGATGTAGAGTTTGAACGACAAGTCTATGAGCAGCGAATTGAGGTAAGTTGCTCAAAGATGCCACACTTGGGTGCTGTCCTATAGTACCTATGATGTGAATGGGTACCGCTTCCGAACATCGACACATGAGAGGGAACGGCCTAATGCAACAATAATTAATAGTGGATTGGTGACTATAGGAAAAGATGGGAGCGATACACCTGTTGAATACTATGGAGTAATTGAAGAAATAATTGAACTATATTTCCATGGTAGCAAACCTCTCAAACTTATGTTATTCAAATGTCATTGGTTCCATCCGCTTAGGGAGTCGACGATACATCACTTGGGCTGGTTGAAGTTGCACATCAATCAATCCTACCAGCAATGACCCATTTATTGTGGCTCAACAAGCCACCCAAGTATACTACATCCCGCATCCATGCAAAACTATGAGTAGTCTAGTGGATTGGTGGGTAGTACATAAGGTGCAACCATATGGTAAACTACCTACCCCTAGTGAGTACGACTACAACATGGAGACCAACAATGGTGTTGACCTATTCTTTCAAGAAGATGGGCTACCAGGACTTTTCAAATAATAATTGGGGAAGAGGATGATCACATGGATGATATTCAAATCGATGCCGATGAGGTTGTAAACCAAGAGGACTTGGAACTACTTAATCGCTAGACATTGATGGCAATCAAGGGATGAGGTTGAGTCAACACCTCATGATAGTGACGATGACTTTTAGAGGGCCCATCTACGGAGGATCCCATTGTAGACTCACTACTTAAGCATGATCTTGTATGTCTTCCATTTATTTGTCAGCATGTTTTAAATTTTGTGTATGAGCTTACTTGATTACGTTATATTACATTTTTCTATGAGCTTACTTTATTACACTATATTAATTGATTTATTTTATTTCATTTCATTTCAGACACCAAAAATGAGTGGCGCCAAGAGGCAAAGATACTCTAGTCGAGGCAGACGCTTGTTTTCCACTCGAGGAGGCAGAGGGCAGCCATGCCACTCGAGGAGGTAGAGGGCAGCCGCGCCCCTCCAGAGGCAGAGGGCAGCCACGGCCACTCGACGAGGCAGAGGGTAGCCACGGCCCCTTGAGGAGGCAGAGGCAGCCTGCCCCTCGAGGGGGCAATGGGGTCTACTCTAGTAGATCGTGCCTCAGACTGCAGCACCCTCGCAGGCCGATGATGTGGAGTATGAGCACCGTGAGGCGGAGGTGAGGAGGAAGAGTACCCCGAGGCGAGAGGGTGAGGAGGATGAGCACCATGAGGCACAAGAATTTTGGATGCGAGGACTGCGAACCTCGCCACGACGACCAACCCGAGAGGAGGAGAAGATCACATCGTTCCTATTGGCGACACGTAAGTAATCATACACTTTCACTAATTTAGCCCACTTGCTTGCATACCTCAAAAAACTAATATGCGTAATGGCGAGAAGAAGGCGGGGTGAGAAATGTAGACTTCGAATGGCATAATTGGTGTGTTGATTCGATGGCACTTCTGCTTGGTCACCTACAGAGGAAGGCGGAGCCTGCATGGACATGGTGCCCCTACAAGGTCAGCCAAGATACCGCCACCAAGGAGAGGTTCCATTTGACAACTGCTTGCGCGGTGGAGGAAAGTTTTGGGTAAGTGATCAATATTCAAATCGCTTCGTGTTCCTATGCATGTTAGGGTTGATTTGGTCACAACTCTCGAGTCTCAATTTAGTTACTATACTAACTTACCACACTAATCACAAATAATATGTACTTCTACATGATGCAACAGACGAGGAAAGCCAACAATTGAAATATATTTTCTACTTTGTTTCCCATGCGCTTCTTTTCTCATGGAATTTACAGAGAGAAAGTAGTGGAATAACATACCGGTGACTAGATGAGGCATAAATGTTTGGGTAAAATAATGGCCCTAATGTTCAATCACCTAACTAAAACCACTATTTAACTCAAAGATTAATATTTTCCAAAGGTATTAATACAAACTAGATCATTAAACAACCATACTTAACTTACGGTAGATTAGGCTAGTTTTGCTCAATCTATTCATGTTCTGGATAGTTATCTTAATTGTGATGCATAACTAAATCATCATCAACTATTTATTAGCTGGTACATGGCTAAAAATGGTAGTTTTCATTCAAAGACCTATCTAAATTCGACTTCCAACACACTAACCGTATGGAATTTGGATCCATTTATTTCACATCAGAAGTAGTTACCGCCAGCAGTGGTTGGTGGGCTTATCATCGCCGCCAGCATATACAAGCTAAGTTATGGTTTCCATATTTTCGCATCCGACCACCACCATAGAACCAAAGACAATAGGTCAACAAAGAAATAGCTCTTCCTCCAACAATTTACCTTTTGCTCATAGAAGTGTTGATATTAAAGTAATGGTAGATGTATCACTAAAGCAATGTAAAGATCTATGTGGAAGACATCCCGAGGATAAAATTGCACAAGGACTACTAACATTTTGAAGAACCCAGAAGCCATTTGAGGACAAAGTCGATATTTTGTGTTTTTCTCGCAAACCTAACCTAGCTAATCTCACTTGTTTGGTACTAAAACTTCAAGTAGTCTGACATGTTTAATTTACCTCTTTTGGATGTTTAGTAGCCAAGTAATAAATGTCAACTAACTTAATCATCTTATTCTTTATCAATTCCTTTTCGCTTTCATCAACTAACTTAATCATCTTATTCTTTATCAATTCTTTATTCTTGGATTGTAGTGGTGGTTTCGATGGGCTGAGGGATAGGAAGCTGATTCTAGGAGAGTGCTGCGTAATTGTGTTAAGAAGATGATCCCACAGATGTTCTACAAAGCACGATCCAAGCGGTGATCTGCTACTACACACAAGTCCTTGACAAGAAATTCAGAGGGCCGAGGCTTGCCAAACGATATCACTTTGGACGAGTACATGCAGTAACCAACCGAACAAACGATGTCCTTGATTACAATCACTTTAGTTTATTCATATTTAACACTTGGTTAATTTAGGCAATACCTTGGTGGCCCTTATGTGAAGATGCATGGCGTGAGATGCCCAAGAGAGGTGATGCAACGAACGATGGTTAGAGGACTCTTGTGCCGCTAGGGAGCGGAGATTGTTGATGGACAGACAAAGACATCGTCAAGGTAGCTCCTCCATGGCTTGTTACAAGAAGAACTCCGTAGGTCAACATGTTCATATTGATTGTATGTTGCGATACATATTTATTGACCGCCGTGGTTTTTTGGGTGCGTGAAAAGAAGAAGCAGAGGCCCTGTCGCCGATATGGAGGCATATTTAGAAGCTAGGAGGGTGATCAGAGGGCACCTTGTGCGTGCCAACGATGAGAACTTGGTACGATTTCGATCATTTTGTCCCCGATGATTTTCGCCCCGATGATTTTGTCCAACAGTCAGATATATCGATGTTGCTAAGGAGATTCATGGCCCGGACTACGACGCCATGAATTCACCACTAGACGCGAAAGTGCCGTGTACAAGGCCGAAAGGGGAAAAATATGGTCGCTTTCTTCATGGGTGCCAGCTACATTAGCACACCGACAACCCTCTTGGAGGTCCGATCCACGAGTGTCAGATCAACGGATGAAGTACACCTTCAAAGTCGACAACACCATCACATGAGATCCAGCCTCGTGTTTCGAGCTTCAGCACAACAAGCGATAGGAAATTGAGGCTAGGCAAATGTTGGAGCAAATGCTCCTGCAGTTAGTTGGAGCGTGATAGTACAATAACAAAGTAAAATGCAATATATATATATATATATATATATATATATATATATATATATATATATATATATATATACGCATTTGGCTCATGTATGGCAATGTGCAAACAAATATGCAGCACTCGGGACCGAACTCGACTTAATGGCCTCCGCCGGGGAACCACCGCCTCACTTATTTGCTCTTGTAGTAATCGATATCGATTATTATATTGTTAGTCTCTTATGAGTGCTTGATTCAAGATATTGAAATAACATGCAATGTAATTATTGGTCGCCATCGCAAATTTCTTCTAATGCGATTTCTTATGAAAATGTAGGAACTAGCGGATCGCTTGCTTTCATCAAGCACGTCAAGATGCTTTGGTGCTAATGTTAATGAAGATCATGTGAATGCATCCATCGCCGAGAGGCCACCACCGTGTGCTTGCTATTTTTATGATCTACTAAAAGGATACCAATATTAGAAAACATTCACAATCGTGTGATTGCTAAAAATGGATAAAATGGCTACATATATAACTAATTCTCTATATCTATATCATAAATTCTTTTGAAATGTGTCAACATATAATAATTTGTATGTACACTCCTTTCTATGAATTTGATGATAAGTGCTTGAGACATAAATGTTGATCAAGAGTTCACAATGACAAAATATTGAGAGTTGAGTTTAACATTTTTAGCACTGTGCTTTTCATGTTCTATATTGTTAGGTGCTAATAAGCACGCCAACATATGAATTAAGCGAGCTTTTAAAAGGTACATCATACAAGTGGATACAATGCATATAATTATATATCTAACAAAATATCACCTCGCACCTCTTAATTAAGTCCACATATAGTTTCAACTCATTCCTTTTTATAGTAGTACATCATTATACTAAAATTTCTCTTGCATGTGTCAGAGATGACATAAGTAAATGATCAATTAGGCCACAAGCTAGTCGCCCACACCCCTGTGCATGCCCTTAACTCGACGGCTATGTTATTAGGTTGCTCATCATGATTTAAAGGAATTTTTTTGCTTTGTCAATAGTTTGGTTAATCATCTTTTCATGTAATATCAATTCCTAACTTTTGTTGTAAGATGGCACTAATATTAAGTTTTGCTCTATCTCGCAGAACTCCCAAAATGATGCTTTTGTGCACGTAAGATTGAAGCAGAAATTTCATGCATGCAAATGGTTGTAGTGATACTTGCTTTTGTTTGATGTATATAAGACTATGAAATTACTATTTGGAACTGCTATATGTATAATGCCTTATGCTTACATTTTCTAACTTGAACTTGAATGTTGTGAGCTCCTGGGACCTGTTATGATGTCTTTTGTTCGATCTATACATACATACATACATACATACATACATACATACATATATATATATATATATATATATATATATATATATATATATATATATATATTTTATATACATATATTGTGGAATGGATGGATGGATTATTTGATTGTCGTGGTATGGATGGATGGATTATTTGATTGTCAGTGGAATGGATGGATGGATTATTTGATTGCTGTGGAATGGATTTTTCTTGAATTTGTGAAAAATGGGGTTCTGCTGGTTTGTCGATTTCCAGTGTTTGACCTCATTTCCGAGTGTTTTTGGCACTCTGAAAGCGATCAAATATTTATCGAGTGTCGACACTGAAATAGACCAAATATTTCAGTGTCGACACTCGAAAGCGACAAAATGTTTCCGAGTGTCGACACTCGGAAAACTTGACCAAGGTCAATTTCCGTCGGATTCGCTTTAAGCTTTCCCGAGTGTCATTTTCGCCATGCACTCGGGAAAAATGGCCAGTGTCAATTTTCCTGGTTTCGCTTGGCCAAACGTTGGAAACATTCCCGAGTGTTTTTTCAGCTTATTACCGAGTGTCAACACTCTGCTAAAATTCCGTTACAGTGGAAAAGCCGCTCAAATAGGCTTTCTCCCGAGTGTATACATATACACTCGGGAAAGTAATATTTCGAGTGTAACACTCGAAACTGTTTTTATCCCGACTAATCTATCCCGAGTGCTATTTCCCGAGTGTGACACTCGGGAAATATCTTTTCCGAGTGTTTGGCCTCATTTCCCGAGTGTTTTTGGCACACTCGGGAGAAATCCTGTTTCTCGTAGTGATAGTACAGATGCGTACAATTAACCTTTAGAGCCGACGCTTGCAACATGCTGAATGCAAGACAAAGTAAAAAAAGAAAAATTCTAAAAATTCTTGCATTAACCAATAGAAAAACAAAAATATCTACCGCATGTATTTTGGTGGGGCAGATTAAAACGGTGCAGATTAATAAACTGTAGATATTACAGTTGTATAACAAATACAACTGTATTTTCAATTATTGGCATTGAAGTTGTACATCAAAGACAACTGCATCTTGACATTATAATATCTAGCCGCGTAATTGTATGGGTAATTCCGCTAGTTTATTAGAACATGCGGACAAACTAATAAACATTAAATAAATTACTAAGAACAGCAAAGATGAGGAATCTACGGAAACAAGCAGGTTATATTGCAAGATACTCCTAGATTTTTTTTTTTCCAGAGACAACTTTTATTTGTGGGATCATTGGGCTTGGTTCCCGGACCATGTGAGCGTCCCCAGCTCATCACTGGCTTTTCACTTCTTCAGTCGTATAGCGCTGCAGTTGTATAATTTCAAAGCGAGAAGATTAAGTAATCAGGTAAATAAATTCACTTTCGAACATGCCTGTTTGCCAATATATATATTGCAATATTTTCTTGAAGTACTGTTGCAGCAAGCTAGTTTGTGGCTGCTTTTGAAGAAAAAAAATCAACCCAAACGCTGGACTCGCATTCATGAATACATATGCTATCTATAGGAACATTTAGGGGTGAAAACCGATCGAATCTGAATCGAATAGTGGTGAATACAAATTCGTATTCGTATTTTTCAAATGAATACGAATTCGAATATGCTCGAATACGAATCAAATGTCATAACAAAGACAAATTCGAATCAACTATCTAATCTATTCGGTCTGATCCGGATATCCTCATAACTTATGTACTGTGAAGATATTAGTGATGCTTTATCCTAGTATTGTTATACTTAATTGTTCCAATCTAATTGTTGACCTAAAGGAACATGAATTCACGTTGAATTAGAAAAACTCGTGCAAATAATTAGGCATATTACAATAAAATAATTATATTGCTTCATCGAATTCAAATAGCTCGGATAAAATAACAATTTGGAAGGGAAAAATCCATACCATATTCGCATCCATATTTTTCATGTGAATTCAAATACAAATAGGAAAGAAATTGTTAATCGAATGGGAAAAATATATACCATATTTGTATATTATCGAATACAGTAGTCAAATAATATGGATAATTCATATCCATTTTTCATCCCTAGGAACATTATCTAGAGTAGATGTTAGGAATGAATTGGCATTTACAAATAAAAGCCCAATTCATGCTTTGAAATTTAGGAATGAATTGGCATTTACAAATAAAAGCCCAATTCTACCAGTGGCTTGGTAGGGTTTTGGTTGCGTGCGTTAGGATGCGCTCGTGCGTGCTGTCTTGTGGTTGACTTGGTGGTGGGATGTGGATGGTGTGAAGTGTGCTATTTTTGAGTTGATTTCATGATCGCTTCAATGTCTGGTGATAGTTTTAGGGGAACAGGTGTGGTGGGATTTGCATGAAATTTTTTCACTAGAAATTGTAGTCTATTGATATAAATGCAATGATATGCACGGTTTGGTTACGCTGATGGTTGTTAACTTGAGGTGGTTTAACACCAGTAAGTGCACCTCAGTTGATTTTATAGAAGGTTACATGGGCTGATGGGACGTTGTCTTTGATTACTGGTTTTCATCACTTCATAGTGTGATTTGCCATTTTCTAATCATTAGATTTTTTTTCTTGTGATCTGTCATTTGTTACATGTTCGTCCAATGGTTGGATGGATGCTTTTAAATTGCTTTGCTGCCACATTCATCTGTGGATTGTGTTTATTGCTCATGATCACCGCTCTATTATCTATGTCCTTGACTACCCTCAGATTTGGAAGATGGATATACATTGCATTTGGTTGCCCGACGTGCCGCTGAAGGCCAACATTCTTCTGTAACTTCTGAAGAAAACACCCATGGTAATGGTAAGTCAGATCTATGGTTGCTTTGACGACTACACTGTCAATCCTGAAGGCACCCATTATTTTGATATGCCGTCTTGATTTATTATATCTACTCGATGCCTTACTCTGCATAGGTATTCTTAGGAGCTAAAACAATGTTTGGGCATTTGTACTCTTCAATATCATGTTTTCCTATTTTCTTTCTATATTTCGTATTCAAACTGCAGTATATGGTATGCACATTTCAGGATGGATATTCTTTATCCCTGGAAAAAGTGCTCGAATAATCCTCTAGTTTATGTTCTTTTTTAGTATGTGAACTATGAACATTATTTAACTGTCTTCGTGTTAACATTGGTGGAACTCTAGTTCTTTACGAGACTATAGATGCACTATTGATCAACTTGGGTGATATGCTTTTGCACAACTTTTCTTCTACTGGAGTATTTTTTTTCCATACCTTCGTTTATTTTAGATGTAATTGATTGCTACTGAATTCAGCACATCTCTCATGATAAGCTGGGCATGGGCATGGGCATGGGCATGGACCTGGGCCTGATAAGCGTTTTACATTTTTGTCGTTGGTGCAGTTAATGTTGCTGGTAATAGAGGATTGTTAGGAGATATTTCAAGGGTAAGCTTCTACGATTGTTTTGTCTTGTATGCGCCTATTTGAAATTTGACCAATCTGCTTAGCACTTAGCAATGGCTGCACGTTGATTTTAATTTTCTATTTGAATTCCTTTTAATTTATCCTCTTCTAGGAAATTATAGAGGTTATGCGTTCTGAGGGGATGATAGATGACATGGGTAGGGTATATGCTTTGTTCTAGCGTTCTGTATAGTTGACTAGTTGTCCAACTGGGCACCAAATGCTTTACTTGTTCGTTGGTGTAATTTTTCCCGTTCCATTATGTGCAGTGTTCAGGATATTCTTGGTTCCCTAGGTGTTGCATCCGCGGATTCAAACACCCAGCAACCACCAAGATCGGATGATGCTTATCTAAACCAAAGATTTCCAAGCCCTGATGTTCTGGTTTCAGTAATTGAAAGACCCCAACAAGGCAACAACTTCTTGGTGGCAGCTTCTTCCGCTCTTTCTGTATGTTAGTTCTTTCCTGAGTTATATTCTGTGTTTCTTAGCTTTGACATCTTTGTTGATGTATAATTTTACCCTCCCTAGTTAATATTATATTTTATAATGTTTTTTTTCCTTCTATTGTAATATACTAATCAATGCTCTTGAAATACAAGCATGCTATCATTTTGGTCTTTTTTGTCCTTTTTAAACGATACTATGGAAATCTGAATCAACTAAAAAGACTCATAAAGGGAAGCTCTTGCCCACTCCCCAAACGCAACCCTGGCCCATAGTTACCTGGAACGTGGTATGGCACAAAGGCATGCAGCGCCCACAAGGCTCGTGGCTTGTTTGGATTGAGACCGGGTTCCATGCCCGAAAAAAGCGGTGCCCGGAGGTTGCCTAGAAAGTAGATGATTTTGCCCGTCAGCAAACTCAAGATGAGTTGTTTGGTTGGAAGCCTGTGCTTGGAATTGGTGAATGAAAAATAGACCGTTGGATCGAGCTATCAACGATATAGATCAAGTAGCTTCCAGGCAGCCTCTCCCTAGTTCCCAGGCGCTGAAATCTTACGCCTGGGCCTGGTCGGCCGCCTGGGAAGCAAACAAACAAGCACCGGCAGCCTCTGGGTGCTCTCCTGCCAGTGCAACAGGGCGTCAGCTCCAAAGCAACGGGCCCTCACTCCGTGCCATCACTCGCCTTCCCTCCCTTGTATGCATGCTCACAGGTGTGGACTTCCCTACCTTGTCCTTGCTGGCCGCCTTGCCACCTATCCTTCCATCTTGCAGACAGATCAATATTAACTTTTAAGTAGTTAATAAGTCCTATGCGAATGAGTGCACTCACAAGTGAGTACACATGTTAGTTTTGCAACTTATTTTACTCTCTCTACTAGTTTCGCCAAATTAAATATTAACATCTCGATTCTGAAAATTAGGGTGTTACAATCTCCCAATAGCATCAAGCATGTGCTTATATAGTGCCCATGACGGATCCTATCCGAACTCATTTTGTTCCAACCCGTTAAGTGTGTAACCCTATAGGTTCATGCGTAATCGGTTATGACTCGAAACCTTTTCTCGACCACGAGTCGTTAGCGGTTCCTAGCGGTGACATAACGATTCCCGAATACACACAAATTATATCGGACGAACCTTAATGTAATATGATCTACAACCAAGTCCTAATCCCTTACGTTTAGCACGTATCTCCATTCGACCAATTCGTATTTAGTCATGAGCAGGTTTCGACCACTCTATGATTACGCTTTGACCGCCTATGATCACCAGATTCCATACGCACTACCAGAATCGATCAAACTAAGCAACCTACTCGTATTCTCCCTTTGCCTCACGATATCTGGTTGAACCTGTGTGAGATATTATGTCATCCATAGACTGCTCAATACTTTCGATCGAGTGTCGGATAACCTTATGTGGTCGAACTTTTCGACCATTAGTGGCATGGCCATGCACTTTCTTTATCCGACCACATCGAGGGGCTCAGAGATATCTCTCCTGTTATGTTAGGAGGGGCAAATCCCATATCCCACCAACCACATCCTCCGCATGTTTCATAGCATACCCGAAGCTACCTTTATAACTACCCGATTCATTTAGTAGCGTTATAACCCCTAAGTGTAATATTACACATGTAGAAAACCATGCTGATCTTAAGTCTAAGGATCATATATCATCATTACTTGAGACCAACTAATGACACATAGAAACATAACAATCTCAATAGTGTCTCAAGGTGGGTTTGTAGGACCAGAAAGGCACCTAGAGGGGGGTAAATAGGAGCACGCCTAATTTTTCACCTCGATCAGATTCAACACGAATTTCACTCCAGTGGCTATGGAAGCTATGAAGATCAATTTACAAGACAGCGGAAGACTTGTATTGAATCCAATCAAAACCCCCATCAAAAGACCCAAAACACAACAGCTCAACACTCTGGGCGGTATGACCGGCGTAATCATGGTCAGAATTTAATCGGTATGACCTACCGGGTCAGAAAACAAGAAAAAACAGCCTGAGTTTTAAAACACAAATTGATCTAACTTTTGATCTATAGGGCCAAACTCCATGAAACTTGACACACACCTTCTCAAAGGTGTCAGGAACCTAAACCAAGCAATGATTGAGAAGATCTATGTCAAAATTTCAACCTTTTTCCATTTGAACGAAGTTCGTTTCAAAACCGAGTCAAAAAGCAAAACATGATCTAAATCTTGCTCGTGGGTAAAGAATGATCAAGATGGTCTTAGATGCACTCCCCACATGTCACAGCAAGCCAGATCACCACAAAGACTCGAGGGAAAACTAACAAGACATCAAAATCACAAAATCATCAAAGAAAGGGAGCAAAAACAAGGATAAACTCAACGTGGGAAACTTGCTTGGATTGATTCATGATTGATGGATGTTTACAGCCACTCCATCCTAGAGGACAAAGCTCAACCAAGGAGCACACAATCACTTCATCTCTCTAGAACCCTAGAACCTCACTTTCCTCTCGTAGTCCTAACAACTCAAGTTAGGGTTTTCCATATGAGGCTTGGGGTCACGGACAAAGACCTCTCCTTTATATAGTGAGGGCTAGCTTCTAGAAGACTATACCCATTTGGCACCTGCCCACTAACAAACGGGTTTAACTCACGCACGCATTTTAAAGCGCCATCTTCATCACCTCTTGACCTAATCTGCTTCACCTTGCGCTGTCTTGCGCCGCAGGTTGGTAAAAGGTCACCAAGGCGGTATTTAGGTGAAATTACCAAAATACCCCTTCTTGATCTCTTTGCAAAAAACCGAGTCCCATCTTCGTGAAGCACTTCTCATGCTTCAACACGTGTAGGTTAATCAATGGCTCTCATCATGTCGGCAAGTCTCTCCCGTCTGGCTCCCACCGAAACCTCCATGGCACTTGCACCGACCCCCGCGCCGCTTGATCCAACCCGTCGCACCGAACTACCCGTTCGGTCATTCTTGTCCATTCTGCACCATGCTTGAGTCCATTGACCTCACCCGGCATCCTCAATCGTTCTGAACCTCAGCTCTCCAAGCTTAGTCCGGATCATCCTCGCCATTGACCGTCGTTGACCTCCAAGCAACCTGCACAACAATAGACCAAGAAATCATTTCTGGGAACAAGTTCTTCACAACTTGACCCACGTTAGCCAAAACATGCATCATGCAACACATATGCACTGAAATCCATGAACTTGACCTAACGAAAAACCAATTCACCAAGTCGATTGACAATTAGAACAAAATCGATATAACCGCCATGTACCGCTCCAATAACTACAGTCGTACCGCTTCTCAAGGAAATCAACAATCCCCAAAAACATGTTCTCTGGGAAATACGTACCGCCATGTTAAGGTCGTACCACTCCAATAACTGCGGTCGTACCGCTTTCCAAAGAAGACCAGAACTCCACAAAACATCTTCTCTGGAATTAACCTACCGCCATCTATCAATCGGTATTACCGCGCTCCGGTACTACCGCCATACAACTTGCGATAGTACCACTTCTACGGTAATACCGCTCCTCAGAAGCCGGTACTACCGATTATCCTGACATTTTGCTGAAAACAACAATTTCAACTGAGCTTCAAAGCTATTGCCAATTATCTCATCATCCTAAGATCATGTGTATATCCCCATGATATCCACAATCTCCCCCTTGAGGAACACATTGGCAATTTCCTAAAAATGTAAGTTTTGAGGTTTGAGAAAGAAAAACTCAACGATTTCACGCAAAGGCACAACTTGGTCCAAATGCAAGAGAAAGCAATGGAAATGACCAAGTTGGCTTCAGAATAGTATCGGCAAGTGAGATAAGGCAGAAGAAGGCAAGAAAGCTTCAATTTCCAGAGAAGAGTCAAAGATCTCACTTAAGGTCCATATGAAAGAACAATTGTTCAATATGACCTTGCACAAAAACTCCACATCAAGCTCTAAAACAACATTTTTACCAACCTTTCTCCCCCTTTGACAATAGAGTCATCAATGTGCATGGAAGAAGATAGAACATGAATGAAAAGGAATGGCTGCAATTAGTCCATTTTTAGGGAAAGGAGCCATGAAAGTTATCCAAGAGAACTTTACAAGTATTACACCAAGTCATATTATGTGAAGTGACTATTTTATATCAAGACAGATCATATATAGCAAAGCTAAAGCCACATGAGCAATAGTCAGAGATTAAATGAACGTTTAGCATGACAAGATCCTCAAGATCATAGTTTAGCCAAAGGTATCCGAAAATGAGTCAAGCCATGTAAATAAACTAAATGGAACCAAGAAGCTATAAAAGAGTCAATTTAGAGCGTTATGAGTTCAATCATGAATCAATTTGTTCAAGCACTTGGAATTAAGCAAACTTAGCACATTTAGCACTTGCTAAAAATATTTTTGGTTTTATCTTAGCAAGGCAAGTCCTGGACTAGGAGCCATCCACAACTGCCTCCTAAGCTTCAACTAATTTTTCACAATTTGTTTTCTTAGCCTTGTGCTAGATCTCAAGCCGTGCCACGACCATCCCAAGCAGGAAGCTTAAGAGAGTGGTCTAGGTCATCCAAAACTCCCTGAGTTCATGCCTAGTGCAATGGCAAGCTGTCTCATGAGAAAGAATTGGTGAGATTAGTTTTTTCGCACAGAAGAAATCATTTTTCATTGTCTTGACTTAGGAACTAGCATAGCTCAATCTAAAACTCAAATTAGATTCAAGACTCAACTTAGCCTATTTGACATGGCATGAATCATGAGAGGATCATTATGGCAAAACTAGTCACCAAATCCAACAAGTCATGTTTTAATTCAAATTTCTCACATTTAAAACAGCTAGCATGGCAAAAGCTAAGCTACACATGGAAAGTCATGATAAATCTTGCAAACTAGCACAAGACATGGCAAGGTATAAAGCATGAAATCATGTCACACAAGAATAATAATCAAAGCTCTGTAAACTTATATTACGATGCAAGTTTGCTAATTTTAAAATGCAATATGGTACAATGGATGCAAAAGATCAAACTCCCCCTCAAAACAGGCCAAGAGGACTAAAAACCCCCAACTCTCCCCGCAAAGAAGCAAAACGAGAAGAATCAAGAGCTTTAGTGAAAGTATCCGCAACTCCGCCGCTCGGACTCTACAAAGTGAAGCACAACATCACCCTTTTCTACATGGTCTCTAAGGAAATGATATCTATTGTCAATGTGCTTGTGTTGGAAATATGCCCTAGAGGCAATCATAGAGATGATTTTATTTCATTATGTTCATAATATTGGATAATATGTTATCTTGTTCCAGAATAATATCGTCAATATTTATTATCAAGTATGTGACTTGATTGTGAAACTCTATATTTCTGCGATGATTATTCTTAAACGTCCCTGGTCGAAAACATATGAGGACACATATGAATAGACTAGCATATGCATTGGTTGAGGACTATGTTTCACAAGTCATGGATATGTAGATATCAAACCAATAATATGGACACATGTTAAAGAATATGGTGTTGGGTAAGACCCACCTTGAGACACTATTGAGATTGTTATGATTCTATGTGTCGTTAGTTGGTCTCAAGCAATGATGATGTATAATCCTTAGACCGAGATCAGCATGGTTTCCTACATGTGTAATAGCACTCTTAAGGGTTGCCAAACGCCGCCAGAATCGGGTAGTTATAAAGGTAGCTTATGCTATGAAACATGCAGAGGAATGTGATCGGTCGATATGGGATTTGCCCTCCTAACATAATAGGAGAGATGTCTTCGCCCTTGTTGTGATCGGATAAAGAAAGTGCATGGCCATGCCACTAGTGGTCAAGTGTTCACCACGCAGTTATCCGACACTCGATTGAGAAAGTATTGAATACCCATGGATGACACAACATCTCACCTAGAGTTCAACCAGATATCGTGAGGCAAAGGGAGAATACACGGTAGGTTGCTTAGTTCGATCGCCATTTAACCGGTCGTGACGGAGATACGAGCTGGTCGTAGACTAGTCGAACATAATCACAGAGTGGTCGTAACCTGGTCGTAAGGACTTGCGAACTGGTCATGACCAAATACAAACTGGTCGTATAGAGATAGGACTTGGTCGTAAGTGATGAGGAACTGGTCATAGATTACATTGCATTAAGGTTCATCCGATAATTTATGTTTATTCGGGAATCGTTATGTTCTGCTAGGAGCCGCTAACGACTCGTGGTCGGAAAGGGTTTCCGATTCACGACCGATTATGCATAAACCTAATGGATCACACACTTAACGGGTTGGAACAAACTAGTACGGATATGATTCGTAAAATGTGTTCGGATAGGATCCGTTACGAGCACTATATAAGGAGATGCATGAGGCTATTGGGGATAGGTGAACACAGAGGATGAGTTGACATGAGTTACTCTACCAAAACCCTAGCCGCCATCTTCCTGAGAGCTCTACCATGCGACTTGGTGCTAGTACACCGGCGTATGGTTGTTCCTTCCCTGGACGTGTGGATACCGTAGAGGTGCTACTGCGACTGTTGCGCTTGAGGACAATCCGCGATCTTCACAAGGAACTGCAGAGGTTGCTGGAGGAGACGATCGACTTGCGAGGACGCTAGACGATCGACTACGACCACTGCACCGACGTGCTCGATGTTGGACGATCGACTACGACCACTGCATCAATGCGCTCTACATTGGACTAGGCTGCTCCAACTCTTCTTCCACTGCTCTGCGCGTCTAGTGGTAATAATCTGTGATCATCTACTTGCTTGGCTTCCTGGTTTACGCGGTAGAAATTTTTGATTTGTTGCTATCGTAGCCTACACATATCCCAACAGCTTGGTCCTAGAGTGTTGCACTGGGTTTTTGGCAATGTTTATGGCACTAGTGTTATCACAGAAAAGAGGAACACTATCTAAGGACAACCCATAATCCCGCAGAGTAGACAAGATCCAGAGAACTCGAGAGCAACCATCGTCAGATCTACATACTCGCCTCTAAGAAGGATTGTGCAACAGAGGACTGCTTCCTAGACGACAAAGAGATAAGAGAGGTGCCTAAGAAATGACAAGTGCCAGAAGTACTCTTCCTATCCACTCTACACCCCGCAAAATTAGCATCAAAAAAAGGTCGAATAAAAATAGCAGTAATCAAGAATGCCGAGTCCAAAATCAAGAGTGTCTCAAGGTACCGAAAATACGACGCATCGCTTGACGATGTGAAGCACGCGGAAGCTCGAATCGAGCACAGACACACAACAAATCAGATGTCCGCCTCGACGCCGTGAGGTAGAGGAGGGGCCGATCATGCTACGGTATTCTTCCGTCCATGGGCTTCCATCCTCATCAGATCCAAAGACGGTAGAAGTGGCAATGGGAGTAGACATTGGCTTGTCGCTTCCCATGTCGGGTTACCAAGAAGGTCTTTTGTGTACTTGCTTTGATGAATGAATGTATCTTCTTTCAGCTTGCTTGACTTGGAGACTAAGGAAGAATGTCACCGCCCATCATACTCATTTCAATTCCTGCGCCATAGAGTCCGAAAACTGGGTACCAAAGCATGAGAAGAACCACCGAATATGATGTCATCCACATAAATCAACCAAGAGAAAATCAACGCCATGCCTGAGAGTGAACAAGGTTTTATCTACCATTCCCATTTTGAACTCATTCTCAAGCAAGAAACTCTTAAGCCTATCATACCAAGCTCTAGGGGCTTGCTTCAATCCATACAAGGCTTTAGAGAGCTTAAACACATAGTTTGGGAACTTGTCATTTTCAAAACCAGAGGTTGCTTGACATAGACTTCTTCTTCTATGAAACCATTAAGGAAAGCACTCTTGATATCCATTTGAAAAAGCTTAAAGCCTCTAGATGTCGCGAAAGCTAGCAATATGCGAATGGCTTCTAATCTAGCTACAGGAGCAAAGGTCTCTTGAAAGTCTAAGCCTTCTACCTGGGAATAACCTTGAGCTATAAGCCTGTCCTTGTTGCGAACTACCAACCCATCTTCACTTTGCTTATTTTTGAAAATCCATTTTATTCCAATTACATTGTGATTAGGTGGAGGTGCAACTAAGGTCCAGACTTTGTTTCTATCAAAATTTTCAAGCTCTTCATGCATGGCATTGATCTAAAGGAATCAGATAAAGCATGGGTGACATCTCGGGGTTCAAAAGATGCAATAAAAGTAGAATGCGCATGAGAATCTAGAGAGATAAACCTTGAGCGAGTAACTCGCTCATGGAGATCCCCAATTATCTGCTCAGGTGGGTGTTGTCGCTGAATATGAAGAGTAGGTCCTGGTGTAGATGTGGCCTCTACCTCATGGGCCGTGGAGGTAGGAGCAGAGCAACTTGAAGCGCCGGTGAAGGTGGGAAGAGGCTGCTCTCCTGAAGCTGGAGAAGTAGAAGCAGGCTCTCCAATCATCTTAGGAGTGCCTAAAGGATGGATTGGGTTCTCATCCTTAGAGTCATCACAATCTAAGATACTTTCTCGACATTAACGACTGTGTACCTACACCATCGGGTCTAGTACCAGGACTAGTCTCATCAAAAGTGACTTCACAAGTCTCAACAATTTTGTTAGTATTCAAATTAAATACACGATAGCCATGAGAATGAGCAGGATATCCAAGGAAAATGCCATCATGACATCTCGATTCAAAATTTTCCAAGTTGCCATGTTTAAGAATGAAGCACTTGCAACCAAAAATCTTGAAATGAGAGACTCTAGGCCTATGACCAGATCTAAGCTCAAAGGAAGTCTTGCCTATGACAGATCTCAAGAACACCCTATTGGACACATAGCAAGCAGTAGAGAACGTCTCAACCCAAAACCTCCTAGGTGTGCTATGCTCATCTAGCATGGTCCTAGCCATCTCTACAAGGGTTATGTTCTTCCTTTCTACAACCCCATTATCCTTCTCCCTGTCTGCATGGAAGGAGCCTTGGGAAGCTTGGACAGTCAAGTCACGCTGCAAGAGGTCATCATGTTATTATAGACACTATGAAGTTATGGACTTATTAACTAGGTAGTTCGACATATTTACCACACGTTGGGACACTTCCTGGTCTGCCGGGTTTGGGAAAGAGATGCTGCTCAAGACGAGACTTTTGCCCTTGCTTTTAACTAGCTTAGGGAATGCGGTCTGTGATATCGTGAAATGGCCCGCTATGCTCTCCTCCTCCGCCCCATTCTCATATTTACCCGCTGCACTCAGCCGTGCCGAGTCTGTCTTGGTGAGTGTTTCAGGTCTGGAGAGCTTTGTGCGCCGCACTTTGCTCCTTAAATTTGGCCGCTGCTTTCATAGCCACAAAGGTGTCCCATGCTTCCCGTTAAGAATCTATACCGCGCTGAAGGGCGCCCGACCCGTGTTCACGCATTTCGTGACAAGAATGCTCTTGAAGGTCCTCCACGATTTATCCATCGCGGCGCACGCCGTCTGCCGCACGCTGCGTGCACGCCCGCTTCGAATAGTGAACTTCTCTGAAAGTTCTGCCCACGCCACGCTTTCGCTTCTTTTCACAAGTCCTTCCACCTTGGTGTGGTGATGGGGACCCGCTCCTTCCAAGTATCCCGCAGATGGTCCGAATCTCACCATCGATCTCTTGGGACTCAGAGGGACCCCAAAGTCACCGACCTCGTGATGACCACCGCCCGCAGCATTTTTGATTGTCCTTGCCATCTCGCCGGTGTCATTATCGCTAATCGGTGACGGCGGCCTCGCCGGCGCTTTCTTCCATCTCATGGCTTCGGTGATTTGCGGTTCCTCGCTTACGCTTCTTCCATCTCAAGGCGCTTGGTGACGGCATAAGACTTGTGCCTCTACCATCTCGCTTACTTGCTATCTATATAAGTTACATATGCAATAAAATGGATTGCAAGTGTCCCAAATTAACATATATATTTAAACTTAATAATATGCTCAACGTGTGCAATATTAGCAAATAATCATAAATAATTCCAGATAAATATGAAACAATTAATCTCAGGAAGAAGTACAGAGGTTGACTATAGAGATCAAGATGGAAAATGAAGACACACTAGAGTGTACCATTTGTTTCATGCCGTGGAGGACTGGCATAAAACAAAGGTACACTCAAGTGTGTCAGGATCGACGAAGGAAATGCTAAGCAAAGGTTTCATCCTCAGAGGGCTCGCCGCCTCCCCGCTCCTATTCTAACACTCCTAACACTCCTTAATCCACCAGCTTCTCTTGTGATCTTTGCATAGATAGAAACTAGTGATACAAATCTTTGCTTCGAGACTATCTTTGCTCGAGTTTACTTTATCGAGCCCGACATTTTGAGTGTACCATTTGTTTCATGCCGTGGAGGATTGGCATGAAGCAAAGGTACACTCAAGTGTGTCAGATCGATTTAAGAAAATGCTAAGCAAAGGTTTAATGCTTCATGTACGTAAGACTAGCCTTTAATGAAGACATAGAAACAAAATAGAATCAAGTAAAACTTTCTTTTTGGATTGTTGTAAAAATGCGCTTTTAGCAAAATTTTAGAATTAATCCTAACAAAATTAATTAGCATTAAAGCATAATTCCTAAAGAATTTAACACTCCTTAATCCACCAGCTTCTCTAAGGAAATGCAAGGAATCACAGACGGTTCTTAAGAACCGCCTCGATTAAACTCTCACCAATAAAAGGTCTAGAGATTAACAAAGGCATGTATTACTATTCCAACATATTGATTGATGATATTATGTGCTCTCGTAAGGAGAGTAGCTAAAGAACAAGTCTTGCCATCTCAATCCTATAGTCTATACTCTTCATTAAATGAATATGATAATATAAATTCAAACTATGAGCTCTAAACAATACTTTGCTTAACTCACAAATGATCTCAATCATATCGAAAACAGATTAAACTTCCAACAAACAGAGGTTGACTACAGAGATCAAGATGGCAAATGAAAAGTTGAATGAGCTCATACAAACTACTAGAAGAATCACAAACTAGTAATTAGATTACCAACTAAAACTGAATACTCTCAATAGAACTGAACATGAAGACACAGTGTTCAAGATAAAGCCGATTAGTCGACATAACAATATCCACTTCAAATGCTAGAGATCAAATGAACCGTAAGAATCGTAATAACTAGCTTTCAACCGAAAGTAACCAATTAACAAAGACATCATATTGATAGTAGCAAGTAATACAATAGAGCTCAAGTATGAACTAACTATCACATTCAATCTCAAGATAAGACAGTAGTTCATCACAAAGCATGTCAACAAAGCCCATTGATCAATTTGTAATATCTTCAAGATATATTCGTAAATCGTAACTAATACGCATCAAGGTATCAACTAGCACCGCAAATATATATATGCAAAGATCAACCGAATCGCCACAGAGGAGCAATACTACAGAGAGGATGCCACACAAGAACTCACGGCAAGGAGGAGGCCGGTGGGGAGGAGGCCGACGGGGAGGAGGGAGGTGAAGGAGGAGGCCGACACGGGAGGAGGACGGCGCGGGAGAAGGCTGGCAGAGGGAGGAGGCCGACACGGGAGGAGGACGGCAGTTGCCGAGGTCGGAGGCAACACGCCGGGCTTACGGCCGGGAGGTGAACGGGAGTCGAGGTCAGGGCGCCGAGGTCGGGGGCGACGACACCGAGGTCGAAGGCGCCGAGATCAGGGGCGCCGAGGTTGGGGGCACCAAGGTTGGGGGCAGCGGCGCCGAGGTCGTAGTCGGCGGTGAACGAGCGAGCCCTAAACCCTAGAGGAGGCGAACGAGTGCGCGAGAGCCTAAGGGCCGCGGGAGAGGAAGTGACAAGTGAGAGCAAAACCCTAGCGATTCCCGCTTTATAAAAGAGTATATCATAGATTTGTTTATTAAAGAACTGTCAGGATAGGATATCACAGACGGTTCTCGTAGGAAACCGTCTGTGATATTCTTATCATATACAGTTCTATTATAAAACCGTCTGTGATAGCCTGACAAAACCTAATGACAATGTGTGATATCCTGACAAAACCTGGTGACAAGTGCTTGTCAAGTCCATATGAACCTAGTGACAAGTATGATGACAATCATGACAAGTCCATATGAATTCGAACCTGGTGACAAGTATGATGACAATTTCATAACACATTTGACTTCAAAATTTCATATCTAATTCAACTCAACTCCAAATCAAGTGAAACCAATTTAGATACTCCACATTACAATGAACGTCCACATTGACATCAATATCAAATATGACAAGTCCATAACACATCAACACATGACAATTTCACGTTGACATCAAAATATATGAGAGATTACAAGTCCATAACACATGATGTTATGGAATAAATTAATTACATTGGAGTAAATTCTTAATTAAAATATAGGCCTTCCTGATGATCGACGCGCATATAGCTAGCTTCCTCACTGGGTTCTTCCTCGAGCCTAATGCCATTTTCGAGAGGAGGAAAATCGTCAAATTGATTGTATTCTTCCTCATCCACTACATTCTCAACTCCGACAATCCTCCTTTTTCCATGAAGAACTACATGGTGCTTCTTATTTGCCAGGTCGGTTACATAGAATACTTGAACAACTTGGTTAGCCAGTACGAATGGTTCATCTTTGTATCCGACACGTTCGAGGTCCACGGTAGTGACGCCGTACTTGTCGACCTTCACCTGTGGGAGATGGACCCAACGACACCGAAATAGAGGGATCTTGAAAAGCACGTAGTCGAGCTCCCATATCTCCTCTATTTGCCCATAGTAGGAGCTCCTCACCCATCGGTCTTCAATGCATCTATGCGACACCGCTATTCGGATGCGGCTCTTCCTATCCTCGAAATGCCAGATAAAATGTGTACCCATTTATGTCGATCCTGCTATGTGACAATTGTAAATTGTGGCCCTCGTACAACCATAGCAACAGATCATCACTTGATGACCTCCCAAAGATTCGCACCTTTAACCATTCGCTGAACCGACGGTTGTGTTCTCGTGATCCAAACCTCCGACCGGTCTCGATTTTGTTGGCGCACTCATGTCTTTGTGCTCGCCGATGTACAGGACACTTGGGTCATGTGTCGCAAGACCGTGAAATGGGCTTGAACGTGCGATCCAAATCGAGTGATTGATTTCTTCGATGGTCCCGAACCATCCGCTCCCCTCATGGCGAGATAGAGGCACACCTATCGGTTCCACCCGAGCCATGTAGTCGACGCAGAACTCAATGACCTCTTCGCTGCATAACCTTCGATGATGTCGCCCTCGGCCGAGATCGATTCCGCACATAGGACTTGAGAATTCCCATGTACCTCTCGAACGGGTACATATGACGAAGAACACAGACCGATATCTTTACCTCTTTCACAAGGTGAACAATGAGATGGACCATGATATCAAAAAATGACAGAGGGAAATACATCTCAAGATGACATAGAGTCGCCACCACCTCGACTAAGCAGAGCATCTAGTCCTTGGGGATCAATGATCTTCTCGAGTAATTGAATTGAAAAATAACACACCTCAAGATTGCCACTCGGACCTTGTTTGACAAGATACTTCTAATTGCAACAGAAGCATTTGTGTCATCAAGACATGACAATCATGAGACTTCATACCAATTAATTTCAAATCTTGCATAGAAACAAGGTTTTTAATGTTAGCGGAGTAACCAGATGGGACTTTCACACCATACAAGCTCTGCACGCTTCATTTCTCTCGCCTTGGACAGAGTGTAGCAAGTCAGGGGAAGGTACGTTCGTCTCCAGATCGGTCTCTTCCTGCTAACTCGGTCCTTATGTTCATATCAACCAAGTCACGCCGCATGCTAACACCATCCTTTGTTTTGCCACTAATGTTCAAGAAGAGACCAATCAAGCTATCACATACGCTCTTCTCACGCATGACGCCGATGCAATCGCGAACTTCTAAGTGCTCCCAATAAGGCAAGTCCTAAAAATTGACCGCTTCTTCCAGATGTTCTTCTCACGGTTCTTAATTTACGCCCTTCCCAAGCACAACATCGATATCCTTAACCATATCATAGACCTTTTCCTCTAAAAGCCCTTGGAGCGAATCGCTTCTCCTTATTTCCGCTCAATTGTTTTTTTCATCTTGCGTATAGGTGACTCACGGGAAGGAACCTACGGTGACGATATACACGCTTTACGCAAGTTGTTCACCATACACTCTCCGTAGCATCTAAGCAAAGGCGACAAAGCTTTGGCTCCTTTTGTACCGGCTCGACGAGTTACCAAGGCGTGAAAATCATTGATGGTGCGAACAACATGGCGGTAAAGTGAAGTTCTCTCGTTTGTACGCATCCCATACCTGCACTCTTCGCTCCACAATGTCACAAGATCTTCCAAAGAATGGTGCTAGGTATACATCAATATCATTCCTGTGTTGCTTTGGCCCTTGGATAAGTAGTGACATCAAAATGTACTTCCGCTTCATACACGCCAGGAGGAAGGTTGTACATACATAGATTCACGGCCAGTGCTATGTCGGCCGCTCATGTTACCAAAGGATTCATTCCATCCAGACTCAACCCTAACCTTATGTTCCGGTTCCGACCGAACTCTTCAAGTTCGATCAAAGTTTCTCCACCGCGTAATCAGCAGGTGTCTTAGCTTTCCATCTCTCTTATGCTCCTCTCGAAAGCCAACGCAGCAATCTTGCCTCCTTTGGGTTCACAAATAAACGCTTCAAATGTGGGATCACAAAGATACCACAACATCTTAGCAGAGGTCCTTGCTTCACCTTAGCAAGATTCTCGACGCTTGTATCAAGATGCTTTACACACGGACATACATACATGTCTCGCATACTCTTTACTACGAGGATACAATCGTTCGGACATGCATGTATTCTTTCTACTTCCATTCCCAATGGACAAATAACCTTCTTTGCTTGATAGGTGGTGTCGGCAACACGCTTCTCCGGAAGGATGTCCGCTAGAGACCTAACAACGCCGTGAAACTCTTATCTGACCAACCATTACTTGCCTTCAATTTCAGCAGCTCAAGCACGGTTGACAACCTTAGGTATTCCGGCTTGCGCCAGGGAACAAAGGTCTCACGGAGTCCTCCCTTAAGCCCTCGAATTTACAAAACTCTCTCATTGTAGTTCTCTTCGATCGCAGTAGCATCCGATCCAGATTGTCATCGTGCCACCTATCCTCATCAAAAACACACCACATCCGCGAATCGTTGACTTCCTCGGTGATGTCGCCATTATTAACTTCGTATAATCTGCTTCTTCACCGTGATTGGTCCAACATGTATACCCTTTTTGAAACCCTTCAATCAAGTGCGCTTCTATCTACGCCATTGTTAAACATCTTCAGACACGCAATCAATGCATGGACAAGACATAAAATTTATCCTTCTTCAACATATCCCCTTTCAGCTCTTCTAAAAGCAACCACGCCATTAATGTACTCTTGACTCACATACTTCACACGTGACATCTAGTTTCGATCCATCTACACTACGCATGTAACAAATTAGTGTCAAATTGATTAGCGATTAATTTATAGCAAACATGAATTTAAATATGCAAGTAGAAGACATGACAAAAGAACGACCCTATTTGCATCCCATCTACCTGAATTTATAGTGATATGCTGATATTACGTTGGACTAATTAATTTGACCTACACCAAGGTTGTTATTTGCCTACAAAACCACATATGCCTTTTCATAGACATTATAAAGAAAATTATCATATGCAATCACCTAGTGGTACTGCATATCAAATTTCATCACCAAGTATAATGGCAATAACATACGGCAGTTATTTAGTATTTATAGCGCTATGCCTCAAAATTCTAAATGTAGCCATCCATGGAGGTAACATAGTAACATGCATCATGCATTTGCCTCAACCACCTCTTTGCCTTGCGAACTTGCTTCAGCTACCCCTTCGATCTTATGCAAGCATTGGCAACACATTGTGCACTTGCTTGTTCAACAACCTCATCATCATTGGCCTCTACTCCTCTTCATCTTCTTCAATACTGCCATGTGGGCTCCACAAGGACTTGCCATGCATATTGTTTCCAAGTTGCAACCTAGTATAGAATGGCCATCAAAAATCAACAAATAGCAATACACCATTGACCAATACCTCAAATAGTCAAACTACAGTACCTTGCAACATACCAAGGAATGGGGATGTGGCCAGCAGGAAAGGAGGAAGGATGCGGCAGTGCGTCACCGACGAGGGAGAGGACGATGGCCTAGGGCGCACACGGCCACGAGAGAGGGCAACAAGGTGGTGGCGACCAACGAGCCTGAGGATGCGCACAGGTGAGGACGACGGCCGCTAGCCTGGAGGTGGCAGTGGCAGTGGACACAGGTCCTCCGTGAGTGGTAGTCGCGGCAGAGGCAAGGGTACCGCGCGCAGGGATGTGTCGCGCGTAATTTATATGATGCCAGGATATCATAGACGGTTATTAATTCGCACCGTTTGTGATAACTAATTATCACAGATGGTTCTAGTTTAGAACCGTCTGTGTACTATCACGCATTTGTTCTCAATAAGAACTGCCTCGTGATAATCAGATTATCACAAACGGTTCTAATTGAGAACCGCTCAGGATAGTAATACGCACGGTTCTAAACTAGAACCATCTCGTGATTTGGGATTATCACGCACGGTTTGTTAATAGAACCGCTCAGGATAATTCGCTGCACGCTCTATTAATAAACCGCTCAGGATATATGACTATCACGCATTTGCGGTTCTAAAAATACCATCTGTGATAGGCTGCCCGCGCCATACGCAGTCCGGATAGTTTAATCACGTATTTGTTCCAAAGGAACCGTCTGTGATGGGGCGTCTACTATAGCCTGTTTTGTAGTAGTGGACCTACAGGGCATTAGCAGGGAACATATGTGCCTTAGTACTGGGATTAGTGATAAAAGACTTGGGAATCCAGTACTGAGCCACACGATGCTTAGGAACAGCAGTAGAAGCAGCAATAAAATGGTTAGTGGAATAATCATAAGAATGCACACGTGCAACACCTAGACCTCTCCAAATCGACCTACCAAAAGATCGGTACTCCCCCTGTCTAGATGCTACCCGTGGTCTCTCCTTACAATATCCTAACCCAAAACGCTGCCTAGAGCCACCAAAAGAGTCAAAGAAGTCATCTACAAATCTAGGCCTATGTCTAGTAGGAAAGATAGGCTGCCTGGCTCTAGAGACAGTCGTAGATGAAGGAACTCCTCTAATGGACCTCAAGGCATGCACTCTCTCCTTCCTCTCACTCTTATCTCTACGGAAGCAGAATTCAACTATGTGGCTATCCTTTTTGTAGAAAAATGCAATGATACTTGATCTTTTGAGAGGTCTGACCTGCTGAAATAGAAGCATCTGTCTTGCTAGAAGGGGTTTAGGCAAAACCTGCAGATCTAAAGACTAACTTAGATGGCTCAGGGGGTTCTATCTCAAACTTGCCACTCTTAACAGCTCTCACAACCTTAGGTAGGTGGTTCCTGGAATACTCTAGAGAATTAAATCCTAGGCCACTCTTCTTCACACTAAACTTAGATTGGTCGAGGATCATGTTAAGGTTCTTCTTCCCACTAGAAAATCTCTCAAGAGTCTTTTTGAGGTAGTCATTTTCTATGGCTAGGTCCTTACATGAGGCACACTTATTTGACTTGATTGCCCTATCATACCTTTCCTTATGATGAGCTGCCTCAACCTTCAAGGCCTCACAAGACACACAAGAGGCATCCCTAATCCTACCCAACTGCTCTTTGAACTTGACTCTAAACGCCTCTTGTATCTCATCTATATTATGCCCAACTTCAATACAAAAGGCACAAGAATTAGAATCAACTACTTTCTTGGATGCAGTCATGGACATGGATTGTTCAATTTTAGATTTCTCCTCTAGAGTCTTGTTTAGAGCATCATTCTCAATTGTGAGTTTATGACAGCCTCACATGAAGCAATCTTAGAATGAAGAACCATTTCTACCATTTCCTTCAGCTTTAATCCTACTATCCTCACAATGAGAGCAAGTGTGACTAGCATTAAATTTCAGAATTCCTTAGTAGCACTATCCAATTTCAATTCGCAAGGCACAATTTGAGCAAGATGAAGGAATAGCATCTACTGAAGTCACCTCTAAAGCAATAGCATCCAAACAAACATGACTACGACTGGATTTGAGAGATTCTAGTTCATCTAGAGCATCTTTAAGTTAACTAATAATAGAGGAATGAGCAGATTTCAGATTTGCTAGTTCATCATGCAAGCTAGAGCAAGAATCACAATCATCAGTAGGATTAATGGATTTGAGCCTAACCACTTCTAGGTTCAAGTTTTCAATCATGATATCCTGTCTCTTAATCATTTTAGCTTGCTTCTTCAAATTTCGTTCAGAAGAAATCAAAGCGCGTTTCATCTCATTGAGTGAGGGGCATACCTTGTTGGGATCACTAAAGGGATCGTCGTCGTTAGAGGAATCGACGTCGTGGCTGTCCTTGGACATAAAGCACATACCGGTGAAGTCCTGGGCCTTCTTCTTGCCATGGGAATCATCCTTGTCGTCCTCCATCCCTGAGTCCACATCGCTCATATCAACATTCTCAAGAATGGCAAGGACCCAGTTGACGAACTTCCGGTAGTTGGGCTTCTTGGCTTTTGCATCTCGAGCTTGAGGACGCTTCCGGAATTCCTTATCCTCTTGCCCTTTAGCTTGGGGCACTTAGCCCGAATGTGGTTTGGCTCACCACACTCAAAGCAGGTAATAGGGCCACTTCTTCTTTTGCTCCTCACTTTGTTGTAGGTTCTCGTGAATTTTGTGGATAGGAGGGCTAAGTCATCCTCAAGTAGCTTCTCGAGCTGCTCATCGCTCAAGGAGTGGAAGGCGGACAATGAAAAACCAGATGAGCCAAAATCCAAAGAATTAGAAGAGCTACCCTTAGAAGGGTCAACCACTAGAGTCATCGACTGCCTTGGCAAGACGTGAGATGAAGTCAATCTCATGCGCTCTTCAACCTCGAGTAGAGCTTATCCATGGTAAGCTCACTCATGACAAGGTTGTCATTGATGGAAGTGATCTTCATCCCCAAACTCACGCCAAGTGCACCCAAGAACTCGGGCGTGCATTCTCGACTCAAGAAACACAAGATCCACAACACGCAAGTCATGAATGATCTTGAAAAACCTTCCCAACAACTCATCCAAAGATTCACCAGGCCTTTGTTTGATCTTTGAATATTCTTTCTGTTGGTTCTGCCTCACTTCCTTGATCGCAGAGAGACCTCATGGTAGTCACGAGGGTCTTCCAGATCTCGTGAGTAGACCTCAAGTAAGCGACACGCTCAAACTCAGATCGACTAAGCCCTTGAATCAAGAAGTTCCGAGCCTTGCTATTTGCCTCCACATCGGGTGATATTACATCGCATTGGCCAAAGACTACATAAGGATTTTTGACCTTAAGCCAAATTGAGTGCCCTTGAGCCTCGATGTAGGCATGCATGCGAGCCTTTCAGTAAGAAAAATTGACTCCATCAAACACAGGTATTTTGGTGGAATACTTGCTAGACGCCATGGCTCCTAAGACCGGTTAAGATCTATGAGAAGAGTTAACTGGGCTCTGATACCACTTGTAGGACCGGAAAGGCGCCTAGAGGGGGGTGAATAGGAGCACGCCTAATTTTTCACCTCGATCAGATTCAACACAAATTTCACTCCAGTAGCTATGGAAGCTATGAAGATCAATATACAAGACAACAGAAGACTTATATTGAATCCAATCAAAACCCCCATCAAAAGACTCAAAACACAACACTCAACACTCTGGGCGGTATGGCCGGCATGTAATCATGGGTCGCATCGCCGACTAACGAAGCGCTTATGATCGGCCGGGTCATAACAAAGAAAAACAAATGAAGTTTCAAACACAAGTTGATCTAACTTTGGATCTACAGGGCCAAACTCCATGAAACTTGACACACACCTTCTCAAAGGTGTCAGGAACCTAAACCAAGCAACGATTGAGAAGATCCACGTCAAAGTTTCAACCTTTTTCCATTTGAACGAAGTTCATTTCAAAACCGAGTCAAAAAACAAAACATGATCTAAATCTTACTCGTGGGTAAAGAATGATCAAGATGGTCTTAGATGCACTCCCACATGTCACAGCAAGCCAGATCACCACAAAGACTCGAGGGAAAACCAACAAGACTTCAAAATCACAAAAATCATCAAAGAAAGGGAGCAAGAACAAGGATAAACTCAATGTTGGGAAACTTGCTTGGATTGATTCATGATTGGTGGATGTTTACAGCCACTCCATTCTGGAGGACAAAGCTCAACCAAGGAGCACACAATCACTTCATCTCTCTAGAACCCTAGAACCTCACTTTCCTCTCCTAGTCCTAAGAACTCAAGTTAGGGTTTTCCATATGAGGCTTGGGGGCTGCTGGACTGCACCCTCTCCTTTATATAGTGAGGGCTAGCTTCTAGAAGACTGTACCCATTGGGCACCTGTTAAGCTCACTAACAAACGGGTTTAACTCACGCACGTATTTTAGAGCGCCGTCTTCATCACTTCTTGAACTAATCCACTTCACCTTGCGCCGTCTTGCACCGTGGGTTGGCAAAAGGTCACGACGGCGTTATTTAGGTTAAATTACCAAAATACCCCTTCTCGATCTCTTTGCAAAAGACCGAGTCCCATCTTCGTGAAGCACTCCTCATGCTTCGACATGTGTAGGTTGATCAACGGTTCTCATCATGTTGGCAAGTCTTTCCCGTCCGGCTCCCACCGAAACCTCCATGGCACTTGCACCGACCCCCACGTCGCTTGATCCAACCCATCACACCAAACTGCTCGTTTAGTCATCTTTGTCCATTCTGCACCATGCTTGAGTCCATTGACCTCACCCGGCATCCTCGATCGTTCTGAACCGCAGCTCTCCAAGCTTAGTCCAAATCATCCTCGCCGTTGACCGTCATTGACCTCCAAGAAACCTGCACAGCAATAGACCAAGAAATCGTTTCCGGGAACAAGTTCTTCACAACATGACCCACGCTAGCCAAAACATGCATCATGCAACACATATGCACTGAAACCCACAAACTTGACCTAACGAAAAACCAATTCACCAAGTCAATTGACAATCAGAACAAAATTGGTACAACCGCCATGTAATAGCCGGTACTACCGCACCGCAGAGTATCGCTTCCAATAACTGCGGATCGTGACCGCTTCTCAAGGAAATCAACAATCCCAAAAACATATTCTCCGAAAATACGACGCCATGTTACCAATGCAGTATACATCGATTATGGTCATACCGCTTTCCAAAGAAGACCGTAACTCCACAAAACATCTTCTCGAATTAACCTACCAGATCTATCACCAAGATACTGCGTTCGTACTACAGCCACACAACTTGCGGTAGTATCAGCTTCATGTAATACCGCCTCCTCGGTTCTGTGAATACCGATTATCCCGACATTTTGTGAAAACAACAATTTCGACAAAACTTCAAAGCTATTGCCAATTGTCTCATCATCCTAAGATCATGTGTATATCCCCATGATATCCACAACCATGTTCTCTAACATGTGTTCACATTATTGATTCGATATCCCTATATCCATGACCAGTGAAATATGGTCATCAATCAATACATGTGCTGGTCGATGAGTCATTAGAGTTTCGACTAGTGACATTTGATTAGGGATACTTTTAGAACGACATCATATAAGTTAGAGAGTTTCACCAACAAGTCACATACTTGTTAATCTTTATAACTAATGATTCATTCAAGGAACAAAATAACATTTATTCAATAACTCATAAATATAGACGTGATACAATCATCTCTATGATTGCCGCTAGGGCATATCACCAACAGTGGATACTGTAGAGGCGCTACTACGATTGCTGCTGTGCTGAACGAGGATGATCCACGATCTTCACAAGGAACGCGATAGGTTGCTGGAGGACATGATCGACACCGAGGACGCTGGACGATCGACAACGACCACTTCATCGACGCACTCTACATTGGATCAGGCTGCTCCAACTCTTCTTCTGCTGCACTGCACATCTGGTGGTAACGATCTTTGATCTCTTACTTGCATGGCTTCCTGGTTTATATGGTAGAATTTTTGAATTGCCAGCTAGTGTAGCCTACCAGTATCCCTTCACTTACATGGTATCAGATTGATAATCGATCCTCCCACTACACCTCCAAACATGTCTTCGCTCACGGCGAGCACTCACATCGATGAACATGGCCCGCTACCCAAAGACCCACCTGCACTCTCACCTCCTCCTCCAACCCTCTCATGGCTTCCTCGGTCATCTCGGCGATCCCACCCACCACCCAGGCCATCAACGTGGCTAACATCAAGACTCACATCCCTATGTGTCTTGATCTGAAGACATCAAACTACACCAAGTGGCGACCTTCTTCTCGCCATGCTCGACAAGTTTTGTTTACTCCACCATTTATTTATTTACACCTATAACATCCCAAAATTTGGGGCTATTTTCAAATGTGTGGAAATGTGAACGTTTTTAATCATATTTAAAGCATTAAAACAGAGCCAAAATATTTTGAAAAGGTCCCTAAAACATCCCACATGAAGTCTTTTTGGAAATTCATCATTTAAACTAATAAGGATGTCACTCTAGATGGGTTTTTCCCAAAAATATCAAAACCTACTACATTCTGAAAATGATGTAATGTACTATTCTTTAAACCCCTCCTACCTTCAATTGGTGTTAAATTGATTTATATTATGAAGGTCTAATTATACATAAAGACCAAGGGGTGGTATAACATGAAATTGAGCCATAGGTGTTGGTTAAAATAATGTAGAGAATTAATAAGAAATTGTGCTACAATTCTTGTCTTGTCTAAACGTCATTTCTTATCTATGTCACTTATTACAAGCTCACTAACTTTCCTTTTTCTTAAAATGTAGATGCCGACCTCCTGGGAGCCGCAGTATTGCACGAGTGCCTTCGAGGAGGGTACGCTGCAACACACCCTATGGGTGATGTTACAACACGTGGAGTGGTCGTATCCGCCTCGGTACACGGTTTTCAGCACACCCTCCAGTGCGGTGTCCACTGAGAAACTCACCTAGGTGCTCATCTAGGGACGTCACTTCGGAGACCCCACCTTCTGTTACTAAGGGAGAGGCTCTATTGTCCTGATGTTGCTCTATGATGTGGCCTACGTCACTATCGTACGCCTACGACATGAGCTGCCAGAGTTGGAGGACCTGTTCTTCCACTTCCCTGCACGGATGATAGACGGGGAGGAGCACACCAACCGAGTGGAGGGTAGTCCGTTCCTCACTCCCCACCTGCACCTCGCTGGTCTTGTGAGATCACTCGATGGATACCTCTGTCGCGTATGCCGCGAGCTATTGGAGACCTGACAGTGGATGTCCATCCTTGAGGATAGCGTTGCTCCGATGGTGGCTTAGGGACTCTTCTCTCGGGAGCTATTGTACAGGGAGGATGCCGTACTGGCACCCACCGAGGAGCTACTAGAGCCCACCATCTGCATCCGGTCTGGTGCCCGACGTCCCCGCATGTCGACTATCGGTCACCATCGCCGAGTGATGGCCACCTACATGGTTGCAGAGGAGCCACGGCTGGCAAGTGCAAAGGACACTGCCTTTCTCCGCGACAGTGCTTGAGGAGGTTGAGTACTTTGACCCTTCCCCCTCCGCTGCCCCTGTGAGTCGCCACCGCAATGCATGGCACGACCACAATGACTAGACGGAGGCCGGTAGTCTACAGCTCACAAGTAGGACTTTAGCATGCGCACTTTTGGGTATTTTGTAGGCTGTAATTATGTAAGATATTGTTGTATAATTTGCTACTTATGATGGTTTAGTTGCCTTCTTTTGTAATGTGTAAGCATCGGGCATGGACACTATGTAAAATTGACTAATATGTTGAAATTCATGTGTGCTGCCCTTATGGTTTAAAAACATGTATATTTTCATATTAGACAAGTGATTTTAGTATGAGATGATATTACTTGCCGACCCACTTAACTGGTCCTTATTCCCTTTCACCCTGCACGCATATGTTAAAATTTTGTGATGTATAAACAGGATGCCGGTAACACGCTCCATTTGTCAACTCATGGCAACAAGAGCTACCTCTGGATCACGACAACAGGAAGGTGAGGTTCATAATCCTCCATAACCCAACCCGCTACATCCTTCTACATCAATGACCCAAGCTGAGCAACCTCTGCCTACTTCGATTGATGAATCGGAAGTTCTGCCACCACCGCCCATCATGGCACAAGTGTTGGCCATGATTGAACAAGGACGATAGACGAACACTCTTCTGCACCAACAATTGGTGTAGAACACCACCACCCTCGGCACTGCTACCGAAGGAGGGGGGCTGCTGTGAACCAACCACAATCTAGGATGGGCAAGTTCATACGAACCCGTCCTCTGACTTTCTCATCGGCTGTTGACCCTCTTGACACCTACAACTGGCTCCACACCATCGAGAGCAAGTTGGTCATTGCCCAGTGCAATGACGAGGAGAATGTGCGGTACGCATCTTATCAGCTGCAAGGCACAACAGTTGCTTGGTGGGAGAACCACCAGGCTATTCTGGAAGAGGGCCAGACTCTCACATGGGCCGCCTTCAAGAGGGCGTTTTGTGACGCCCACATTCCCTCTAGCATTATGGACATCAAGAAGTGGGAGTTCTATGAACTTCGATAGGGGAACCTGACAGTGATGGAGATTGTTTCAACTATCTTGCTCGCTATGCTATGTCCGAGATACCGAACAAAGAAAGGAAGGTTGCTCTTTTTTAGGAATGCCTTAATGACGAGATGAAGTGGTCACTCACTACCCACGACATCCCCAACTTCCAAACCTTGATTAACAAGGTCATTCGGGTCGAGGATAGCACCCGGACCGTCATGGAAAGCTGCAAGCGCAAGTGGTTAGCACGAAAATCAGCAAGCAGCGGCACGCCAAGACAGCGCGTTTGGCAACCATCCAACGTACGTCCTTTGGCACCACCACCTCCGAGATTCCAAGCCCAAGGTGCTCGCCCACAGCAAGCTATGGTTTAGCGGTATAAACGTGGAGGACAGCCATCCGGTACACAAAACTAGGTAGCAGACGTCACTTGCTACGGCTGTGGCGAGCACGTGCATTTTGCAAATGTATGCCCAAAGAAGAAATCTCCGGCACCCCCACCTAAGCCCCTTTTCGTCCAGCAACAACCACAGGGTCTCGCACAAGGTCAAGGAGGGTAGCAAGCCCCCAAGCCGGTGCAAGGATTCGGACATGGTCATTTGAACCATACAACTACCGAGGAGGCCTACGTAGCGCCTGATGTAGTGATGGGTACGATCCTTGTTCACCCAGTACCTACATTGGCGTTATTTGATTATGGAGCACCTCATTCTTTTGTTTCTAAGAAGTTTGCCATGCAACAAGAACTAGAAACTACATCTCTAGAAAACATTATGCTAGTTCACTCACCCGGGTCTGTCATGAGGACAAAACTCGGATGTCTTGATGTTCAAATTAAAATAAATGGGGTAGGATTCAAAGCCAACTTCATTATGATAGATACGTCTGGGTTGGATATAATCCTTGGGATGAATTGGCTAGCCAAACACAAAGGAGTAATCGATCGCGCAGAATGAGTCGTTTCTTTTGTCAACTCAGACAAAGAACGGACTGTTTCCCCTCCATATGTCGCTCCATCGTAGAAGCCCATGTTCAACTCTATCTCAATACCAGAGCTTATTTAGGTGCCCGCAGTATGTGAATATCTCGATGTGTTTTTGGATGAATTGTTGGGGATGCTGCCGGACAGTGACATAGAATTTGTTATCGATTTAATACTCGGGACATCACCTATATCAAAGAGACCTTATCAAATGGTGTCTGATGAGTTGGTTGAATTAATGTAACAACTCAAAGAACAATTGGACAGAGGATTCATCTGTCCTAGCTCATCACCATGGGGAAGCCCCGTGCTGTTCGTAAAGAAGAAAGACGACAGTTTTCGGATGTGCGTCGACTGCCGTTCCTTGAATGAAGTCACCATTAAGAACAAATATCCCCTCCTGAGGATTGATGATTTGTTTGATCAAATGAATGATGCTTGTGTCTTCTCCAAGATTGACCTGAGGCTTGGATATTTCCAACTCAAGGTTAGGTCTGAAGACATTCCAAAGTTTGCATTCACTACCCATTACGGTTTGTACGAGTACACCGTAATATCATTCGGACTCACCAATGCTCCCTCAAGTTTCATGAACCTTATGAAAAAAGATTTCTATGGAATATTTGGATCAAATTGTGGTGGTCTTCATTGATGACATTCTTATTTATTCCAAGAATGCAAAAGAACACGAGCAACACTTGCGTATGGTGCTCAACAAGTTGCGCGAGCGTCAATTGTACGCAAAATTTAGCAAGTGTGAATTTTGGCAAAAAGAAGTCGGTTTCTTAGGCCATGTTCTATCTGAAGGTGGTGTAGCCGTGGACCCAAGCAAAGTGCAAGATTTCTTGGCTTGGGAACAGCCCCACACTATTTTGGAAGTCCGAAGTTTCCTTGGTCTAGTCGGATATTATCGTCGGTTCATCGAGAACTTCTCCAAAATCGCAAGAGCAATGACACAACTCCTGAAGAAGGAGAGGAAGTTCAAATGGTCAACACCATGCGATGAGAGATTTCAAGAGTTAAAGAAAAGGCTAACAACAGCCCCAGTGCTTACTCTGCCCGACATACACAAAAGCTTTGTTGTGTATTGTGATGCATCCCGCCACGGCCTCGGGTGTGTTCTAATGCAAGAGGGCAAAGTGGTGGCTTATGCCTCATGTTAGTTGCGGCCTCATGAGACTAATTATCTGACTCATGACTTGAAATTAGTAGTTGTGGTTCGTGCTCTCAAAATCTGGAGGCATTACCTCATCGGCAATCGGTGCAAAATCTACGCCGATCATAAAAGCCTGAAAAAAATTTCACACAGCCGGATACGAACTTGAGGCAATGAAGATGGCTTGAGTTTATCAAGGATTATGACCTTGGCATTTATTATCACCCCAGTAAGGCCATCGTTGTAGCCAATGCCCTTAGGCGAAAGCTTCACTGCATAAACACGTAAATTGAGGCAAATCAACCGGCATTGCTTGAAGAGTTTCAGAAGCTCAATTTAGAAGTGGTTGAGGAGGGTTATGTTGCTACCCTAGTATTGCAACCTACCCTTGAATCTCAAATCCAAGCCGCTCAACTCAAGGATTCAACAATTACCGAAATCCAGCACGAATTATAGGACAGCAGGAAATCAGAATACACCAAGAGCCCGAGTAGATTGGTTATGCATGGACAGCAACTCTATGTCCCAGAAAATGACAATATCAAGGAGCTAATCTTTAGGGAAGCTCAAATTCACCACTCTCCATTCACCCTGGGAGTACCAAGATGTATCAGGACCTCCGAAAGCAGTTCTGGTGGCCTGGTATGAAAAGGGACATCTCTACGCATGTTGCTATATGTGACGTGTGTCAACATGTTAAGGTAGAGCACCAACGACCAGCAGGATTACTTCAGCCTCTAAATGTTCCCGAATGGAAATGGGATGAAATTGGCATGGATTTCATAACTCGGTTGGCAAAGGCCAGAAATGTACATGATTCCATATGGGTTACTGACGATCGTCTAACCAAGGTGGCACACTTCATTCCGGTGAGCACCGCATATCACGGCGCCAAACTTGTGGAGCTTTATATGAACAATATCATCCGCCTACATGGTGTGCCAAAAACGATAACTTCTGATCGGGGTCCCCAGTTCACCTCACGGTTTTGGGATAGCATCCACGAACTGTTGGGAACCGAACTATTCTTTAGCATAGCCTTTCACCCACAAATGGGAGGTCAAATAGAGAGGACAAATCAAATTTTGGAAGACATGTTACGAGCTTACATGCTATCCTACAGCACAAATTGGGAAAAATGCTTGGCATTTGCCGAGTTTTCCTACAACAACAGCTTCGAGTTGAGCCTTCAGATGTCCTTGTTCGAAGCACTTTATGGGAGAAAGTGTAGAACAACCCTATTCAGGTTCGAGGTCAGCGAGAGACAATTCTTTGGACTGACCGTCATCCAAGAAGCACAAGAGCACGTTCATGCAATAAAAAGGCGCTTGAGGGAAGAGCTGTCGCGACAAAAGAGCTATGCCGACTATCGCCGCCGTGAGCTAAGCTTCGAAGTAAATGATTATGTTTATCTGATGGTCTCACCACTATGAGTAATCTGTCGCTTCCGTGTTCACGGAATCGCACCTCTGCACATCGGCCATACCGAATTACCGAGAGGAAAGGCGAAGTGGCATACTGGTTGGATTTTCCACCCCAACTTTCAGATGTGAACGATTTCTTCCACATATCATGACTCAAGAAGTGCCTTTGAACCCTAAGTGAACTCACTCAGTTGGAGAACATCGATCTCCAACCGAACATTTCTTATCGGGAACACCCGATCCGAATCTTAGACGAAGCCATAAGACATACTCGCCGTCGTGCCATCAAGATGCTAAGAGTCCAGTGGAGCAACCACACCGAAGACAAACCTATGTGGGAATAGAAAGACCATCTTAGAACCAAGTTCCCCTACTTCAATACTAAGTCTACTGAATCTTGGGGACGAGATTCTTTGTAAGGGGAGTAGCTCTATAACATCCCAAAATTTGGGCCTATTTTCAAATGTGTGGACATGTGAACTTTGTAAAATGTTCCTGATTCATTTTATCGACATTTGATTTTCTGGATTTTTATGCAAGACTTTTGTTTGATTGAGAAATTTAATAACCATTTTTTTTAAAAAAAGTACAAACCTGGTTGACAATTAAAATAAATTGCAACAAAGGATGATAATTAAAAATCCAAACTTGGTGTAATCATACTGTCAATAAAATGGGGAAATATTCAAAGCATGTTTTGAAACTTTCCTCAAATCAAGTAATAAAATGTAAGCAAAGAGAAACTCGTAAGAATTTTCAAGAAAACTTGATAACAATTAAAATCCTAGAAAAATTACAAAATGATCTACATTGTGTTTGGAGCCTCCTCTAAAAATTTAATAAATTTTGGAGTTATAATTCTATGTCTAAAAATTCCCTAAAACCCTTAGCCGATTCTTTTCGAAATCTTGAATTTATCTCTCTCTCCTCTCGCTGATGTGTGGGACCCACACGCCAGAGTATTTCTTCCACCTCGCATTGCCATCCCCTTTGCCCTGTAGCAATGCCAGAGCACGCTCGTGCTGGCGCTACCATCACCCTCGCGTGCCCACGGGAGGAGACCGCAACCGCCCGGTCTCACCCGCCCCGCCCACCGTTCCTCTCTGCCTGGGACTTGTCGCTGCGTGAGATAATCATGAGAGCCCGATCCGCCCTTCTCCCACCTCATTACCAGCCTCCTCGTGATCGTGGTGAGCTACTGGAGCATAAGCCTCATCTAATTTGGGTAATGTAGAGTGTTTGCGCCACAATTGTTAGCAAGGCCTATGGCGCTGCCACAGGACATTGGTGTTGGCTTGTCTCAGGCGAACCTACGGTCCTGAGCCACACCTAAACCCTTTGCAGTGCCACCCTAATTTGGTTTGAGCCCCACAGCCACCTTGTTCTACTCCCTAGTGCAAGTACTGGGTTCACCCGAGGCACATTGCCGCCACTCACCGCCGCACTGCCAATTTCGTCCACCTCTCTAGTCACCTTCACCTCCCATCACATTGGACTCCTCTACCCATTTCTGGGCTCCCCTGAGCTTTTCAGGCATGCCTCACCGGGCGAAGCTTCCTTCCTCTCAACAAGACGCGTTCAAGACTGCTCTCATCACTTTTTCTTCGCCTTATGGGACCTATGGGATTTAAACTCTAATTAACAATAAATGACAAGTGTTTAAATGAAACTAGTCTATGACATGTGGGACCAAGTTTAAAAGATTAAAGAAAATCTAATTCCAAATGTTATTAATAATGAGTCACTGACAAGTAGACCCCACATGTAAGTTAATAAAAATCAGAGAAAAATATAATTAAAAGCCACTTTTAGTTTTAAAGAAAATACATTTTCTTCATCGAAAACGAAACCCTAGAGAACGTAGGAATGAATATGCTTTCTCTGTTGGAAAGCATAAAAATCAGAAAATACGTTATCAACGTCACCTTTTCTATTTTTCTGGAATTTTCAAACTGAAGCAAATTGAGACCTTAATAACTTATGCATAAAAACTCCAAATGAGATGATTATTTTTTCTAAATTCATCTAAAATCATTCTCTACCTGAATATGTAAAAATATTTGGAGTTTTTTGCTATTGAAATTATTTTATTATATTTAATTTGCTTCTTGCTCTTTTTATTAGACGTCGATTATTCGGACGATTTTTGCGACGATATTCCATCCTCACTTTTAGAGAAACTAGAGCAAGGCAAGCACCTCATTTGACCATGTTGATCCTATATTTCAATTATTGTACTTCTTTTTGCAAAATCTATTATGCATATGTGTATGTTTGATATAAAATTTGCTATGTTTGGGATATCGGTAGTTGTAAATCCTATTCGATGCGTGAATCTCCTTGAAATATTGATACCCTTACTGTTATAGCCATTAGGTTATGGTTTAGACATGGAATAATATCAACTTGGGTCTTTCAAATGTGAATCTCAGATAATTGCTTAGTTGGGCCATAGTCTTTATAAAATTGCTTAAAGGATGACATGATAAATATGAATTTAGGAGTTTTGAAAAGAAAGTCCAGAGGGGTGTACCTCTGTTATTTTGTATAAAAATAAAAGTGAAAAACCAAGTTTTCAAGCGGTGAGTTATATTATATTTTGAGAAGTGTGAGAGGAATATCTCACAAGTAGATAGGGGAGATTCTCGCCGGTCAATTAAGGATCTAACGCCAAAGAACTCCAATCTAAGCCTAAGCATGCAACCACATGTGCCTGTATGGAATGGCCTTAGCTAATCAAGTCATCGAAAACTAGCCTTGCATGATTGGTATGCAGTAGTGGTGCGAGCATGTGTGATTGCCGACACAACGGTGAATGCCTCATTGAGACAGGGGTTTACCCGCGGTGAAGTGAGGATATTCATTCACCGGGCTAAGTGCAAGGTTAGTACTAGATGATGTAAAAGCTTTGACGCGTGCTCTAGACTGCTTACCAAAGGTAATGAGTGGTGGTATCAATGGATGCCAAAGAAACTAGAGAATTCGTGCAAAGGGTAAAGTTGTACACCTCTGTAGAGTATAAATCTATTTAAATAGCCATGCTCGCGGTCATGAGCGTGCTTAGTGCAGACTTAATGGGCATTGTCTTCATTTTCATAAAAACAGTTTCATTGGAAAACATGGGAAATATTTTGTTGGTTTATATTTGAGTTGAGTGTCATGTCTATGACTGAAAATAAAATGTAGCTCACAGCCGAGGAGGGTTGCGTGTTGTTGTTTATTCAATTACTTACTTGTTGTCTTTTACCTATTCAACTGCTCCTTAAATTTTCATTCCAAAGTACTACGTATTGATATTGCAAATTAAATCTGTTTAATGCAAAATAACTTGTAGTATAGAGCCTCATATTTAATTATCCTTGCATACATATAATTTTTACGATAAACTACAAGCCTTGCTGAGTACGCAATGTACTTAATCTTGCTTAATTTGTTGTTCAGAGTTTAAGGATGAGCCAGTTTCGAATGATGACGGGCCTTTCTAGAGCTTAGTCCTTGTCGAATGCCTGTGGGATTGGATGGGGCATACCACTGGACCCTTTTGGTTTATTTACCATACTTTCCACTGCGCTCTGTTACTTTTGCTACTTTGATACTTAAAACTTTTATTTGGCTGGTTGGCCCTTGTGATGTAAATATTGTAATCACTTAAGTTATGTAACAGTTTTGCTTTACTTTCGTACATATGAATGTATGGATGTGATATCAATGTTGGAGTTGTGTGTACAAGCCACTGATCTTGGGACTAGTACGGTGCACACACGAGAGCTTCGGGCATTCAAAACCCGAGGTCCGACAGCACCACTCCTCTGCCCGATGATCCTGACTGGGTTCAACGTGATTTCACCGTCCTCACATGGTTGTACGGCTCCATTGCAGATAATATTATGGATATCATCATGGAGCCTAACCAATGTGCTCGCGATCTCTGGTCGCACGCCGAAGATATCTTTCGCGACAACATGGAGGCACACACACTTTATGTTGAGGTCGAGTTCACGACCTTGATCTAGGGAGATCTATCGATCACTTCCTACTGCCAACAACAAAAGACACTCGCCGATTCTCTCCACAATGTTGTCCAGCCTGTCTCCGATCGTCGTCTTGTCCTCAACACGCTACGCGGTCTCAATGGACGTTTCTCCAACATCGCCACTATCCTCTCCATGCAAGCACTGCTCTCGACGCTCACCACCACAGGCCTCACACTGCTTCTCCCATCTCAAGGCTTCGCCTCTACGGAGAGACATGGCATATTGTGGTCAATCGCAAAACTTTGTCACTCCAAGGTCAGGCCTTGACGACTAGGGAGTCTCACTCAAGGCCTCGCCGCAAAGAGACTCGAGACATCGCGCCCATCGCGAACAACCTAGCTGCTCAAGGTAGTGCCTCGACGACTAGGGAGTCTCCGCCAAGGCCTCGGCCTCAAGAGAGAGACCTCGCACATCGTGGCTCCAAGCAGCAAATCCTTGTCGCTTCCCAATAAAAAGTATGGGGACTCACTGACTGCCGCCTCCTCCTCAAGGACAACATCACCCTTCACTACTCCAAGTTATGCATGCAATCCACTAGGGGGGACGGTACCTGATCCTCAACAAGACCAACACAAACAATCACACTAAAAAAGTAATCAAACACAACAAGGTATAGTGACGACATCGCCATGACGTGCTGCCCAATATATAAAAATGTACCTAAATGTCCCTCTCGCCTATCAAGGCAAGGGCAAGTAGGGAAATACATGTGTCCCTTCTTGCCCTCAATATATGTGTCCCTTAGGGTATGTAAGAGGGGCTCTCCCTGATTCACTCATTCATAATACAAGGCTCACACCCCTCACACACTTGGCTCCTCTCTTGTTCGGTCCCCTCCTAAGACTAAAGGGCACCCGCACTCCATCGCTAATTTGGTTGCTACGACAGCACCAACCCGTCAGAGATACGCATCTAGACAATAGATTTGTGGCACCACTCCTGTCGGCCACATCGACCTCTAAGAATGCGTAACTAGGAGATGAAGCATAAGCGTGCTCGAGAATCACTCAAGTTGTATTCCTCAAGTGTAAAATCATGCGTAAGTAGGGGACGAAGCGTAAGCGTGCATGAGAATCACTCAACGTCGAGTCGTTTTTGTGAAAATGCAAAATCGAGTATACACAAAAACCAGCTTTTTGTTATTTGCAAGTCTGCTACGATATCCAAACAAAGTTTTTGTAAAACCAAGGAAAATCGGTTTTACCAAATCTGGTTTTCACAAAACTCTAGATCCAAACAAGCCCTAAGAGTTTGTGCCTCTTTTCTCTCTCACGCACGTGTCTCATTGTCTTGTCCTCTCATCTGCTATCTTTATTGATCGATTGTGTGTTGATCGATTAGCCTGCACTACGAGGATTACTGAATTTACAACATTTGTTTATACTTCTTAAAAGCTTGAATAAAACATACAACCATAGCCTCTTTATATAGAGGACTTGTCTTGAGAATTGCTAATCCTAGGTGACGCCTAATCCCAAACTACAGAGCGTAACACTAATTACACTAATACGCATGTAAGAGATGAGAGGCATCGTAATGCAGAAATAGAAAAGGACATACGATATGTTTCATATGACAAATGATCTACATCATTTATCGATGCCAACTATGCCGCCGTGTTCTCGCTAGAATCCACACGATGGTTGTCAGCTCACCGCCACGGCTGAGTTGCTTTGTTGGCGCCAGGCAAACACTCAACACGAGAACACTCAACGTCGAGCACAAAACACATGCACACGTGAACACACACACGTAGCACCGTGGCTAATAGGTAGATAAATACACATGCACGTATGTTTGGAAGCGTAACAAGAGACTCACTAAGAAAACCGTGATACGGAACAAACACGCATAAATGAGGAAGCCAATCGATGAAGCACTCTATGCTATTGAAGCAATACACACACACGTATAGGAGGAACTCACGTACACAAGCTGGTGAGCTCCGCAACTCAAGTACGGGGAAGCTATAGGATTTTTGTTGCTGCCAACAATCTCACGGCAGCGTTTTCTATTTTTTTTTCTTTCCTCTTGCTTCAATCAAAACACATATGATTACACATCCTTTTATAGACTACCTAATCAACTTGCTACCCAAGCCAAAAATCTAAACATGGAAAGCTTAAACATGGAAAGCCTAACAAAGGAAACAAACTAAATTGATCCGATACTATTGCATCAGGATCCTAACACCCTATTACTTGGCAAGTCTAGATTAATTTCCAACATGCTTAGCATGGGAATCCCTGCTACATCGGACGGAGACCTAGATCAACAAACGCACCCACGCCTTTAAGATGAGTCCTAACACTGTTTACATATTACGCTCCAACTTCACCCCATCCTCATCCACGAATGCCGGAATCCCATCCTCATCAATCCATAATGCCGTGGCCGGAATCAACGCCTCAAGTATGTTCTTAAGTCTTTCATCGGGAATTATGTCACTTTTGTACCAATCCAAATCCCTAGTATTTAGCAGTTTTAGCAGCACCATGGCGCCTTTAGTTCCATCCGTGAGAATAATACTTGAGTGGTCAGGATCAATTTCATCCTCCCCCTTGTTTAGCAATTTTAGCAGTTTTAGAGGAAGCTTCTCCTCTCTTATTGTAGAACCGGGACTTATTCTCGAGCTACTGGAATATCCTTCCTTGGACCATATTTTACCAAAGCTTTGCTGGTTGCTTCGTGCATGCTCTGGAGTTTAAGGCCTGTAGCATGTCGGGCGCATAAAGGACGATGAACACCATGTAATCCGACAATACTTTGATCGCTTTCACGCCCGTGGGATGATGCCGCATTTTGGTCGCCGCACAAGAGGAAAACGTCCGTATGGCGATGTGCCGATAAGGATGACCTCTTGGAATTCAGAGCGGTTCGAGCTTCGCCTAATTTCCTAACCTCGCCCTCCTCCTTCATCATCGCAATTATCACCGCAGCGCAGGGTACGCTTGGCCGTCCTTCACAGTGGTACGCTTCAATGATTTCGTGACGTTTCAAACAACAACTCCCCGACCTTGCTCTGAAATATCAAGGCCCTCAAGTAATGGTATTGGTATTCGCTTTCAGAGTCCTCCACCAACACACTTCGCTAGTTTGCCCAGCTTATCGATAGACCTGCTTGCGTGTCACAAGTGCACTCATGCAACAAAGTTGTATCGCCTAATATGGTGCCCGACCACATTCTCAGAGCTACTTGGCGCCTCGAAAGTAGCCGCCCGGATATAGAGACACGATGACACGACGGAGCCGGTGCCATCTTCCAAAGGCACAAAAATGCATGGTGAAGCTAACACCTAGCGCCCAAGAACGCATGTGTCCATGTCGACCCCTGAGCCCCTCGAGTACCATCTCATATCCAGAGGAAGGTGGCAACCAAAGAAGATGTAAGTGATAACGACATCTACTCTCCTCTCGCCATCTTTATCAGAGAACAAAAGAGAAAAGAACGCCACAATGTGAAGGGCGGCGAAGGACACAGATAATGTAGCCGTGCCATGTGTCGATCACTACCGCTTTGGTGTAGAGGATGTCATACAAGAGGGAGAGCTCCATCTCGACCACCTTGCACATATCCATCCTGTTGATGACAAGATTTGGCATCTATAATGGTCGTTGTAATGCTAATTGGTCTAAAGACAAGAGCTTAAAGCTACCGTTGATTCAACTAATTTCGGTTTTGAATCGGAAGGCAGAATGGCTTCAAAGACCTCTTGGGAGGTCCTGGCTTCGAAAATGACCTCTTCAAAGACCTTTCGGTAAGTCCTTGAAGACCTCCGGGTGTTCCCCGAAAACATCCTTTTGGAAAGACCACTGTACAAGATCGAAGACCACCTTGCTACAAAGATCGAAGACCACCTTGCTACAAAGATCTGTGATAAACAAGATTCGAGCTGAAGTAATCGAAAGACCTCCTTGCTACAGTACCTCGGTGAATAGTTCTTGGAGCTACAAGACTGAAGACCTCCTCACATAAGACTCTGAACCGACTTGTAGCTATAGTACCCTGAAGGCCTCCTCGCCACAAAGACTCGGTGAATGATTTGGGCTACACACTCAGAGACCTCCTCGCTATAGTACCTCTATGAATACCGAGAGGTCCCAGACGACTCTTCAAAGACCTCCCGAGAGGTCCCGCCTAAAATCTCCCGAGAGGTCCCGATCGGCTTCTTCAAAGACCTCCTAGGAGATCCTAGAAGATGTCCTAGGTGGTCTTGGAAAAATACACAAAGACCTCCCCGGGAGGACCTGGAGGGTGGTCTTTGCAAAATGACCAAAACGGTGGTCTTGGCTCAATAGGGTGGTCCTTGCAAAACATCTAAGGGGTGGTCTTTACAGTAGGTCGTGAGAACAAGGAAAAGCGCGGCTAGGACCTCCTCAAGGGCGCCACGTGCCTCATCAGACCGCCCACACTACTACAAAAAGGCTAATATCGACGCTCATCACGCACGGTTGACCAAAACCGCTCAGATTAGATTCAATCACGACGGTTTTGGCTTAGAGACCGCTCAGGCATCGCTGCGCTTAAAAACCGCTCGTGAAGAGGCAATATCACGCACGGTTCATTTTGAAACCGCTCGTGGAGTATCACGCATTTCGCTTCAACACGTAACCGCCTGATATTATCAAGATCACGACGGTTTAAACACAACCGTTTGCAGGAAGTATCACGACGGTTACGAAACAAGAACCGCTCAGGATATTAATTAGTATCACGCATTTCTTAACAATAACCGCTCGCGATAATATCGCCACAGCCTCCACGGTCGCCGCCATCCGCTTCGCCTCGACGCGCTCTTCATCGCCGATCGCGCGCGTCGTTAAATCCGCCAATCCGCTTCGCCCCGACGCGCCTCTTCGCCTCACGCCTCAATTTATTCCTTGTTTGATAAAAGGATCATCCGCCATCCAAGATGATCATCCCCACATACTTATAAAATTAAAAACAGTAAATGGCTGCCTTCTTCCTCGCCGCCGCACCGATGGCCTTCCTGGCCTCACTATACGAGCACCTCTCTCGGTGTAGGTTGAACCGTGCTGCGGAAGAACACTGTTTGATCAACAGTGTCTTCACTCCTCTGCCGGCGGAGAATTTGCCGGAGCAGGTGATGGCCACCTTCCGCCGCCTTGACATCCTCCTCCGCCGTGTCTTCCGTGTGATCTCCCACTTTCGCGCGCTACTGGCGTATCGACGAGTCCTCCAAAACGACGCTGCATCGCCTCCGTGAGGCTTGCCACTTGATCTGTGGAAATCGAGGCGGCAAAGCATCGACACGACCAAAGCCGATACCCCTCAAGCAAGGGAAGAGAGCCTATGGGCTCAATTCTTCTTGGTTCAACACCGAGGGTCTTGGAGACACTTGAACGAGCGCGTTAGCGAGTGGACGATTTCGAAGCTTCATTCGCGATGATCGTGAATCGCCCAATGCCGACGCTGCCGCCTATAAAGTATTGAAGACGGAGATAGCACCTACCTCCGCCACTAGAAAAACTTTGTTTTATTTATAGGTTTTACTTTTTAAATCTTTTTAGGTTTAACGCCACTGCTTGGCCATATATATGAAAATTCCAAAATGAAAAAAGTTTGGAGGTGAAGTTACTATATTTAATTATATGTTGAATTATTATGCGCTTCTCTCTCTCTCTATATATATATATATATATATATATATCGAGACGGTTTTGTGGAAAACAAAATCTAGTTTGGAGGTGAAGTTACAATTAATATTAATTATATCGTAATCTAGCGCGTTAACGGGCCGGTGGACGATTTCGTGCTTCGTCACGATCAGAACCGTCCGATGTCGACACCGCCGCTTATGAAGTATTGCAGATGGAGATAGCGTTACCTTCACCACTAGAAAAACCTTGTTTAATTATAGGTTTCGCTTTTTAATATAAACATGTAATTTCTTCACATGTCATGTAAGTGTATATACTTGAGAAAAAATTTTCACGGACGGTTCCATAATGGAACCGCTCGTGATATGTCCCATATCACGGACGGTTCCATAATGGAACCGCTCAGGATGATATCACCGACGGTTCCATAATAGAACCGCTCTCGATAAGTCTTTATAAGTAGGAGCTAGCACGCCTTTGCCGCTAGGGTTTGTGCTCTAACTCGCCACTCCCAGCCGCCTTACTCGTCCGTTCCTCTCTCGCCGCCGCCGACGCCGCCATTCTTCCTGTCACCGACGGTGTAGGTATACGGTGACATCCGCAAAAGACACTGCACGATAAGAGTGTTTTTGCGGCGTCACCAAGCAGCCTAACCACGGTGACGCCCAAACTCGCTCACTCCCCAGCCCGCCGCTAGGGTTTGCGCCCGCCCTAACTCCGCTCCTCCCCACCTCGACGCCGCCGACTGCGTCGCCGCCGCCTCGACCCTTTGCGCCTCGCTAGGGCTCCCCGGCCGGCTTTGCTTTCCCCATCCTCCTCTATTCTCCTCTAGATCTGTTAGCTTAATGTCTTTTGTTGAGTTTGATTTTTATGCATGAGCCTTAAGTTGTGTCCTCGATGTTTGTGTGATTTATGCAAGGTAAAGAAAATGGATGAGGGTTGTGTTGGTGGGGTCGCCACCGTGGTTGCACTGCATTAAGGTCCTCTCTGTCTCTACCCTCCTTGCTCTGGATGAAAATGGCTAGCTAGTGCTCATGATGGATGCCGAGGGCTACCATCGTGTGGTGGGTTTGGACACCCTTGGTCTTGTTCTCTTGTCGATGAACCGCTCAATGATGTTAATAGTCTTATGCTGAAATTGAATTGATAATTAGTTCATATTAATAGTCCCTTGCTCTGTGATGTAATGATGTAAATAGTCCTATGCTGAAATTGAATTGATAATTAGTTCATATTAATAGTCCCTTTGCTCTGTGATGTAATGATGTAAATAGTCCTATGCTGAAATTGAATTGATAATTAGTTCATATTAATAGTCCTCTTGCAGTGTGATGTAATGATGTCAATAGTCTTATGCTGAAATTGAATTGATAATTAGTTCATATTAATAGTCCCTTGCTCTGTGATGTAATGGTGTCAATAGTCTTATGCTGAAATTGAATTGATAATTAGTTCATATTAATAGTCCCTTGTTCATGCCGGTCAAGTTCTCCTACCTCTTGCATGCATTGTGCACCATTCCATTCATAATCTCTTCTCTATAAAGTCTCAGCGGTGGCTGCTTGTGCCATTAAACCGGCATCATATATATATTATATATATATATTAATGATCCTCGACCACTTTAGGAGTCGTCCACATGACATGAGAAGAATGAGGCATCCACGGGCAATCTCATTGAGCCCTTGCAAGTATAAAAGTATGGATGCAAAGAGGCGGTCGGACATCCAATTACAGGATTGGGCGTCGCTATGTTCGAAAAGTGGCGTTGATCGCAACTACTCTATAGGAAGTGGCATCATGTATTAGCAACCAACAATTCTTGAGCATGTAATTGTCAAGCAACAAGAACACAAGCAACAAGTTGAGAATTCTTTTGAAATATGAGAATGGTTGCTTGGTGTTCTTGTTGGGTTTAAAGACGATTACATGCTCAAGAATGGTTAGTTGCTAATATATGATGCCACTTCCCGCCGGAGTACTCAAGATCAACGATATTTCTTTCAACATAGCGACGCCCAATCCGTAATTGGATGTCCGACCGCTCTCTTTGCATCCATACTTTATATTTGCAAGGGCTCAATGAGGTTGCCCGCGGCTACCGCCTCATCCTTCTCATGTCAGCGTGGACGCATCCCCTAAAGTGGTCGAGAGATTACTTAACAATATATATGTAATATATATATGATGCCGATTTAATGGTACAAGCAAAACAACGCTGGGCCTTTATAGAGAAATATCACGACGGTTTCAAGCCCACAAACCGCTCAGGTGATATGCATTTATCACGCATTTGTGGCTAAAACCGCTCGCGTGATATGTGATTACCACGCATTTGGTTTGTGGCTGAAACCGCTCGTGATATGATTATCGCAGACGGTTTGTGGATGAAACCGCTCGTGATATATGATCGCAGACGGTTTGAACCACAAACCGCCTATGAAAGTATACATCACGACGGTTCAAAACCGCTCATGATGACCTCATGTCATCATCGACCCATAAACTCAGACGGCTCACGAAACCGTCTGTGATGACGTTTTTGAACCGTCTGTGAAAGCCTTTTCTGTAGTAGTGCCAAGACCCCTGCAGGAGCGCTACGCGGTTTCATCAAGACCATTCAGGATCTCCTCAAGAGTGCTACGTGGCTTCATCAGGGCCGTTCAGGGTCTCCTCAAGAGCGCTACGAGGCTTCTTCAGGGCCATCTAGGATCACCTCAAGAGCGCTACGTGGCTTCATCGTGGCCGCTCAGACCTCTCGATAGCTACGCGGTTTCATCAAGGTCGTTTAAGATCTCCTCAGAAGCGCTACGCAGCTTCATCACGCTACGCAGCTTCATCATGGCCGTTCAAGATCTCCTCAGGAGTGCTACGCGGCTTCATCAGGGCCATTCAGGATCTCCTCAAGAGCGCTACGTGGTTTCATTATAGCCATCCAGGACCTCCTCAGGAGCACTACGCGGCTTCATCAGGGCCGTCCAGGATCTCCTTAGAAGCGCTACGCGGCTTCATCAGGGCCATCCAGCATCTCCTCCGTGGTGCTATGCACTTTCATCAAGGCCATTCAAGATCTCCTCAGGAGTGCTATGTGGTTTCATCAGGGCCGCTCAAGACCTCCTCCGGAAATTCCGCACGGCTCCATCTGGACTTTCCACGAAGACCTCAGGACCTTCCACGAGGACCTCCTCAAAGCCTCCCACGTGGATCTCCCACGAGGACCTCCTCAGACTTTTCGCGAGGACTTCTTCAAGACCTTCCATGAGGACCTCCTCAGGACCTCTCATGAAGACGTTCCGCCAATCATTCAAGACCTCCTTCCAAAACTCCTCGAGGGAACTTACGTGTTTGAATAGGAAAGATTTATCGCTTATAGAAAGTCCGGAGATCAGATGGTATAACCGAATCATATCTGTGAATCTTGTTCGGTTTTAGGAGTCCTGATCTCTTACAGCTAAAACCTGCCGCCCTTTAAATAGAAGAGGGTCATGGCCGATTGAAATCATCACCAATCGATCAATACAATTTGCATCTACTTTTTCATCTGCTTTTTGCATCTAGGTCTAGAGTAAAGTAGCTATGCTTTGCTAGTTTGCTCAGAACCAGCCGTGTGCTCTGTGAGATTGGAGTAGCTATCCTTTGTCGTTTTTGCTTGTAAAACAATTTGTTCTTCGTCAGAATTGAAGAATTATCCTCTTTGCTAATTTGCTCAAAAACTAGTCGACGCTTCGCTAAAGTGAAGCAATCTTATTTATGCACCTCGTGTTGATTTTTGGCGTTAACACAAATTGGCGACTCACTGGGAAACGATATATTCCTAGCCATGACGAACGGATCCAAAGTCGACACCGACAACGTCATTGTGCCCGCCATTGAGGAGCTGGATGAGGAAGCACAACGAGAATATGAGAAACACAAGATGGAGTTCAACAGGGCATTTGCTTCGCATTACCAAAATACGAGACAAGGCGTTATCCGGAAAAGAGGAGAATTCACACCTGTCTGCGTCAAGCCTGAGGTAACTCCCACTGTGAGTAACGAGTCTCTTACTGAAGAACAGGTTGCTTTGATGATTGATTAGCAAGTAGGTGCTTCCGTATCTAATACCTTGGATAGGTTGCTATCTAGTCGTCTTAAGGCCATGGGTCTTGAAGTGCAAAGTGAAAAAGATATGAAACAACCCGTTTTGCCTCATGCTAATGCTTACAATATTGGCAATGATAGCAGTGTTCAACATGGATCCTTGCTTGTTAACACATCGGCAGCAGGTATACCATCTCAAGTTATACCATAGGGTGTGCTGGTGCAACATATACATAGCCGAACTAATGTGTAAGTTCGGTTGGTCACAGTGTATCATCGCATGTTATTCCAAATATTGTTATACCCAAATCTGCAGCCCCTATGCCTTCATCATATACAAATGCTAATATGGTCAATTCGGGTGTACCTAATATTGGCAATTACACTAACATGGGAGAAAATTCAGCAAATTTGCAGGCACCTTTGTACCACACTGTAGCATATAGTATACCTCCCGTGCCATCTCAAGGTTCTAGCATTCTATATGGTCCACTACCTGTTGGTGATTTCAATAGTTCTCCGCAGCATATAACATATTCACAGCAGAACCATACTACATATGCCCATGAGACACCACAACCCAATGTTTTTAGGCCACAACAACCAGTTGATGTGACACCCACTCGGCCTATAGCCGGGCCATATATGGGGACTGAAAATGTTAGAGAGCAAGTGGTTAATGTTTTGAGAGAGCAGTTCAGGGTGGAGCCCAAAGGTAGAGCACGTGCGTATCAAAAACCATATCCCGATTTCTATGATAATGTTCAGTATCCCAGAGGATTTAGAGTGCCTGAATTTATTAAGTTCACTAGAGATGATGGTAGAACCACTTTAGAACATGTTGGTCAATTCATCTTGTAGTGTGGTGAAGCTGGTGCTAGCGATGCATTAAAACTGAGGTTGTTTCCTTGATCATTGTCTGGCCCTGCATTTACCTGGTTTACTTTTCTGGCACCTAATTCTATTTATACGTGGTCTCAATTAGAGCAAAAATTTTATGAATATTTTTATACTAGGGACACTGAGCTTAGATTGTCACATTTAACATCGGTCAAACAAAAACACAATGAGCCTGTTACTGATTACATTCGAAGGTTTAGAGATACAAGAAACCGATGTTTTAATGTGACAATTTCTGATGGAGACTTGGCTGATCTAGCTTATTCGGGTTTACTGTCTCAATTAAAAGAAAATCTAGAGAATCATAATTTCCTATGTGTTAGCCAAGTATTACAAAAAGCTCTGGCACAAGAGAACCGAGCTAAAGAGTCTAGAAATTTTCAGTGGTCAAGTGATAAAGTAAAAGTCGATCGTCCTAGTGTTCATATGCTTGAGTATGAATCTGAAAATTCGGACGATGATGATGTTGATGTGTGTGTGGCTGAATGGGATTGGTCCTCAAAATCTAAACCACTCGTTTGCTCGGCTTTAAAGCCGGTTTCACAACGGAATTGGCAAGAAGAAATTAAGTACACTTTTGATATTGCTAAATGCGATAGAATCTTTGATTATTTGCTACAAGAGAAACAAATCAGATTGCCTGATAATCATGTTATACCAACACCTGAAGAATTAAAGAGGCGTGCATATTGTAAATGACATAATTCTTATTCTCATGCCACTAACTATTGCAATGTTTTCCGTCGACAGTTTCAATCAGTCATTAACGAAGGACGATTGAAATTTGCTAAAAGTCCGAAAATGCAGCTAGACCACAATCCCTTTCCTGTCAACGTGATTGATTTTGAGAACAACAAAGTGCTTGTTTGGCCATCTTAGGCCGAGTCTACAAAAGGCAAGAATGTGATGATAGGAGAGAGAGGCATAGGAACATCGAATTCTGGGGCTATGCAAGCGTTAGGCCAAAGATGATCAAACCGAAAAGCCTAGAAGTTGATTAATGGAAAGTTAATGAAGGTAGAAGCAAGACCATCAAAACAGTTGAAAGGCCGAAGCCCACATTTAAGGAGCTTCTGGCTAAGTATGTGGAGGGCAAGGTCGGCCGAAACGGTGCTAGTCGGCCCAATGATTTTAAGCAACCAAGATCACCTACAAAGCAAAAGTTTGATGGTCGGAATCGTCGTCGGAAGGACTTCCATACAGCAGCGCCGTATCCTCTTTTTGGGCCGCCAATGCCCGTCCCATGGGGTCCTCCACCTGTTGGTTTTCCTCCTTGTCCACCATGGGGCTGGTGTGGTCCATGGGTGCCGCCTCCAATGCCTTTTGGACTATTCCATCCGGGGTGGACAGCACCAAGAAGGCCTGTGTTTGATAGGTTATCACGTCCTAACAATGACCGTTTTGATCAAAGAAATCGGTCTTATGATGGGAAAGGTAACAAAGTGGTAAAGAAGGTGTATCGTGTGAAGAACGATGGCAATTTAGGTGAAAGATCAAGTCTGAATTCAAAGAAAAAAGAGGCGATTATCGAGAAGGAGGGGGGAGCAAAAACGGTTGGCTATCGTTGTTTCAAGTATTAGCAATGGAAAGTACACGGCAGCAACAGTAGTACATGGTTCGGATACAAGCAGTAGCGCATCTACAGCAGCCATGAACAGTACCATAGCTATAGTGCCCGTGGACATCAGTTTAGCTACAATCGCAGCTACGGTAGCGGCCGAGCAAACCTATGAGAACCCAGGGTATTTAACTCGTAATATTTAACCATTAAGATGATTCAAGCATTACAAATCAAATATCACGACTCTCGGCATATATGTACTTCCCAGAAGTGCAGTACACATACCCCATACAAAAATTATGCATCAATTCCATTCAACACATAGAATCCAAAGTACAACTAAGCAATTCAAAAGACATACAATATAGAGCTATTACAAAAGGGGCCGACCGGCCAAATAAAAACTAAAGAGTCTTAAATAACAGCGGAAGCAAGGTGCCATAAGATGGCGATAAACAAAAACCAAGTAGTGTGCCTTTAACCCACAAGGCAACCAACTGGGCCACCAACCTAGTCGTCGAAACCACCGCACATCTCGCAAAAGTGGAACCCTTGGGGTTCAACTTCCTCCTCTGCAATAATTTATTAAGCAAAGCAAATGAGTACAAAAATATACTTGCAAGACTTACGTGTAGAGTAACAGGCCTATATAAATAGCTACATGCAAGCTTATTTAAGTGGAGGAGGCTCTAGACTCATTTTCAGCATAAAGCAAGTTTTCATTTGCAATAATGTAATAGATTGAAAGCAGTTTTACAATCTGATTTTATTTGATAAAAATAGCGAGATACTAAGTAGTAATAGTAACAAAACATCCTGGAAGTGGCTAACCCAATAGCCACCACGACAATAGCATGAATTCCCCATTCATACCACCCACATCAAGTTTTAATTAAAGGTTATAGTCTAGTTCTCACGGGGCGTATCCAAGCGTGTCCATAACCTAGGACGAGGCTATTTGAATAGTTTGAACCCTACAGGGGTGTACCAATGTACCCACATGTCAGACCGCTCCTTAATGCCACGCGATAAAGCACACTTCCTTTGGTATGCCGACAGAGCTGAGTCCTACGAGACGTTTCCAATATTGTGTATTAACTATGAGTCGCCCATATGGGAGGAAGCCCCATATGTTGATGCGGAGTCATCAAAGATGCTCACCTCCTTATAAAGGACGATGCTCCTTGCAAGGGTAACCACCACTCCGCTTCACCCAAACACACACAAGTTTCTTTTTCAACACAACGCACACAACCACCATGCAACCGGAGCTAACACACGCCAAAGTACTAAGTCAAGAGAGGTCCCATATCCCTCTCATGTGGTTAGTACACAAATTGCTTCGATGCGGTGGCAAGTAACTCGGTCCTTGATTGACTTGGGCACCATTCCATCACACCATAAGATCACACCATCAACCATTGCCCAAGTCTCAAACTTTTCATTTTTATTTTCAGTTTTGACTTTATAAAGTAACAAAGCACAAGGTGCTGAGCATAATTATAATAATAATTTTAGGTGATCAAAGTTATCGACTAAGTCAATAACCGCCCAAATCTACCGGTAGCTAAGCAATTCTAAGCATGACAATCATAAAGACAATAAAGAGCATAATTAAATCACGGGCTCTAATTCACCAGTGATATTAATAACTTATGTTTTGTGGTAGGGATAACAATTTAAGGGCAACCATGCAATAGGAATAGCTACCTCTAATCGGAAAATTACTTTGACACAAAAGCATGCATACATACAATTTGTAAACAAAGTATTAGACTTGAAAGTAATAGGACAATTATGATCAAACTGCTTGCCTTGCTGAGGATGGTTATCTTGCTGCAGAGGGTCACTCGTGCAATCAATAATTTCATTGGAACCTAGCGAAAGAATCGAAAGCACAATAAGAAGTGAATAAAACCGAAAAGACCCAAAAATTCAACTTCATCCAAAAATCATGAGAAATTCACATAAGGCAGAGCATGATTTTAGATTAATTTATCAACAAGAATCAATTTATTTGGATGTTCTATGCAAAAGTTATGATAGTTTGAATGTCAGTTTTCCAGAAAATCCAATGTAATTGCTATCGGTTACTGTTCATCCTAATTAATTATTTTGGTGAAAATTTCCAGAACAGTGGTGCACTTGAAATTTTTATGGTAGGAAGAGAACCTCATGAGATGAACAATGGAATTTGATTCACCTCATTTGGAGCTAAGATGAATTTTCTATGATTTTTCAAAGTTATGAAAGTAGTACACAAGTTACATGTAAAATAAGATTTTCAGTAATAGTATCATGCTCATAACCTATTTTACAATAAACTACACTAACAGAGGATTCTAAAAAAATTGAGTTTACTCTTTTTGGAGTTACAGAGAAATACTTATACATTTTTGAAGTTAAAGCAATTTTTAGGGCAACAATAATACTAAACATAAAGTAATTTTGCCAAATGTGTTTTCTGGAACAGTAACAAGATTCAACCCATTTTTATATTAAAATACATTTAAAAAGGAAACTAACAAAATTTGAATCATCAATTTTGGAGCTAAAATGAATTACTTATGCAATTTTGAAGTTTAACCAATTTTCAGTTCACAAATAAAGCTTTTCGGAAATTATATAATCATAACATACTTTTTGTACCCAGGCTAGCCTAGACAAAGCCACTGGCCAGTGGGGTCAATGAATAGTGCCTTTTTCTATTTTCCATTTTAATTCCGGTTAAAACCGACAGGTGGGACCTGCCTGTCATAGACTTGGTCCACATGCATAGTGCATGGACCGAAAGCCATGAACTTGGTCCACGGGTGCACCACAGGATTACTATGCACTAATGGCCTCGGGCCCACCTGGAAGTGACTCAAAGAAGTAGCTAATCATTTGCTTTCCGACCAAGATACGTCATTTATTCCTAATCATCATCATTAAATACTAATCAAGCCGCTTCCAGTTGGTCGTCCGAAGGCACACGCACTCGGTGCACGGCCGCCAAGTTTCCGGTGGCTCGCCGGGCGAGCGGCAGCCGGCAACGCGGCCGGTGGTCAAACGACAGCAATCGACCTTGCGCACCTGACGGCACCGGCGGCGAGACTAGTGGTGGCTGAGCGCAGCGGCGCGACGTGCTAAGGCGGTGGCGGTGCTACGGAAACATGGCACATCACGGAAACGAGATGCCCGCGGCAAACTAGCGCGCACAAGGGCAACATGGAGGTTCCAGAGACTCACCACGATGACCCGGAGGTGGGGAGGCTGCCGGAGTTGCGTCGGTGTCGAGAAACCGAGGCGGCGGCGATGGTGTTACGTGGAGGAGAGATCTTGAGCAAAAATGAGAGCAAATAGATGTCGGATCTGCTCAAGTGACCCAAGTAGATGGTGAAAATGAAGGCAATCGAAATGCCTTACCGGATCGTGCAATGAGAAGAAAAGGGTGCTCACAGCCGTGAAAGGGGAAAAACCAAATTCCTTGAGCTCCTGTGTAGCATCCGACAAATTAATTGAGGGGTTTTGCTACTACCACCAAGGGGCACAAGATGACGCACTTAAGCGAGAATGGGACTCACCGGAGCATGGGGTTGGCACGGCGGCGGCTACGGGAGCGTGCTCTGGAGCAGCAGGGAGCTCCACGGTGGACCAAGGGCTACAAGATAAGACAATGCTTCACATAAGCAAAAATGGAGACGGTGAAGGACGGAAAAGGAGGGGGGCGCAAAGGAGTGGAGCTCACCCGAGTAGAGAGCAAGAACGAGCGTCTTCTCCCTCGGGCACCGAGAGGGAGAATGGCAAAAAGAGAGGGGTGAGAGGAGTATTAAGCTCAGGCGTTGATGAAGACGGAGGCGGCGTGAGAGGGCGACGCAAACCATTGGGTCTCGAGGGCGGTGGATTGACGCCGTTGACGGAGACGCGCAGAGGTGCACGGTCGCGTGGTGCTTGAGCTCTGCTCGCGCCCGTGCGCTTGCCAGCGAGGGAAGGAGATGAATATGACAGGAGGGGCCCACGGCGCAGTGACACAGCCGCGAGAGAGAGATCGCGCGGAAGAGATCGAGGCAGACCGTTGGATCGAGATCCAACGGTCGACGCTGCGCGAGAAGTTTTATAACTGGCCGAAGCGGTACGCGATCGTGGCCGTTGATTGCCCATCGGACGGCTGCATGCGATGCGTGGTTTAGTGGGTTTGGCTGAGTCCAGTCAAAACGGTCGAACCCGAGTCTGGTCGGGTTGGAGGAATAGTGTTTTCTGATTTTTGTTGAAAAGGCTGAGAAGGTTTGCGAATTTTTAGAGAGAGTTCGAAACCCCAAAAATTCTGAAATTTTTATGGAAGCTTGCTGGATCAGAGGACAACCTTGTTTAATTTTTCTGGAAATTTTTATGCAATGCATTGTTCTCCAGAAAATTCACAAGAGGCTGTCCTAGGGGTTTGACCAGAATTTAAATTGGTTTGACTAGCTCTTTTGAAATAGAAAATAAAATCTAAAAATTATGAGATTTTTCAGAGAGGTTACTAGGATGATCTAGATGATAGGAAAAATATTTCCAGAGGATTATCACAAGACTTGATGATGGAGTTTTTAAGGACAACCACTACCATCAATAGAAACATTGATCTTAGCAAATAGGAAATCCTAGGGGAAAATTTCTAGAAAATTTCAAATGACATCATGAGGCATCAAAAGTTTTAATTTATCCTCATTTTATTACATTTTAAACACACACCATTGTTTGGGATGTTACAAAACCACATCGTGTGCTGATTTTGAAGCGCCAGAAACAGTGGGGAAAGTTAAAGGAAAAACATCTTTGCTGTCCGGGACAAAGCCACAACCCCGCTGGTGCCCCCTCAGTCTTTCTCATTCCTAGAAGAGAAGGTTGTAGCGACTGTGCATGCAAGAGCTTAGAGAGGCCCGGGCAGAGAAGGTGAGAGATGAAATATTTAACGAAATAAAGCCTATCGTTGTTTCAAGTATTAGCAATTGAAACACCAGTTCAGACACCTAATGATGATGAAGATGATTTGCTAGATTATGAGGGATCTCCAATGATTAAAGATGAGACTCTGCCTCGTGAAGTTATGTATATTAATATGGTATTTACATTGCCTTCAGAGTTTCGGATTGCTAGTGGGGAGGTTGCCCAGTTATGTCTTGGACCTAAGAAGCCATTTTTTAAAAACTCGAGGAATCGAGCCGACATTTGAAACAATTATATGTTAGGGGACATATCAATGGTAAGCCGATTTCTAGGATGTTAGTTGATGGTTTGGTTGCTATGAACTTGATGCCATATTCAGTTTTCAAGAAGCTGGGGCGAGAAGACAGTGAGCTTATGAAGACTAATTTGATGCTTAATGGTTTCACGGGTGAGCCCTCGGAGGCCAAGGGTGTCATCTCTATGGAACTTACCGTTGGGAGCAAAACTATACCTACGGCCTTCTTCGCCGTCAATGTGCAAGGTAATTATAGTGTTTTATTGGGCCGTGATTGGATACATGCGAATCGCTGCGTCCCTTCTACCCTGCATCAAACTTTAATACAATGGATTGACGATGATATAGAAGTGGTTCAAGCGGACACATCGGCTTATGTTGCTTTGGCCGATGCTTCAGCTGATTGGTAGCATGGTGATGTTCAATGTTTGATGGGTCTAGACCTTTCCAGTTATGATTATCTTAGTATTACTAAAGATGGTTTTGTGCCCGTGTCTGTACAGCCGGCCTCCGCAGCTCAGATTAGTAATATGATGCTATAAATGAATAAAGAAAGTAGTTTAAAATGGTTGCAACAGCGTACAAAGCAATATCGGTCAAATAAGAACGATATTTGTGAAGCTATTAATGATTTTGATGAAGTAGAAAAGTTAGGACAAGGTTTCTCGTCAGCTGACCCATTAAAGGAGGTTGATATAGACAATGGAATTATTCCTAGGCCGACGTTTATAAACAAAAATATGTCTGCTGAATACAAGAGCAAAGTGATGAAATTGCTTAGAGAGTATGTTGATTGCTTTGCTTGGGAGTATCATGAGATGCCAGGAATTAGTTGAGCATCGGTTGCCTATTAAGTCTGGTTTTAGGCCTTATAAGCAGCCACCTAGAAGATTTAATCCTAATATATATGATCAGATCAAAGAAGAAATAGGCTGATTGTTGAAGGTTGGTTTTATTAGGCCATGTAGGTATGCTGAATGGATTTCTAACATTGTCCCGGTTAAGAAGAAAAATACTGGTAAGTTGAGGGTATGCATTGACTTTAGAGATTTAAATAAAGCTACTCCTAAAGATGAATATCCTATGCCTATAGCCGACATGTTAATTAACGATGCTTCAGGACATAGAGTAATTAGTTTCTTAGATGGTAATGCTGGTTATAATCAGATTTTTATGCCTGGAGAGGATATGTCTAAAACGGCTTTTCGATGTCCTGGTTTTGTTGGTTTGTTTGAGTGGGCTGTTATGACTTTCGGTTTAAAAAAATGCTGGTGCTACTTATCAAAGGGCTATGAATTTAATTTTTCATGATTTGCTTGGTGTTATCCTAGAGGTATACATTGATGATATAGTTGTTAAGTCGGATAGTATAGATTATCACTTAGCCGATTTATGTCTAGCCTTTGAACGAATACGTCAGTATGGTTTGAAGATGAACCCACTCAAATGTGCTTTTGGTGTGTCGGCTGGTAAGTTCTTAGGATTTATAATACATGAGAGAGGCATAGAGATAGATCCTACTAAAGTAGAGGCTATTAAGAAAGTAAAGGCGCCACAGTGTAAAAGGGATATGCAAAAGTTCCTAGGAAAGGTGAATTATTTGAGGAGGTTTATATCTAATTTGTCTGGTAAAGTTACTGCATTCACTCCAATACTTCGGTTAAAGAAAGAGACCGAAGTTTACTTGAGGAGCGTAACGACAACATGCATTTGAGGAAATTAAAAGGCATTTGTCTACACCTCCTGTGTTGAGAGCGCCTAAAGCCGGGACGCCGTATCAGCTATATATTGCTGCAGAAGAAAGTGTCATTAGCGCTGTTTTGACACAAGTAATGATGGCAAGGAATATGTTATTACTTACTTGAGTTGGCGTCTCTTGGGGGCTGAGACGAGGTATGTATTTATCGAAAAATTATGTTTATCCTTGTATTACGCTGTACCAAGTTGAGGCATTATTTGCTATCTAGTACATGTGTTGTTGCATGTCAGACCGATGTTATTAAATATATGTTGCAACAGCCGATTTTAAGTGGTAGAATTGGAAAGTGGGCTTATGCATTAATAGAATATGATTTGGCTTATGAATCTTTGAAATCTATGAAAGGCCAAATTGTAGCTAATTTCATTGTTGATCATAGGATTGATAATGATATAGAGCTGGTTGGTTATTTATCTGTACGTCCATGGAAATTATATTTTGATGGCTCGGCTTGTAGAGAAGGACAAGGTGTTGGCATTGTTTTAGTTTCGCCTAGAGATTTTGTTTTTGAAACATCGGTTTGCTTAGAATATTTTTGTACCAATAATCAGGCCGAGTATGAAGCCCTTCTGTTAGGATTACAAATTTTAGAGTCCATGGGTGTAAAGAATATAGAAGCTTTTGGTGATTCATTGTTAGTTGTGCAACAGATTTCTAATGTTTATCGGTGCTTTGATGGATCACTCAACAGCTATTTAGAAAAGTGCTTAGAGATCATAGCGACTTTGGATAATTTTACTATTAGTCATATATTTGGACAAGAGAATATTAGAGCAAATGATTTAGCGCAACAAGCATCTTGTTATCAAGCTAAAAGAGGTAAATTGCTCATGATAGAAAAACTGATGCTAGAAGGTGCTACAATTTATATAGCGAATAGCATAATGGCAGTTCGGATGCTTTGAAAACATCAAGTTTTGCCGAACCTAATGATTGGAGAAAGCCTCTAATTAGTTATTTAGAAAACCCTAGTCAATCTGTTGATAGGAAGCTCCAGCGACAGGCATTAAAGTATACATTGCTTGATGGAGAGTTGTATCGCCGAACTATAGATGGGCTACTTTTAAAATTTTTAGGTTCGGATCAATCTAAAGTTGCTATGGGTGAGGTGCATGAAGGTATATGTGGTACGCATCAGTCGGGCCGTAAGATGAAGTGGTTATTAAGAAGAGCTGGTTTCTATTGGCCAATTATTTTGGAGGATTGTTTTAGATATTATAAAGGGTGTGAGTCATGTCAAAAGTTTGGCGATGTGCAATTGGCACCTGCTGCTATGTTGCATCCTATTGTTAAACCATGGCCATTCTGTGGTTGGGGTTTAGATTTCATCGGCCAAATACACCCTGCATCTTCTAAAGGTCATCGTTTTGTTTTAGTAGCCACTGATTATTTTACAAAGTGGACAGAAGCTGTTCCTCTTAAAAACATGACACATAAAGAGGTGATTAGTTTTATTTTGGAGCATATTGTTCATAGATTCAGCATACCACAGACTTTAACTACTGATCAAGGTTCATCTTTTATGTCTGATCAAGAATGTGAATTCCCCGAATTGCTTAGAATCAAGCTCCTTAATTCTTCACCCTATTATGCTCAGGCCAACGGTTAGGCTGAGTCAAGTAATAAGACCTTGATTAAGCTCATTAAGAAAAATATAGAGGAGCATCCTAAGAGGTGGCATGAAGTGTTATCTGAGGCATTACGGGCCCATCGTATATCTAAGTATAGTGCTACAAAGGTAACACCGTTTGAGTTAGTACATGGGCAAGAGGCTGTTTTACCTATTGAGGAGAATCTGGGTGCCCTTAGATTGGCCAGGCAAAATGATTTGTCGGCCATAGATTACCATAACTTGATGATGGATAGGATAGATGAAGTTGCAGATGAAAGATTAAAAGCTTTGAGGGAGATTGAAAAGGATAAAGTAAGGGTAGCCAAGGCCTGCAATAAGAAAGTGAAGAAAAAATCGTTTCAAATAAGAGACTTAGTTTGGAAGACAATTTTACCTGTTGGGTATAAAGATAATAAGTTTGGGAAGTGGTCTCCGAATTGGGAAGGTCCATATAAGGTTCTAGAGATTGTTCCTAGAAATTCTTATATAGTGCAATGTTTACAGGGAGATAGGCTGCCTAAAGCTCTTAATTGCAAGTATTTGAAAAGGTACTATCCGAGTGTTTGGTAGGATGCTTAAGAAGCACGCATGGCCGATGAGTTGTTTATCATCGTCCTGGGAAGCATACATAAAGCCGGTGTTTTATCATCGTCCTGAAAAGCAATTGAAGATATTATTGTTTTGTGGCAAATATGTTTGTTTACCAAAAAACAGGGGGGCATGTGTTGATGACAAGATTTGGCATCTATAATGGTCGTTGCAATGCTGATTGGTCTAAAGACAAGAGCTTAAAGCTATCGCTCATTCAACTAATTTCGGTTTTGAATCGGAAGGCAGAATGGCTTGAAATGCCTCCTGGGAGGTCCTGGCTTCGAAAACGACCTCTTCAAAGACCTTCCAGGAAGTTCTTGAAGACCTCCGGGTATTCCTGAGAAAACATCCTTACGTGTTTGAATAGGAAAGATTTATCAATTATAAAAAGTCTGGAGATCAGATGGTATAACCGAATCATATCTGTGAATCTTGTCCGGTTTTAGGAGTCCTGATCTCTTACGGCTAAGACCTGCCGCCCTTTAAATAGAAGAGAGTCTTGGCCGATTGAAATCATCATCAATCGATCAATACAATTTGCATCTACTTTTCGTATCTTGGTCTAGAGTAAACTAGCTATGCTTTGCTAGTTTGCCTGTAAACCAACCGCGTGCTCCTACGAGATTGGAGTAGCTATCCTTTGCTGTTCTTGCTTGTAAAACAGCCGGTTCTTCGCCGTAATTGAAGAATTATCCCCTTTGCTAGTTTGCTCGAAAACTAGTCACATGTTTCTGCGAAAGTGAAGCAATCTGGCTATTTGCAACCTCGTGTATTGATTTTTGGCGTCAACACATCCATTCCAAAGAGAATAATTTTCCGCTGGTATCATGGGTAAGTGTATCCTTGTCGATCGAATAATCAGCAAAGGCACCTTGCTGATATGGAACAGGTCGTGAGCAACCAGCAGGGCTTTCTCATCATCCAGCTCCCGGCCTCGACGCAGATCAGGTCTGAACCTTCTTGGCTTATGCTTCTTGCTTGAGCTTCGGATGCGGCCCAAGCCGCCTTGCCAGAGCGCCCATGCCCTCTCCACATACTTGGCAAGGCCCGCGATGAACATGATGAGGGTCGCCCAGCGCAAGGTCCCGCTGCCGCCAATATATACATGTTTGTATATGACAATTGAGGCTCCCCCGAACTGGAAGAGAGCATTTAGCGCCTCGCGCCCCGGGAGAATGTTTTCCTCGAGGGACTAGGAGCTGATGTTGTCCGGCCACCGAGATGCAAAGAGAGGAATGGCGCCCGAACGCGACGAGCCGCTCGCGCGACATCTTCCGAGGGACAGGTTGCTCGTGGTGAATTTCGCGCCCGGCCGGCCGCTGGTACGCCACCCGAGGATTCTTATAACCAATCAAGGCTTTACAACCGACGGATCTCGCAAAGAGGACGAGGACAACATGCGCCGCGGCTCAAAAGGATCACCACCAGATCCGCCATTCATTGATCGAACTAACAATCCAACCATATTGCTCACAAGACGGAAATTAAGAATGCATAAATATCACATACGATTCATGCATTTCTTGACGGACAAATATACCAAGGCTAATTGAGAACGTAACACATACCGTCGCATGTGCCGACCGATCGATCGATGAATTGGTTGGTCTTCCAACTTCCAGCTTAAAACAAGGGTCGATCAATAGCGCCATCGCTATCTAGCTAGCGAGTACATACGTCGCGATCGATGTGCGAGTAGGCTCAACAAATTAACTTGAACTGATTCATCTCCCAAATAATCTCTTGCTCGATCGAGTAGCACAAGCTAGAAGTTATCTAGAGATTACAAATGCTTTGGGCCAGTAGAATTCCACTCAAAGTTATACTAGTTTTCTACTTAGTTATCTAGAGATTAAATATCTATGTTTGCCATATTGTTATACTAGTTTGATTGTGATCCATTGACGTATTTTGTTATTGGATTGTTTGATGGAATTTATTATAAATTACTGTTAAAATTAATAGTTAGTTTAGTTAGTGACATTTCGAGCTCTGACCATAGTGTCATACTTATGGCCTATAATAAGTTGGCACTATATGTACTTTTAAGACATCGTGCATTGATGTACACATAAAAACAGAGATAAGAACAGGCATTCTTATAACTGTTAAGAAACTATAGGCTCGGCCCAGAAGCCGGTCCATGTATGGGCTCCCCATTCTAAACCCTAACAGGGTCTCTAGCCTATAAACAGGGGGTGCTATTCATTATAAACGATTGATCGATTGATGATGGAATAAAGAGAAGCAAGAAGCCTCCTATATCTCTATGTTCAATCTACTATTCTGTTCTTGTGTTCTTGTATTGTTCTTACGATTCTATACTTGTCTACGAGGTAATCGCTCGGACTGGACTCGCCAGCGACGGTTACTCAACACGTTATTAGCACGATCGACTCCGGCCTACTTCTAGGCCTACTTTACTCGGATCGAAAGGTAATCGTCGATGAACGATGCTCGTAGATTGAATCGTTTTTCTAGATTGCTTTCTATTCTGCAAATTCGCTTTCTAGATTGGTTTTCTACGATGCAAATCCGTTCTAATCTACCGCAAGCCGACTTGAAGTTGCCGACACAATGTCGATCGGTAGATTGCATGAAAGATTGATGTCGATTGTACCATAGATTAGAAATCGTAAATACGTTCTAATCTACCGCGAGCTGACTTGAAGTCGTTGGCAAAAGTCGATCGGTAATTGCATGAACAGCGTTTTCGGATGAACAGTACATATTGCAATTATATGAACAGTGAACTTGAAGGAAAGAAAAATAGTCACGGCCTGAAGCCGTCAGCCAACAGTGTTGGCCTAAAGCCACGCCGCCACTGGCACCCGCAGAGCCGCTCCCACCACACGGGTTCCCCCACTGCCACCGGCCCACAACCGGAGCCTCCACTGCCTAGAGCCGCCGTACGGTCTCGGCATCGAAGGAAGCAGAGAAAAAAAGGGAGGCGGCAACGGCGTCACACGCTTGAAGCACGGAACGGCCGCCTCGAGCGCGCCGCGGTTGCCATGCCCCACGGCAGCAGCTCTCTACGCTGAAGGTCGCGCCGCCACTGCCACCACCACCACCTCATTGCCCCGCCGCGTCCGCCACCGCCGCCAGACACGGCAGAGCACCGCCATGCCCGCACTAAAGACGACCTAGAGCCATGCCACGCTTGAGCGCCGCCGCGTGACGCTGGCCACTTAAAGCCGCTAAAGCTGCCAGCCTTGAAGGCGCCTCACGGGATCCGTGGAGTCTTGCCGCCGCCTCGAGCCGCCTCACGAAGCCGCGGATCCATGCATTGGGTAGGGTTTCCTACCCCATCGACCTCATTTGAAGCGGCTAAGTGGTAGAATTCGCTTTGAATGGATTTTGGGCCAGGATAACGGTAGTGAAACCGTGGAAAGAAAAAGAAAATCGGAAAAAAAATGTAAATTAAATTTGCAAAAGGCCTCAATAATTATGAAAATTACGAAAAAATGTTCTCGAGAACTAAAATTTTATGTTTTAACCCCTAAAAATTACGTAATTCATCGAAAAATTATTTTCCAACAGAAAAGGGCCTCGGGAATTCAAATTTTGAATCAATTTTTGCATTTGACGCATGTTTAACTTTGTTATTATTATTTCTATGCAATTTATTTACTGTTTTGATTATCTATGATTGTTTATATTACTTTTAATCACTGAAAATAGCAGTAAATCATGAAAATGCATAGAAAACTATGGGATCACGAACCGAAAGTTCGAAGAGCATTATAAGAATTTTGCAACCATTTTATGTAAATTACTAGCAGTAATCTTATGAACTCTTTGCATGAATATGAAGATGACTGGCATCATGAACCAGGAGTTCAAAGAACTGACCGAGCATGGCTAGAATTTGTACAAGTCTTCAACTCTGTGATAATGTAATCACGGATGAGTAGAAGATTGAGAAGACTCTCTACCTTTCACCCAAATACGGTGCAATCCGCACGCAACTATCGTCAAAACGGCTACACGAAGTATGCTGCACTAATTGACACTATGCAAGTTGTAGAAGCTTAAGATAATGTTCTAAGGAAGAACTACATCTCATAGCCACCTAGTAGCATTGTTGGCTATGAAGCCAATACTAGTAGCTACAAGGTGATAAAGCCTCTCACGATGGAGAGGGGCAAGAAGGGTAAAGTCGTGGGTCGCACGTTATTGATGCTTTCCAGTCTAAAAAGAAGGGCATAGGACAGCATGAGGCACACCTCGCCATTGCAGGCGTGGAACATCCACACCCATTAGTTGCACTCATGGATGTGAACAGCCTAGTAGCAGCCCCATTATCCCTCCTTTGGACATCGCAGCTGCCGCAGCCGTAGTTGCCCAAAAGGAGAAGATCTCCATGGAGCAGATTGAGGCAGAAGTTTCTGAATACTTCGCTGATTCGATCTAGTGCATGCATTGCACTTGGATCTTTATAGTAACTTGCGCTTTGTAATTGAAGCGTAACATTGAATTATTTTTGAATAATGGTTGTAAGCTCTAGTAGAGCAAAGCATTAAATTCTTATGACGAGTCCTGCAAGACTTATTCCCGTATTTATAATAGCAAGTTATGTTCTGATATCTGAAGTATTTTATTTATGTGTTGCTTGCTTTCTACTACATATTAATAAAATACATTATATTAGAACACGTGTGGCGCCCTATTGGAGGAAGCGTGCTTAGCGGGTAGTAGCACAATGAATACCATCTTGGGAGAGACGAAACTTTTTTAGTCGATCAGCAAGAATGCTGGTAGCCTTATGACAATCGCAGGCGGCGATACTTGTATAGTAGGCTCAGGAAGGGCCACAATTATACTTCCGATAAGCACAACTTTGGTCATTAAAGAAGCCTTATGGTGCCTGGAATCGACTAGAACTCTCAAGGGTATTCACGCTAACAGTTTCCACGTAGAGACTGAAGAAGAGTATGGTAAGGAATACTTGCTCATTACAAAGCGTGAAGAAAGTAGAAACATGGTACTAGAATGACTTCCTTCATATGAATCTATTATGCCACCTAGGTCTTAGAATGATGAGAAATATAATTAACAATTCATAGGGACATAAATGTCAATGTAAATAATTTCCCAAATCAGGAATATTTTCTGTGTGCCGTATGTGCCACCGGGAATTTAATTACTAAACCTTCTGCTCTGAAAGCGAGGGATGAAGTCCCTACATTCCTGGACCGTGTCCAGGGAGACTTTTTGCGGTCTTATATAGCCCCTGTAAGGCCATTTAGGTATTTTATGGTGCTCATCGATGCTTCCTCGAAATGGTAGCATGTATGTTTATTGTCTATGAGAAACCACGCTTCTGCAAAGTTAATCTCGCAGGTAATTAAAATTAAGAATAATTTCCCTAATCATCATGTGAAGTCCACCAGAATGGACAATGCCGGATAATTTACTTCAAAGGCATTTGATGATTATTGTATGGCAATGGGAATTAAAGTTGAGCATTCTATACCGTATGTCCACACCCAGAATGAACTAGCAGAAGCATTAATTACAAGGATTAAATTTATTGCCCGACCACCTTTGAAGAATTGTAATTTACCAACTACATGTTGGGGACACGCAGTCCTACTCGCAGCAACTCTCATCAATTTTAGACCACCGACATATAACATCCATTCACCTATGCAACTAGCACAAGAGTCAGCACAGAAAATTTCTCATCTTTGAAGGTTTGGTTGCAAGGTTTATGTACTTATATCACCACCACAGCGAACCGCAAAGGGCCTTCTCTGAAAGTCTGGGATATACGCTGGTTATGTGACAGCATCCATAATCAGGTTGTGGATATCATGGGGATATGCCCATGATCTTAGGATGATGAAACAATTGGCAATGTTGCTTTTGGTTTGAAGTTTCAAGCGTTTTCGGCAAAGTTTCTGGGCGTCAGGTCATTGGCGGTCAGACCGGCATTTTGGGCGGTCAGACCGGCCAAGCCTTAAGTGAAATTCTTATTGTCCCAGTGGCGGTCAAACCGGCCAATCCGGCGGTCAGACCGGCCTTGTCTTCAATTGATTTTCTGGTTCAGTCCAAGGGGCGGTCAGACCAGCTAGAACGGCGGTCTGACCGGTTTTTGTACTGATTGATGATGTTAATTGTGAATTGATTTTGGATTAGGTCATATCCTTGTCTGTTAATGCATATGTGTTGCATATTGCATGTTTTGGCTAACGTTGGGTCAAGTTGTGAAGAACTTGTTCCCGGATTCGTGTTTGCTTGTCTATTGCTGTGCAGGTGGCTTGGAGGTCAATGACGGTCAATGGCGAGGAGGATCGGGACTAAGCCTGGAGAGCTGAAGTCCAGAATGATCAAGGATGCCGGGTGAGGTCAAGTGACTCAAGCATGGCGCAGAATGGATGAAGATGACCAAACGGGCAGTTCGGTGCGATTGGTTGGATCAAGCGGTGCGGGGGTCGGTGCAAGTGCCAAGGTGGTCCGGTGGGAGCCGAATGGGAGAGACTTGCCGACACGATGAGAGCCGTTGGATCAACCTACACATGGCGAACATGGATGTGTTTCAGCGCAGTTTGGACTCCGATCTTGGAAAAGATCGAGAAGGGTATTTTGGTAATTTTACCAAATCACTTTGGTGACCTAATGCCAACCATGCGCGCAAGACGGTGCATCAAGAAGTGGATTAGGTCAAGAAAAGTGAAGACGGCGCTTTGAGATGCGTCGTATGTGACCCGCTTGTATTGGGCCTTAACGGAGCCCATTAGGGTTAAGTCTTCTAGAAGCTCTAGGCCTCATATAAATAGGAGGGTGTCTTAGTTAGGCAGCCACCTCAAGCATTTCATTGAAAACCCTAGTTTGTCTTAGGCTTTGGAGAAAGAGAAGAGGCTTAGGGTTCTAGGGAGATGTGTTGAGTTGTGTGCTCATGGATTGAGTTTTGCCCTCCTTGAGGGAGTGGCTGTAACCAAAGAACCAATCGTGAATCAATCTATGGGTGATTGTTCAAAGATGAGTCCTCTTGTGTTTTCCCTTCTCTTTTGATGATTTTGGGTGCTTCCTTGATCCTGTGGTTTTTGGTTGGTTTATTTCCCTCTTTTACCTTGCTGTGATGTGTGGGAATACATCTAGGATCATCTAGATCATCAATCTCCCATGAGCAAGATTTGGATCAAGTTTTTGGTTTTTGGCCGGTTTTGAACCCTCCTTCGGCAAAGCAGAAAAAGGTCAAAACTTTTATGTGGATCTACTCAATCTCTTCTTGGAATAGGTTCCTAATATCCTTAGGAAGGTGTGTTCCAAATTTGGTCAAGTTTGACCGTGTAGATCAAGAGTTAGACCGATTTTCGTTTCGGTTTTTCAGGCTGATTTTGCTGTTCATCGTCAGGGGCGGTTTGACCGCCAATATCAGCGGTCTGACCGCTAGGCAAAAAATTCGACCCACCAATTTGAGAGGTCTAACCGCCCAACACTTTGAGAATTGGATTTTTGGTAATTTTGGTTGTTTTGCTTCGGGGTTTTGATTGGATTCAATACAAGTCTTCCACTGTACTTGTGTATTGATCTTCATAGCTTTTATAGCTATTGGAGTGAAATTAGTATTGAATTCAATTAAGGTGAAAAAGTGAGGTGCTCCTATTCACCCCCCCCCTCTAGTCGCCTTTCCGGTCCTACAAGTGGTATCAGAGCCCGGTTAGCTCTTCTCATAGATCTTAACCGATCTTTGGAGCCATGGCGACTGACAAGTATTCCACCAAACCACCTGTTTTCGATGGAGTTGATTTTGCTTACTGGAAGGCACGCATGCATGCCTACATCGAGGCTCAAGGGCACGCTATTTGGCTTAAGGTCAAAAATCCATATGTCGTGCCAGCCAATGACGATGTGATCACTCCAGATGTTGAGGCTAGTAGCAAGGCTTGGAACTTTTTGATCCAAGGTCTTAGTCGATCTGAGTTTGAGCGCGTGGCTCATTTGAGGTCTGCTCACGAGATCTGGAGGACCCTTTGTGATTATCACGAGGGCTCTACTGCGATCAAGGAAGTGAGACAGAACCAGCTCGAGAAAGAATACTCAAAGATCGAGCAAAGGCCTGGTGAGTCTTTGGATGAGCTGTGGGGGAGGTTCTCCAAGATTCTTCATGATCTTCGCGCTGTTGATCTTGTTTTCACTAAGTCTGAGAACGCACGTCAGCTCTTGGGTGCTCTTGATGTGAGGGTCTGTGGGATGAAGATCACATCCATCAATGACAACACTGTCATGAGTGAGCTTACCATGGATAAGCTCTACTCGAGGTTGAAGACGCATGAGATTGACTTTATCTCGCGTCTCCCCAAGATAGAGTCGATGGCTTTGGTGGTCGACCCATCTAAGTGTAGCTCGTCTGATTCCTTTGATTTTGGCTCATCTGGCTTTTCTTTGTCCGCTTTACACTCTTTGAGCGATAAGCAGCTAGAGAAGCTACCTAAGGATGATTTAGCCCTCCTATCCACCAAATTCTCGAGAGTTTACAACAAGGTGACGAACAGGAGGAGAGGTGGCCCTATCACTTGCTTTGAGTGTTGTGAGCCAAACCACATTCGCTCCAAGTGCCCCAAACTGAAGGACAAGGAGGAGAAGGACACTCAGAGGCGTCCTCAAGCTAGGGATGCGAAACCCAAGAAGACCAACTATCGCAAGTTCGTCAGCCGGGTCCTTGCCGCTCTAGAGAGTGTTGACATGAGCGATGTGGACTCGGAGACGGAGGACGACGACGACGACTCTAATGGCAAGAAGAAGGCCCCGGACTTCACCGGTATGTGCTTTATGGCGAAGGACAGTCACGACATCGACTCCTCCAACGACGACGACCTTTTCAGCGATCCAGATGAGGTATGTCTCTCACTTGCTGATATGAAGCGTGCTTTGGTCATTGCTGAACACAATTTGAAGAAGCAAGCTAAATTGATTAAGAGACAGGACAACATGATTGATGATCTGAACTTAGAGGTTGTTAGGCTTAAATCTGTTAATCCTATTGATATTTGTGACTCTTGCTCTAGCTTGCAAAATGAATTGATCAATCTAAAATCTGCTCATTCCTCTGTTACGAATCAATTGAAAGATGCTCTTGATGAACTAGAATCCCTCAAGTCTAGTCCTGCTTGCATGAACGCCATTGCTTTAGATGTGACTATCGAGATGCTATCCCTTTGCCTTGTTCAAATTGTGCTTTGCTTGAACTAAAATTGATAGTGCTACAAAAGAATTGATGAAATTTGATGCTAGTCACACCTGCTCTCATTGTGAGAAAAATAAGACTAAAATGAAGGAGATGAGTAAAATGGTTCTTTATTCTAAAATTGCTTCATGTGAAAACTGTGTTAAACTCACAATTGAGAATGATGCTTTAAACAAGACACTAGAAGAAAAGGCTAAAATTGAACAATCCATGTCCATGACCTGCTTCCAAGAAAGTTGTTGATTCGATTCTTGTACTCTTTGTATTGAACTTGGGCATAATGTAGATAAGATACAAGAAGCATTTAGAGTTAAATTCAAAGAGCAAATTGGATAAGATTAGGGATAACTATTGTGTGTCTTGTGAGGCTTTGAAAGCTAAGGTAGCTCACTATAAGGAAAAGTCTGATAGGGCTAGCAAGTCAAATAAGTGTGCTTCTTGTTATGAACTAGCCAAACAAAATGACTACCTTAAAGGGACTCTTGAGAGATTTGTTGGTGGGAAGAAGAACCTCAACATGATTCTAGACAAATCTCAGGTGAGTATGAACAATAGTGGCCTAGGATTCAATTCTCTAGAGCATTCCAAGAATCATCCACCTAAGGTTGTTAGAGCTGTTGAGAGTGGCCTGTTTGAGGTAGAACTACCTAAGTCATCCAAGATAGTCTTTAAATCTGCTGGTTTTGCTCAAACCCCTTCTAGCAAGATAGGTGCTTCTACTTCATCGGTCGCACCCTCAAAAGGTCAAGTACCAATGCACCTTCTCGCAAGAAGAATGGTCACATTGTTGAGTTCTCGCTCAGAGAGCCAAGATTGAGAGGAAGGAGAGGATGAGTGCTTTGAGGACCATTCGAGGAGTTTCTTCACCTGTTGTAGTCTCTAGAGCCAGGCAGCCTGTTTTTCCTGCTAGACATAGGCCTAGGTTCGTAGAGGACTTCTTTGACTCTTTTGGTAGCTCTAGGCAACGCCTTGGGTTAGGGTATCGTGAGGAGAGACCACGGGTAGCATCTAGACAGGGGGAGTACCGACCTTTTGGTAGGTCGATTCAGAGAGGTCTAGGTGGTTCTCGTGTGCATTCTTATGATTTTGCTCCTAACCATTTTACTGCTGCTTCTTCTATTTTGCCCAAGCATCATGTGACTCAAGATCGATTCCCAAGTCTTTTATCACTAACCCCATCTTCGAGGCACAGATGTTTCCTGTTCGTGCTTTGTAGGTCCGACGTGCGAGGAAGGAGGACATATGGCTTGTTGACTCCGGGTGTTCTCGACACATGATTGGAGATTCTAGATGGTTCTCATCCCTCACACGTGCATCCGGCAATGAATTGCTCACATTTGGGGATGCTTCTATCGGGACTGTGATAGCCAAGGGCACAGTGCGCGTCAACAACAAGTTCATGCTCAAGGACGTCGCTTTGGTAAGTAAGCTGAGGTATAATATGCTTTCTGTTTCTCAACTACTTGATGAGGGTCTAGAGGTGAGATTTAAGAGTGGTGAGTGCAGGGTTATAGATTCCTCTGGTGAGCTTGTTTTTGAGATCTCTGGTTTGAGAGGATCTTTTGTGCTGATTTCAGTATCTCTTCTGCTTCTAGCCCTAGGTGTCTTGTAGCCTCTGACTCCCATGATCTAGCATCTTGTGGCATCGTGAGGCTTGGTCACATAGGCTTTGACCACTTGACTAGAGTCAAGAGTAAGGATTTGATTAGAGGTTTGCCTAGGCTGAAGGCTGTTAGAGACCTTGTGTGCACTTCCTGTAGACATAGTAAGATAGTTTCTGCTTCTCATCCACCTCTTACCTTAGTGATGACAGATGGACCAGGTCAGCTCTTACACTTAGATACTGTTGGTCCTTCTAGAGTTCAGTCAGCCAGTGGTAAATGGTATGTGCTTGTGATTGTGGATGATTACTCCAAGTATTCTTGGGTTTACTTTCTGGTGTCTAAGGACGAGGCATTTGGCTTCTTTAGAGAGTTGGTCCTTAGACTTGCTGTTGAGCTTCCTAGAGCCTTGAGAGCCATTAGGAGTGACAATGGGATAGAATTCAAGAATTCTTCCTTTGCCGCTTTCTGTTCTGATAGGGGGCTAGAGCATCAGTTTTCTTCACCTAGAGTTCCCCGGCAGAATGGAGTAGTAGAGAGGAAGAATAGGACCCTTGTAGAGATGGCCAGGACCATGCTAGATGAGCATTCCACACCTAGGAGGTTTTAGGCTGAGGCGATCTCTCTCGCTTGTTATATTTCCAATAGGGTTTTCTTGATATCTGTTATTGGCAAGACTTCTTATGAGCTCAGATTTGGTCATAAGCCCAAAGTTTCTCATTTCAAGATTTTTGGTTGCAAGTGCTTCATTCTTAAACATGGCAACCTTGATAAATTTGAATCTAGATGTTCGATGGCATATTTCTTGGATATCCCGCTCATTCTTGTGGCTATCGTGTATTTAATTTTGACACTAACAAAGTTGTTGAGACTTGCGGTCACTTTTGATGAGGCTAGTCCCGTACTAGACCCGATCTTTGCAGTACAGGTGTTTCTTCTAAGAGCATCTTCACGATGATGACTCGAGGATGAGGACCCAATCCATCCTCAAGTCTCTTGACATGGTTGGAGAGCACGCTTCTACTACACGAGCCAGATGAGCGACCTCTTCCTCCTTTCACCGACGATTAGAGTGGCTCGATCCTACCTCCTGGCCCGTGAGGTAGAGGCCACTCGCACCAGTGCTCCTCTTCGCATTCAAAGAACAAAGATCCACCGAAAGCGAGATGATTGGGGATCTTCATGAGCGAGTCACTCGCTCGGTGTTTATTTCTCCCGATTCTCATGCACATTCTACTTTTGTCGCTTCTTTTGAACCCCGAGATGTCACCCATGCTCTTTTCTCGATGCCTCTTGGGTCAATGCCATGCATGAAGAACTTGAAAATTTTGAAAGAAATAAAGTTTGGACCTTAGTTGAACCTCCACCTAATCATAACATAATTGGAACAAAATGGGTTTTCAAAAATAAGCAAAGTGAAGATGGGTTGGTAGTTCGCAATAAGGCTAGACTTGTAGCTCAAGGGTATTCCCAAGTAGAGCGCTTAGACTTTGAGGAGACCTTTGCTCCAGTAGCTAGATTGGAAGCCATTCATATTTTGTTAGCATTTGCGGCATCCAAGGGCTTCAAGCTATTTCAAATGGATGTCAAAAGTGCTTTCCTGAATGGTTTCATAGAAGAAGAGGTCTTTGTCAAGCAACCTCCTGGTTTTGAAAATCCCAAGTTCCCAAACTATATTTTTAAACTCTCCAAAGCCTTGTATGGATTGAAGCAAGCCCCTAGAGCTTGGTATGATAAGCTTAAGAGTTTCTTGCTTAACAATGATTTCAAAATGGGATTGGTTGATAAAACCTTGTTCACTCTCAGGCATGGTAGTGATTTTTTGTTAGTTCAGATTTATGTGGATGACATTATATTCGGTGGTTCCTCTCATGCTTTGGTGTCCAGATTTTCAGATTCTATGAGTAGGAGTTCGAGATGAGCATGATGGGTGAATTGACCTTCTTCCTTGGTCTTCAAGTCAAGCAACTGAAAGAAGGCACCTTCATTCATCAAAGTAAGTATACAAAGGACCTTCTTGGCGCCGACATAGGAAGCGATGACCAATGTCTACTCCCATTGCCCGACCACCACCGCTAGACCACGATGAGGATGGAGAGCAGTGGACGGAAGGATACCCCGAAGATGATCGGCTCCCTCCTCTACCTTCTTGCTTCGAGGCCGGACATACAATTATTTGTGTGTCTATCGCTCGATTCGAGCTTTCCTCGAGCTTCTCATCGTCAAGCAGTGCGTCGCATATTCAAGTACCTCCAGAACACTCTTGACCTTGGACTTTGGTATTCTTCTTCTTCTACTCTCTCTATTCGGGCTTTTTCTGATGCTGATTTTGCGGGTGTAGAGTGGATAGGAAGAGTACTTCTGGCACTTGTCATTTCTTAGGCACATCTCTTATCTCTTGGTCATCTAGGAAACAGTCCTTATTGCACGATCCCATCGCCGAGGCCGAGTATGTAGGCTATGACGAAAGGTTGCTCTCGGGTTCTCTGGATCTTGTCTACTCTGCGGGACTATAGGTTGTCTTTGGGTAGTGTTCCTCTTTTACGTGACAACACTTCGCCATTAACATTGCCAAAAACCCGATGGCAACATTCTAGGACTAAGCACATTAACGTTAGATATCATTTCCTTAGAGACCATGTTGAGAAGGGTGACGTTGTGCTTCATTTTGTCGAGTCCGAGCAGCAGGTTGCTGACATTTTCACTAAAGCTCTTGATTCTTCTCATTTACATACTGCCCGATTCGCTGATAATATATTAGATGAGACTAGTTTCCCATCATTAGGGGGAGGAAATCAACCCCTTGATGAAAATATCGGGAAATAGAAAAGTCCAGAAGATAATTGCAGTCTAGAAGATAATTGAAATCCATGTACATAACCTGCGCACTAGTAAAACAAATAGAGAAGTCTAGAAGAAAATTGAAGTCTAGAAGACAATTGAAATCTAGAAGATAATTGATTTGCAGGCATTAGCGAATCAACTGCCCAACGACTTTAGTGATTTGAAGAGCGTGACCAAGTCGCATATGCCTGTACGTAATGCACCGGAGAGGATTGAAATACCGATGAAGGTATCCCTAATCCCGTCCTAAGGCCTCTGAAAGGACGAGAACTCCGGCCCCTCGAATCCGAAGTAACCGGTGACGCCTGGTGAAAAAGGATAAGAAGGACTTGACACACCGATCACCAAGTTCCTAGAACCCGGAAGGGGAGCAGTTGAGACTGCACGAGTATGGCACCTTCTTAAAAGGCATACGAATTGAACATCCCCATGAAGGAAACATCAACATGGATGTGTGCACACATCAGTTTGAAACACTAAAGGGACTTGCCCCCGTAATTGAAAGCAGCGGTGAGCAAGTAGAAGCATTAGAAGCATTAGAAGAATTGCCCCTTGAAGAAATAGCTATAAACTTGTGAACTCGGGAGAATCTATGAATAAGACAACAGCCAATGTCGACATTGATTTTGCAAAGAAAATTGCCACAATCATTGATCTTGATCCAGAGCTTGTATCGCTCGCTGAATGAAAGAAAAGATCAGATTGGAAAGATTAAAAGAAGGCAATAGAAGCAGAATTATTATCTCTGAATAAAAGAAAGGTGTTTGGGCTTGTAAGCCGTTTGCCTCCCCATGTGCACCCCGTAGGGCATAAGTGGGTATTTGTTCGAAAGAGAAATGAAAATAATGAAGTAAAGAAAACCTTGTTGCGCAACGTTTCACTCAACATCCAGGAGTTGTTTATGAAGAAACCTATTTCCCGGTCAGGGGCGAAACCACCCTTTAGATATTTAATCTCAATGGCAGTAAACTTGAAGTTAAAACTGAAATTGATGGATGTGGTAACATCATACCTTTATGGAATATTGGATTCGGACATTTGTATGAAGATATCTGAATGTATCCCTGTTCCGAACCTAGACAGAGCAAATAGAAATCTGTACAGCGTGAAACTCAGAAAGTCACTGTACATAGTTAAGCAATTAGGCAGGATATGGTATAATCGCTTGAAGCGACTTTCTATGCAAGAAAGGCTACATGAACAATGAGAATAATCCATGTGTATTTATACGATGATCTCAGAATGGATTTTGTATAATCTCAGTGTATGAAGATAATCTGAATATCATTGGAACCCTGAAAGGTATTAAGAAAGCAAGCTCTTACTTGGAGTCAGAGTTCAAAATGAAAGATTTGGGTAAAACCAAATATTGAATAGGCTTGTAGCTTGAGCATACCCCTGAAGGGATTTTAGTACATCAGTCAACCTACACTCAGAAGGTATTAGAAAGGTTTGACTTTGAAAAGATATACCCATTGAAATTGCCAATGGTCGGGAGATCCTTGCAGCAAGATGAAGACTCGTACAGACCTAAAGAAGAGGGGGAGGAAGTCCTGGGACCGGAATTCCCATACTTAAGTGCAATAGAAGCACTCATGTATTTAGCAAACTGTACTAGATTGGCCATTGCCTTTGCCGTTAACCTACTAGTAAGGTATAGTGCAGAACTTACCAAAGGCATTGGTAGGGAATGAAGAACATCTTCCGATACCTCCAAGGAAGCAAAGAACTTGGTCTATTCTATAGAAAGAACCAAAACCTGGATATGAATGGCTATACAGATGCCGGGTACCTGTATAACCCGCATATAGCCAAGTCGCAAACATGCTATGTTTCCTATGTGGTGGAACTGCAATTCCATGGAAATCATCTAAGCAGAGTCTTGTATCGACTCCGACGAACCACTTGAAAATCATAGCATTGTACGAGGCCTCACGAGAATGTGTTTGGCTTCGGCGGATGATTCACCACATCCAGTAGTCGTGTGGATTGAATACCGCGTAAAACCCCACTATTATCTATGAAGATAATACAGCTTGTGTTGCACAAGTGCAGATGGGTTATGTGAAGAGTCATCTCACAAAGCATATCAACCCCAAGTTCTCCTATGCTCATGAATTGCAAAAGATGGATGAAATTAAAGTACAGCATACTAAGTCATGTGAAAATCTTGCAGATTTATTCACTAAGTTAGTTCTAGCATCTAGCTTTGAAAGGTGCATACGTGGAATTGTAATGACGAGACTTAGAGAAGTGCAGAATTCAGGGGGAGAATCTTCACGAACTCATTATTGAAACTTGATCACAAAGATTGAGTACCCAAAGAGTAAATCCTAGAGATTAAATGAAATTGGGTGGATTGTACTCTTTTTCCCTTGACGAGTTTTTCTGAAGTTTCTCGGCTAAGGTTTTTAATGAGGCAATTCGTGCAACGCAGCAGAACTTGTATCATGTGCTCTTTCTCCAAATTTTTTCCACTGGGTTTTTATGGAGTTTTGACGAGGTATGAACATGTGAGGATGGGTTCCCAAGGGGGAGTGTTAAGAAACTATGGGCTCGGCCCAGAAGCCGGTCCATGTATGGGTCCCCCATCGCAAACCCTAGCAGGGTCTGTAGCCTATAAATAGGGGGTGCTATTCATTGTATATGATTGATCGATTGATGATGGAATAAAGAGAAGCAAGAAGCCCCCTATATCTCTGTGTTCAATGTACTATTATGTTCTTGTGTTCTTACATTGTTTTTACGATTCTATGCTTGTCTACGAGGTATTCACTCGGATTGGACTCGCTAGCAACGGTTACTCAACAATAACTACTAGAATTCGGCGCTGAGGGCTAGAAAACATCAAAGAGAGGCGCAAAAATATAGGAAATATTTAGAGTAGGTAAAAGATCACTGTCCTTTCACAAAGAACCCCTAATCACAGAAGGTTCTGGAAAGAACAAACATCTATACAAACGAGAAACCGAGGCAAAATGAAATCACAGAGACAAGCTTGTGTTTCGGGAGCACATCTTATACACTTACGCAACTCCCCACGTAGAAGCCGACTCAAGCACACAGCTGAGTGGGACTCGGATACGACAACTAAAACAAGAAACAAAAATGGAAAGCTAACAAAAAATATCAAAATAAGATTAATTCTAACAGGCATGCCAAGTTGGAAGCTTTCTGAGGGAAATGAATACTATATCATGATCGGCCAAAATTTACATTATGGACTTCTCAACCTAGTACTATCTTGGATATACGAGTCGACAAAAGGAGGAGACAGGACAGGAGATACAGTATTTATGTATGACAAATGATCGACGTTAGTGTTAGACAGGATTTCCTTCCATGCATGACTTTTCTCCTTCCATGCTGGTGCCTCGGTTTTTTGCATGCATGACGCTTTCTCTTCTGATGGATCACGCGTTCACATGATAGATGCGTTCACATGATAGCTGTAATCTATATATATGTAACTCATGTACTCTGATTTCTACAATCAAAGATAGCGTAACTTTCATTTCTTACATGGTATCAGAGGTGTTCGCATCCTGTGGCCACCACTTCCGCTAAAATATAGCTGCTGCTACACATCGTCCACCCAAGACCATGGCCGACGACGACACCACTGCACGCCAGTGCGAGGAAGAGGCTGCCCGCGAATGTGAGGAGGCCGCTGCACGTCAGCGCGCAGAGGCTAAGGCTCGCGCTCTCGACGAGGAGGCCGCTCGTTTACGCCAGGAGGCCGACGCCCGTGAAGAGGAACTTCACCACGTGATGCTCCTCCACGAGGCCACCGCCATCGCCAACCTGCATGCACAGGCCGTCGCCATCCAGAACATCCAGGCCCTTGTGACCGTGGTTCTCGATCTCGTCAACCCCAACTACAGCAAGTGGCGGGTCGTTTTCTCACCACCCTCGGCAAGTACTCACTCTCCGACCACGTCCTCACCGACACCGTTCGCGCTGACTCCGCCGACTGGTGCCGGATGGACTATGTCATTTGTGAGTGGCTTTACGGCACCATCTCCCCCGATCTCATCGAGATCGTCATAGCGCCCCACACCACCGCACGGCTCATGTGGCTCGGCCTCGAACAACAATTCATCGACAACCGAGACGGGCCCTCATCCTGACGCCGAAGTTTCGCTCCTTTGTCCAAGGTGATCTCAACATCACCGACTATTGCAGGAAGTTGAAGAGCATGGCTGATGCCCTCGGGGATGTCGACGAGCCTGTCACTGACCGAACGCTCGTTCTCGCCGTCTTACACGGTTTGAAAGACAGGTTCGCATACATGGCGGCCCTCCTCAAGCACCAGCGGCCGTTCCCCACCTTCCTCGAGGTCCGATCCGATCTCCTCCTCGAGGAGATGACCATGGCCTCGCGCCCATCAGGACCGTCCACCGCCTTCCTCGCCACTTCAGCCGCGACAGGGCAATCAAGCAAGTCCCTTGGTGGCGCCACTAGCAGTGGCTCCACGGGTGGCCCAAACAGTGCCACCCGCCCATCTACCCACAACGGGGGCGGGTCCGACAGCTCCAACCGGTGTCGCGCCACGACAAGAATGGCGGCAACAGCAACGGCAATGGGGGCAGCCCCGGCTGGCCCTCCTTCTACAATCCATGGACGGGGACCATTCAGATGTGGCCCAGTCGCCACCCTGGCAACCAACCCGGGCAGCTTCAGAGGGCCCAGCAGGGGCGGCCACAGGGCACGTAGTACCAGCAACAGTCGCGCCCTGTGGAGTCCCCTCACAGGCGTTCTTCGCAGGACTGCCTCCCGACCTCTTCTTCATGCCGCCACAACCGGCCTACCCGCCCCTACAGGCGCCTGCACCACCGCCAGCTACGCAGCCACCTCCTGGCACCTAGACTCCACTGTCCGGCTCATGGGACCAACAGTCCCTGGAGAACGCATTCAACACCATGACCCTTGCTCCGCCAGCCTCGACTGATTGGTACATGGACTCCGGGGCATCCTCGCACATGACATCCGATGCCGGTAACCTATCCTCCACTCATTCGCCACGGTCCTTTACTCCTTCATCAATAGTTGTCGGTAACGGGTCCCTTTTGCCCGTCACCTCTACTGGCTCCACCGCTCTCCCTGGTCCCTTTCATGTTCATAATGTTCTAGTTACTCCTAGCATTATTAAGAATCTTATTTCAGTCCGCCACTACCATCGATAACAATTGCTCTGTTGAGTTTGACCCGTTTGGCCTCTCTGAAGGATCTTCGGTCTCAAACGTGATCGCCAGTGCAATAGCCTCGGTCCGCTTTATCCTCTTTGCTCGCCAAATACCGCCCCTTGTGCTCTCGTGGTGTTGCTCCCACCACCCTCCGCATCGTCATCTCGGCCACCACGGACACGGCCATCTCCAAGCTTGCCAAGATTTCGCCATCCCGTGTAACAAACGCGTCTTGATGATCTTATATGCCATGCTTGTCAACTTAGTCGTCATGTCACGGTTGCCATTTGCCACTTCAAACTCTAGAGCGCCAACAAGTTTGATCTAATTCATTGTGATCTTTGGACATCGCTTTGTTGCAAGTGTGTCCGCTACAAATATTACTTGGTCATTCTTGATGATTTCACTCATTTTGTTTGGACATTTCCTTCGCCTAAAGTCCAATACCTTTTCCACCATCTATAATTTTTTCTCTTATGTAGCAACTCGGCCAAAGACGACAATAAGAGCATCCAATGCGATAATGATGGGAGTTTGACAACTCTTACGCTCAAGACTTTCTTCCTCACGCATGGCGTCAACCTTCGCATGTCGTGTCCCTACACCTCCCAACAAAATGGCAAAACTGAGCGGATCATACATTCCATTAACAATATTGTGCGCTCTCTTCTCTTTCAGGCAAGTTGCTCACCATCCTTTTGGGTAGAAGCACTTCACACCACCACATACTTGCTCAACCGTCTCCCAACAAAAACCCTCAGCCACTCCACACCTTACTTTGCCCTCTACGGAGTGCAACCAACTTATGATCATCTTCATGTGTTTGGCTCCAAGTGCTACCCCAATTTGTCCGCCACCGCTCCACACAAACTATCGCCTCGCTCCACCTTGTGCATCTTTCTTGGATATTCCTCGGACCACAAAGGTTATCGATGTCTTGATCCTTTGTCCAATCGAGTCATCATATCTCGTCATGTAACATTTGATGAGACATCATTTCCCTTTGCCGAGTCGAACACTCCATCCACTAACGATTTTATTTTTTTTGTCACCTCTTGAGAACGTACTAGTGCCCATCGGACCAGAACATCCTTTCTCTCCTGCAGGTAACCTACCGCTGGTCGCTGGGCCAATGGCCACGCCAGGCCCCGTGCCCCCGCACGCTGGGACGCCCACGCCTCTGACTTATGGACCGGTCATCACATCCCCGAGCGCTACGTCGTCGACACCTCTGGTGGCTGGGCTGGTTCCTACGCTCGGCCCTACGCCCGCGTGTCGTACCTCGTCGGCCCCTCGGCAATCGGGGCGATCTCGCCCCAAGACGAGGCATCTCCTGTCTGATGGTCGCATCACCCCCGGTGGCCACACCTACTCCTGCTCCCATGGTACACATAGTCCCGACTGTGAGTGCTCTCCGTAACGGTGCGATTCCGATCCCGCCAGTGAGCAACTCCCACACTATGGTCACTCGCGACAAGCACGGGTTTCGACAGCCAGTTTATCGGTTCACCTTTCATGCTGTTGCACTGTCACCAATCCCAAAGACCTATCGGTCTGCCTTGGCTGATCCAAATTGCCGGTGTGCCATGGAAGCTGAGTATGCTGCTTTGCTCGCCAATAGCACATGGGATCTTGTTCCGCGACCTCCCAAGGCGAACATTGTCACTAGCAAATGGATTTTTCGGCACAAGTTTACTGCTGATGGCACTCTTGATAGATACAAAGCTCGATGGGTTCTTTGTGGTTTCACTCAGCGTCCTGGGATTGATTATGATGAGACCTTCAGTCCGGTTGTCAAGCCAGTGACCGTGCACACAGTACTCTCTCTGGCTCTCTCCAAGGACTGGCATATTCATCAGCTGGATGTCAAAAATGCATTTCTTCATAGCACTCTATTTGAGACGGTTTATTGCACCCAACCAACGAGCCAGGATTCTTCACCTTACGACTTTTGTCTCTGCGCTGAACAAGTCACTCTATGGGCTTAAACAGACGCTGCGTGCTTGGTACAGTCGCTTTGCCTCATATTTGTTATCCCTCGGGTTTGTGGAGGCCAAGTCAGACATGTCGCTGTTTATCTATCACCATGGTGCCGTCATCGCACTTGCTTCTTTATGTTGATGATATCGTCCTGACAGCATCCTCTGTGCCTGTTCTCCACCGGACGATTGCCGCCCTCCAACTAGAATTTTCCATGAAAGATCTCGGCACACTTCATCATTTTTTGAGTATCTCTGTTCAGCGGAGTTCGAGTGGCCTCTTCCTCTCTCAACGATAGTATACTTTGGATATTACGAGGCGTCGTCGGATGTCGGACTACAAACCTTGTAATGCGCTGCTGACACTCATCCCAAAGTGTTCCGCTTCTCGCTCCCCAGTGAGCAATGCTACTCGATGACGAGTCTTCTTTGAGCTTTGCGAGACCTAACCTTCACAAGACCAGATATCTCCTATGCCGCCCAGTCGGATTTGCCTTCACATGCACAACCCTCGGGGCCTCATCGATGGCGGTCAAACGAATCCTTCGGTATCTACGCGGCACCCTTGATTATGGTCTCCAGCTTCACCAGTCACAGTCTGCAAACCTCGTGGTTTATTCTGATGCTGATTGGGCAAGATGTCTAGATAAACGCAAGTCCACATCGGGCTACGCTGTGTTCCTCGGTGATAATCTTGTCTCACAGTCGTCCAGCGTCGAGATCATGTCTCGCTCGATGCTTAGGCTGAATACAAGGTAGTCGCCAACGCCGTCGCGGAGGCTTGCTGGCTCCATCAGCCATCAGCTGCTCCATGAACTCCGTAGCCCTCTTCGTCGCGCCACTGTGGTTTACTGCGATAATGTGAGTGCCATCTATTTATCGACGAACCCGGTGCAGCATCAACGCACCAAACACATCGAGATAGACCTTCACTTCGTCCGGGAGAGCGTGGCTTTGGGGGATGTTTGCGTTCTTCACGTCCCGACGACATCATAGTACGCCGACATCTTCACCAAGGGGCTGCCGACTTTCGTCTTCACCGAATTTAGGTCGATCAATGTTCGCCTTGGAGACGTTCCGACTAAAGGGGCGTGTTAGACAGGATTTCCTTCCATGCATGACCTTTCTCCTTCCATGCTGGTGCCTCGGCTTCCTGCATGCATGACACATGACGCTTTCTTCCGATGGATCACGTTCACATGATAGCTATAAAATATATATATATATATATATATATATATATATATATATATATATACTCTGATTTCTACAATAAAAATAGCGTAGCTTTCCTCACTTACAATTAGTACACTAGATACCACGTAGCATACCTTCTAGTTTTCTCGGGAGTGTCTTTTACGGCTTCCTTAGGTTTGTCGTCCGTTGTAGTTCCTTTTATCCTTTTCCTTTTAAGCGGCCGCACCATCGGGACCTAAGTCACAAAAAGCTTTACATTCTTCTAATTCTTTTTCCTTTTTCCTTCGGTTTGAACACGAAGTTAAATCGCTAATTTGGCCGATCTTGAGCAGGCGGCATGTTCTGCCATAATTCACACGATGGTTGTCAGTTCACCGCCACGCCTGAGCTGCTTGGCATGGGAATCTCTGCTGCATCGGGTGCCCGCCTAGAGCAGCTTATCCACCCACACCTTGAAGACGAGTTCCATCCGAGAAGCATCCTTTTTGTCGCGCATGATCCTGGCAAGCTTCTCCTCTCTTGTTTTGGAGGAGAAGCTTCACTCTGACGAGAGAGGTACCTAAGATTGGAGTAAGAGTTTTCATTGCTGGGCTAGTGAAAGGTTAAAACTAGGTGATGTAAAGACTTCAATACGTGCTCTAGACTGTTTACCAAAGGATAGTGAGCGGTGGTATCGACGGATACCAAAAAAACTAGAGAATTCGTATATTATGGGTAAAATTGTACACCTAAGCAAAGTGTAAATCTATTTAAATAGCCGTGCTCGCGGTCATGAGTGTGCTTGGTGCTGTCCATCGGGTATAATCTTGATTTTTGCAAAAACGTTCTTGTTGAAAAACGACGAAACTATTTTGTTGTTGATTTGAGTTGAGTTCCATGTCTGTGGCTGAGAATAAGAGGCTGATCGCAGCTAAGGAGGGTTGCAATTTGTTATTTATCAAGTACTTATGTAACATCCCCAAGTTAATTAATGATGATTAGTATGCATCTTATCAGCATGCATGACATTTTGGAATTATTTGCATCATTTATTGCACTAGGAAAATCTCAAAACAAGTTAAACATACAACTTAAATCTAAACTCCAAAAGAAATCAAGAACAAAAACTTATGATTATCTTCTGGAAACAATTTATTAAAATACTGGAATAAGTATCATGATTTAATATAATTTTTCCAAAATTTTTGGAACTTAATTTGGCCCAAAGAAAATTCAAACTCAAATCAATAACCCATTCCAAGTTCGAATTTAAAATAAGACAATAAATCATGAACAATGAGCTTTTATAATTTTTATGGGAACTTGGTCATCCCAGGGACACCCTTGAAAAATTTCAGGATTTTATGAATTTGATTTCTAATTTTAAAGCCTCGGTCAAACCTTCTATCTTTTGGTCAAATCTGGAAATCAAATCCCCTTCACTGTTCACCTGGTCCGAACCTGACACTGGCCCGAGCCCGTCGCACCACGAGGTCTAGCCGCACCGCCTAAGCGTACTCGCATGCAGGCCGTTGGATCTGGATCGGAGGGCTGAAGCGTAGTGGGCCGATCGGACCTGTCCTTGTGACCACGCGATCTTGGCCGTCCATTTTGGAGCGTGTGGACTAGATGAAACCGACCAGGACCGCACCGCATCAACTTGACTTGGCTGAACCGTTTAGCCACGCACCTCTTCGCTGAGCCGCTGACGACGTGGGTCCACGATGTCAGCTGCTTCTTCCTCCTCGGGCAGAAGCGGTGTGCCACACGCCCGCCGTGTTCTGCCACCCTCCGTCATGGCGCGGCAACGCCGTCACCCACCGCCCTCGCTGGCCAATCCCTGAGCACCGCTCGCTCACGCCGCTTCCACTCCATCCATTCCTCACCTTTAACCCGCCTCCTTGCTCTTCCTTTTCGCCTATTCTCCCTCTCGGTGGCCGAGGGAGAAGAACCTGTTCTTGCTCTCTTCTCAGGTAAACTTGAAGCCATGGCATCCCCCAGCTTCTACCTTGTATGCCTTATCCATTTTCGCTAAATTAAGCCTTTGCCTTTGCTTGTAGAATCCGGGGCCATCTCGTGCTCTCGGTAGCTCCAAGGCGTGCACCGAATGCCATCCCCGCACCATTTTTCCCCTCCAGTAAGTATTGACCTCTCGTTTGTGCGTCACTTTGTGCCTCTAGGTATTATCAACTTTTCCCCTCAACCAATTTTAGTCTTGAATCGCAGGGATGTTTGTATTTGGAGTATTCCCCATTTAGACCGAAGTACTCACTGTCATCCCTCATTTCAATCTGGTAAGCCATTGGTTGATTCTTCACTCCGTGACTATCTACTGGCTTTACTCAAGCTCACCCTACCACCATTTTGCGGTTTTGATGCACAGTTTGCATCCTCCTCGGAGTACCCTACCGCCGCCGCAGCCATGGTTGACGTCAAGCTTTCTCCGAGCTTCCCTGGCCACTCCACCTCTCGGGTAAGCCTCAGGGAAGCCCCTTGTAGCTTAAGCACGCGTTGATAGGTTCAATTTTGCACCGAGCCGTCGTTTTCGCTTGCTCCGTATGGCCGCCGCCGCTCTCTGACGTTGCGCTGCCGCTATGGGCCGCCGCAGAGCTCGCCGTCGGTACCTCTAGCCTCGCGTGGCTCTCAAGAACGTGTTCCTGGCCGTGCTCCGCTCCGCCAAGGGCCGCGTCGCCGGCGAAATGCCGGGGCGACGCCGCGGCATCGCTTTCCTCTGCGTTGTCGGAAGTTCCGACAGTAACCGGGGCATTAATGAACCAAATCTCATTTGTTTTAGCGCTAATCAATGCTTAGCAGAGTTAATGATTAGCACTTATTAGACCAGAGTCTATTACATGTGGACCCATTTTGGTTGATAAGTGGCAGCATAGATCTTGTTGTGCGCATTCGCTTTAGGAAGGCGTATTTCTTATACGCTTGGGATAACGTACGTTTTCAAGATTAGGAGACGTATTGTTATGTTTACGCCTTCACCATTTTGCAGCCGAGACCGAGTCAAAGTTGACTGGGTCAAAACCTTGACCCCGGTCCCACTATCATAGTCTTGGCTAGGTTTCACTCGGTAAGAAAAGTTCTTAACAAATTAGAAATTCCGAAAGGGATTTATTTATACACTGAAAAATGCAAATAACTTCTAAATTGTAGAACAAATTCATTATGGCTCCAAAAACAGTGAAACCAATTTTGTTAATTTCCATTTTAAATGAAATTTGTTATAAAATTGGTCTAAAACATGCCACTGTCCCAGAAGACATAATTGGTGGAAATTGGTCCAAAACCTATTTATTTATACACTTAAAATGTCTTTAAATTGAAAAATTCATTAATGTTTCATATTAACTCCAAAATGAATGAGACCAGTTTTGATAATTTTCATTTTAAGTAAACTTTATTTTAAAATAGATTTCAAGTATGTCTCTGTAACATAAAGGTAGTTTTAGAATAATGATCCTTTAACTCTATTATTTTACTATAGAAAAAAGTCGATAACTTGGAAAATTCATAACTAATTCTTAAAAACTCCAAATGAGGTAAACTCAACGATTTTGGGCTTGTAATATTATTCTCGAATTATCTATGTGATACTTTGCCTCACCACTACTGTACAAATTCTGGCCAAATAATTAAATTACATGAATTAAGACATATTGGAAACTGAAATTCAAACCATCATAACTCTCACATACTAAATCCAAATGGAATGAATCTTTCACCTTAATTCATCTAAAATCATAATCTACCTACTGTATAAATTTCATGCATTTTTGAGTATTTCGTATTTTCAGCATTATTTGGTATTTATTGCAATATCGCCTATCATTAGGTTTTTCGACGATACCGATATATTCATGAGATCTAATTGAGTGTAATCTGAGAATGAACAATTGGTTCAGCAAAGGTGCGAGCACCCTCCTCTTGAACATATTGATCCTATTGATTTTTAAATGTTTTTGTATGGTTTTTATCTCAATTGCATGCTATTTTGAAATGTATGTTCATGGGTAGAAATAGTTAATTCCCTACTTGCTGCATTAGCCCTCCTTTGAATGTTGATTATCCTTTTTACCTTGAATGATTAAGGCTATATGTTATATGGGTTTGTTGCTAATTTGTAGAACGATGCTTAGCTATGCTAGTAGTTGTAGTCGATAACGGTTGATGGAGCTAGTCCATCGACCGATGGATCGAATTGAATCTTAATGAAATTTGAGGATTATATGGATTGGATTATATTGATTTTGAGGAGAATGTCCAGATCTTTGTATCTGAATATTATAAATTTGTTGATGGGTTGTTATGTGTTGGACTTGGACGGGTGATAGGGTGATGAAGGGGTGGTCCCGGATTCGTAGCCCCGTCTGGTATTTGAGGACCGCCTGTGGTGTGATGAACCAAGTCTTACGTACAACCACACGCCGGGTTTATGGGCGATGGCTTGGCTTAATAATTTGTTGTGTGTTAGCTATCAAAACACAATCAGTTTGGCAATTGTTGTTGTTGGTTTTAATGGCTGCCTTGTCAATCTGGTGGGGGCATGTTTTCCTTATCTTGCCCCTAAGGGTCTCTAGTTGCTAGGGACTTACTTACACAACGAGGTTCACCTGTAGTGCAGGCGCGTAGTCTGCTACGGGATCCTGATCCTCGGGTGGATTGATGGTTAGGACATGACATTGTAACGGCCTCGTTATGCTACCTCAGTCACACTCCAAAGGAAGAGTGCATTGGCCGACATTACGAGGAATGCATATCGTGTGGGTAAGTTGTACACCTCTGCGAGCTAAATAAATCTATTGAATAGCCGTGTCCCGGTTATGGACATCGCTTGTGGAAAGCATGCACGAGTTAGCTTATGGGAAAATAAGTTTGGGGTTATGGTGGGAAATGTGTGTCATTATGTTAGTTTGTTCAAATCTGAATTGATATCTTGAATGTGATGTTCACATGTTAATTGGTTATGGATTAAATTGTGTCATGAATGGCATATTCATGTGTTGATTATATCTGGAGATTGTACTATTGATGATCATTACTTACTATTACAATGTTTTCTAAATGTTTTAGAAATGGCATTTTTAATCTATATTGTTTATCTAATTGCAAAACTTGCTTTATGCTAAAAATGGACTAGTGTAGTAGCCTTCCTTTGACACTCACATGCATCCTTATTTTTCTTGAAAAGTCTCATGAGTACAACTTTGTACTTAAAAATTAACCATTTGTTCAGGTGAGAAGTCATTCGAATTGGGTGAAGTTCTTCAAACGCTACGACTTTAACTCCAGTTGGTTGCTTGTGGGTTTGTGGGCATGCCAAATCGGTTATTCCCTACTATTTTAAGTTTGTCTTCCGCTGCAATTTATTCTTGATATTTATCGTTTGGCGAATGGCCCCTTTTATGCAAACTTGTATATTATGTTTCTATTCAATGATGTTGTTTTTACGTTTCCATTGATTCTTGTATATTGTGTATGGATGTGAATACAATGTTGTGTTTGGATATGTGCATGTTAGTCGCGATCCTTGGGAGCTAACATGGGACACCTATCCTGCACTCGGAATCGTTTTTAGTCTCATGATAAGTATTATGCTCTTTCAGCGTAATTACTTAGCTTGACACGGATCTGATCTCGGGGTCCCCACAACTTACTTATTGCTCTTTATCTATTTAACTGCTCTTTAAATTCCCATTGCAAAGTACTATGTATTGATATTGCAATTAAAACTTGCTTAATCCTGAAAATAACTTGTAGCATAGAACCTCATCCCTTGTTAGCCATGCATATATATAAATTTTGTGATACACTACAAGTCTTGCTGACTACGCAGTGTACTCAATCGTATTTAATTTGTTGTTCAGAGTTAGAGGATGAGCCTATGCCAAACGATGTGTTCTTTGTACCCAGTAGTGGATGGTTCGGTGATGGGTTTTGCTAGGACTTGTTTTTTGTCAGTTGCCTGAGGGTTTTGGATGGACATACCGCTGGACTTTTGGACATTATACATATTATGATTCCGCTCTTTAATTTGTTATTTTTGATACTTGTCATTTTATTTGGCCGGTCAGACGTGTATCCTACACTTATGATGTAACCATCTAAGATAAGCATCATATTTTGTTTCATATTGTATGTATATTGTGTATAGATGTGTGTACTAGCTACTGATTATGGGGCTAGTATGGTACAGACACGAGGGCTTCGGCTATTCCATACCCAGGGTCTGATATTTTATTAATTGCTTGTACATTTTGCTGCACTCAAACATGCACCCAGACGGTTAGAGTGTGTACCCAGCTCAATTTTCCTCTAAGTTGGGGCTACGTTCTCTCTCAGAAAAAAAAACACCCTAAAAATTGAACATTTTGCTCCTAGTTTGTGACCTGATGGATGCCAACAGCTATCATATACTTTGGAAGCTTCTGAAAGAACAATTTTAAACATATCCATGGAGCTAATTAATTAAGCAGACGACAGTGGTGGCTTAATAATAATTAGTTAATTTGTCACCATCACAAGTCACAACTCAAGCTCAAAATTTATATTAGAAATCCTCAAAAAAAATTGTCAAAACATATACAAATTTGATTTTAACATTAAACTGGTAAATTTAATTCTTAAAATTTTGCACAATGACTCTTTTTAAGGTTTGTAGGTTGCCTGTAGTGTCGTGTTAAAAGCCCATTATGCTAATTAAACAAACAAAGTTTTAGCCATCCAAATTAATAAAACAGGGAGTTTCCTACCATAAGATTAATATATGTTCTTTGCTTGAAAAGAAGTGTTACTTAGAGCACATAGTTGGTATGGATGCACGGGCCAGTGACTAGTAAATCTTAATACATAAGTTAAAGGTTAGTATTATGCAAGGTTCAAGAAAGCGCTAGGCGCTAGGCAGGTGGTGGCCTAGGGCCTAGCGCCTAGGCGACTAGGCGGCGCCAGGCGGTGACTAGGCGGTGCCCAGGCGGTCGGCTTGGCTACGGTGCAGATAATATCACAACAAGAATAATTTGATGAATTGAACAAGCATCAGGCATCAAATTGAGCAAGATAGAAGGAAAATTACCTGAAGAAGCAAGACATGTGTAATTTGATGTAGTCATGTATATTATATTATTATCTCCCCTCCAAGGCTCCAAGAGCTTGATGTAAACATGTATGTATTGTAATCAAATAATGATGTAAACCTGCATATTTAATCAATGATGAGTTATTTTGCTACTGTGTTGTGTACTTGTGTGAGAATGAATGTATGAATGATTGATGAATGAAACTATGAAAGTATGAAACATATGCAGCCACACATCTCAAAGACTTGACATAGAAAATAATCAAAATATCATAAGTTCAAAACAAGTAGAGTCTAATATTGCAAGCACTAATTGCAATCTATCTTATTTTCTCCTCTCCCTATTTGCAATTCTATTGCTTTTTTTGCAATTTGAAAAACAGAAAGTGTATGTTGGAAATCCGCACTTACTTTACTACATTTGTTCTTTCTCCATCATATCTTAAATAATCTACGTCATGATCAGATTCTAGAGTTTATTATTGCTTTAAATCATACAATGAATAGGTAGAGCCGTAGAGGCCTTCCCTACTGTGCCATTAATACAAAAACCAGAAGACAAGAAAGCAAATCTTCATCCTCATTCCATAGTAGGACAGAGAAGAGTCCTTTGCCCATCAGACTGGATTTCTGTTAGTTCATTCACAACGGAAAAAAATATGCAACTTCGCAGAACAACACGGTAACACGTAAAAAAGAAATAGGAGGAAAAATGATGAGGGTATTTACATGGAGGTTATGGAGCTGGATTTCTCCATCCGATGGCCGCTTATGGGCCAACTTATCGCCGACATGGAAAGAGGGGCTCTTCAGAATGCTTATCTATTGCGAAATTCTCTCTCGATATGATATCGCTTACGCAAATTGCACATGCTCCAGACAACCCACGCTTGCAACGTGTTCATTAAGCCCATATGTGACCGCAAGACCAACAATTCACGAAAGTAGGATGTAATTTTTTATAAGCTAAATATCAACTCAGCTCTCATCTACTACCATCTATTCAATATAAATACTATTCATAACTAACATCGCACTGGATCGATGAGACCAATACAGATTGATCAAAAATATCAAAGAGAAGGCAAATGTAAGGGATGACAAGATATCCAAAGGAAGCAAAGCCACATTGCTCCAAAGATTATAGAAATTTGGTCGAGAGTACGCATCCATTAGATGGCTATTAGTTGATACAAACCGATTTTCCTTGCCAAAACTTCGATGGTTGTTGATCCAATTATTGATTCGCAAAATATTGTGTGATAGGAGCTTTGCAAACCCTACCGACCTTTGCGGCTCTCTAGTCAGATCAATGTAGTAGCGCCGAAAATTACAGAACGAAAACAACGAAGACTCGCCATGCAACTTTGAGACATCACAAAGAATAATTCCAACTAGTCAGTATGATGGAAAACACAACGAGTCCATCTGAAAGCAATGTTGGTGTCCACTTTGCTTTGGTCAATTGAAGCCTAAAAAATTTAACTGTTGTCTTACCACAGTCCAAGCAAATAAATTGAATTTCCTATGAAATTTGAGCAAATGCAAATGACTTACTCTATTCAAGATGCGCCCACTCGGAGTGGAATCGAAGAAAGACATAGGAGCTCTGAACATAAATTAGGCAAACACACTCCCAAGCCGAATGTGTGCAAATTTGCAAGCTAATTTTTTAGAATTTGCAATCTCTAAGCTCAAAGAAAAGCATAAATAACTTCCTTTTCCCCATCGTCCACGCTTAGTAAGTACTAGTAAAGCCAAAAATCCTCACCCTTGTGAAGTCAGCAAGATGGGGCTCTGAACCGTCTCCTCCATGGAACCACACGTGCTCGACCCTGCGCAGGCAGCTCCACGGGCGAGGGAGCTGAGAAGCATCGCCACGCGGCGGCGGCGGGGCGGGCGACAGAGGCTCGGCCTCGGCGGCCGCCAAACATAGAGGAGAAGAAGTCGATGGGGATGTTAGCGAGGCGTCCCCATCAGCGGTGATCTCGTTGCGGAAGACGGCGAGGTCACGGTCGCATCCTCCTCGGCGGCGGCGGCTGGGGAGGAGATGGGCGAGGCTCGGCGCGTCATCGAGGTGATCCTCCAAGCAGAAGGCGAGGTTAGCCCGGCGGCGTCAGAGATGAAGGCCGCAACGCCGCTTCGGCGGCGAGGAGGCCGAACCCTAGCGCGTCGCACGAGTGGACGAAGTGGTCAGGGGAGTCGGGCGCACTTCTTGTTATCTTTCGCCTCGGCGCCCGCCTCACCTACAGTCGCTGAGCGTCGCCGATGACTGTCGACGACCGCCGTGGACCGCCTCGGACCCAAGCCCGCCTGGAGGACCGCCTCGGAGGAAATCACAGCGGAAGAGACCCGACGCGCATGTAGTCGGCGCCTAGGCGGCAATTTTTCCCGACTTTTATAACCTTGGTATTACGACATGAACAACCCAAGAATGACTCAACAAATCCAACCAAAATTTACATAATGGACTTCTCAACCTAGCACAATCTTGGATATATGAGTCGACAAAAGGAGGAGACAGCACTACTACAGAAAAGGCATTCACAGACAGTTCAAAAACGTCATCACAGATGGTTTCGTGAGCCGTCTGAGTTTATGGGTCAGTAATGACATGAGGTCATCACAGACGGTTTTCGAACCGTCTGTAATACATAATATCACAGGTAGTTATTAACTCAAAACCGTCTGTGATAGTCGACTATCACAGACGGTTTGTAGACAAAACGTCTGTGATTGTCGACTATCACAGATGGTTTCATCTACAAACCGTTTGTGATGACGTTTTGATATGGTTAAGGGCAGATTCAGTCCTGGACGTCTACTAGAGTAGTGTAGAGGATGTCTTCATCTTTCTGTGGAGTGCTAGATCACATTATTTAGACCTCTGTAGCAAAAGTTATGAACTTTATAATGTGACTGTTCTGCAGATCTGTCGGTATCTTGACAGTTGTTAGTAATTTGGATTAGGAGATTAGCTAAATGAAAAATTAGAGGATCTTACTATAATTAAAGTTGTAGATTATTGTTTCAGCTTTCCAGAAAGCTCAAGAACGTGAATTTTGGACAATCGTACTGAAAGTTATGGTTGTTTTAGTATTACTATCCAGAAACCTGACGTGAATTCGATGTTCGGTTAGTTAGCTTGGTAGGGGTATTAGATGGCCGAATCAGAAAGGCTCATCAACTAGATTTAGTTGGAGAAATTGATATCCTTTCCAGAAAGTCCAAGAACACCTCATTTGGACTCCTGTACTAAAAGTTATGGATTTTATAATATGGTTGTCCACAGAGAGGACAGATCGACCTTTAGGAGTTGGAATTGGGAATGCGCTAGAGAGTATAGCGAGTTTGGTTGTGCTACTAGTTGTGTTTTTGGTCCAGTATGATTGTCTTAGCGTGCTTTATAATTATATTCAGGTGGGGGATTGGTCCCGGGGGCAGCGCCCTCTTCACGTCCTCTGTTCTCGCACGGTTGAGGCAAGTATTTTGATTGTTAGTATAATTATGAATGTTTGATAGTGAGTGCTTGTGTTTTTATACATATTAGCTATGCATGGCTAATAGTGTGATAAGTATGATTAAGGATGGTGAATGCTTGAGTTATGGTTAAGGGTTATTCATGTATGTTGCTGTTGTTGTACATGGTATTTAAAGTTTGAGATTCATGCATGTTGCTGTTGCTATACAAGTTGTTTAAAGTTTGTGATTTTGGTATGTTGTTGTTGATAAACATGTTATTGAAAGATAGAGTACTGGTATATGTGCATGTTGAGAGCATACTTGAGACTTGGTCACGTGGTGACCAAGTATGAATATTTGAGGTCCCCGTCATGTAGATGACGGGCTTGTGGTCCGCACATTCGTGGAATATGGGCATTGATTAGAGGTCCCCATCATGAATATGATAGGCTGTGGTCCCTATACTTGTGGAGTATAGGCTCTTGGTCCCTGTGCCAAAGGGCACAGGCAAGGGTGTACATCGATAGTTGTATACCTCGCATTACCGGTAAGATGTGAAAAAAGTAAAAGAGAAAAAGATGCATTGCACATTCGCATGACATAAAACATGTGAGATGTTTTAGGGTAAAGCTTTGGTATTGGATGTTGATATTATAACTGTGAGTTTAAGGTTGTATTATTGGTACTTGCTGAGTCTTTGGGCTCACTCTTACTTTTGTTGTGCTTTTAGGTACCAATTGCAAGAACGTCATGCATGGGAGGAAGTAGACTCGAGTTGGTTGCACACACTACCACACATCCTTAAGAGTTGATTAAGTCTTAGATCATATCGTAATAAATGAGCAAACTGCTTAAGAATTGATTATGGTTATGCTTTATGCATTGGATTATTTATAATAATGATGAGTAGTTATTTTGGATATCTTTGATTATACTTTAGTTGTTTTAGCATGTTTTGAATGCCTATTGATGACTCTAGATGTTGGATTAATTATTTATGATATATTTTATTATTGGAACCTCGGTATAGTTAACTATACAAATGAGGTTCTGCTAAATTTGGTAAATTGTCTTAGCTTAGATTTGTTTAATATTATTTTAGTAGCATTCCGTGCTCATGTTGGGCCGGGTGTTACTGAGACGTTATGCCTTGACAATTTCTGTGGCACTTTACAAAAATAGAATTGGTTAGTTCGAGAGGCATTACTACTTAAGTGTTATATAGGATTAATGTGTACTAGCTAGCGAGTACCGAGAATTTTAGATTATGTGACAGCGTCCTTCCCTTGTTTTTCCCTCCTTTAGCATAGTGCACACCGAACGCCCTACGTGACTCTAAGAAGTTAGCCTTAGCCATTGCAAAGGAAGGAAAGACTACAATAGAGTTTCTATGCAGAAAATGTGTTTACCTATTGATTAATTGCCAGATAACTGTGAAGTTGTGAGTAGTCCTCCATAGGGAATCTAGGTATATTACCAAGCTCCATTTTGGTATAATTACAATTAGAATCGAGTGGAACCTATACAGGTATGTCACTATGGTCATTAAACCTAAGTTCGTGTTGCTTATAAAGTACAAATCAACAAGTATAGCCAGTAGTGCAACACTTACTCCTGGTTGTAGGGCAAAAGTATGTATTTCTTGTTGCGGCGAGCCAGCAAAAACTCTATAACGTAATCCTCGATGAATGTTGCATTCGCCTTGGTGGTTTGCTCGGAGACCAAGTGTGGGTCGAGGAAACCTACCGGTGAATTCCTTGATTCGGCTTCAGACATCATGTATCTATATACAAAAGCAAGGAGTTATATATAACATTTATCGGTATTACGAACATTGATCGTGATTGTACACACTTACAAAGGTCCAAAGATCGCATGAGTGAGACGTTGAGCTGGTCGAGGTTGAAGAGATAGAACAAGTCCTCGAAGGTCACCGTGAAGACACAGTCTTGAGCCTTGTGGTTAAAATGATTCTCGTTGAACTTGACAGTGACACTCGAGTGTCGTTGTTCAGCCGTCTTGTTGGCCGGTTCCATGTACTATGTGTGCAATGTTGTGCAAGCCGGTCCTAGGGTAGGGCTGTCTAACCTCTCGACCAACGGCTCGCCTAGCACGAATTTCTGGGCCAACGACAAGAAAGGGATATCAGAACAGGAGTCGACCATCTTCGATTTGCCCTTGCTGCCTCTCTTTGTAGAAGTCGACTTCACAAGAGTCGACTGAGCACGAGGTGTAGATGCATCTGATGCACCGGGCCCTTGCAGCGTCGATGCAGAGTAGCCCGATCTGATCGACTCCGTGGACTTGATACCGTTGCAGGACATTCCCGTGAAGTTGACACCGAAGTAGGTAGCTCCAGGCAGATGTCCCCCTTGGGCCACTGGATGAATGTTCTAACGGCTTGCTCTAGAGTTATGACCTCATCGTTTGGGGGAATATGCAGCGGGACGACCTCGAAATTGGCACAAACACCGTCCACATTCACTTTTGTGAAACCCATCACTAGATTTTCACCGTGCACCAAAGCCCCGACACTGGATGGATACACCTGACCCCAAGCAGCATCTAGGGCAACAGAGGCATATCTCACTTGGAGCTTGCACTTCATAGCCGCCTACATAACGATACAAAATTAGCTAGTCCAACAGGCCTATCAATGGATCGAGCATTCCAGAGATAATAATTATTACCTGGATGTCATCGACAGGAAATCTGTCGTCGCCTATTGGGGTTGGGGTTAGGGTTGGATGCGCAGCTACTGGGAAGTTTGGGGGGGGGGGGCTGGCTAGCACAGTAGGGGTAGGGGCTTGCAACTGATTTGGGATTTGCAATTCCCTAATCCTTTCCTCAAACCGTTGCATCGCAACTCTGACGCGATCATCGATCTCATCTCTGAGGGGTTCAGTGATCTCATCTTTGAGGGATTCACGAAACTCCTCTTGTAGCTTTGCATCGCGCTCGGCTTTGGCTCTCTTCCTACTCCGGTACGATCTGGAGTGCGCTCAGAACCAATCTGCCCATGTAACATAAACACCAGCGCCTCTCGTGCGACCCGGATGCTCATTGTTTCCTAGGGCATGAGAGTATATCTCTCCCTGCCTCGCTTGGAAAGAGCCTTGGGAAGATTGTGCACTCGGCGTTACTGCAATAGCTCGACATGTCATTTCACTTCCTATGAAGTTATGGAGTAATTACAAACTAGGTAGTTCGATATCTTACGGTATTTGGGACACTTCCTGTTTTGCAGGGTTTGGAAAGGAAACTTCCCCCGTAGACAGGGTACATAAATTCCCCATTAACCAGTTTCGAGCGCGCACATCAGTGATCTCGGGAAATGGCAAGGACACATTCGAACGGCTTGCCTGCTGGTCCTTATCCCTCCATATCGGGACTTTACCCGCATACCCAATGGTGCCGAGTCTGTGGGGGTGCTTGTTTTTTCCTAGAGGGCCATGTGCGCCGCACTTTCACTCCTAAATTCACCTGTCGTCTTCTCCGCCACAAACTCGGCCCAGCACTCTTCCAAGAACGGATACATGTGGAAGGGCCTCAGATCATGCTGCTCGACGAGGATTGATAGGGGTCCTAGACTGATCGACCTCTGTGATGGTAAATCGGCCTTCGGGCCTTTTCGATATTCCTCTTCTTCTACCGTGGTTGGATATTCCAGAGGATGGTGCATCATCAAACACATGAGGCAGCGATGACAAAGAATGAGCGGAAGATATCTTCACAAGAAATAAAAGTTCTGAAACGCATAAACATATTATCATAAGATTCGATCTCTATGTGTATGGGTATACACACCAATTAATAATAATTGGGATATGTAGGGAAGAAATTTGGACCAATACAATGACATAATTGACATAAACATGTAAATCCTCCAAATCATTTAAAAGGAATAATATGCTCAACACGAACATCATGTGAACAAATAAAATCAGCATAAAGCTAAGATTTAACATTTTGATATTGCTATCAGATGTAAAGTAAGAATTCCAACTAGAGCTCAAGTTCAAACCCGATTATCAAAACAATTTCAAGACAAGACTATTATCATCACAGAGCATTCATCTCAATCCCACCACACCACATTGCAATATATTCGATGAGCGATATCAAAACAAATACCATATGAATAATGACTAGAACAAATACAAATTCCTAAAACAAGTACAATTATCATGAGTCAATGAGGACCATGACAAAGATGAATGATTATTGATAGAAAGAGTGAGGAAAGGGGCATCGGGTCGGCAACTCGAGATTGGTTACCTTTGGGCGAGGAGAAGGACAAGCGAGGAAGCGATCTGCGCAGCAGGCGAGGCGGCGTCGAAGGGGAGGCGCGTCGGGCTCGGGGGAGGGGAGGAGGCGGCGGGCTCGGGGGAGGAGACGCGGTGGGCTCGGGGGAGGAGGCGCGTCGGGCTCCAGGAGGAGGCGATGTCGACGGGCTTGGGGGAGGAGTTGCGCCGGGCTCGAGGAGGAGGCAACGTCGAGGACGGCGGCAACGGGCTCGGGGGAGGAGGGAGCGAGGAGTTGAGAAACTTAATCATTTGAGTGGGGGGCGTGGGCAAACCCTATAGTCCGAATATAAATAGGGATGGACATCACAGACGGTTCTAAAGTAGAACCGTCTGTGATATGTGATGTATCACAGATGGTTCTAATAAACAAGCGCTGCATGATATATGATGTATCACAAACGGTTCCAATCAACAATAAATGCATGATATATTGTATCACGCAGCGGTTTTACCAAGGAACCGCTCGTGATATATAATCCTGCACGGTTTGATCTACAAACCGTCTATGATATTATTTTTATTGGTTAATCTAGTTACATTTATTGGCTAGCCTTAGGAAATGCTAGCCATGCCCTCTGAAACAAGCAGAAAACACAACAAGTACATGTATATACATCCAATTCACATTCATTTTAGAAACAATCACATCCATTTCACAAACATGATCAATTAACTCAAATGAACTAAAATTAACCATTCATCATAACATACATATACACACATTGTTCAATTAATCTTTAAAAATTAGCCCTTCATGATGATCGACACGTATGTAGCTAGTTTCGTCACGTTCTTCTTCCTCGACCCTTATGTCATTTCCGAAAGGAGCCAACTCATCAAATTGATTGTATTCTTCCTCGTCCACTACATTCTCAACTCCGACAATCCTCCTTTTTCCATGAAGAACTACGTGGCGCTTCTTATTTACTGAGGTCGGTTATATAGAAGACTTGAACAACTTGGTTAGTCAGTACGAATGGTTCGTCTTTGTATCGACGACACGTTCGAGGTCCACGGTAGTGACACCGTACTTGTCGACCTTCACCTGTGGGAGATGGACCCAACGGCACCGAAATAGGGGGATCTTGAAAAGCACGTAGTCGAGCTCCCATATCTCCTCTATTTGCCCATAGTAGGAGCTCCTCGGCCCATCGGCATCTTGAATGCATCTATCACATAACCGCTGCTCAGTTAGTGCTCTTTATATCCTAAGCTTTGTATAGAATGTGTACCCATTTATGTCGTATCCTCGTCATGTCACAACTGTAAATGTTGGCCCTTTTGCCAACCATGTCAGCATATCACTTGACGAGCTCCTAGCGATCGCTCCTTCAACCATTGGTTGAACCGTCTGTTGTGTTGCCTCGTGATCCAAATATCTGGCCGCACCGGATTCTCTTGCCGAAGCACGTCCTTGTTCTGGTCGATATACGGGGATACTTCAGTCATGTGTTGCAAGACCATGAAATGGGCTTGAGCATACGCGTCCATATCTGGAGTGATTGCTTTCCTTCCGATGGTCCTGATACCCTCGAGCCTCCCCTCATGGTGAGATCAAGGCACACCTATCGGTTCGACCTGAGCCAGGTAATCAACGTAGAACTCAATGACTTCTTCGGTTGCATAACCTTCAACGATGCTGTCCTCTGGCCGAGATCGATTTCGTACATAGGACTTGAGAATTCCCATGAACCTCTTGAACGGGTACATGCTACGTAGGAACACGGGCCCGCACATCTTTATCTCCCTCACAATATGAACAATGAGATGGACCATGATATCGAAAAACGACGGAGGGAAATACATCTCAAGATCGCATAGAGTCGTCACCACCTCGTCCTACAGAGCATCTAGTCCTTCGGGATCGATGATCTTACGAGCAATTGTGTTAAAGAAATAACACGACCTCATGATTGTCTCTTGGACCTTGATCGGCAAAATACTTCTAATTACAGCAACAGGAGCATTTGTGTCATCGGACATGACAATCATGAGACTTCATGCCAATTAACTTCAAATCTTCCATCGAAACAAGTTTCTTCATGTTGGCGAATAACCGGATGGAACTTTCACACACTACTACAGAAGCCTCATCACGCAGCGGTTTGGAACCGTCATCACGCATTTCGCTTTCGAACCGTCTATATTTGTTGATGCTGTGATAACAGCGGTTATCCTGACGGTTCAAAACCGTCTATGATCGCACTATCACGAGCGGTTTTTTTGTTGGAACCGTCGTGAAGGCTATTATCACGAGCGGTTTTTTCATCAAAACCGCTCAGGATCGAGAATATCACCGACGGTTTAATTTACAAACCGTCTGTGATGAAATTTTCACAGACGGTTCTTGTTTAGAACCGTCTGTGAACCGTCTGTGATGAGTTTTCACAGACAGTTCTTGTTTAGAACCGTCTGTGATAGCCTTTTATGTGGCAAAAAAAACCGAAAACGGCTGCTAAAACTTCGGAGGCCGTTTAGAGGCCCTAAACGAGCTTTTTTTGGGGTTTTCACTTTTTCGAGACCTCGCGAAGAGAATTTGACCTTGACTTATGGATTTTCGGATTGAACTTTTCGTTAGCTTTCCAATGAGCCAAAGAACGTCGCAATCGGAGTTCGTATGTAAAAGTTATGATGATTTTACCGAACGGTGCGCGATCTACCATCTATATTTTTGCCCAAACCAAATAACTCAACATGAACTACACACATCACAGTAGCATCACCCACATCACAAGTAGCATCAACTCAAGAATCCACATCACAAAGCAAAGGGGGAGTAGAGAGTGAGGTCGTGGGAGGCCGGGCGACGTGGAGGAGGCAAGGCGACGAGGTCGTGGGAGGCCAGTGACGACGAGGTCGGGGCGAGTTGGAGGAGGCCACCGGCGACAAGCTCGGTGGAGGCTGGGGCGCAAGGTGTGAGGAGGAGAAACGGCAGAGGAGGAGATGGAGGTATGAGTCGTGGAGGAGGAGACCCGAGAGGAGGAGATGGAGGTTATATAAAGCGAGTTTTAGCAGCCCTTCCATTATGTTCAAATTTTCGTTTCCCGCCCAACAATCAGAGACGGTTCTTGTTAAGAACCATCTGTGATCATTCACAGGCGGTTCTATTAAAGAACCGTCTGTGACACAGGGCCTCCAGAGCGCGGTCTGGCGAGGTAGCGGCGGTCGCGGCAAAGGGATAGCGAGATATCACAAGCGGTTCTTTAATAGAACCGCTCGTGATAATCCCACAATCCTGAGCGGTCCTTATTAAGAACCGTCGTGATATTACGCACGGTTCTATACTAGAACCGCCTGCGTGATTGGGATTATCACGCACGGTTTGTGAATAGAACCGTCGTAATATCACGAGCGGTTCTGTTTACAAACCGTCTGTGATAGATGACTATCACGAGCGGTTTTAAAAATACCGTCGTGATAGGCTTCGCGCCACCCGCGAGTCGGCAATACCCAACACGCATAGCCCAAAGGAACCGCGTGATGGGGCGTCTACTATAGCTTTGTTTTGTAGTAGTGACACCATGCAAGCACCGCACGATTCAGTTCTCTCGGCCTTGGGCGAGTGTAACTAGCGAGGAAAGGTACGTTAGTCTTTATCGGTCTTTGTTGGTGCTAACTCAGTCCGATGTCCATATCAACCAAGTTAAGCCGTGCGTTGACACCATCCTTTGTTTTGTCACAAATGTTCAGTAAGAGACCAATCAAGCTGTCACATACATTCTTCTCTACGTGCATGATTTCGATGCAGTGGCGAACTTCTAGGTGCTCCCAATAAGGTAAGTCTCAAAATATTGATCTCTTCTTCCACATGTTCTTCTTACGGGTCCTCGATTTACATCCCTTTCTGAGCACAACATCTAAATCCTTAACCATATCATAGACCTCTTTTCCGCTTAAATGCCTTGGAGCTGAACTATCCTCCTTCTCTCCGTCGAATTGTTTCTTCATCATGCGGTATGGGTGAGCCCTCCGAAGGAACCTACGATGACGCATGTACACGGTTTTGTGCGAGTGATTCAGCCACACACTCTCGGTATCATCTAAGCAGTGAGTACAGGCTTTGGCCCCTTTTATACTCTGGCCCGACAGATTAGCAAGGGCAGGATAATCATTTATGGTGCAGAACAACAAGGAACGTAAAGTGAAGTTCTCTCATTTGTACGCATCCCATACCTGTACCCCTTCAATCCATAGTATTTTTAGATCTTCCATCAATGGTGCTAGGTACACATCAATATCATTCTCAGGTTGCTTCGGCCCTTGGATAAGTATCGACAGCAAAATATACTTCCGCTTCATACACAACCAAGGAGGAAGGTTGTAGATACAGAGCGCCACGGGCCAAGTGCTATGTCGGCTGCTCATGTTACCGAAAGGATTCATTCCATCAGACTCAATCCAAACCTTATATTCCTCGGTTCCTTTTGAAGTCGCAAACCTCCTATCGATGTTTCTCCACCGGGCGAAATCAGCAGGTGTCTTAGTCATCATTCTTACGCTCCTCTGAGTGCCAATACTGCGAGCTTTGCATTCTTTGGGTTCGCAAAAACCGCTTCAAATGGGGAATTATAGGAAGATACCACGCCACCTTAGCGAGGTCCTTTCTTCACCTCGATTCCTCGTCGTCATCGATTGATTCTTACGCTTGTATCGGGATCGTTGCACACCGGACATACATGCATGTTTGTATACTCGTTACGGTAGATGATACTGATCGTTAGGACATGCATGTATTCTTTCTCTCGTCATTCCCAATGGACAAAGAACCTTCTTGGCTTTGTAGGTAGTTTTGGGCAACTCGTTTCCCTCTGGAAGCATGTCCGCTAAGAGACCTAATGACCGCGTGAAACTCTTGTCGGACCAACCGTTACTTGCCTCCAATTTCAGTAGTTTAAGCACGGATGACAACCTTGTGTATTCTGGCTTGCAGCCCGGAAACAAAGGTTTCTCCGAGTCCTCCATCAAGCCCCAGAATTGAACATACTCCCTCTCATCACAGTTCCCTTCTGCATCACGAAGCATCTTATCTAGATTGTCATCGTGCAGCCTATCTGAATCGGAACCACAATCGATATCATCCGGTGGCATATCGTTGACTTCCTGTATAATATGCATATCGTTGACTTCCTATATAATATGCTCTTCACCGTGAATGGTCCAACATGTATAACCCTTTTTGAAACCCCTTCGAATCAAGTGTGCTTCGATCTGTGCTCAGTTGTTAAACATCTCCAGATTCTCACAGTCAATGCATGGACAATACATATATTTCGCCCCCTTATTCAACATATCCTCCTCGATAGCTCTTGTAAAAGCAGACATGCCATTAATGTACTCTTCACTCACATGGTTCTCAGCGTACATCCAGCTTCGGTCCATCACACGATTCGTATTGAAAACCCTAGAAATAAATAAAAGGGTGACTTCAAAAGTGTATTTTCTGAGGCTTAATTACGCTTTCCAACAGAGAAAGCATATTTTTCTCTAAACTAAAGGTGGCTTTTTTCATGTTTATATTTTTCCAGATTTATTAACTTACATGTGGGCCCTACTTGTCGGTGACTCATTTTTTATTTCATGATTTTATTTATAAAATCTATGGCGGTCCCACATGTCATAAACTCGTAGTTTATTAACTAAATGATTAAAAATAGTAGGATTTGAAGCTCAAATTGGGCTTATGGTAACACCGCATTGCTAATAGTCGTGGCTCGGGGCCCTAAGATCGCCTGAGGCGAACCGACGGTGATGTCCCGTGGCGGCGCCATAGGCTTCATTAGCGATTTCGGCGTAAACGTCTGAAACTACTCAAATTAAAGGATGCTTATGCTCCAGTAGCTCACCTCGATCACGAGGAAGGTGTCAATGAAGTCGGGGAAGGTCCAAGGCGGTTGGTCGTCGATCGGTGAACAGAAGCGACGGCGGCAAGCTCCTCGGCGACAATGGCTGAAATGGACCACACGAGCGGGCTCAGTGAGGTGAGGCGATACTCAAACCGGGCACGGATTGGCGATGGACTCACCGGGCTTGGAGATCTCCCGCGGTTACCGTAGCGCCAAAGATGGAGATCAAGAAGACTCTGTTGGAGAGCTATATACACTGCACTGTCTTTGATGAGTTAATTATCACGGACGGTTTTCAACAAAAACTGTCTGTGATATGTAGTAATATCACAGACGGTTTTTAGCGCAGAAAATAACACAGACGGTCGGTAAATAAAAACCGTCTGAGATTGTGTTTAATACAGACGGTTCATGAAACCGTCTGTTATCAGACGTCCAGTATTAGTATTTTTGTAGTAGTGCAGAATACGAGATACAGTCGTTACGTATGACAAATGATCGACATTAGCACACTGGATACATCGTAGCATAGGAGATACAGTCGTTACGTATGACAAATGATCGACATTAGTACACTGGATACAACGTAGCATAGGAGATACAGTCGTTACGTATGACAAATGATCGACATTAGTCCACTGGATACAGGTAGCATACCTTCTAGTTCCTTCCTTCTTTTCCTTTTCTTCTGCTTCGTCGCCGATGATGAACGGGCCAGCATGTTCTACCATAATCCACACGATGGTTGTCAGTTCACCGCCACGGCTGAGCTGCTTGGCATGGGAATCTCTGCTGCATCGGATGCCCGCATAGAGCAGCTTATCCACCCACACGTTGAAGACGAGGTCCAGCAGTTCCGGTATGTTCGACTGATCAGCTTGTAGCAGCACAATGGCAAGAGCAGCTCCATCCGAGACAAGACGAGTTTTCTCACGGGATAAACCCCACTTGCTGTCGGCATCCTTTTCGTCGCGCAGGAACCTGGAAAGCTTCTCCTCTCTTGTTATGGAACTACTGGGTTTATCTTTACATCGATTCCAATAGCGCTTCAACTCTTCACAGGTTACTTCGTACAGGCTACGGAGCACAAGGCCTGGTAGCATGTATGGGCGTACAACGACAAGGAACATCAGGTATTTCGACAGCGCCTCGATCGCCTTCGCAATTTTTCCCTTGATGAGCTGTTTATCGCAACACAACAGGAAAACTTGTGTGCTAATGTGCCAGGCAAGGACGTCCTCTCGGAATTCACGGCCGAATGGCAGTATAAAATCTTTTAATTTCTGGCCACGCCTTCTTGCTGTCACCTGACCCCAAGATGTCGTGATATCCTGCATGGAGTAGGCACGCGGGAGTGTTGAGGAGGGTATGTGCATCGCCTCCTCCTGGAACGTTGACCCCAATACTTCCCGTATCCGTCCGAAACACCAACCCCTTGACATCATCTAAAATCTCAAGGCCCTCCGAGTAGTGGTAATCGTTCCAAGCGTCCTCCTGTCCAACATACTTCGCCAGTCTAGATATGCTGCATAGACTCTTCGTGTCACGAGTGCACTCATGCAACAAGTTGTACTGACCAATGGTGCCCGGCCACAGTCTGTAGCTACCACTTTGTTAGCTCTAATCTTGACAGGCCGTTGAGTGCTGTTAGTTTTTTGAGTTTGTTAGTTGGTTAGAGTCTTTTTAGTGCTTTGATGCAGTTAGTTAGTTTGTTAGAGTTCTGATTGGCTAGTTGTTTTGCACGGGTTAGTTAATTTGGTTAGTTGGTGCCACGTGAGTTCCGATCAGAGAAGTTCTTGGTCTGTTAAAGACTACTAGTGGTTAGCATATTAGATAAGCTAGTGGTTGATGGTTAGTTTGTTAGTTTACGGCTGCATGTAATCATCATATATATATTGAAGAGAAGCAGCCAAACAGCGGAAGCTTGCCAGCGGCAGAAAAAATCATTCGCCTCTCCTGTTCGTCGGTTCTTGTTTCGTGTGAAGTCATGTAAAGCGAGAAGCAAATCAATAGAAGAAACGCTGTCGTGCTCGTGCACTGGCATGCAGCACCAAAGATCGACTTCCAGAGAGTTCTTGCGTATGTGACTTCCTCCAGTACGTTCCGTCTTCGGCTTGGTTCCAACACACTTGGCGCCCTGAGAAGGAGTAGCCGGCCCGGATCCATAGACACGACGGAACGGCGGAGCCGGCGCCATCTTCCAGTGCACAGAAATGCATGGTGAAGCCAACACCGTGGCTTAGCTTGCAAGAATGCATGTGTCCATGTCGACCCTAGTGCCCCGAGTAGCCATATCAAATCCAGGAGGAAGGCAGAAACCAGCAAGGCGTAAGTGATTTTGTTATCTGCTCTCCTCTGACCTTCTTTACTGTAGAAGAAAAACAGCAGGAGCGCACCGGCGGTGGCGAGCGGCGAGACCAAACGGATAATGTAGCCACCCCAGGTGTGGACCATGGCTGCCTTGGTGTAGAGGATGTCGTACATGAGGGAGAGCTCCATCTCGACCACCTTGCACATATTCTTCCATAACAAAGTGACTATTTCCATGATGGTATCACGCTTGGATGTGTCGACCGACGAATCAACCATGGCACGCTTGCAGAAATCGAACAGGTCGTGAGCAAACAGCAGGGTTTCTTCGTTATCAAGATCCCGTTCCCTTCCCAAGCCCACACGCTCAGTGAATCTGCTCGACTGCTGCTTCTTGCTTGAGCTCCGGATGCTGCCCAGATCGCCTCGCCACAGCGCCCAAAACCTCTCCAATTACTTGGCAACACCGACGAAGAGCATGATGATCGATGCCAGGAGCAAGGCCCCGCCACCGCCGCCAACATATATATGCTTGTACAGGACATAGATGGCTACCATGAGTCCATTGCATCTTGTAGTACCCCGCGCCACGAGAGAATGTTGTCCTCCAGGGAGTAGGCGCTGATGTTGTCCGGGCCACCGAGATGCAAAAGGAGGAACGGCGCCCAGAACGCGACGAGCTGCTGCTCTCGCGACGTGCTGCCGACGGACAGGTGGCCGAGTGCGTACGTCGCGGCCCAGCCGGCCAGTTGGTACGCTAGCCACAGGGGGAGCCTCCAACAACTGGAGGATTTACGCCGACGGATACAGGCGAACAGGACGAGGACAAGATGCGCGGCTAAGCTGCCAATGACCACTATCCGGATTGAGAGACCATGTGGGGGTGTCCCCATGTTTGTGATGAGTAATTGACGGTCGGTTTAGTGAGTTTGAGTTTGTTTCGGGTATTCGAGGGTTGAGTACCTTTGTCTGTGCTAATGTGGATTATACTGTTTCGTGCGGTGCTATGTGATGGTTTGCTTGTCTGTGTGACTGCAGGACTTCGGAGCTAGGTCATGGTGAGGCGAAGAGGACCGGGACTAGGCACAGGAGGTGTTGAGGTCCAGACGGTCAGAGTTGCCAAAGATGATTGAGGCTGCTGAGGTGGTTGCGAGTCGGGAGACGAGGAACCGGAACTGCCCGTGACGGATACGACGGGCGATGACGAGCGGACCGGGACTAGACTCAGGGAGGAGTCGAGGTTCAGACGGTCAAGATACCGGATGCGGAAGCTTCCGGGAAGGTGTTTGAGGGCAATTTGGTAAATTGACTCAAGCAAATGAGAGGAGGGGCTGGTTTTCCCTCCAAATCCTGGTCATGTTGACCATGACCCTTGCCTCATTTGGGTGTGGAGCAAGCATGTGAGACATGGCTGACACTTCTTGATTTGCCAAGAGAGGGGTGAGCAAGTGCGTGTGCTTATGTCCTGCTGGCAAGCTTGTGAGCTCCTGTGGTGTTCAGTAGGATGGTGTGAGCTCCTGTGGTGTTCTCTTGTTGAGAGCTCCTGTGCGTATATGGAGATGGGAAAAGCTAGCTCCTGTAAGTGTCCTAGTGGAGAGCTGAGCAGTGAGTTTTGAGGAGAGTTCAAGTGTGTGTGCTGAAATGAGAGTTCCTGTGTAAGCATGATTGAGAGGGTAGAGCTCCTGTGTAGGGAGATGAGCTGAGAGTAAATTACTTATGTAATCATTCCTCTTGCTTTGAGTCTACTGGTTGTTTCTTGTTACAATGATTTCTTTGGCTGCCTTTTATCGCGTTGAGATGATTCTGTGATTTGCGGTTTGAAGTTCTTTTTGTTGCTGTGTAGTAGAGAAATGAGCTGAGGAAGGGCAGCATTATTGCTGTGAAGTGCGTGTAGCTCCTGTGTGTGGTGATGGTGTCCCTGTGTGGCTGTCTTGCGGTTGTGTGCAAGAAGCAGCTGAGCAGTGAGGGTTGTGAGGCTATAGTTTTGAGCTCCTGTGCGTGTGTATGCCGAGTATGTAGACACAAATAGCAGCCAGCGCCTGTGCTTGTGTTGATTCTATTTTATTACTTTGAATGCCGTTTCGTTTGTGGTTGTGATTCGCCGGTGGATGGCTACAATCTTGATCTTCTTTATTGCTTCGACTGAGTCCCTTGTGGCAGCGACTGCATAGTTTCTTGGCCTCTTTGACTGCTCTCTCTTTGTGCGAGTGATGGCGTGCTAAGTACCCTGCTGTGTTTACTTGTCCGCTCGGGTTTGTAGTTCACAGTTTAGTTTTTGTTTTTTTTTTGGCTGGAGAACAGAGGCCTGGCGGCGCTTTGCTAGTCCCGCAAGAAACCAGAGGCTCTTGTGAGCGTCTGTGAAATCAGGAGCCCCTGGCGATCTGCAGTGACCCACAAATGGTAGCTCTTGGCAGCAGATTGTAGCTTGTTGAGCAGACAAGAAAAGCTGCAGCGGCTGCAGTGTTTAGCAATTCTTTTCTCTTGTGTGTTGATGGTTGGAGTATTTACTGCCTGGCTGCAACTTGGTATTTTCTTTATTACTTGATACTTGTTGCGGTTCTGTCATCTTCTTGTGGATTGATTGCAGCTCCTAGTTGTTCCCTGTTTTAAGATCTGTTTTGGTGTGTTTATTTGCTTGTGTGCTGCCTTCAAAATGATTCTGTGCTTGTAGAGTGTTTGTTCTTCTGTGTATTATGGTGCATATATGTCGACATTAGGCACTAGCAGCAGCTTGAGATTTTCGGATTAGTTGTTAGCTTGTGCTGTTTGTGTCATGATGTAGTAGTTAGTTTTGCGTTGAGAGTTTTCAGAACTTGTTGTTGATCTCCTCGTTTGTGCAGTTGTGTGTTGTTTTAGTCTTTTGAGGGTCGTTTTATTTAAAGAATCGACATTCACCCCCTCTGTCGCCATTTCGGTCCTACAATTGGTATCAGAGCCGGTTAGCTCTTTTCAATAGATCTTAACCGGTCTGCGAGCCATGGCGACAGACAGGTATTCCACCAAGCCCCCGATCTTCGATGGGGTCGACTATCCCTTCTGGAAGAGTCGGATGGAGTCTTACATACAGGCTCAGGGCTATGCGATCTGCCAAAAAGTCAAAACTCGTTATGTTGTTCCTGCCGATGAGAACATCAATGTGGCAAATATGCCCGATGTTGAGGCGAATGCAAAGGCAAGGAATATTATTATCCAGGGTCTGAGCAGGAGCGAATTTGATCGCATTTCTCACCTCTCGTCGACCTCGATATCCGGGTGACTCTCGATGCATACCATGAGGGCACCACCAGATTAAGACCGTCTGACAGACCGATTCAAGCGAGAGTACAACAAATTTGAGATGCTTGCTGGTGAGTCCCTAGATGAGTGCTTCTTCGTTTTCACAAGATCTTGAGCAACCTCCGAGCGGTCGGTCTCACATACCCGACTTCGGACAACGCTCGTCGATACTTACAAAGACTCGATCTACGTGTGGGAGATGAAAGTGACCACCATCAAAGACACGACAGACCTCTCGACCCTGACTCTTGACGCGCTGTACTCGCGCCTCAAGACTCACGAGATTGACGTTGTCTCTCGTCGGTCGAAGTCACAGTCGATGGCCTTGGTCACCGATCCCGTTTCTTCTTCCGGGCTTTCTTCTGATTCTTCTTGTGGTTTCTCCTTGCTTGCTCTCAGGCGAATCGATGATCAGTTAGAGCAGCTCGAGGATGAGCAGCTGGCCCTCCTAGCTCGGAAGTTTTCCCATGCTTACAAGAGGAGGAGGGACAGAAAGAGGGGAGGACCTGTGATTTGCTTCGAGTGTGGTGGCCCCAACCACATTCGGGCAAACTGCCCCAAGCTTGAGAAGGGCAAGAACGACTACGGCGGTTCGGGCAAGAACGACTACACCAACAAGAACCGCAACAAGAAGCCTCCAGCTCGGGCCTTGAGAAGAAGAAGTTCCGAACTTCGGCAAAGCCAAGAAGCTCTTCCATCGTCCTCACCGCCGACGACCTCGACCTCGGCGAGGTGGAGGGATGGAGCGACGATGACGGACGGGTGACCAAGAGCCCAAGGATGGCGGCGGCGACTTCTCCCAAGATGTGCTTCATGGCCTCGAGGGCGAACTCAGCCGACAATGAGCTGTACTCGACTTCGGACGAGGTAGATCCCACCTCTGACAGCTCAATCATGCTTTTCTTAAGCTAGGAGGTTTTCATGCTAAAGCTAAGGCTAAGTGTCTTTGAGTTAGAGAAGGAAATAGATAGTGTCACTAGAGATTATTGCTCTTACATCTGCTCCTTCTAGTGATGATTGTGATACATGCTCGCTTTCTTTGGTTGATATGGAGAAGTTAAGGACCTCACATGATAGTCTGTCCTCCAAACTTGATAGTGTTAAGGTGGAGAATGCTAGTCCGCTTGCCGAGTTAGAGTTGAGTAGGATGGTCATTACCCTACTTATTCTTGATGAGACTACTTCTCCCACCTCATGTGAGGGTAAGGACATTCTTTGCTAGAGTACCTTATGCCATGCTCCTTGATCTGCCCGAGTCTTGTGAAAATTGCAATAACTTGAAGATGAACTTAAACAGGCAGATCATAAAATTGTTGAACTACAAGCTTCTTTACTTGAGCCGATTGTTTCATGCTTGAATTGTCCTAAGTTAATCTGCGAACTTGAGGTCGTCTCCAAACAGCTTCAAGATATGATTGATCATGAAAGGAAGATGGCTAAGTTTGCTTCTAAGGACCTGTTAGCTCACCATGCATTAAGTGTAACAAACTAAAATCGACTTGATTGCTTTGGATGAGAAATGTGTGAAGCTAACTAAGGACCTTCTAGAGAAGCCACATTGTGCTTGTAATATGATTGTGGAGAAGGGGAGAAGCCCTGTGGTAAGGTTGAGACGCTTAGCGACGTGAACCAACCGGCTAGCGATGAGGATCGTCCCTTCAGAGTCGGTGTGCGTGCACAAGCCATTCTTCCCTCTTCTTGGTTCTTCTTTTGCTCCCTTACCTTCTTGTCTCTTCTTCCCCGCTCTTCTTGCACCTCTCTCTTTCGGGAGTGTCGGTACCTTATGAACACTCTCGAGAGATTTGTAGGAGGCAAGAAGAAGCTCAATCTTATTCTAGACCAATCTAAGATCTGCAGATTTAATCGGGGTCTAGGATATGACTTCTTTGAGGACATGAGGAAGCATCCACCGCCGTGCTCGGACCCATAGCACCGTGTGTGATCGAGACCGAGCCAGGACCGAAAAGTCCATTTCGAGTCGGCGGGCTATGTCGAGTTCGACGATGAGGTAATTTCACATCTTGCTTCTACCTCTCGTAAGGTGAAGTATCACTTGCACCTTCTGTCGAAGGATGGACACACGATCGATCGATGCTTGGTAGCGCCAAGATCGCGTAGAGACCATGTTGAGTCTCTTAGGCGCACTCGAGTCGACCCCGGACCTTGAGTGCACCTAAGACCAACACGAGGTCTAGGCTTGTTTCTTCGATGGGTTTGTGCGATCGAGGACTTGGTTTTTCCGAGTTTTCGGTTTTCGTCCTCAAGTTGCTTCGATCGTGACTTCCGCCGTCCCGAGGTAGATCTCGTTTTCCCCATCGAGATAGCTACCATGGCGTGTTCGATCTGTTCGGAGTGCTCGACTTCGCTCGCCGTAGCGATCGGACTCGGAACGACTTGGTCTGCTCTTAGACCCTCTGCTTTGAGAGACAGAGAGCGAGGGGTAGATAGAGGTCGATCGGGCTTGACTACTTCATCTGCTCGGCGTGTTACTCGATATTGGGTGCCAAAATCATCGTTGATTTATCGATCTTGAGACTTTACTCTGTTTGACTCGGTTCGCGGGTAGGGAAGGAGAAGGTTTGGCTTGTAGACTCGGTTGTTCTCGTCATATGACCGGAGACTCCGTTGGTTCTCCTCCTAGCCCGCGCTCCGTGATGAGACGATCACCTTCGGAGACGCTTCGTCGGACGCGTCATCGCCAAAGGTCTTGTGTGTATTAATGCTTCTTTTATTCTTAAGGATGTTGCCTTGGTTAGTAAGCTGCGATATAATTTGCTTTCCGTTTCTCGACTTACTGATAGCGGTTTCGAGTGAGCTTCAAAAAACGCTTGCAAAATTCTTGATTCTTGGGGAGTTTGGTTTGCGGGATTTCTCGTTATGGGAGGATCTTCGTGCTGATTTTGCTGAGTCTTCGGTGATCCTCTCGGTGTTTAGTTGCTACGAGTCCGTGACCTTTCTTTTTGGCATAGGAGGCTTGGTCATATTGGATTTGACCATTTGACTCGAGTTAGCGACCATGATCTCATTAAGTGGTCCGCCAAACTCAAGATGGTCAAAGATCTTGTTTGCACTCCATCTTGAGACGCGGCAAGATGGTTGCCGCTTCTCATCCTCGGTCCACATTACTATGGTGATGCAGGGACACTGCTCCACATGGACACAGTTGGACCAAATCGAGTCTGATCGGCAGGAGGAAGTGGTATGTTCTTGTTGTGGTCGATGACTTCTCGAGGTATTCTTGGGTGTTTTTCTTAGCCTCGAAGGATGAGACATTTACACATTTTCGAGGTCTCTTTCGTAGGCTTTCTGTTGAGCTCCCGGGTGCCTTACGAGCGATCCGCAGTGACAATGGCACGGAGTTCAAGAATTCCTACTTTGAGAGTTTCTGTGGTGAGACAGGTGTAGAGCACCAGTTCTCTTCCCCATACGTCCCTCAACAAAATGGCGTTGTGGAGAGGAAGAACCGTACCTTGGTCGAGATGGCCAGGACGATGCTTGATGAGTACTCTACACCGCGGAAGTTTTGGGCTGAGGCTATAGCTACCGCGTGCCATGTCTCAAATCGAGTATTTCTTAGGGCACACTTGCACCGCACTTCTTATGAGCTGAGATATGGGCGAAAGCCTAGCGTCTCTCATTTTCGTGTGTTTGGTTGCAAGTGCTTTATTTTGAAGTCTGGGAACCTAGATAAGTTCGAGTCACGTTCCTGTGACGGTATCTTTCTAGGCTACTCGACTTCTTCGCGGGCTTATAGGGTCTGGAACTGCGAGTCTAGCAAAATGGTAGAAACCTGTGAGGTGACCTTTGACGAGGCGATCCGAGGACTAGGCCAGATATCTCGAGTTCTTTAGAGCGGTCAGAGACCATCTTTGTGGATGATGAGGACGAGGGAGACGATGGTTGTTTACCTGATCCAGCTCCTCTTCTTCCCCTTGAGATGCCTTCTTCCACGGCACCTCAAGGTGATCAGCCCTTGCCTTCCGTTTCCTCCGGAGCTAGTGGCTCTGTTCCTGCCTCGTCTGCACACGAGGTAGAGGCCACTTCTTCTTCTCATCCAGACCTCCCGACATATCCAGAGAAGGCATCCTTGAGCGGATCATTGGAGATCTTTTGAGCGTGTCACACGCTCAAAATCTGCACTTCTCTTTTACTGTCTCCATTCTCGCTTTCATTGCTTCCTTTGAGCCCAAGGATGTTGATCATGCTCTTTCTGATGAGTCTTGGGTCAATGCCATGCATGAGGAGTTGGAAAACTTTGAGAGAAACAAGGTCTGGTCGCTTGTCGAGCCCCTCGAGGTCACAATGTTATTGGGACTAAGTGGGTGTTCAAAAACAAGCAGAGTGAGGAAGGGGTAGTCATTCGAAACAAGGCTAGGCTGGTAGCTCAGGGGTTCTCCCAGGTTGAGGGTCTGGATTTTGAGGAGACCTTTGCCCCTGTTGCTAGACTTGAGGCCATTAGAATTCTGCTTGCCTTCGCAGCCTTCTAAGGGTTTCAAGCTTTACCAGATGGATGTCAAGAGTGCCTTCCTCAATGGGTTTATTGAGGAAGAGGTCTATGTTAGACTGACCTCCGGTTTTCGAGAACCCCAAATACCCACACCATGTCTACAAGCTCTCTAAAGCCTTGTATGGACTTAAGCGAGCCCCTAGAGCTTGGTATGAGAGGCTTAAGTCCTATCTGTTGAGTCATGGTTTTGAGATGGGTAAGGTAGACAAGACCTTGTTCATTCGCGAGCATGGTAATGACTTTCTACTCGTCAGTTTATGTGGATGATATCATCTTTGGTGGCTCATCTCATACTCTTGTTTCTCGGTTCTCCGATGTTATGAGCTCGAGTTTGAGATGAGCATGATGGGCGAGTTGAGTTTCTTCCTTGGTTTCGAGATCAAGCGGACTCGGGAGGTACTTTCTTGCATCGGGGCAAGTACACTCGTGACCTCTGAGACGATTTGATATGAGTGATGGTAAGCCGGTGTCCACACCGATGGCTTCTCTGACCTATCTTGACCTGTATGAGGATGGCGAGCGGTTGATCAAAAGGAGTATCGTAGCATGATTGGCTCCCTCTTGTACCTCAACGCCTCGAGACCGGACATACACTTCTCCGTGTGTTTGTGTGCTCGATTCGAGCTTCTCCTCACGTATCTCACCGCCCGAGCGGTGAAGCGCATTCTTGATACCTTGAGCTACCATTGACTATGGTATCTGGTACTCTTCCTCATCTGTCTTTTCCTTAGAGCCTACTCGGGACGCAGACTTTCTTTGGGTGAGGATAGATAGGAAAAGCACTTCAGCACTGTCAATTCATTGGCACTTCTCTCGTTCTTGGTCTTCTAGGAAGCGATCCGGTGTTGCCTGATCCACCGCAGAGGCGAGTATGTTCTTTGCCGCCATTCTTTGCACGAGATACTTTGGATGGCTTCGACCCTGCGGGACTTTGGGTTAGTTATAGAAAGTGTTCCACTCTTTTGTGATAACACTTCTGCTATTAACATTGCTAAGAACCCAGTGCAGCATTCTCGAACCAAGCACATCGATATCCGCTTTCACTTCCTTAGAGACCATGTGGAGAAGGGTGATATAGTGCTGCAGTTTGTGGAGAGTAACCTCCAGTTGGCTGACATCTTTACCAAGCCTTTGGATAGCTCTAGGTTTTCAGCCTTGCGGGGAGAGCTTGGGGTGGTTTGTCCTTATGGACTGTAGTGAGGGGGAGCTTTGTGCTTTACTGTTTATCTTGTATATTATGCTGTTGCTCCTTACTATCGCATTGCATTCGGGATGCATTTTGGGTTAGTCTTCCTAGCATAGATTAGAGTGTTTCTCTCGTCTAGTTGCTTAGACTTCTTCCTCTCATCTTATGCTCTAGGATGTTGCTTATTAGCTGTCTCTTCTCACTAGGTTGAGCTTACTCACTTCTTATAGGTTCTAGCAAGGGTTGGGCCACCCTTGGGTAGACAGGGGAACGTGTTTGCTCCTTAGTGTGTTAGCCGGGCGGTGATAATCCTAGTGTCATATGGGGTAGATGAGAGTCAGTCTGAGCCATGGTATTCTCTATATCTTGTCTATGCTTTGAGGACTGCATTCTGATTTCTTTGCCAGCTTCTCGTTTTATTGCTTTGGTTCGAGGAGAGTTCATTTGGGAGCTTCGGAGTTTAATATTGATATAACTCAACTTGAACTAAAAGGTGCTTCACATGTTGAGGGGAGGATTTTCTTGCTTTTAGCATTGTGCATTGTAATATAACTACATGGAGCCTTGACCATTATCCATATATGACATGCTTCAATGCATTACATCTTGCCATGATTATGCTTAATTGCTAGATTTATCATTGCTTCATATGTGTCGTCAAGCCTTTGTCATTGTTAAGTTAATTAAAATTGCACAACTTGAACTAAGACATGTCATGTTAGCTCTTGAGGCTAGACTATCCTTAGTTATCCTCTTATGATTCATGCCATGTCAAATAGGCTAAGTTGAGTCTTGAATCTTTAATTGAGCTTTAGTTTGAGCTATGCTAGTGTCATGATGAACCATGAGTGAGTACACTTATTTAAGAAAGCAAAAGATCTCTTTTTTGTCTTGAAAGAACCGATCTCACCAATTCTTTCTCATGAGGCGCTTGCCATTACCTTTGGCATGAACTCGGGGAGTTTTGGATGACCTAGATCATCTCCTTAAGCTTCTCGCTTGGAATGGTCGCATAAGGCTTGAGATCTAGCACATCACCAAAATTATCAATTTCAAATGAAAATATGTGATTTGGGCTAAATTTGCTTAACTACCAAAAGAACCAAGTACTTGTGCAAATGATTCATTCTTGAACTAATAGCACTCTAAATTGACTCAATTCTAGCTTCTTGGTTCCACTTAGGTTATTGACATGGTTTGCATCATCTTTGGATACCTCTAGCTAGACTATACTCTTGAGTGGCTTGACATGCTAAGAAATTCATCTAATCTTCATATTGTTACTTACGTGGCTTGGCTTGATTATGCATATCTTGTAATGATATTGATAGTTTTCATATATGTTATGGCTTGGTGTAATTCTCGAATAGTCATTTTGGATAATCTTCATGGCTCTAATTGCTTAGCATTGCATAACATTCAACCACACCATGCTATATTCTCTCTTTTGTATCTTGATGACTCTATTGCCAAAAGGGGGAGAATATTGGAGAAAAAGTCTCTTTTGGGAGTTTTGGGAGCGTTTGAGAAAACTTGCTCTTTCTTTTACTCCTTGCGTCTACATGGTCATTAGCATCAATTTCTTCTCTTGGACCATGTATGACTTTCAAACAAACTCAACTTATGCTTTTTGGGGTTTGTCAATATACTCATCAAGGGGAGATTGAGAGACCATGTGGGGTGTCCCCATGTTTGTGATGAGTAATTGACTATCGGTTTAGTGAGTTTGAGTTTGTTTGTATTCGAGGGTTGAGTACCTTTATGCGTGCTAATGTGGATTATCTTTGTTTAGTGCGGTGCTATGTGATGGTTTGCTTATGCGTGGATCGCAGGACTTGAACTAGGTCATGGTGAGGCGAAGAGGACCGGGACTAGGCACGAGGAGGTGTTGAGGTCAGACGGTCGAGTTGCCAAAGATGATTGAAATTCTTGAGGTGGTTCTGAGTCGGGAGACGAGGAACTGAACTGCCGTGTGACGGATCTGACGGGCGATGACGAGCGGACGGGACTAGACTCGAGGAGGAGTCGAGGTTCAGACGGTCAAGATACGGATCACGGAAGCTTCGGAAGGTGTTGAGGGCAATTTGGTAAATTGACTCAAGCAAATGAGAGGAGGGGCTGGTTTTCCCTCCAAATCCTGGTCATGTTGACCATGACCCTTGCCTCATTTGGGTGTGGAGCAAGCATGTGAGACATGGCTGACACTTCTTGATTTGCCAAGAGAGGGGTGAGCAAGTGCGTGTGCTTATGTCCTGCTGGCAAGCTTGTGAGCTCCTGTGGTGTTCAGTAGGATGGTGTGAGCTCCTGTGGTGTTCTCTTGTTGAGAGCTCCTGTGCGTATATGGAGATGGGAAAAGCTAGCTCCTGTAAGTGTCCTAGTGGAGAGCTGAGCAGTGAGTTTTGAGGAGAGTTCAAGTGTGTGTGCTGAAATGAGAGTTCCTGTGTAAGCATGATTGAGAGGGTAGAGCTCCTGTGTAGGGAGATGAGCTGAGAGTAAATTACTTATGTAATCATTCCTCTTGCTTTGAGTCTACTGGTTGTTTCTTGTTACAATGATTTCTTTGGCTGCCTTTTATCGCGTTGAGATGATTCTGTGATTTGCGGTTTGAAGTTCTTTTTGTTGCTGTGTAGTAGAGAAATGAGCTGAGGAAGGGCAGCATTATTGCTGTGAAGTGCGTGTAGCTCCTGTGTGTGGTGATGGTGTCCCCTGTGTGGCTGTCTTGCGGTTGTGTGCAAGAAGCAGCTGAGCAGTGAGGGTTGTGAGGCTATAGTTTTGAGCTCCTGTGCGTGTGTATGCCGAGTATGTAGACACAAATAGCAGCCAGCGCCTGTGCTTGTGTTGATTCTATTTTATTACTTTGAATGCCGTTTCGTTTGTGGTTGTGATTCGGCCGGTGGATGGCTACAATCTTCGATCTTCTTTATTGCTTCGACTGAGTCCCTTGTGGCAGCGACTGCATAGTTTCTTGGCCTCTTTGACTGCTCTCTCTTTGTGCGAGTGATGGCGTGCTAAGTACCCTGCTGTGTTTACTTGTCCGTTCGGTTTGTAGTTCACAGTTTAGTTTTTGTTTTTTTTTTGGCTGGAGAACAGGAGGCCCTGGCGGCGCTTTGCTAGTCCCGCAAGAAACCAGAGGCTCTTGTGAGCGTCTGTGAAATCAGGAGCCCCTGGCGATCTGCAGTGACCCACAAATGGTAGCTCTTGGCAGCAGATTGTAGCTTGTTGAGCAGACAAGAAAAGCTGCAGCGGCTGCAGTGTTTAGCCGAATTCTTTTCTCTTGTGTGTTGATGGTTGGAGTATTTACTGCCTGGCTGCAACTTGGTATTTTCTTTATTACTTGATACTTGTTGCCGGTTCTGTCATCTTCTTGTGGATTGATTGCAGCTCCTAGTTGTTCCCTGTTTTAAGATCTGTTTTGGTGTGTTTATTTGCTTGTGTGCTGCCTTCAAAATGATTCCTGTGCTTGTAGAGTGTTTGTTGCTGCTGTGTATTGCGGCTGTACTATGCTGACATTAGGCACTAGCAGCAGCTTGAGATTTTCGGATTAGTTGTTAGCTTGTGCTGCTGTGTCATGATGTAGTAGTTAGTTTTGCGTTGAGAGTTTTCAGAACTTGTTGTTGATCTCCTCGTTTGTGCAGTTGTGTGTTGTTTTTAGTCTTTTTGAGGGGTCGTTTTTATTTAAAGAATCGACATTCACCCCCCCTCTGTCGCCATTTCGGTCCTACATCTAATCTTGACAGGCCGTTGAGTGCTGTTAGTTTTTTGAGTTTGTTAGTTGGTTAGAGTCTTTTTAGTGCTTTGATGCAGTTAGTTAGTTTGTTAGAGTTCTGATTGGCTAGTTGTTTTGCACGGGTTAGTTAATTTGGTTAGTTGGTGCCACGTGAGTTCCGATCAGAGAAGTTCTTGGTCTGTTAAAGACTACTAGTGGTTAGCATATTAGATAAGCTAGTGGTTGATGGTTAGTTTGTTAGTTTACGGCTGCATGTAATCATCATATATATATTGAAGAAAGCAGCCAAACAGCGGAAGCTTGCCAGCGGCAGAAAAATCATTCGCCTCTCCTGTTCGTCGGTTCTTGTTTCGTGTGAAGTCATGTAAAGCGAAAGCAAATCAATAGAAGAAACGCTGTCGTGCTCGTGCACTGGCATGCAGCACCAAAGATCGACTTCAGAGAGTTCTTGCGTATGTGACTTCCTCCAGTACGTTCCGTCTTCGGCTTGGTTCCAACACACTTGGCGCCCTGAGAAGGAGTAGCCGGCCCGGATCCATAGACACGACGGAACGGCGGAGCCGGCGCCATCTTCCAGTGCACAGAAATGCATGGTGAAGCCAACACCGTGGCTTAGCTTGCAAGAATGCATGTGTCCATGTCGACCCTAGTGCCCCAGTAGCCATATCAAATCCAGGAGGAAGGCAGAAACCAGCAAGGCGTAAGTGATTTTGTTATCTGCTCTCCTCTGACCTTCTTTACTGTAGAAGAAAAACAGCAGGAGCGCACCGGCGGTGGCGAGCGGCGAGACCAAACGGATAATGTAGCCACCCCAGGTGTGGACCATGGCTGCCTTGGTGTAGAGGATGTCGTACATGAGGGAGAGCTCCATCTCGACCACCTTGCACATATTCTTCCATAACAAAGTGACTATTTCCATGATGGTATCACGCTTGGATGTGTCGACCGACGAATCAACCATGGCACGCTTGCAGAAATCGAACAGGTCGTGAGCAAACAGCAGGGTTTCTTCGTTATCAAGATCCCGTTCCCTTCCCAAGCCCACACGCTCAGTGAATCTGCTCGACTGCTGCTTCTTGCTTGAGCTCCGGATGCTGCCCAGATCGCCTCGCCACAGCGCCCAAAACCTCTCCAATTACTTGGCAACACCGACGAAGAGCATGATGATCGATGCCAGGAGCAAGGCCCCGCCACCGCCGCCAACATATATATGCTTGTACAGGACATAGATGGCTACCATGAGTCCATTGCATCTTGTAGTACCCGCGCCACGAGAGAATGTTGTCCTCCAGGGAGTAGGCGCTGATGTTGTCCGGGCCACCGAGATGCAAAAGGAGGAACGGCGCCCAGAACGCGACGAGCTGCTGCTCTCGCGACGTGCTGCCGACGGACAGGTGGCCGAGTGCGTACGTCGCGGCCCAGCCGGCCAGTTGGTACGCTAGCCACAGGGGGAGCCTCCAACAACTGGAGGATTTACGCCGACGGATACAGGCGAACAGGACGAGGACAAGATGCGCGGCTAAGCTGCCAATGACCACTATCCGGATCAACCATAAATTAAAGAACTGCGCCATCCATTGCTCCTGCACCGATTTTTTTAAAAAGAAGGCCTGCACCGGAATTAAGATGACATTATACTGTGTCACATATGCATTCATCTAGACCAATGTTGCATCACTACCAGAAATAGGTTATTTCTATTGTGCATATATATATCCCGAGTGTATTATCGGAAACACTCGGGAGTGTCCCGAGTGCCCCAATATGCACTCGGGAACGTAATAAACACTCGGTGAAATGTTATGTTCCCGAGTGTTTTTTATTACACTTGGGAGACAAAGACGGGGCAGCACTCGCCCACTCGAAATCAGGCTCGGAAACGGGATATCGACGCATTCAGAACGGGAAAAGTTGTTTCCCGAGTGCATATGTGGTGTGACACTCGGGACAAAAGTGACACTCGGAAGACTACCAATTAGTAGTGGCGCCAAAATTTTCCCCACCTACATGCACAGTGCTTACCCTAACACTCATTCCCCAATATCCCGACCCTGCCGCCATTCAGCTTTCTCCTCCTCGTCGCCAAACCCGACCCCGCCACCACACCCTCCTCCACCGCCTCCGCCTTGTCGCCACCCCGACCCCGCTGCCACACCCTCCTCCACCGGCTCCCTCTTAGATCCAGCGCGCGTCGCCTCCGCCGCCCGACCACCTCCGCCTCGTTGCCACAACCCCGCCCCCCTCCAACGCCTCGCCACCCCCCCCCCCCCTCCACCACCTCCGCCTCGTCACACACGACCCCACTACCACACCCTCCTCCATTGCCTTCCTCTCAGATCCAGCGCTTGCGTCCTCCTCGTCGCCACACCGACACCCCCCCCTCCTCCACCGCCTCTGCCTCTCCCCTCCTCCACCGCCTCGCCTCTCCCCCCTCCTCCACCGCATCCACCGCCTCCATGACACCACCTTGCCGGCCTCCTCGTCTGCCGCCAAGCTTTGCTGCATCGGCGTCCGCCCTCTTCCGCCGTCTGTGTCGTCATCTACTGTGACGCCTCTGTACCCATGACATCGTCATCCTCCTCATTGTCGCATCCTCCTCAAATGCGCCCTTGCCTTGCAGCCAAGGCCTCCATCCTACTCTCATCCGTTGATCTTTGCCGTAGCTATGGATCTGGCGACCTCTGTAAAACTGTCCTACAACCGATTGACATAAGCATTGTATTACTATTTGCTTGTGGGCCATTGTGGGGAGGATGTGGCCTGTGGGTCAAATTAGTGCTCTTTGTATATATATATATATATATATATATATATATATATATATATATATATATATATATATATATATATATATATATATATATATATATATATATATATATTTGGATTGCATCTGTTTCATGATGAGAGCAAAATGGAGTCATTAGTGTGAATGTGGCTATACTAATGGCATCCATACTAATGATGCATTATCTGAAGAACTCACGCTTGTATTATGCGCTAATTATATAGATGAGCTGTAGTGCGTAGAGCGACCATGTAATTAGATGAGAAGTTGAAAATTGTTTTATTTTATCTAAAGTTTTCCTACAAATTTGTCTGTACAAAACATCAAATAATCAACAGAATCGGTGTAATTTGAACATAGCAACAAAAGGAAGCATTCCATGTAGCTAGTCTGCCTTGACTCTGCATTTCTTACATATTCTTTTTTAAGATATGCCAAAATACATGACCTTTTGTAATGATAATAGGGTGCATAGGGGTGGTGCTGACACTATAGGAAAGTCATTTCTCCTGCAACTAATACTAACACAACTTGCAGTATTGTATTATGAGTCCATAGTAACTACTATGCTAAATAAAAAAAAGTGAAGTATTTTATAATCTATAGAGAGTTACATGCATGATGCATCTCAAAATAAAAATGAAAGTACATAAATGCCATTCGATGTAACCTTTGTTTGGCATCTTGTGAGTTGGAGAGAGAGAGATGCTTAAGAGAGTCAAATTGCAAGTGTCTTCCTTCCTTTCTACCATACCAATCTTTGCTTTTGGTTGCATGCCATGGCTTCTATTAAAGGATTATCGTCATCATTTGATAAAATGATTTATATATGCAAAGAAGAAACCTAAGGATAACCGTATGGATGGATCATCGTTTTTTAATGTCGCCCATGCATCCAACTCCATCTCGCTTTAAGCTTCTGTCTAACCCACCACATCACACAGAAATGACTCTTCTGTCCATTTGGTGGCACAACCTGTTGTTTCTATAAGAATGTGACTTGATATCTGTTAGAGGTAAGTATGAACTTTGTAGTGTAGAGAGCTAGACCTTTTCATATAGCACGCACTACAAAGCCTTTCAAATTAATTGAATAAATTGTCTTTTTTTGCACACTAGGATGGCCAAGGATCGTAGTTGGATGTACCTTTGGGTGTAGAAAGATGGGTGAGTCTGTTGAAGAATGGATGGAAAAGACCAACGATTTAGTGGATCGAGCATTTGTTAGGAGTAAACGACTAGGTGGTGTGTTGTTCCTTGTTGTCGTTGCTTTCGAACACAAGGCCACAAATGAGGCGACAATGATCGCACACTTGTGCAAGTATGGATTTAGGCCACACTATACCGTGTGGATCTACCATGGCGAGTCACAAAGTAGTAGATCGGACGTGCAACACACAGATGATGGCGGCCTCAATGAGAGTAGGACAGAAGACATGCTAGATGATGTGCGTGATGCATATGTGCCACACAGCAGAGGAAGAAGCTGGAGCACAACAAGGGCTTTCTTTGGTATGTTGTCATGGCGAGTCAACCACTTCATGGGAAAACACAGGTGTCCCAACTAGATGCCATCACACGCCTACTTGCTATCAAGTCCCAGTTCAGCATAAGCATTGCTTGCTTTGATGCATTCTTCAACGTGTTTTGCACCCTTTTTCCAGATGGTCACAAACTACCCCTAACTTGTATGAGGCAGGCGCACTAAATATAACATATGAGAAGATAGATGTTTGTCCAAATCATTGCATGTTATTTAGGAATGAGAATGTGGACAAAGATTCTTTGTGATAAGTGTGGTGAGTCTAAGTATGTTGAGGTTGACTCTGGCGATGGTCGAAGAGGCGACTTCCTATTGGCGAAAAATACTTAGCTATCTACCATTTGTACCATGAATCCAACGGTTATACATGTCTGAGGTTTCTGCCAAACAAATGATATGGCACAAGTATGGTTGTCGGTACCATGATGACAAGATGGTCCACCCATCTGATGGTGAAGCATGGAAACAATTTGACTGAGAATATGTAGAGTTTGCCGTGGAGCTTCGGAACATTCGAATTGCAATTGCAACTGATGGGTTTAACTCATTTGGTATGGGGGCTGCGCCATACAACTGTTGGCTTGTGTTTGTCATGCCCCTTAACCTCCCACCCAGCGTTTGCATGCAGAAGCAGAACATATTCCTTTCCTTGATAATCCCTGGTCCTGAATACCCAGGAAAGAATATGAGTGTATTTATGGAGCCGATGGTCGATGAATTGTTACATGCTTGGGAACAAGGTATAGTGACATATGATTGGGCATTAAAACAGAACTTCACCATGCGGGTCGCGTACCACACATACATGCATGATTTCTCGGCGTATGGGATATTTTGTGGGTGGTGTGTACATGGGAAGATGCCATGTCCCATCTGCAGGGAGGCATTGCGTGGCAGTTGGCTAAAGCATGGTCATAAGCACTCCTTCGATTGTCATCGACAATTTCTTTCAATTGACCACAAATTGAAGTGATGAAATGGATTTAGGGCTATCTTGTTGTCATAATGGACCACCACATCATTGGCGGTGAGGAGGTTAGTGCATGGCTAAATGCTCTCAAACCTCTTGACGATGGAGATGGGTTCAAGAAATATGGTGAGGAGCACAATTGGACTCACATTCCAAGCTCAAGAAATGACATGCAATGTAATTATTGGTTGCTACTGCAAATTTTTATAATCACGATTTCTTATGAAAATGTAGGAGCAGTGGGATCAATGGTAGATCCGGCTACTTACAGTGCTAATCTTTGAAGATCATGTGAATATGTCCATCGCCAGAAAGACCACCACGGTGCTTGCTATTTTCATGATCTACTTGTGCAAACATGAACATACATCACTCCATTTTGTGTTGATGTAGCATATATGCATGCATGTGTGCTAAAACATGCAAATGTACTGTCTTTTCTTGTGATGTTGAAAATTTTGGAGGTATTTGCATGTATGCTAAACATGACATATACCATAAGAAAACAAACTATTATAATTTGTAAGTATGCCATAGTTAGTGTAACTTGTTCATATCTCAGGCTAAGAAACTCTCTTTTATTTCCTTGATCAACTGGCCGGTAGTAGTGTAGTATAGCTATGAAAGCCATAGGGAAGTACATACACACTCCATTCTGACTAGAATAACTGCGAAGATTCATAATTCTGCTGCAACTTGAGAAGATGTTTATAAAATCTTAAGTAGGCCATTTTATTGTGGCCTGGTCGCCTGGATGAGTTACACAAGGACTGGAATTTTGTAGTTCAATAAATGGTTTTTTAGACCACAGGCAAATAGCTCAGATATTTATTAAAAAGCTGCAAAAGATCTTACCGAAAGGAAAGCAGCATGCTGGGATTGCAAGCTTAGGCTGCTCCCAATGCTCCACTCTGATTGGTATCTTAAGCCTGCCATGTAGACAAAATGATGATGTGACACCATAGTTAATGAAGAGAGACGGTACTTGACGAGGATTAAAACCTCTATGTATTAATTTAAATACATAAAAGACCATACGTTTTCATGGTCGTGCGTAACCCTAAGACTAACGACCTCCTTTGGTCGTAAGGATTCGAGAGGTTACGATGGGTACCCTAGTCGGACTAGGGTTCGACCCGAGTGTTGCTCGGAAATACTATGAACAGGCACCCTTAACCACATGATGAATGGAACACGTGCAAAACGTTCCGTACCATACGATGATATACAAGACACTGACGATAAACCACCTTACGGTTTAGGTTCTCACAAGTACTTAACCGCAAGGTAGTTAGCACATTGTTAACTACCTTAAACCTCCGACCAGTTGTAACATTTCATCAGGGACGCCTTCTCCAGGAGTAATTGCCGCCTCTTGGAGTTATTTAATGGTGGGGCCTTGAGAAGGCGAGGGACACGCATACACAACGGCGAACAACGAAAAGCAACACGAAGCCAAGCGGTAGTATTCAATACTCTCGGTGTAATTGGAGATAGTCCTAGTCAAGTCTTGTAATCCCGTTCATATTAATAAAGAGCCCCATTTTCTTCGGGATACTCCACGTCATTTTCCTCCTTTTATTTTTAAGTAAGATCGGCGATTCGATCTCGGCAGTGGCGCCGTCAGTGGGGAAAGAAGAGCGTAAGTTCCTGAAGAAACTCTTCGCTCATACAAATCCTCGCCCAAGTTCACGCAATCGCTAATGCGAATATGCGGAGTTTGGAATGAGGAGGTTGGTTCGACTTGGCGGACTCGCCAACCTCGATATGGAAGGATGCATTACGTGCCATGGAGAAAATGGCGGATCATCCTCCTCTTCCTCTTCCACGAGGCTGCGCCGTCGCCCGACGATAGCGAAATCGGCCGGATGGGCGAGATCGCCACCATTACGGTGGCGCAATCGGAAGAACCACCATTCGATCAGCTCGGAATGTTAGGGGACCTCTTCAAGCCGGTCTTTCGGCCAAGCAAAACATGAAGAAATTTCAGCACCACCTCTCGAAAATCTCTATACCCTCGATGAAATCATGGTGAAAGATATTCTCCTCGGCTTTTGGCAATTCAAGAGTCAACCGACATCAGTAGCGGTGTCGATGAAGCCTCCGTGGTCATAGGCCATGTGGGGATGATCACGCTTCGACATCTGATCGGCGATCGCCGAATCGGTGAGAGACCTCGAGAGGTGCTCATTTCCGGCCGCTCTCCGTCGTGGAAACTTACGGCAAAAGCACCGAGAAGCTCTCCATTAGTTCGATGGAAGCTCATCGGAAGATCGGTCTTTGGAGGCACTAAGTCAACGCGATCGGAGATGAAAATCAAAATACCTGCGCGACCCTACATTCTCTACGCCATCATGTGTTGTTAGAGATGATCCAAGACCATCGAGCACCAACTTCGAGTCCACGGGCGATCAGCGTCAATCAACTAACTGCTTTGGCGTTGCCCGCTTAGAGTAGTTGATAGGGCGAGATCAAATCCGAGGTCGGGGGGTTCAGGTTTGCATACACCTCGACCGATTTGAACCCCCGAGACCTTGATGGCTCGCACAAAACTTGCGGCGTGTTCAAGATATGTTACATAATCGATCCCACGTTAGCGGGAACTCGAGTTTTGTATGCGACTTGTGGGTCAAGTATCCGAAATTCTCCAACAGACCATGCGGCGCCGCGAGGCGTCTCAGGGAACAAAGGGTTTCAGGGAGTCAAACTATGACTTCATCCCAACGTTCCTCCCTCAGCAGGGGACAACATGGTCATGCTCGGGAATAGTCGATACCAAGGCCTCCTCGACGATTCCGACCAAGGAGTCACGAGGGGAGAAGGTTATTTCATGAAGTCACTCCCCCATCACGTCGAGAAGAACCATCGCTTGGACCTGACGATCTCCGGCATCGTCTGAATCAAGTAGGCGGTCGAAGACATCATACTATTGTCTACGACCGGATCGGCACACCGGAGCTCCAGCGTTCCAACCTTAGGAACCGGTCTCCGACCGATTACAATCCGGCACCCTCCCAGAGAAGGCGCCATGAATCAATCACAGGTTGTCGAGCTTTCTCTGCGGGACTCCAAAGCATGCGTTAGCCTAACGGTTCCGACCGGCCAATTTGGATAAGTTTAATGGAACTCAAAATCCGTGAATTTCTCCAAATCTATACCACCGCCATCGAGCTGCTGGAGGCGATGAAAATGTGATGGCCAACTATCTACCCGTGCTCGAAGAATGCGCGGTCGTGGTTGTTGAACCAACCGATCGGATCGATTTATACTTAGGAACAACTCTGTGACCTTCTAATCCACAAATTTCGAGAATGCGTCGACCGCCCTATGAAGGAGGATGATCTCCACCGAATCCGGTAGGGCTCTGATGAGACTCTACGTCAATACATCAAGAGGTTCAAATTGTTCACAATTCTATACCAGAATGCGAGTCATCTGTTATTAGGGCTTTCAAAAGCAGTCTGTAAATCGGCGGTTTATGGAGGACATAGCAATGAACCCTCCAAGAACAACCGTTGAGCTTTTTGACATGGTGACAAGTATGCCACGCTAGCGAAGCAATCGAGTGGTCTTGAAGCCATTGATCGAGAAAGACAAGATTCCTCGGCCGGCTTTGGACAAACTAGAAAAAAGAACAAGAAGTCTCTCAAGAAGAAGAAGAACATGAGGCCCGGCGACAAGGAGGTCCTAGCCATTCTGATAAATTCATGAAGGGTAAGAAGGACTACCTTTGGTGGGGGCAAGGCAAAAGCTCAGCAGAGGATTCGAGAAAAAGAAGAAGTGGTGCCCACTTCACGGTGACGAGGGCATGATCTCGCTTTGTCGAGTCGGCAAAAAAAACCGAAAGATTATTATGCGGTGAAGGACCATTTCCCGCAATACAAGGACCCGGAGAAATGAGCTCCAAAAAGGACAAGGATGGCGATGAAGAAATGGAGTACCAGGATCCCCAACACACAGTCAACATGATTTTTGGAGGATCTTCTTCATACGAATCCAAACGTCATCTGAAGGCCATGGAGCGGGAGGTCAACCTCGTCGAATCTCCGAGCATTATCAAGCAATCGAAGTGGTCAGACATCGCAATTTCATTCAGCAAAGATGACTGCCCCATTCCTTCGACTCGACCAGGTAGGTTCCCTATTTTTGTTGAACCAACCATTAATAATTGTAGGGTTAATCGAGTCTTAGTAGATGGAGGTAGTTCTTTGACTATATTATTTCTTGGGAGCTTTAGAAGAAATCACGGTCCCCATGTCAAAGGTGAAACCGGTGAAATATGCTTTTCATGGCATAGTTCCTAGCTCCACCGCTAAGCCGGTAGGGCAAGTTTCCTACTGTTACGTTCGGAAGGCCGATAACTTTCGAGCGGAAAAAATTTCGTTTGATGTGGTAAACTTGAATCCGCATACAAGAATTCTTGGTCGACCAACATTAGCAAAGTTCTTGATAGCCACGCATTATGGTTATCAAAGTTTGAAAATGCCGGGGCCAAAGGGAGTCATCACTATTCGGGGAGATCGAAAAATGGCTTATGTATGTGACCGAAAATCCTTTGAACTAGTCGAAGAACTTCCGACCAGAGAGGCTAATCCATCTACCATGCAGGCCAAGCACTTGAGACCGAAGGTGACACCCAAACCCTCCGACCAGTCAAAAGAGGTATCACTTTCGGCGAAAGGCGCTTCTCGGACGGCGCCAAGTCACTACTTGGGCCAGAAGATACTAGCCCACCTGCTCGCAAGGTTACGGTCGGAGCAAGACTCAATCCTAAATAGGAAGAGTTGCTCGTCTCCTTCCTCCAGAAACAAATCGGGGCGTATTCGCTGGCGGATGTCGATATGCGGAGTCCCGGAGGTGATCGAGCCTGAGGCTAGCTCTCGGCTGATAAGAAACCGATCAAGCGAAGCTGCGGCATTTTGCACTGTTGGGAAGGAGGCAATCAATCGAGATTGACAAGCTTCTCAAAATTTGGATTCATCCGTGAAGTCAACCACCCTCGGTGGCTCGCCAACCTGTAATGGTTAGGAAGAATAATGGGAAATGGCGAATGTGTATCGACTTTCTGAGATCTTAATAAAGCTTGTCAGAAGGATGATTTTCCCCTTCCGCATTGATCAATGGTAGATTCCACCTCTGGATCTGGTGCTAAGTTTTCTAGATCGTATTCGAGGTACCACCAAATTAGTATGTGTAAAGAGGATGAGGAGAAAACTTCCTTCATCACTCCATATGGCACTTATTGTTATGTTAAGATGCCATTTGGTCCCAAAAGCTAGTGCAACTTTTCAAAGGTTGATGCAAAAATCTTTAGTCCATAAATAGGTCGAATCTAGAAGCTTCGTTGGCGATCAGGTCGTAAAGACCACCAATGCTAGCAATCACATCTCGACTTACAAGAAACTTTCAACAACTTGAGAAGGCATAACCTCAAGTTGAATCCAGGAAAAGTGTGTGTTAGGAGTTTACTATTGGAAAATTGCTCGGTTTCCTAGTCTCGGCTAGAGGTATTGAAGCAAATCCGATAAAGATAGCGACCATCGACGGATCGACCTCCGACCACGAAGAAGTCCAAAACTAACGGCTCTATGGCGGCTAAGTGGTTTCATAGCAAGGTTAGGGAAAAAGGGTTACCTTTCTTTAAACTTCTTGGAAACATGGGAGTTTAGTGGACTAGGGAGGCAAGCGATGCCTTTGAAGAACTTAAAAGTACCTTACAAGTGCCCGGTTTTAGTCTCTCGAGACCGGGAGAAACTCTTGCTAATGTGCGTGGCGGCAACATCACAAGCGATGGCGGTGTCTTGGTGCGTAGAAAGGATAACATCCAACGACCGGTTTATTACGTGGCGAAGTCTTACATGGACCAAAGGAAAGATACCCGCGGTACAAAAGTTGCTCTCTGGTCTCCTTATGTCTTCAAGGAAGCTAAGGCACTACTTTCGAGCCCACAAAGTGGTCGTACCATTGGATATCCTTGGTCAAGTCCTTGAAATAGGGAATCATCGGGACGAATAGCAAAATGGGCGGTTGAGCTAGGGCGTTTGACCTCCATTTCATTTCACGAACAACAATAAAGTCGAGCGATGGCGAAATTCATTGCGAATGGACAAACCTGAACCCACCTAAGGGCAGTACAAACACCACGAGTGGATAATGTACTTTGACGGTTCTTTGATGTTAAAAGGTCGAAATTTGGAGTGATCTGATATCCTCTTGGCGAACACTTCAAGTCGCCATCCGATTAATTTTCCGCCACAAATAATGTGGCGAGAATATGAAACGTTCTTGGCGGGACTCGGCGGCTCATTAAGCTCGGGATTATGATTACTAGTGAAAGCGATTCTCAACTAGTAGCGAATCAAGTAGGGAAAAATATCAATGCTCGAGTACCAAGATGTCATCTTATCTGGTGGAAATACGGAAACTTCGAAAAGTACTTCTTGGTTTCGGATCAACATATTCCTAGAAAGGAAAACTTTACAGCGGAACCGGTTAACACGGATGGCCTCCATGAGGTCAGCCGTCACTTGAGTTTTTCTCGAGCAACTTGATTCACCCTCGGTGTCGAGCCTTCCGAGAACATACATGATTCTTCTGGTCGAACAAACCGATCAAAGGAACATGGATGCTCCACAGTCGTTGGCGGTTGGTATTTATCACGATCAAGGTAGAAATTGGATGACATCGATCTACAATTATCTTGACATGACATAATTACGGAAGATGATGTAGAGGCGATCGTATATACGAAAAGCCAAATCATACACTCTAATCGAATGTACCTTGTACAAGCGAGGATCTCATGGAGTGTTGATAAGATGCATATCTCAAGCGGATGGCATTAAGTTCTTGACCGAAATCCATGAAGGAGTGCATGGAGCACATCATTCCTCTGAGAACACTAGTCGGTAAAGCCTTGAGCAAGGATACTCTTGGCCAACTGCCCTTCATGATGCAAAAGGACTTGTGACGAAGTGTGTACAATGTCAGTTTCATAGCAGACAAGTACATCAGCCGGCACAAGCCTTACAAACAATTCCTCTTTCGTGGCCTTTTGCAACCTGGGGACTAGACATTCTGGGACCTTTTCCAAGAACACCGGGGCTTGAATTCCTTTTCGTCATGATTGACACATTTACAAAATGGATCGAGACCGAGCCAGTTGTTAAAACAACAACTGAGGCTGCTAAGAGATTCCTCATGAAAAATAGGATCACTTTCGATTTGGTGTACCCGATCGTATAATCACAGATAATGGCGCCGTTCTCTAGCGGTCAATTTCAAGAATTACTGCGATGAACTTCGGTGTAAAAGTTCATTTTGCTACATTGCCCATCCTCGAGCAATGGAAGCGATTAAGCGAGCTAATGGTATCATTATGCAAGGGATCAAGCGCCGAGTATTCGACCCGGTTAATCAAGCGGTCGAGAGCTTGGGTTCAAGAACTCCCGTCTGTATTATGGGCCGTTCGAACCACGACCAGTCGTGCGACCGGTGAAACACCATTCTTTTTGGTTTACGGGGCTGAAGCCATGCTTCCTCCAGAACTCAAAATTGGCTCTGCTCGAACTGATCGCTTTAACGAAAATGATCAGAATGAACGAAGACTCGACGATATCAATTTCCATGAAGAACGACGAAACCAAGCTCTTGTACGATCAGCAGTCTACCAACAAGCCATGCGAAGGTACCATAGTTGTAAGGTGCAACCTCGCAGCCTTGCTGTAGGTGATCTGGTTCTCAGAAAAATTCAGAACCAAGCAAATCGCAATAAACTTTCTCCCAAGTGGGAAGGTCCTTACACTGTGGTCGAAGTTACCCGACCAGGTTCCGTACGACTAGCTATGCCTGATGGGCAAGTTTTGTCAAATTCTTGGAACATTGATCAATTGCGTAAGTTCTATGTTTAATTATTGTTTACATTCTTTCAATACTTTCAATTTCAATAAATTCATTTATTCATTAAAAAAAAGTAACCTTGCTTATATATATATATACCTATAGGCTGGTCGTTCATGATTGTTAATTCAAACTAGTCGGAGAAGACAATTTTCTCTCCGATATTCTCTTCCAAGGATCTCTGTTACTCTATGGCAACGACTTCTATGTCATACGCCGTATTGGCCCTAGTCGTGAGCATTTTTCCACGCGTGACAAAACTCTTTTCTTAAGGAAACATATGAGCAATCAGAGCATCATACAAATAACTTTCCATACTGAATGATATGCCTAAGATTTTGAAGATTATATTTCATTATTTCAAGATTCTGCTCTGCTCTTGTCTAGCTACTGGTCGGGACACGGAAAGCCTCCTAGTCGAAATCTCTCCTTTTTCGCACGTGGTCACCTTGCTGGAAGGAGCTTCCTAGTGACGGTTCTTTTCTTACGATCCTCGCTACGATCGGATAGAGAGCTTGAAGACGTTTCACAAAATATGTTATATGGTTTCAGATCTAAGCATTCCTTCCGACCAGACTTTAGGATAATAGATATAAACAAAGTTCACTTATAATTTGTTGCATTCATTTTTGCTTTTCTTCTTATGTCAAACAACAAGGTCTTTTATCCAACCATGTATAACTTTTGATTGGTATTTCGATCATGACAAACAAAGATCTATAACTAAGCGAAGTCATAAAATTTGGTTCCGACCACAATGATTTCCTAGTATTACTACGATCGATTTTGACTTCATATCGGCACATACCTTGAGCGATGGTTTTGACTTTCATTCTCTTTCTTGGCTACACCTTGTATAGTAAAGTTCTTCTACTATAAAGCGTTCGAGAACTAGGAAGTGTATGAAATTTTAAAAAAAGAGAGTCAAGCAGGATAAACAAAGGCATTGTTAATGACATAAAAGGTAAGTTTTATACATATTCAATATTTTTACACTTGTTGCGAGAGCCTACTCTAGAAATATTCCCGGACTAATTCTTTGCTTGATGGGGATCAGACCTCCATCTCCTCTACTACTTTATCTCCGAGTGGCTTGAGTTCTTCCATGAACTTGGTAGCCTCCTCGGTGGGCGGTTGAAGTCATCTTCAACAACTTGGAGATCAATGGAGGGATCGGAAGCTTTCAGTTTTCCAAAGCAAAACTAACTCCACTAGCAATACTGTTTTCATAGTGCAGGCATAGTTCTTAGAGTAGTCTTGAGCGATATTAAGATCCTCTAGAAGTTGACCCAAGTAGTTCATTTTCTCTACTAGATCTCTTAGGGTAGGCGGGGCTTGATCTGATCCCATATCAAAGATCATCTTGTTCAAAAATCTGATCTTTTCATCTAGACTTTGAGCGAGAGCCGCCTCCTTATCTTGCTCAAATTTGAGTCTTTTCTACTTTGTCCAAAACTTGTTTTTGCTCTGCAAGAACAAAAGCAGGTGATAAGCACAAAAATAATTGGAGGAAGATAATAAGTCAAGTTTACTGACCTATTACCTTCAATTTTCTTGTTAAGTTCTTCCTTCTTGGTCGTAGCCGGCGTCGAACCGGTCCTTAACTGATTTCTTCTTCAAGCGGTGTCTTGGCTTTCTTAGCAGGATCTCTTCTTTTATTTTCTCCAAATCTATCAAATATGATAAGGAGAATAATTAGCAAAGGGCGAAGCATTGAAGAACGAAAAAAGGCTAAGGGGAAAGTTTTTACTTTCTAATTCGGATGTTTACGCTCCAAGTCTTTAATCCATTGGGTGGATCCTCCGACCACGACAAAATTCTCGACCATATCTTTGCTCAAATAGCATTTTCCTCTTTAAAAATTCTTTATAAAAGATTTTTTAGAGATTATTAAGCTGGTCGTAGATACTTACGGATCGCCAAATCATTATATCCGCCAAATATTGAATCGGGATGCATTTTGATTTGATGATCCGATATTTTCCCATGCCTCGTCAAGCTCCTTATCCTCGATGAATCGAGGCGAAAAGGAACTTGTCGGGTTGAGGAGAATTATCAACAATGGTCGGAACTGTTGAGGGTCTTTAGGGGCATCTACCTTCGCAGAAGGAGTTAGAACCACTAATGGTTCCAACTCGACTGTTGACCTTGATGCTGCTTTCGGGGTTTCTCCGACCACTCTTTCCTCAGGAACTTTATCTGGGAAATTGTGCGCTCATGGACCTCTTCACGTACGGTCCTTAGAAGAATGCAGTCGAAATGGCCGGAACACCGGAGGACCTATACCAAGCAAAGAAGGAAGTTATAAAAAAAGGCATCAAATCATCAAGAAATTATTAGAGGTATGCGCTTATCGACCACTTTCATTTGGCGTACCTAGTTAATTTCGAGATTTGACTCTAAAACGCGGAAGAGTAAAATCTGCACCGTCACCCTTCCTTTTCTTTTCTTGACCTTGCTTAGGTTCGAGCGGTAGAATTAGCCAAATCCGTTGCATCATCCAATAGGATGTCGGAAGCAATGCCCTCGATCGGTTCGTCAAGGATTCGTCCTTGACCATCTGGTCGGCGAGTGGTTTCACCGACCTCGAGACTAGTTGTTCGATAACAACTATTCGATTAAATCAACGACGATGCAGGGGTTAGTGACCTCCGTAGTTCTTGCCGATGGCCTTGACCTTCTCCACCTAAACCAACAAATGAATTTGGTTAGGTGATGAAATCTTTATCTAAACTACATATATATATTCTTATGACATGTTACATTTACCTCGGAGATTCATCCTCTTCGGTGCATCACGGGTGCAATCGGTCGGAACAACGGTGGGATGTTTAGCCTCACCGATTCATGTGATTCGCAACCCATCCAACTACAAAAATAGAGCATGATCAAAAAATCTGATCGGAGAATATGTATGCATGATAAAAGAAATTTTTTATTGTTTACCTTAAGCCTTGTTACTCTCTCTTCAGCAGGAGCTATGGCCAAGATCTCAGGGAACCCAGCCTTTTCTCCATGCTCCCCTACACAGATTATCCTGATCCAATCTCTAATTTCCTCAGGGGAAAGAGCTTTAAAAGAGAAGGAGAGAAAACAAAATATGAACAGGTTTTAAGGTAGTACATTAATCAAATAAAAATCTTGGTGGAGTTTATCTCAAGACTTACCTCCTCTGAGATAGCTTCATCACGACCAATGGACCAAATCGGGGAGAGTCCGAAGCTTTAGTGGGCTAATCTGGCGCTTAGTGAAATCCTCACCACGTGCCAGAGGTCAAGCCCTTGACTTCATGGTCGTAGATGGCATCCACCCATCGTCCGAGCCACTCCGTCTTCTCCACGGTTTTTCTCCACTTGGGATTTTCATTTGCTCTCATCCGTGAGTAGAGGCCATCATCCTCAAATGCTTGTCATATAGAACCAGTTCTTCTTCCATGACAACCACGAGGACTTGAGTACATATGAATGTACTCATTGGCCTTCCGTCGTGAAGGTGCAATGTACATTCTCGGGAGTATCCGTGGTTTTCCCCATCACCATTCGGTAGAAATACCTGAAGAGCCTTAAACTTGGAGGCACTCCCAAGTATGCTTCACACAAATATGTGAAGATGCTGATGTTGGCGATGGAATTTGGAGCCAAATTCACCAATTCCACCCCGTAGAACTCAAGAACACGGAGAAGGAATTTGTGTCAAGCAATCTCGGCCCACATTCGATGTAGGCGAGAAAAGCGGGGATTTCCTCATCTTGGCGGCTTGGAAAATGCTCTCCAAATGCTGATCTCCATCTGATCAAATTCTTGTTCGGAAGCATCCCAATCTTCTCCAAAGCCTCAAGCTTTTTCTTGCTCAATTCCGAAGGCAACCGCTTTGTGATTTGCTCCGACATGATGAAAATCCTCAAGGATGAGTAGAGTTCGTAGGAGATTTTGTAGTCGGAAGAACAAGAAAAGAAGGATGAAGATTTTTTCTAGGCAAAGAAGATCAGAAAGGGGATCCAAAAGGTCTAGCGATGGGAATTTTATAGCCTCGGATCTTTAAATTACGATCGGAGGTTATCTATAAAAATCCGAGCGGCAAAAAGCTTCTTTCTTGCCCAGCAGACGGAAGGAACTCTTGAGTTCCCAAGGCAAGTTCTCAACTTTAAAATGAACACAAACCACCTCGAATGTCATGACATTAAATGAAGGTCTGCGAATCTGATTCATCGGAAGAAGGCGTTCACGACTGTTCATTTAAAGTTAGGGGCTAGGCAGCGAGATTAAAACCTCTATGTATTAATTTAAATACATAAAAGACCATACGTTTTCATGGTCGTAACCCTAAAACTAACGACCTCCTTTGGTCGTAAGGATTCGAGAGGTTACGATGGGTACCACAGTCGGACTAGGGTTCGACCGGGTAGTACTCGAAAATACTATGAGCGAGGCACCCTTAACGCGCATGATGAACCGTGCAAAGCGTTCCGTACCATACGATGATATACAAGACAACGGCGATAAACCACCTTACGGTTTAGGTTCTCACAAGTACTTAACATAAGGTAGTTAGCACATTATTAACTACCTTAAACCTCCGACCGGTTGTAACGTTTCATCGGGGCGTCTTCTCTAGGAATGCTTGCGCCTCTTGGAGTTATTTAATGGTGGGATGCATAAGACGAGGGGACACGCATACACAGCATGAACAACGAGGAAGCAACACAGAAGCCAAAGCAGTAGTATTCAATACTCTCGGTGTAATTCGAGATAGTCCCTAGTCAAGTCTTGTAACCCCAGTTCATATTAATAAAGAGCAGCCCCCATTTTCTTCCAGGATACTCCATGTCATTTTCCTCCTTTTATTTTCGTAAGATCGGCGATTCGATCGTTGACAGTATTCTAGTATCTAATCTGGATACCTGTTCAGTCTCAAAATCCAACACATAAAATTTATTGTGATCAATCCCGTGCATTGGGAAGATCATGCATGCATTGCTTTAGTACATGCCACAGATAGGCCACAATGCTCAAATACTAGTAAAGATCATGCATGTAATTAAATGAAACAACCTAAGATACTACAACATAGGAAACCATGCATTGAAAAGATAGTATCCTAATACTCCTCATACACTAAAGAAACTGCACTAAGATACTACCCAGCAACCTTACAGTTATAGTCGAAAAAGAAAATAGTACTGCCCTCATTCCTCTCTGAAAAACAAGCTCTAGATGAGATGTGATTAAATGGAGTGTGAGGACCACATATTACACTCCGATACAAACTTTTAGAGATGGAGAGACACGATGAAACCTATTCCTACAGGCTACAGGTGACAACAGTAATCAAAACTGGGAAAATGGAGGCTTCTAAAACACTCGTTTTGTGCCAAAACCTCCTACCAAACATTTCTGTTCCCCATGAAATAGCGTCCTCATTTTTTTTTGAGAAAACCCTTCTCATTATAGGTGTGGGTGGCAGGTGGGGTTGGGATAGCCATTATGTTCATTCCAGAAGCATCGTATCATGCCTGTCCATGTCAAGAATTTCTATCCATAGTGTTCCGCCACTTCTTGGTATCCTTAATCCTTTCATTACGTACTCATGTGCAGTTGGTCCTATTTTGACTTTGAGAACTCTCCAATAAGACAATAACCCTTTTCTTCACTTTAAAATTTTCATTTTTAATTTATTTTCAGTTGACACTCTGTACTACTATTTCATAGTCGATTAGCTTGATGACAAGCATTTTCCTTTACTTCTAACGGTAGAAAGAAAATACTTCACTAAGAATATGTTCTATTTATTTGAAGTTTACATCAAAGGAACAAAAACTCCTTATAGAAAGAGATGTGTTTTATTTACTTGTCTCGTAACAGAAGTCAACTAGTCTATCAAGCTACAGAGAATTAAATTTGAATCTTACAGTTTAACGTGCTACTGTAAAGCTAAAATATAATCAGGAAAGTCAAGACCTATTGATATGCGAAAACTCTAAATTCCAAAGATGACCTGGATCAAACTGAAATCAACTTAGGAGTGTGCAATGATACTTACAAGCTTACCACAATGACCTTAGGTGTACCATGCATGCAGATGGTCATGTGTTTGTATGTGATTCATTTGATAGTATAGTTGATATTTTTATCGATAGTGGATGGCACAACAATGACAAATAACTATGGCGACATAGAAGTGAATAGCACAGAACCGATGTAGCCTTAACAAAAAAAAATCTTTCTTTTGATAATATTTATATGTCTTTGTCAATAGTTAGGTTAATTATCTTTTCATGTAATATCAATTCCTTGCTTTTGTTGTAAGATGGCACTAATATTAAGTTTTGTTGTATCTGCAGAATTCACAAAATGATGCTGGAGTAATATGTATGAAATCCCGTGATCCCTGTCACATCCTCCATAATAACATAGCACAGAAGATTGAAGCGAGAAATTGTGTGCAAATGGTAGCGATGATATGTGCTTTTGTTTGATGTATTACGGATAAGACTTGGCGAGGATATAATAATCCTTATTTTATCTTTTATCTATAATTCTTATTATAGGTAAATATGGCGTCATGTGGACCACGAGTATACCCTTAATGTTATAGGGAAGAGCCTAATGGGTGGTCGTAAGTTCTTCTCGACCACCCCCATAATCGTAAGTTATGCTCGACTACCCCATAGTCGTAAGATATGCTACGACTATCCCATAGTCGTAAGTCTTGCTTCGACTACCTCATAATCGTAGGCTCCTCTACGACTAGGTCATCGACCACCTTATGATCAAATAAACCTCTGAGACAAGTGGGTCTTATTGATTAAAGGATTCAAACAGATCATCATCTGTTGTTATTCATGCGGAGTAATGACACGTAATACTCCATTATCTACGGTATATAGTCATTTGGCGGCGTGGAGGAGTTAATACACGGTGATTATTACCAACGTCGCCCGTTCACGGGAGGTGATGAGCGCCGCTTTATCTGAATGCTTGCCGCTCCTTCACGTACTATAAAAGCGGCAATCGAGAGAAAGAGAGGAGGATGAATCGGGCCATCGGGAATACAAGCACTATCTGTAATAGTGTTAGTTTTCCCACGATTGTTCGAATACACTCAATACCATACACACACAGGAGTAGGGTTGTTATTTTCTCCGGAGAAGGCTGAACACAGTATAAAAATCCCGTGTCGGTTTCTCTGCGTGATTCTATTCTAGAGACCCCGAATCAAACAATCTTTACGTAAGTTCGGTTCTAAAACACCGGTTAGGCGCCGACCGTGGGGATCTTCGGTAATCTCTTGTCAACATACTCTCTGTTTTCCAAATCTCATGCACTCATGGCGGGAGAATGGAACAAGGAAGCTGGTTCGACTTGGCGGATCTGTGAGCGTCGACATGGATGCGGATTCGATTCTGAACCAAGTGATGACTCATCCTATGGCATTCTTGCCTCAGGGATCTTCCCACAGATCCGAGAGACAATGTCATGCGGCGGAGTTGAGGAGGGTCCTTATCCCCTAGCGATGCGTCCAAGAGAGAATCTACCCTCTCAAAGGACAAGGGTCAATCGACGAGGACCACACCAGTGTGGACTCACGACCTGACGAGAGTTTTCCTCGAAGTGTCCAAGTCCCCTAAAGCGGTCCGACTTGGTGAGGCAAGCTCTGGAAGCCACATGCAGGACTTCACGGCATCTGGTGATCCTCTCTCTCCGGATGGCCTTGCCAGAGGCGGGATCAAGCATGCTTTTCCTACAAATTCGACCATCTCTCCATGATCACACTGCCGACGGAGGCAGTTATAACCAGACTTCCCCTACGGAGGATTACTCCAAATCGCCGGATGGTGTCTCTCGGCGACTCCTCAAGCGGAGAGGCCTCAAGCGCAAGTGAGAATCATCAGCGGAGGTCTTCGTCCTTCCCTCGAGATCAAGATCACTCTTCTAGAGCCGAGATGGAGACCCTTCGAGAAGATCACACTGCGCGCCCTCTCGTGGCGTTGGCAGGGCGCCACCAGGCGGACACGACCAACACCTTCATGAGCGAAGGAAATCCTCGACATTCTCGCACTTCATTGAGGCGGTCTCAAGAGTCCGACATAGAAGCTCTTGAGGCTATTAAGACGGAAGAAAATTGAAGCCAGAAGAATGCATGCAGGCGCATCAATATCGATCGAAGGAAGCTCAAGAACTTCGGTACATCAATGACTTGCTCGAGAATCAACTAAAGAGCTAGCCCGAGCACCGACTCGACCTCTTCGTTGTAGAGATCGCACAAATGCTTGAACACGATGGCAAAGGCTGAGCGCCTCGCCGACATCATTCAGAAGTCATAGCAATCGACTTCTTGGCTACCGATCGATCGAACATATCACCACGGAGGAATCGGCGCAGCGATGAAATCGCATCGATCACCTACTCGAGAAATGTCTTTCGAGCGGTGATGATCGACAAACCCCTCGGAGATGATCGCTCACCATTCAGACATGGGAATCTGCGATGGCGAGATAAACTACGAGTATTCCCTCGTAAGGCGAGATCTATCATAGGTCGGTCAACCTTTTCTTGGGTATCGTCGAGTACGACCACGATGATATCAACCCTTCTTTCACGCAAAGAAGGCGTCAAGAAGTCATTCTTGGATGTCGGGCATTCTCGCTTTGATCTCCAAAGGCATTATTTAGCCACCTCGTTTTCGACCGGTGAACATGGAGAAGTTGATGGTTCCCAAAATCCCATCGAATTCCTTCAAATCTACTGGCAGTTGTCCGGCGGCGGGAGGAGGAGAGCATGTAATGGCAAATTATCTTCCAATTGTGCTCGAAGGATCCGCTCGATCGTGAGTTCTTGAATCAACCACTCGAGTCGATTTACTCTTAGCAACACCTCTGCGACCTTCTATTGGCAAATTTCCAAGGCACTTACAATCGCTACGGAAAGGAGGATGACTTGCCCGGATGAGGCGAGAATGACAACGAGACCTTGCGCCAATTCATCAAGCGCTTTAGTCGGGTTAAGTAACTCAATTCGGAAGTTTCGATTCATCATCATCGAGCATTCAAGCGAAGTCCGTAGTAGGAGAATAACGAAGACATTGCTTTAAACCCACCTACTTACATTGCGAACTCTTGAGATGGCTGATCGATATGCCATTTTACGAGGCGGTCGAGTGGAACAATACAATAGATCGAAGACAATACCTCTCGAGAGCCAGGCGACATTGGTAAGAAGAAGGATAAAAAGCAAAAAGTCCAAGAACAAAGGCGAAGGGTCAAAAACTCCAAACCGATGGTTCCAAGGAGGTATTGGTGTGAATGATAAAGAACCACGCACATCAAGCCGCACTCAAGCGAGAGGCAAAGGTAAGCGCCGATCGGAAAAATGATAAGCCTAGGTGGTGTCCTTTCCATAAAAAGGAAGGGCATGATCTTATATAGCTATCGCGGTCTTCCAGCGAAAGCTTGAAGACTACTACAACGACAAGGACCACTTCCCACTCTCGAATAGGTAGGTCAAACAAGTGGTCATAAATCTTCAGATGACGAAGAGGAGATGCCGTTCGAGGATCCGCAACACACCATCGAACACATCTCACGGGATCATCGACATATGAATCAAAGCGGCGACTTAAGGTCTGCTGAGCGTGAGGTAAACTCCATAGATCCTCCTCTCGTCAATAAATTATCGAAGTGGTGGAAGTCACTATCTCTTTCGAGAAGAGTAGTCGCCCGATTCCCGACTCGACAGTCGATACCCAATCGTGGTCGAACCCACCATCAACAATTGTCGAGTCAATCGAGTTTTGGTTGATGGTGGAAGCTCGTTAAATATTTTATTTACGAGTGCTCTGGATGACATGCAAGTACCGAGGACCAAAGTAAGACCGGTACGATACTCTTTCCATGGGATCGTACCGGGATCTTCGGCCAAACCAATTGGTCAAGTTTCTCTTCCTTTAACATTTGGTTCACCAAGTAATTTGGAGACGAGAAAATCTCCTTTGATGTGGTCGATTTCGATCTGACATATAACGCCATACTCGGACGACCAACTTTGGCAAAATTCTAATGGCTACTCATTATGGATATCAATGTATTAAGATGCGAGGTCCCAAAGGTAATCACAATCCATTGTGACAAGAAGATGGCGCATACTGCGGCCGTCGATCCCTCGAGATGGTAGGACAAATACCAACTCGAGAAGAAATCGACCTTCGACTAGCAAGTGAAGCCTAAAAACTACACCAAAGCCGAACGACAAAGTCAAAGAGGTTCCTCACGGGCCTTGAGGGAGCCCTCGAAGGCTGATTAGCATCGAGATACTTCCGACCCCAAATAGGAAGGCGCCCTCATCACCTTCCTCAGAGCTACTTGCGAGATGTATTAGCGTGGCAAGCATCCGACATGCCCGAGTCCCGGGGAGGTGATCGAGCATAGGCTAGCTTTACGGCACGATAAAGTACCGTAAAACAAAAATTGCGGAGATTTGCCTGATCGGCGAGATGCTATTAAATCGAATTGGATAAGCTACTTAAGCGGGCTTTATAAGAGGTCAACCACCGAATGGTTGGCTAACCTGTAATGGTTAGAAAGTCAAGCGGCAAATGGTGTATGTCGTGAGACTTTCTTGATCTTAATAAAGCTTGTCCAAAAGCGATTTTCCTTTACCTCGTGTCGATCGGTTGGTTGACTCTCTGCGGGTTGTGAAATGTTAAGTTTTTAGATGCATATTCGGATACCACGGATCAATATGTGTCTAGCGATGAAGAAAAGACCGCATTTATTACACCATTTGGTATATTTTGCTATGTCAAAATGCCATTTGGTCTAAAAATGCGGCGCTTCTTTTCAACACTTGATCACGAGCAACTTTTTCATCTCAATTAGGCGAAATCTAGAAGCCTATGTTGATGATCTAGTTGTCAAAAGCATCAAGAGACTTAATCATATTCTTGACACGCAAGAAGCGTTCGACAATCTCGAAAACATCGCTTAAAACTTAATCACGAGAAGTGTGTATTTGGAATCTCTTGAAATTGCTTGGATTCCTAGTATCAATCGAGGAATCGAAGCAAATCGAAAAGATAAAAGCCATTTTAGAAATCGCCCTCAACTACATGGAAAGAAGTCCGAAACTCACTTTGGGTGCATGGCGGCTTTAAGTCGTTTCATCGCATGATTTGGGAGAAAAGGGACTACCTTTCTTTAAACTTCTAAGGAAACACGAAGGTTTTGAGTGGTCGAAAGAAGCAAGCGCGCCTTTGAGGATGTCAAGAGGTACCTTCTGAGTGCTCCTATTACGGTCTCTCGAGGCGGAAGAAAGCGCTCTTGGTTTACCTAGGCGCCACGCCACGAGGCGATAAGCGCGATGAGTGGTCGTAGAAGCGTGAAAATGTACAGCGACCGGTCTACTACGTAAGTGAAGTTTTACGGACCTAAGGAGCATTACCCTCGGGTCCAAAAGCTTCTATATGCCCTCCTCATGTCTTGAGAAGCTGCGGCATTATTTTGAGCGCACAAACTAGTTGTGTGCGTCGAGTTTCCCTTGGGGCGATCCTCGAATAGGGAAGCAATAGGCGCATGGTAAAATGGTCGGTCGAACTTGGGGAGTTCGACATCCATTCGTGTCGAGCGGCCATTAAATCCCAGATCTTGGCGGACTTTGTCGCGAATGGACAAATCTGAACACATTGAGGATCCCGATCTGATTCCCGACCGATGGGCGATGTACTTTGACGGTCGCTTACTTTAAGTGGCTCGAGAGTGGGGTGGTCTGGTATCTCCTAGGAGAGACCTTAAAGTATGCCATACAATTAAACTTTCGGGCCACTAATAATGTGGCGAGAATCTGAAGGTTTGCTAGGCGGTATATGAGCGAAAGCGCTCTCGATTCGCCGACTACTCGTGAGAGGAGACTCTCAACTAGTCGTGAATCAAATCGGCAAAAATACCGGTGCTCTAACTTGACAATGTCTCGGTACTTATCGGAAGTCGTAAGCTAGAAAAGCATTTTTAGGTTTGAGGCACAATTCATCCCTCGAAGGATAATTTCCTCATGAGACCCGACTTGCTCGAATAGCTTCTTCCGATCTGAAGTACCAAAAGGAGTCTTCTTGGAACAACTCGAAGCCTTCTCACAGTCGACGAGCGAGACACCTCCTATTGAGACGGCCTCTCTAGAGTATGAGGATACATGGATGGTGCCCATCTATGATTATCTTGAAGGGTTACATGCGAAAGGCGATCTCGAGGCGGATCGCTTATCGAAAAGCCAAAATGTATACTTTGGTGAAGGAGTTCTCTATAAGCGGGGTACTCAAGGGGTGCTCATGCGATGCATTCATGAGCGAAGGATTAACACTCCTTCACGACATACATGGTGGCATCTGTGGAAATCATGCTTCCTCTGAGCGTTGGTCGGCAAGGCTTTTCGACAAGGTTTTCTTGGCCAACACCCTATCGATGCTAAAGAGTTGGTTAAAAAGTGTGTCGATGCGGTTTCATAGCGAGCAAATACACCAACCATTCGGGCATTACAAACAATACCTCTATCTTGGCCTTTTGCAACTTTGGGTCTTGATATCACAGGACCGTTCCCCAAAGCTCTAGGAGGTTTGAGTTCCTTTTGTGGCTATTGATCGTTCACAAAATGGATTGAAGCGAACATGTGGATTGGGATAACAGCAGGCGGCAAAGCGGTTTATGATGAGATCGTAATTACTCGATTTGGAGTCAAGTCGAATAATTACGAGATAATAGTAAGTAATTTTCGGCGCAAAATTTCAGGAATTTTCTGACGAGTTGGAGTACCAAGTTGTGTTATGTACATGGCCCATCCTCGAGTAATGGGGCGATCGAGCGTGCAAGCGGCCAAATAATGAGAGGAATTAAGACTCGAGTTTTCGACCATTCGTCAAGCGCTCGGGGCTTGGGTACAAGAGTTACCCTCAGTATTATGGGCGATTCGTACAACTACGATCAGACTCTGAGGAAAACACCTTTCTTTCTAGTCTTGGTCTTTGAAGCCATGCTTCCTCCGGAACTAAAGATACAGTCAACACAGTCGAAACATTCACAGACTCAACGAGGAACAAATTGGCGAGATGATATTAATCTACTTGAAGAAAGGAGAAACCAGGCCCTAATTAGTTCGGCGGTCTACCAACAAGCCTGCGAAGATACTACGATCGTAAGGTCAACCTCATGACCTTCTTTGTAGGTGACTTAGTATTGAGGCTTTGCCAATCCAAGTCTAATCGGAACAAACTTTCTCCCAAGTGGGAAGGTCCTTACAGTGGTGAAGTTACTCGTCGAGAATTCATACGATTGGCAATGGAAGGCGGCGGAGTTCTCTCGAATTCTTGGAACATCGACCCGATTCATAAAGTTCTATGTGTAACCAATCATTAGGACAATAAAGACTCGGGTTTTCTCTATCTCTATTGTCTTACTTTTGAGTAGTGCTTTCATAATTTTTTCGACTATGTTTCAAACACCAGTTTTCTTTACACTGGTCGAAAGGCAGATAACATCACCTAGTCGAAGCCTCTCCTCTCGCATGTGGTCACGCCCACTAGAAGGAGCTTCCTAGTGTCAACTCGTTACTCGCTTTTGTTGCCAACACAAAGAACTCGGGTTTTATTTAGTGAAATTTTTTTTTGAAGGCCAACTCCTTTCACCTTAGATTATTTCTTCACTTCATTTTTGAAAAATATTCTAAGCGAGTGCACTTTTAAGATTTATTCACTACCTTTGGTGTATTCAATTAAGTCTTAACTAAGTGGGAGGAAGAAACACATCTAGTCGAAGTCTCTCCTCTCTGCGTGGTCACCTTACTAGAAGGAACTTCCTAGCATCGTTCGATTTCCAACTCTTGATAACGAGGCGGACTTATTGAATCCTCCAAAGAAGAGGCGAATGAATTTTTGAAGTTCTCTGGATGTTTGTTTAACTCAAGTTCTTTGTTCTCGATTTAATTAATCTAGTCGGAGATGTTAACATTACCTAGTTGAAGCCTCTCCTCTCTGCGCGTGGTCACCCACTAGAAGGAACTTCCTAGTGTCAATTCGTTACCACTCTTTACGACCGATGCATGACAATTGCGGCCAAAAACTACAAGTTAAACAAACCTCTCTGTTTTGAAACCCTTTCTAAAGACTATTTACTTAGTTTGTCTAAACAAACTCAGCAAATAGTCGAGGCTAGAATAATTTGATTTCAATTCTTAGTCTTTAAATTAGTTAATTATCTTTTGAGTTACTAACTACTCGACAAGATGATTTGCGAGAGACAAGACTATTTACTTAGTTTCAACAAACTAAGCAAATAGTGAGGAGCTAGGATAAAGTCATTAATTTGACTTCAATTTTTAGTCTTTAAAATTAGTTAATTATCTTTTGAGTTACTAACTACTCGACAAGATAATTTGCGGAAACAAGATGGATCGTATATTACATCAACAAAAGCTTGTTTTTCACGGGTTTATTACAAGCTACTCACGAAGGAGATCCTAACTGCATCTCCTCTGAAACTTTCCAAACCAGCGATTGCATCTCCTCCATCGAGGCGTCTTCATACCTTGGAAGCGATCGAAGTCGGCCAGTGGTTGCACATTAAGGTTGGGGTCATGAGCTTTAAGTTTTGCTAATGCATAACTTCTGCGATTCGGCCGCTTCCTTTATCGATTGACTTGGTTGGCCTTGAGTAGTCACGGATCTTGCAAAGTCGACTTGATCCCCAATAGTACTTATGTGGCGGACCATCGTATCATCTTGAGGAGTCTTTCCCTCACTATGTAGCTCACTAAGCACATTGTTCGAGGCGTGATGTTACTTTGAAGTTTAATCTTCATTGCTTCCATCTCTGTTGGAGTGCAGTCGAAGCCTCATGAGTTTTTGTTTTCGACCACTTGTTACGAAAAGAATAAAACCGGTCAAACAAAGATAAACTCCTAGAGGAAGTAAAACAAAAATAATCACGGGTAAAAGAATTTCTTACCCACTAGTCGAGAATCCAACTTCTTGACCTCTTCATTATAGGAAGCAACGGTCTCGGCATGCTTTTTCTCCCATGATCTAATGTCCTCTGCATTCTTCTTTGCAATAAGGGCGATGCAGTTATAAATCATGGTTTTTTCGTGATTTCGGTCTCGAGCCTTCCCAATTCAAGATCCATTCCTAGAAAAGAAGTGGGAGTAAGAAAAGGAAATAACTTCGTAAGGATTGCGGGTAAAGAATTACTTACGATATTAGAGTTCTCGGCGTCTCAAGATCTTGATCTTTATTTTTGGACATCTGAGTAAGCTCGTGAATGAGTGAAGTTTTCTCTTTGACTTCGTTAGGAGCTTTCTCATCTCATCTTCTTTTACGAAAAGAAGCGAGAGTTAGATAAAGATCAAAGTAAATAGCAGGTCTTAAGTTCGGCACTTCTTTGTTTATTCCTTCACTGCAATTTAGCGTTTGCGAGTTGGCTTCTTTAAGTTTCCCCAAAGGAATTCTACTTTTTCCCATAGCTTTTTGACTCCTCTTTTTCATAATCGGCGAGTCGGCTAAGGTCTTTAACGTCCTTGTTCAACACGCAAAGGATAAAAGTGAACATAAGCATTGGTCAATCGGTTGTAAGTTCTTCTACAACCATCGACCTAGTCGTAAGTTTTTCTCGACAAAATCTCATGGTCATAAGTTCTTCTCGACCATCACCTATTAAGTAAGTTCTTCTCGACAAAGCCCTTTGGTCGTAAGTCTTTAACGACCGATACTTGGTCGTGAGTTTTTCCATGACAAACCCGTAAGCACTATATAAGTAGTCAAAAATGATTATGAAAAATAGTGACTTACCACCTCTCTACTGTTTGCGAGTTCCTCTTTCTGTCGCGACTCTAGAAGTTGTCGATGATATTCACCGACAACGGCGATTTGCTCTATGGCTACGCAAAAGACAAGGCGGTGAGAAATAAGAAGATTATACTGTATGTATAAGTATCATCAAATACTTACATTCATGGTTGATCGAGCAAATATTGAGTAAACCGACTCTGGGTGCTTGGCTCGTCCACTCTCTCAACTTGGTCCCACAAACCTTCTCAAAGCGCTCATTATCAAAAGTGTTCCCTCTATTGGGAATGTCTTTGGGATGGGGACTCGGTGGCGAATCTAAAGGCGAAGACCCCACTATGGGCGGGGCCAAAAGAAATCGAGCGAAATTGAAGTATTCTTCATCTTGGATTCTGAAATTGTAGTTTCTCTTTGGGTACTAGGAAGGAGAGTGCCTGCGATTTCCTTCCCCTGGGTGGTCGGGCACATCACCACCTTGGGCGAGGCTTCTGCGACTTCCTCTGCTGGTCCCTCGACCACGTTAGTGGTCATGGCGACTATCTCGGTTATGCGTAACCGCTGCCTCAATAGGTGTAGCCGCTACCTCGATAGTAGTAGCCGCAACCTCGGTGGTCATGGCGGTTACCTCGGTGGTTGTAGATGCCACCTCGGTAACTATGGCCATTGCCTCGGTGGCCATAGCTCTGACTTCGGTGATCGTGACAACAGCAGAGCCACAACTTCTACCACAGGACCGAGGATGATCCATCGACCACTTCCTTGTTGTCTCTCCGGTAATGGAGAGGTAGCAATAAACTTCTCAGCGGAAGCATTCTCGAAATTTGAAGGTCGGGCTAAAAACAACAAAAGGATAGCAAGTCAAATTGTGGAAAGCAAAAGGTAAATCTTTGTTCTTACACTTTAGCTTGTTTCACATACCTCTGCGTCTGGACTTAATCGAAACTTTGGAGCCATCTTCCAGATGGAAGAATTCTTTGACTTCTTTTCTCGACCACGTCGGTCGTAGTTCAGAGATTGAGAATAGGTTCGATCATGACCACGTCTGGTCGTGAGTCTTGAGCGAGGACCATCTCTATGGTCTCTGACTTTCCGGAGGGCCAGAGATCGGTCTCGATCACTCCAAAAGCAGCGCTACCCTCAGCGAGTAGGCTCATTTGGATCGGCGTTGTCCTTCACAAAGACATAAACTCCTTCGGTTCTCCTTTTCTAGTTGCTTGACAAATCTAGAAGTGGCGAAGCTGTGAAAGCTTTCTTGTCGTAATAAAAGGTACCTTGGCCTTGCGAGTTTTGCGCTTAAGAGGTTCAATGCTTGACCTCCTCGGCTTGGTGCTTGACCTCGGCTTCAAGCTATGGCTATATGCGCCCACAGGCTTTGTAGAGGATCTGGTAGAAGGGCTAGAACTCGAGCTTGCTCCTCCTTGTCGTGGCTCTTGTAAGTCGGCGTCTCTTGGGCGGAGGCTGAGCCTTTGTCTTTGTCAACTCTGCACCGATGGTCATCGATCTGACTTCTTCGTCGTCCCGGCGATTTTCCATACCTACTTTACGTAAAGCAAAAGCAGAAAAGGAAGAATTACTAGCGGTCGTAAGACCTTCTCGACCGATATCAAGTCGTAAGTTTTTCTCTGACCTTTCCTCGGCAAGTAAGATTTTCTCGGTCACTACTAAGTTGTAAGTTTTTCTACAACATTTCTCTAGTCGTAAGTTCTTTCTCGACTATAAAGTCCTAAGGATAAAATCAACTCTTGATTACCTTTAGGCGAACCATCCTTTCCTCTGCGGATACGACCGCAAGGATCTTAGGAAGCGCCACACTAAGTGGCGGAGGCTTCTCATAAATGAGTCGACTCTAACGTCAATCTCATTGGTGAAAGATCATTCAAATAGATAAAGGCATTCTTTAAACAACTGCGAAAGACCAAAGCTGAGAGCTAAGTCGAAAAACTACTTACCTCCCTCGTAGTCACTGGTGGGTCTTTTGGCCCGTGTACCTCCACATAGGAGGCACTCGTTTCTTCAAAGGACTAATTCGGCGTGTGATGAAATCCTTCACCACATGCCATCGATCAACCCCTCTGCTTTCAAATCCTTGATGGCTTGAATATGAGGGCAATTCGATTGATATCACGGGAGTCGAATCCCAAGAAGCTTTCTTTTGTGACCTTCCTTGAAAGTAAAATCGTCTTTGGAGGTGACTTTCGGTAAAACCACCTCTTCCTCCTAGCGGCCATGAGGACCGAGTGAACATCTGAATATACTCCTTGACTTCCGTCATGGAGCTTCAAACCACAACTTCGGCTATCCCCAGTTAGTCGAGCCATTAGTAGAAATACTAAAAAAGCTCAAGATCATTTGGAATTCCCAGTCGCCTCACAGATATCTGAATCGCTCGGCATGGTGATGGAATTAGGACCAAGGTTCACCAATTCCACTCCAAAATGCTCAGTATCAATGTGAAAAGGGGTGAGCGGATAATCGAAGACCACACTCTGTCGCTTTGGAAGGCGAGATTTGTCCTTCCTCCCCGCGGCCATTCTTTGCTTATCTTGCCGGAACCACTCCACAAGAACTTTCTCTGGAATCTTCGGCATTGACAAGGGTTTGCATCTTCGCAGTATCCATCTCAGACTCGGCCCATTCGGAAACTCTCCGGCCATTTTCTCGGGAAGAGGAGATTTTCGGTGAGTTAGTGGCGGAGAAGACAAAACGATGAGCAGATAGAATGATTTGGGGAAAGGTAAGATCTTAGGTTTTACCCCGGTGAGTATTTATAACCACGTACCTTGAGCAGGCGTGACATTCAAAGGGTCGCCTTGTCTCGGGAACGCTTCAACGAGAGCAGAATAGCAGGCGTCGTTTGAGATTCCCAGTGTGTCCGCTCGAGAAAATCGGGTTTGCGTTTACACCTCAAGTAAAATTACTTCCTTGGTTAGATCTTTTCAACCAAAGGAAATGATAATCGGAAAGTTCTTTCTTCCGATCACTATACTCGACCACCTCGTGATCGTAGGAATGCTTCGACTACTTGATGGTCGTAGGTAATTTTCTTGACCAAGCATATTTACGGTCAAAGTAGTATACAATCGAAGAGTTTTTCCTTCGACTATTTTTCTCTGATCCTCTCGTGGTCGTAAGACCATCTATAACTCCTTTACCAAGTAAGTTGCTTTCACTTGAAGGGGGGGCTAGATGGCGAGGATATAATAATCCTCATTTTATCTTTTATCTATAATTCTTATTATAGGTAAATATGGCGTCATGTGGACCACAGTATACCCCTTAATGTTATAAGGGAAGAGCCTAATGGGTGGTCGTAAGTTCTTCTCGACCACCCCCATAATCGTAAGTTATGCTCGACTACCCCATAGTCGTAAGATATGCTCGACTATCCCATAGTCGTAAGTCTTGCTACGACTACCTCATAATCGTAGGCTCCTCTACGACTAGGTCAACTCGACCACCTTATGATCAAATAAACCTACTGAGACAAGTGGGTCTTATTGATTAAAGGATTCAAACAGTCATCATCTGTTGTTATTACGGAGTAATGACACGTAATACTCCATTATCTACGGTATATAGTCATGTTGGCGGCGTGGAGGAGTTAATACACGGTGATTATTACCAATGTCGCCCGATTCACGGGGAGGTGATGGCGCCGCTTTATCTGGAATGTAATCGCTCCTTCACGTACTATAAAAGGCGGCAATCGGAGAGAAAGAGACAGATGAATCGGGCCATCGGGAATACAAGCACTATCTGTAATAGTCTTAGTTTTTCCCTGATTGTTGAGAATACACTCAATACCATACACACACAGAGTAGGGTTGTTATTCTCTCAGGAGAAGGCACGAACACATATAAAAATCCCGTGTCAGTTTCTGCGCATGATTCTATTCTAGGAGACCCCGAATCAAACAATCTTTCGTAAGTTCGGTTCTAAAACA